>JBBGZY010000247.1:2140000-2810777 GCA_037952925.1 Lithobates clamitans
CGGGCGGGGTGCTTATCAGAATCCGGGAGCACCCTTTAATAAGGGGGCCACCAGATCCCGGCCCCCCACCCTATGTGAATGAGTATGGGTACATTGTACCCCTACCCATTCACCTAGGGAAAAAAGTGTCAATAAAAAAACACAGTACACAGGCTTTTAAAGTAATTTATTAGGCAGCTCCGGGGTCTTCTTCCGACTTCGGGGGTCCTCTTCCGACTTTGGGGGTCTTCGACATCACAGTCCCGGGGTCTGTGAGGTCATAAGGGGGCGTGGTCATAGGATGACATGGCCATGCCCCCTTATGACCTCATAGTCCCAGCATGCCCCGGGTCTGTGATGTCATAGGGGGGCGGGGTCACCACCTATATAAGTCCGTTGCGGAGCGCACACTGTACCCCATACTCATTCACATAGGGTGGGGGGCCGGGATCTGGGGGCCCCCTTATTAAAGGGGGCTCCCAGATTATGATAAGCCCCCCGCAGGCCCCGACAACCAACGGCCAGGGTTGTCAGGAAGAGGCCCTTGTCCTCATCAACATGGGGACAAGGTGCTTTGGGGTGGGGGGCGCCCCCTCCCCCCAAAGCACCCACCCCCCATGTTGAGGGCATGCGGCCTGGTCCGGCTCAGGAGGGGGGGCGCTCGCTCGTCCCCACTCCCTTTCCTGACCGGCCAGGCTGCGTGTTCGGATAAGGGTCTGGTATGGATTTTCGTTTTTTCAGCGTAGGGGGTTCCCCTTAAAATCCATACCAGACTGAAGGCCTTGGTATGCCCCTGGAGGGGAACCTATGCCGGTTTTTTATTTAAAATTTGGCGTGGGGTTCCCCCTCAAGATTCATACCAAAAACAGTGCCTGGTATTGGCGGGGGTCCAAGTCGGTTCCCCGCACCAGTGTCAACCCGGCTCGCAAGGTGTCAATCTCGCCAATGAAAGTAGCGAGATTCACACAATATCAGACAACAATAAAGAAGTTGACCAAAGGGTGGTGGTAAAGAGCTGAAAAACCAAGTGATATGGTGAAAGTTGGCTGGAAAAGTCCTGTCGTCTGTATGCAAGACAAACTTTTGGGCAACGCCCTTTGTACAAAAATCCAAGGGAAAGTTTGTACAAAGTCCTATCGTGTGTATCGGGCTTTAGATTGCCCTGTATTTGGCTCCATCCATCTTCCCATCAACTCTAACCAGCTTCCCTGTCCCTGCTGAAGAAAAGCATTGCCACAACATGATGCTGTCACCACCATGCTTCACGGTGGGGATAGTGTGTTCAGGGTGATGTGCAGTGTTAGTTTTTTCCTGCCACACAGTGTTTTGCATTTAGGCCAAAAAGTTCAATTTTGGTCTCATCTGACCAGAGCACCTTCTTAGCTGTGTACCCCACATGGCTTCTCACAAACTGCAAATGGGACTTTTTTTCCAACAATGTCTTTCGTCTTTCTTCTTGCCACTCTTCCATAAAGGCCAGATTTGTGGAGTTCCTAATTTTTACAGACAGTGTACTGACTGGAATGGTACCAGCTGATTGGAAAAAAGCCAATGTAGCACTGATATTTAAAAAGGGCCCAAAATACATCCCTGGGAATTACAGACCAGTTAGCCTAACATCAATAGTATGTAAACTCTTGGAGGAGATGATAAGTGACTATATACAAGATTTTAGTAATGAGAATGGTATCATTAGCAGTAATCAGCATGGATTCATGAAGAATCGTTCTTACCAAACCAATCTACTAACCTTCTATGAGGAGGTGAGTTGCCATCTAGATAAAGGAAGGCCCGTAGACGTGGTATATCTGTATTTTGCAAAAGCATTTGACACAGTTCCCCATAAACGTTTACTGTACAAAATAAGGTCCGTTGGCATGGACCATAGGGTGAGTACATAGATTGAAAACTGGCTACAAGGGCGAGTTCAGAGGGTGGTGATAAATGGGGAGTACTCGGAATGGTCAGGGGTGGGTAGTGGGGTTCTGTGCTGGGACCGATCTTATTTAATTTGTTCATAAACGACCTGGAGGATGGGATAAACAGTTCAATCTCTGTATTTGCAGACGATACTAAGCTAAGCAGGGCAATAACTTCTCCGCAGGATGTAGAAACCTTGCAAAAAGATCTGAACAAATTAATGGGGTGGGCAACTACATGGCAAATGAGGTTCAATGTAGAAAAAAGTAAAATAATGCATTTGGGTGGCAAAAATATGAATGCAATCTATACACTGGGGGGAGAACCTCTGGGGGAATCTAGGATGGAAAAGGACCTAGGGGTCCTAGTAGATGATAGGCTCAGCAATGGCATGCAAGGCCAAGCTGCTGCTAACAAAGCAAACAGAATATTGACATGCATTAAAAAGGGATCAACTCCAGAGATAAAACGATAATTCTCCCGCTCTACAAGGCTCTGGTCCGGCCACACCTAGAGTATGCTGTCCAGTTCTGGGCACCAGTCCTCAGGAGGGATGTACTGGAAATGGAGCGAGTACAAAGAAGGGCAACAAAGCTAATAAAGGGTCTGGAGGATATTAGTTATGAGGAAAGGTTGCGAGCACTGAACTTATTCTCTCTGGAGAAGAGACGCTTGAGAGGGGATATGATTTCAATATACAAATATCGTACTGGTGACCCTACAATAGAAATAAAACTTTTTCGCAGAAGAGAGTTTAACAAGACTCGTGGCCACTCATTAAAATTAGAAGAAAAGAGGGTTAACTTTAAACTACATAGAGGGTTCTTTACTGTAAGAGCGGCAAGGATGTGGAATTCCCTTCCACAGGCAGTGGTCTCAGTGGGGAGCATCGATAGCTTCAAGAAACTATTAGATAAGCACCTGAATGACCACAACATACAGGGATATAATAGTAACTAATAACTAATAACTAATAGTTGTCCTGTGGACAGATTCTCCCACCTGAACTGTGGATCTCTTCAGCTTCCCCACAGTTACTATGGGCCTCCTTTCTGCTTCTCTGAATAATGCTCTCCTTGCCCGGCCTGTCAGTTTAGGTGGACGGCCATGTCTTGGTAGGTTTGCAGTTGTATCATACTCTGTCCATTTTCGGATGATGGATTGAACAGTGCTCTGTGAGATGTCCAAAGCTTGGGATATTTTTTTATAACCTAACCCTGCTTTAAACTTCTCTACAAATTTATCCCTGACCTGTCTGGTGTGTTCCTGGGCCTTCATGGGGCTGTTTGTTCACTAAGGTTCTCTAACAAACGTCTAAATTACACACAAGTGGACTCTATTTACTAATTAGGTGACTACTGAAGGCAATTGCCTCCACTAAATTTTTGTTATAGGGCGTACACACGGTCGGACTTTGTTCGGACATTCCGACAACAAAATCCTAGGATTTTTTCCGACGGATGTTGGCTCAACTTGTTTTGTCTACACACGGTCGCACAAAGTTGTCGGAAAATCCGATCGTTCTAAACGCGGTGACGTAAAACAATAACTATAAACGGGGCAGTGGCCAATAGCTTTCATCTCTTTATTTATTCTGAGCATGCGTGGCACTTTGTCCGTCAGATTTGTGTACACACGATCGGAATTTCCGACAACGGATTTTGTTGTCGGAAAATTTTATCTCCTGCTCTCCAACTTTGTGTGTCGGAAAATCCGATGGAAAATGTCCGATGGAGCCCACACACGTTCGGAATTTCCGACAACACGCTCCGATCGGACATTTTCCATTGGAAAATCCGACCGTGTTTACGGGGCATTAGGGTTATCGGAGTAAAGGCTTCTGAATACAAATGCAATCCACACTTTTCCAATATTTATTTGTAAAAGAGTTTGAAAACCATTTATCATTTCCTATCCACTTCACAATTATGTGCCACTTTGTGTTGGTCTATCACATAAAATCCCAATAAAATAAGTTCTGG
Source organism: Lithobates clamitans (assembly GCA_037952925.1). Lineage (NCBI taxonomy): Eukaryota > Metazoa > Chordata > Amphibia > Anura > Ranidae > Lithobates > Lithobates clamitans. The sequence continues at coordinate 2,143,882 of JBBGZY010000247.1, forward strand.
CTGTAACATGACAAAATTTGGAAAATTTCAAGGGGTATGAATACTTTTTTAAGGCACTATATGTCGAGCCGTGTATTGCCATGCACATTATGAAGGTTTTATTGGATTTGCTTTATTTAACATACATATGTATGTATGAACTAACCGAAACAGTCCTGTTACAATCATGTCCTCTATATCTGTAGCCACCTAGCTGCGTTATTGGCCTCTTGGGTTCTGTTACTTCTACCCCGACACTGACTGAGACAATAATGTCACTCACAAAGAATGCAGCATCTGGAGGCCAAGGCCTCATGACACCATTCAATGACTTAAGCTGGCCATACATTATACAATTGTCTTATGCCATTCCCTTAGATTTACCTTCAACAATGTAGTGCAAAGGCCTGCCTGATTGCATACAAATTGAAAGTGTTTAGGTTTGACCTCATATTATATGGTTTTGGTAAATCTAAAGGAAAATTGTATAATGTGTGGCCATCCCTAGCTTTTAGCATTCATTGCTGGAACTGAACTGCAGTTGGGAGTCTTCTCTGCAAACAGTGTGCTTGTAGGTTTGCCAGGAGGTTTGCTGAAGCTGAGAAGGCAAACTCTAAATGCTGTGATAGCAACTAACAATGTCTCTCTGGAGGCCAAGAGGGCAGCAACTATGCTTTGGGCTCCAGGGAGGCAGTGTGCACCTGGCACCTGCCACTCTATGCAATGGCTTATGTGGTCTACCTTCAAATCCACAGGGCTGCCATGGATTTCTGCAAGTAGTACAGCAGATTCTAGAGATACTGATCAGGCAAAACAGTGTATTGGTACTACAGTGCACAAAACATTTTAAGTCTCATGCACACTTGATGTTTTTACAGCTGCTGTTTTTGGAACTGTTGTTTTCAGGCGCTTTTTTGTGCAGCCGGTAAACTCCCCAGAATGTTATCCTATGTGTCCATACACACAGGCTGTTATCAGCAGTTTTTAGCAGGAGGTTTTTCTGGCTGGAAATAAACCCCAGAACTAGTGGGTTTGAAGAGGAATTTTTCATCTGTAAACTCTGAAAAATGTGGCATTTCAGCGCTCACGAGCGTATTTGTGCCATAAGCTTTTGTGGGAGCATAGTTTTGCTAAAAAAAACATGAACGCAAAAACACTGCAAAACGTGGCAAAACCAGTGTACATGAGGCCTTAAAAATAAAATTTGTGAAGCTAATTGTTAAAGTCAAAATTGTAATAATTCAGAAAAGAAAAAAACAGACACAATTAATAAAGATCTGCCCGCATATTTGGCTGGTGTTATGTATAGCATTAGTGTGCTGAAAACAAAAGAAGCAAATAGCAATTTCCATTGCCATAGCACTGTGAAACAATGAGCAGGTTGAACAACAAATAACCTGTGTAGCTTGCTAGACACTTTACGTGTCTTACTATAAATAAGTATATCTAGCTTGCCCTTGGGGTCAAAAGTGTAACTGCCACCTTTTCTACTCCATAAAAATGCACTCCCGCTATAACCTACAGTTTAATACACTCTCTCCCCACGCCAGTGACAATCTTTAATACACCACCCAAGGAACAATTCAGTAATATGCAATAATACAATGTCGACCTTGTCTCTCTGCACCTCTATTCAGACTTCTAATCCTCCCTCAACTAAAATCCCTAATGCCCTAAATTTTTCCTATATCTTTGCCTCCTATATTTTACACACACATATATATATATACAGTGAGGGAAAAAAGTATTTGATCCCCTGCTGATTTTGTATGCCCACTGACAAAAAAATGATCAGTCTATAATTTTAATGGAAGCTTTATTTTAACAGTGAGAGACAGAACAACAGCAAAAATATCCAGAAAAACTCATTTCAAAAAAGTTATAAATTGATTTGCATTTTAATGAGTGAAATAAGTATTTGATTCCCTATCAATCAGCAAGATTTCTGGCTACCAGGTGTCTTTTATACAGGTAACGAGCTGAGCTTAGAAGCACTCCCTTAAAGGGAGTGCTCCTAAGCTCGGCTTGTTACCCGTATAAAAGACACCTGTCCACAGAAGCAACCAATCAGATTCCAATCTCTCCACCATGGCCAAGGCCAAAGAGCTGTCCAAGGATGTCAGGGACAATATTATAGACCTTCACAAGGCTGGAATGGGCTACAAGATAGCAGCTTGGTGAGAGAGTGACAACAGTTGGTGCGAATATTCGCAAATGGAAGAAACACAAAATAACTGTCAATCTCCCTCGGTCTGGGGCTCCATGCAAGATCTCACCTCATGGAGTTTCAATGATCATGAGAACGGTGAGGAATCAGCCCAGAGCTACATGGGAGAATCTTGTCAATCATCTCAAGGCAGCTGGGACCACAGTCACCAAGAAAATTGGTAACACACTACGCCGCGAGGGACTGAAATTCTGCCGCGCCTGCAAGGTCCCCCTGCTCAAGAAAGCACATCTGAAGTTTGCTAATGAACATCTGAATGATTCAGAGGAGAACTGTGTGCCAGTGTTGTGGTCAGATGAGACCAAAGTCAAGCTCTTTGGCATCAACTGACCCCAGGAACACCATCCCCACTGTCAAACATGGATGTGGAAACATTACGCTTTGGAAGTGTTTTTCTGCTAAGGGGACAGTAAAACTTCCCTGCTTTAAAGAGACGATGGACGGTGCCATGCACCGTCAAATCTTGGGTGAGAACCTCCTTCCCTCAGCCAGGGCATTGAAAATGGGCCAGGGATGGGTATTCCAGCATGACAATGACCCAAAACCAACAGCCAAGGCAACAAAGGAGTGGCTCAAGAAGAAGCACATTAAGGTACTGGAGTGGCCTAGCCAGTCTCCAGACCTTAATCCCATAGAAAATATGTGGAGGGAGCTGAAGGTTCGAGTTACCAAACGTCAGCCTCAAAACCTTAATGACTTGGAGAGGATCTGCAAAGAGGAGTGGGAAAAAAATCCCTCCTGAGATATGTGCAAACCTGGTGGCCAACTATAAGAAATGTCTGACCTCTGTGATTGCCAGCAGGGGTTTTGCCACCCTGTACTAAGTCATGTTTTGCGAAGGGGTCAAATACTTATTTCACTCATTAAACTGCAAATCAATTTATAACTTTTTTGAAATGTGTTTTTCTGGATTTTTTTGTTGTTATTCTGTCTCTCACTGTTAAAATAAACCTACCATTAAAATTATAGACTGATCATTTCTTTGTCAGTGGGAAAACGTACAAAATCAGCAGGGGATCAAATACTTTTTTCCCTCACTGTGTGTGTGTGTGTATATATATATATATATATATATATATAAGTAACTCAGAAAAGTGAGTGCACTCCACATATTTTGTAAACATTTTATTGTATCTTTTCATATGACAACAGTAGTGAGTGTACAGCTTGTGTAATGCTGCGTACACACGGTCGGAATTTCCGACAACAAATGTTCGATGTGAGCTTTTTGTCGGAAATTCCGACCGTGTGTAGGCTCAAAAATTTGAGGGCTGGATCTCAAATTTTCCGACAACAAAATCCGTTGTCGTAAATTCCAACCGCGTGTACACAATTCCGACGCACAAAATTCCATGCATGCTCGGAATCAAGCAGAAGAGCCGCACTGGCTATTGAACTTCATTTTTCTCGGCTCGTCGTATGTGTTGTATGCAAGACAAGTTTGAGCCAACATCAGTTGGAAATAAATCCAGGATTTTATTGTCGGAATGTCCGATCATCTGTACGCAGCATTACAGTGTAAATTTTCTGTCCCCTCAAAATAACTCAACACACAGCCATTAATGTCTAAACCACTGGCAACAAAAGTGAGTACACCCCAAAGTGAAAATGTCCAAATTGGGCCCAATTAGCCATTTTCCCTCCCCAATGTCATGTGACTCGTTAGTGTTACAAGGTCTCAGGTGTGAAGGGGGAGCAGGTTTGTTAAATTCGGTGTTATTGCTCTCACTTTCTCATATTGGTCACTGGAAGTTCAACATGGCACCTCATGGCAAAGAACTCTGAGGATCTGAAAAAAAGAATTGTTGCTCTACTTAAAGATGGCCTAGGCTATAAGAAGAGGTTGTCTTTGGGAAATAGACGTATGAGTGCTGCCAGCATTGCTGCAGAGGTTGAAGGGGTCAGCCTGTCAGTGCTCAGACCATACACGGCACGCTGCATCAAATTGATCTGCATGACTGTTGTCCCAGAAGGAAGCCTCTTCTAAAGATGATGCACAAGAAAGCCCACAAACAGTTTGCTGAAGACAAGCAGACTAAGGTTATGGATTGCTGGAACCATGTTCTGTGGTCTGATGAGACCAAGATAAACTTATTTAGTTCAAATGGTATCAAGCGTGTGTGGCACCAACCAGGTGAGGAGTACAAAGACAAGTGTGTCTTGCATACACAGTCAAGCATAGTGGTGGGAGTGTCATGGTCTGGGGCTTCATGAGTGCTGCCGACACTGGGGAGCTACAGTTCATTGAGGGAACCATGAATGGCAACGTGAAGTAAAGTAAAATAAAAATATAAAGAAAAAAAAAACTGTGCTGTTAACTTACCACAAAAGCTGCAACTCAAAGTGAAATACACACAAATACAATAAATAAACATAAGGAGCTGCACTCACAAACCATATATCTAAAAAAATGATGAAATTGGCATATGAAAACCAAAAAAGTGCAAGTGAATAAATGTGACAAAAACAGTCCAAAACATAAAAATGAAAAATAAAACAACAAAAAATATTTTATATTGAATGATGTATAAAATAAACAGTCCTGAAAAATCCTCCAAAGGGAAAATAAGTGAGTGATTGTAACAACACAATACGGTGACTGTCTCCTGTGACTTTATGGGACAATGTGAATCCACCACCACATAGAGTGCAAGCTTACCAGCTGCACAAGCGTTAGAGCTTGTGGCTAATACTCAGCCAGGGCCTTTTATCCTCCCAGCGCCTCTCATAGCCAATCAGGCCAGGTACTCCTAGAGACTGAAGGTGTTTATCCTCGACCAGCAGTAGAACATTCAAATCTGATTTAGATTGTAGGAAAATCTCAGTGATCTGGAGCTGAAATCTTTCTTTTCTGACTCAGCAATAAACACAGTCTGGTGTTTCATAGAAATTGAGGAAGGAGTGGTAGGTATCTTGATCCTTCAATCAGAAAGTCTGCTCAGTCCTTCTCCTGCCTTTCTTCATATGTCAGGTGCTCTAGCTCTATTCCAATTCCATAATATTCTTAGATATATGGTTTGTGAGCGCAGCTTCCTTTGTTTATGTGTTTGGCATACTGAAGCAGAGCACGATCCCCTTCCATTTGGAGACTGGGCCGCAGGGCAGTATTCCAACACAACCCCAAACACACCTCCAAGATGACCGCTGCATTGCTAAAGAAGCTGAGGGTAAAGGTGATGGACTGGCCAAGCATGACTGGGCTGCAGGGCAGTATTCCAACATGATAATGACCCCAAACACCCCTCCAAGACGACCACTGCCTTGCTAAAGAAGCTGAGGGTAAAGGTGATGGACTGGCCAAGCATGTCTCCAGACCTAAACTCTATTGAGCATATGTGGGGCATCCTCAAACGGAAGGTGGAGTGCAAGGTCTCTAACATCCACCAGCTCTGTGATGTCGTCATGTAGGAGTGGAAGAGGACTCCAGTGACAACCTGTGAAGCTCTGGTGAACTCCATGCCCAAGAGGGTTAAGGCAGTGCTGGAAAATAATGACGGCCACACAAAATATTGATACTTTGTGCCCAATTTGGACATTTTCACTTAGGGGTGTACTCACTTTTGTTGCCAGCGGTTTAGACATTAATGACTGTGTGTTGAGTTATTTTGAGGGAACAGCAAATTACAATATATATATACAAACACACACTTACCAAGAGTATTGTGACACCTGCCTTTACACACACACATGAACTTTAATGGCATCCCAGTCTTAGTCTGTAGGGTTCGATATTAAGTTGGGCCACCCTTTGCAGCTATAACAGCTTCAACTCTTTTAGGAAGGCTGTCCACAAGGTTTAGGAGTGTGCCTATGGAAATGTTTGACCATTCTTCCAGAAGCGCAGGGGTCAGCACTGATTTTGGACAAGAAGGCCTGGCTCGTAGTGTCCACTTTAATGCATCCCAAAGGTGTTCTATCGGGTTGAGGTCAGGACTCTGTGTAGGCCAGTCAAGTTCCTCCACCCCAAATTCGCTCATCCATGTCTTTATGGACCTTGCTTTGTGCACAGGTGCGCAGTCATGTAGGAATAAGAAGGGGCCATCCCCAAACTGTTCCCACAAAGTTGGGAGCATGAAATTGTCCAAAATGTCTTGGTATGCTGACGCCTTAGGAGTTCCCTTCACTGGAACTAAGGGGCCAAGCCCAACCCCTGAAAAACAACCCCACACCATAATCCCCCCTCCACCAAATGATTTGGAACCAGTGCACAAAGCAAAGCCCATAAAGACATGGATAAGCAAGTTTGGGGTGGAGGAACTTGACTGGCCTGCACAGAGTTCTGACCTCAACCCGACAGAACACCTTTGGGATGAATAAGAGCAGAAACTGCAGACCAGGCCTTCTCGTCCAACATCAGTGCCTTACCTCACAGATGTGCTTCTGGAAGAACGGTCAAACATTCCAATAGACACACTCCTATACCTTGTGGACAGCCTTTCCAGAAGAACTGAAGCTGTTATAGCTGCAAAGGGTGGGCCAACTCAATATTGAACCCTATAGACTAAGACTGGGATGCCATTAAAGTATAAAGGCAGGGGTCCCAATAATTTTGGTAATATAGTGGTAGGCATATCTGTCTGGAAGAACACACTGGCAGTGGTAGCACATCTACAGTAGGTAAGCTTACGGATATTGATATAAAGGCTGATGGCCATCACTTGCTGGCAGTGGGGTCACACTATAAAGGGTCATATCTGCCTTGCCAGTGCACATTGGCGCTAGTAGTCCTTCAAAGTATGTGGGGTCTCACATACAGTATCGCTGGCTTATATGGCACAGTAGCTTATACCACACACAGGGTGGTAAACATTTCCACCTTGCAGAGAACTCTAGCCTTAGTAATTCCCCTGCAGCAGGGACCATATGTACACTACAAAATTGTTACAACATAATATGGCTATCCCCATAGTCAAATGTAACCTCAAGCCTCGCTGCAATTTTTTTTTATAAATGACTCCTGCATGCCTGGCTAAAACGTTTAGCACAATTGAACATGCAAGGGAAGATGCTCCAGTCAAAGTAGACCAGAGGAGGTCCCTGCCTGAATGGCTAAATCTTCTTTTTAGTAGATGTGCTTAGCCTCAGTTTATTCAAAGATGAGCCAGTCAGCATAGTGGTTCTCCCCAAGCTAACCAACACAACATGGTGTTGTAACGAAGGCCTGGCTTGGATACAGAGCTGATGAGGAAGCTTTGCTAAAGCTGTTGGGCAGCTGATAGAATGAGCCAGGTGGAGCTTCCACCGGCCATTCTGCTTTTTGGTTCTTGTTGCAGATTATAATCATGACTTTATACATTATAGTCAAACTTTGAGCTGAAAAGAATGGCACAGATGTGGGAATGTAAAGGGTCCCCTCCTCTGAAGGCTGTTTTCTAGTGGTGCAGAAGTCAGTAGTCATTTTAAACCTTCCTTCTAGCCTGTCTGGTTGTTGTTGTTGCGGTTGTGACCTCTACAATTGATTCTACACCACAGCGAGTAGGCGCTCAGCCTTCCCCAATCTGATATGCATCTAATAAATAGAAATCTGGCTTGTACTATGCTTTCCAAATGATGTAACTGTGCCTCAAGCACTCTATTGTACAACATAATATATGTGTTATTAAATGATGCTCTATAAAGATATACAATAATCAAAGAACCATTGGTATTGTTTCATTCAGCTTTGGATCAGTCTTTGGCTGCACACTGACTGAATATCACCTCTGTTGGTCAGTAATAGCAACAACACATTTCTTGCATACAATCAACTTATATGTCGGGCAGTATAAGCAAATCTGTTGTTAAAATTTGTGTATGTTTATTTGTGTCAGAAATGTTCTTCTCCCCTAGCAGTGGGAATGCAAAGACAGCTCAAACCAGCTTAAGCCCTCGTTTACATTGAGCACAGCTTTTTGAAATCACGCAACTTTATCTGAAATCGCACAATTTCAACAGGAAGCAAGAAGCAACTCTGAAGCATCTTAAGCCCTCGTTTACACTGAAGTGATTTGTCATGCAATTTGATAGGTCAAATTGCATGACAAGTCGCAGCCTATTGCCGGCATTGGCACCGTTCAAATCAGTGCGACGCCGACTTTGCGGCGCCGCACCGATTTGCAAAAATAGTTCAACTTGGGTCTGATATGAATCTGGGTTTTTTTAAAAATACATTTTGCAGTGCTAACATTGCCTCTGAGCACAAGTCGCATGTCACAAGTCTGATGAGTTAAGATGCTGATCCAACTTGGATATACAACTTCAATGATATTCAATGGGCTAAAATCCGACCAAAGTCAGACCAAAGTAGTACAGGAACCTTTTCAATAGTTGGACCGACACAAGTTAGACCAGTTAAGACGGCTCTCATAGGGAATCATTGCAAAAGAAGAGCAGACTGGCTGACCTATGTTGAGGGTATGTGCCACATCCGATATTTATGACAAAAAAAAAAAGGGGGTTCCCCTAGGTGGACTTCTTAGGCACTCAATTGCATCATATATAAAAAAAGGGGGTATGACAGAGTGTACAAAGTATGATAATAGTAAAGAAAATGTATTCATGAAATTCAACATTAAAAAATTGTAGTGAAACATTGATATCTCTGAACATTGCGTTTATATCACCATACATAAAATATATTTGAAAGAAACCTCCTCACACCCAACGCGTTTCGGTATATAGTCTAATCCTTCTTCAGGGGTGCAGAAGTAAGAAGGGTTCATCTTTGTTGTGATTTAAAGGTACATTTATGGTGTGATTTAAAGGTACATAATCAGTACATTACTAAAACATGTAGGATTACATTAAATCACATACTTATAGTATTATAGTTTCACACTTACATGCAATTAGATGGTGAGATAGTTTTACAATGCTTTGTTAATTCATGTTAAAAACTTGCGATTTTGGATAGCACTGAGTAATTGAGCTGGTGGAAAATCTGTCTTGGGGTCAGAAAGTGGGCTTCAGGAAAATCTGAAAGTACGAACTAAATATTGGTGTCCTCAAGGGGCAGGGCCCCCCCCCGTGTAATCCACAGCAGCGATACGGGCAAAGGAATATGCTGAGGCAAATGGAATCCCTGGGAGTAGAAAAAAACGGAATATGCTAACAAACTTATATCCATGTACTAGAGATATAGTAAGAATAATTAATTTGGATCAGATCTGGAAAGGAAGAAAATATGCCTTTTGTGTGAATTTGCACATAAATATATGTATTTTTTTAGTCCCAAACATAATGGTGGTACTGTCTGTAAAGACTGAATATAATTGCAAGGAATTAGTCATGAATGTCTGAGATGCGTCCAGATATCAAAGTAATTTAGCGAACTGGATGCTGTTAGAGATGTAATATGTAATTAGTATATACAAAACGGATAAACAAGCCTTATGGCAATTATATTAAATAGAGTCAAGAAAATATGTATATATATCACAAAAGATATATAGTAACAAGAAAAGAGATGTGTATTTAAACCAGTGCATATACAGACACATGTTATAACTAACAAGTAATGGTAAGAAAATAAATGTTTGAAGCTGCGCATCCATATGCATAGGACAAATGTTAGATATAATATCCAGAGAAAAGACCAATCAGAAAGGATAATTTTCTCATAGGGAATCATTGATTTATACACGTCATGCAACAAGTTGGAGCGTATTTCGCACCAGTGTGAACCGGCCTTTCTCAGACTTCATGCCTGTTTGAAATCAGTGACTCTGTAGGTAGTGAAGTTAGGATCAGGATGCCAATCTCTGCTACTTTAAAACCAAATCGGTTGTGGCTCCCATATTTCTGCCCTGGAGGTTCACTTTATTAATGTTTATATTGCAGTGGCAGTTATAGAATCATACAAAAAAAAAAATCTACATATGTGCTCATTCCAGTCAGGGATGTTTCACACCAGTGGCATCTCTTTGCTTATTTTCTTTGACGATATGTCGCTGCTACACAGTTTCTATTGTAGCTGATTATCTAGGCAGCAAAAAAATTGCTGGGGTGTCATGGCGGTCAGCTGAAACATTAGATAACATGAGAACTACTGAAACTGTCAATTCTGTAGCTAACTCCAAATGTTTCAGAAACTCTGTCACTGAGAGAATGAGCTACAAATCACTTGAAACTTCTGTGACATGCTGTAGGTCTTTCATTTACAACAATTAATTTTCAGTTCAATAGCTGCTACAAATTGCTAGTGTAGCTAGCTCTAAACCATAGCTGCCACCTGCTCATCATTTGGATAGAAAGAAAGTCCCTCGTTTGGAACTGAATTTCACTGTTTTCTAATTTGTTCCTCTTTTGGTATGATTTTATGCCTATAAATAAATATACTACCAAGTGTCCTGTTGCATTACAGATTCCCTGGCATGGCTTATACTGGGATTGTAGGTCAGGAGATATATGACATAAACCACTGTTTCGGGATGAATTGTTCCTGTGTTTGTAGGTAGGGTCACCAAAAGGGGGTACAGGCAGTCCTCTCGTACCAGATCTGGGACCCCATCATGCCAGCCTCCATACTGGAGCTGGAAGCCAGGGGGTGCTCATCAGCTTCTCCCCTAGCAGCAAGAGGGTAGTGGCCACCTCCTTCGCTCCTCCCACAGCTGCTGCTTCTTTCTGGCCTGTCCAGCAGCTGAAGATTGGGTGCAGAGGAGCAGAGATGACAGCCTGGGAACTCCAGCCCAGTGGCAAGTGGCCGAGAGGAAGAAGCTTCCCCAACAAGAATGCCATCCATCTGTCTGGCTCCAGGACGATGCCCTGTCACTATGGGTGCTTTTACACTCATGTGTTTGTGTATGTGGTAGAGGGGTGGCCTAGACATTGTTTTTTTGGGGGGGGGGCTGAAGTGCTTGGGTGCAACTTTTTTTTTTTAACTTTTTTAGACCCCTGATATCCCACCTGCCTTCCATTGAAACATATCGAGCACAGATCGAGCTCCATTAGCTTTTTCCCTGACTGCAAGAGCCAAGGAAGGTGAAATCTGAAACCGGAAGAGACATTTTACACATCGCTTCCAGGTTCATTCTAGTTATAGGAAATCAGCAAACAGATGTCTGCTGATGTCCCTCTCTTCCACCCAGCAGCACCTGCCATTCAGGTCCCAGGAAGTATGGTGCACCCTGGGGGAGGGCACACTCTTGGGTCACAGAAAGCAAGTGGGTTGCTGTACAGCTGCCAAATTTCTTTCAATAGAAAGCCGACAGCTTGTGCTGGGTGTGAATCCCCCTGCTGCCGCTGCCATAAGGGTAATGGCAGTGGCAGTAAAAGGTTTAAAGGTTAAAAAGAAAACTGAAGAGATGCTGTGAAATTTGATGGAAACAACATTTATTACATATTTCTATATCAGCAAATACATCAGAATGAGAATGTTGATAATACGTTTGTCGCTGGAGAACAAGACGTCTTCAGTTAGATGGATCATTAGCTAAAGTTGTAAATACACTTTGTCACCAGACGTGTAGACTTAATATTCTCTACGTCTGTTGGTATCATTCAAGGATTTCTGACTCAATCCAGAGATGATGTTAAGCCCCTGAATGCTTTTATTGTCCATAACATTATTTAGTGTTTGATGGTAACCTCCATGACTAGTACTGTGTTCAAAGGAATAAGAAGTAAATTGTGAAATATTATAATTTTAGCACCAAGTAAACCTAAGCAATCAGTGCTGTAAGTGCCGTCCTAGTTAGCACTGCCAGCCACAATCAGATAATGACGGAATACTATACCCTTTTTTTGGCGGGTAAGATACTTTGGGCTTCATATGAAAATACCATGCCATTGCCCATAGCTACCAATCAGAAACCATTGGTCTGATTACATTGAGGAGCTGAAAGCAAATATCTGGTCACCCCAGGTTTTGGCAATGTACGTACTTATGTACAACAAAAACAAACTTACAAGTTATAAATGTGATCTTGAAATGTATGTGAAGCCAAACTTTTCTACTTTCGGATAGAATATGGCAGTGTTAAAACTCCTGTCAGTCTGTTACCTCTGTTAGAAAGATTTACGTTCACTTCCATTGTTATGAGACCCAACAGACATTTGTCTATATCAGTGGTCTCCAAACTGCGGCCCACGGGCCAGATGTGGCCCTTTGCTTGCCTTTATCTGGCCCTTGGTGCACTATTCCTCCTACTGGCACTAAGAATGGGGCACTATTCCATCCACTGACATCAGAGATAGAGCACTAGTCATTCCACTGATACCATAGTTGGGGCACTATTCTTCCCACTGACACCAATGATGGGGATTATTGCTCCCACCAATACCAATGATGGGGCACTATTCCTCCTACTAATACCAATAATGGGCCACTACTACTCACACTAATACCAGTGTTAGGGTACTATTCCTCCCACTGATACAAAGGATAGGGTACAATTCCTGCCGGATGTAGACAAAGTAAAAAGAGAGAGGCGCCTTCTAAGTATGAACAGTGTAGATTTAATAACACAATGAAGCTTGAGAAAGGAGCGTGCCTGTCCTTCCCATCGATAATGTGCATGCTCAGGAATGCGTTGCATCACTTCCGGTGACGTCACACGCCACTGCGTTCCACGAGCGCCTTAGCCTTCCTCCCTGACAGGAGACGGACCGCTGCAGGACTTTCTTCCCTATGCTGACCATCACTTACCTCCATATAAGTGTTTTTATTCATTGTATTATTAAATCGACACTGTTTATACTTAGAAGGCGCCTTGGGTCTTACTCTAAAGTCAACCTTTTCTCCTAAAACACTCAGCAATTCCCCTGGTCACCAAGACGGATATAGGCCACATTGCACTCTCGGACCACGCCCCCATCCTGCTGGAATTGGCTATTTCGCAAGTGTCCCCTAGGACCTGGCGACTTAACAAGGCGCTCCTAAAAGATCCCGAAATTGCCGCAGACATCCTTAGGGAAATTAACTCCTACTTCTCTACTTACATAGACTATGTTGACAACCTGATCTCAGTGTGGTTAGTGCATAAGTGCTTTAGCAGGGGAATCCTAATCAAGCATGGTCATGCGGCCAAGCAACATCGCGTTAAAACCCTGTCTGACCTCCTGGCATGACTTCACACTTTAGAACGTCAGCAAAAGACACAGTCAGATAGTACTATCGAAGCGGAACTGGTTCATCTTCGGGAGGCTATGTACTGTTAAAGGCGCGTCATTCATTTTATGAATGCGGTGATAAATGTGTATTTTTTACCCCCTCTGATCACCAATTCTGAAGGACAGTAAACTGGCACTTTGCCTAGAAACTTTGGAGATTCTGGTCTAGATCAATAACTAAAATCATAAGTGACCACTGCATAGAAAAGCAAAGATCCTATAAACATTATTCCCGAATAAATGTTTATACTTACATCATTGGAATATTTTTAGGTCTGGGTATTCCTGAGGACCATAGCAAACATTTATTGTATATGGTGGTATTAAGGATAATGTGGGTCCTAAAAGAAGAGTAAAAGATGTCTGTGCAGCGTTCGCATGTTGGCAGTTGTAGGTCATGAAAGCACAATGGTATTACTGGCTGTAAAATTTAATATACTCCACCTATGAGACAACAATGACAGACTAGACATAAGAACGATAGCTGTCATATAGATAATGACAGTATATAGTAATTATTTTCTTGCCCTCCCACTTTAATGAGTAAATATGTTTTTGTACCCAGTATGTAACATGCATGAGGCACCTAGTCAACTATTTTACCATCAGCAAAGTATACTTTTTCTTAAAGTGTAATTCCACTTTCGTGGGGGGGGGAAAAAATAGCAAATAAAGTACAATTGCGATACAAGTCATATTATAATTGAATGTAATTAAAAATTAACTTACCTTTTCAATCTGCATCCAACACACTTGGATTTCTTCAGAATAACAAAAGGTAGGAATCTGCCACAAAGGTTGTTATAATCCTTGCACATATCAGATCATGTACATAGATCACCCAGGGGGGAATCTTTTTTTCTCAACAAAAGTGGAGTTACGCCTTAAGTCTTCTGGCGTGACACACAGGCTTTTTTTCTTCCAATCTTCCGTAGCAGTGAGCAAAGAAAAATACACTCTGAATAAATACACTATAAATGATGGGCATCTGGGTGACATCCCTTAGCGAACATGACCATATACCCCTTTCACCCCCTTTCCTAATTTCAAAGTATATTTTCAGTATTCTGAGTTAAATGATAGTGGGCACCATTCAACCCAGAATAACGAGGACATCTTTTGGCAAAAAAGAAGTACTGCAAAAAAAATGCTTCATGTTCAAGGTAAAGCATTGCAACATTTTTATGTGAATTTTAACTGGCTGGGGCCCTTATTGTAAAAGAAAATGCCCAAACTGGGCTTTAATTTAGATCTGTAAAGAAACTGAAGCCTGGTCACAAAACCAATTGAAGATCAACACAACTGCATAGCTCCCAACTGTCCCTGAATTCGAGGGACTGCCCCTCAATCGACATCAAAGTCCCTTTGTACCTCTTTCCTTGTCATCTGTTCCTTATTTTGGTCTGATCTATATAGTCGTATATAAAAATGCACTACTTATCTATCAAAAAGTGTTTCCCAGAGCTAAACTTTTTGTCCAATTTCTAAATATCTGCATTTGTAAATTCCAAAAGCCAATATAAAGGAATAAAAGTGATAAAAAAGCACTTGTGGGTTTAACCAATCTCTCTTTTTTTTTTAAATTCTTCTTTAAGGGGGGCATGGCAGGGTGTGTGTCCTGTGCCTACATACTAGGTGTCCCTAATTTCCATTTCAAAAAGTTGGGAGGTATGCAACTGCCTGCAGGTACCCAAGGCTGCTGTAAAAAATCACGGGGCCCCATACAGCCTACCTGGCAGGTTGTGCTGTACTATTAAATATACAAATATGTGCCGTTTCCCAAGTGGGGGCAGCCTATGCTGACATCCTCATGTCGCTTGTTACAGCAGCGGCAGAGTTTTTATGTGCTTGTGATTTTGATTAACAATGTGAGTACCTTTCTTTAAATAAATAAAATGATCAGTTTTACACTATGAAGCATTCTGTATTTGTTTGTGATTAATGATCAATGAGAGGAAGTGATGAGCAGATTTGGATCTTGCTGATGTCCCTGGTGGTTCCTGGCAGTTACATATATTGCTGGTGAAGCTTTTTAATATCCATGAGCGATGTATGACCTCCTATAATTTTTATTTATTTTTCCTCCGGTAAGCTGCTGATGTTATTAATGGTAGTGCAACGCACAGGGGGTTTCACAGAAGATTTGGATTGTCACCAGATCACCTTTTGAGTAGGCTTGGTTTGTTATGTTAAGTTTGCACATTTAGAAAAAGGATTTGCACACATAGCAACTTAGAAACATACATAGAAACGTGATGGCAGAAAAAGACCGAGTGGTCCATCGAGTCTGCCCTTCTTTATTTATTTATTTTTGTTTTTTTTCGTTAGCTTTATTGTCTGACTCTAAGTCTATATTGAGAAATTGCACATGCTTATTTATTTGTACGGTAAAACCTTGAATTGCGAGCATAATTTGTTTCAGAAACATGCTTGTAATCCAAAGCACTCGTATATCAAAGCGATTTTCCCCATAAGAAGTAGTGGAAACTCAGATTATTCATTCCACAACCATTTATTCATAAATCCTTATGTTTATAGTCCATATAAAAAAAAGCAATATGATAGGTTGTGTAACCATAAAATGTCCATCCACAAATGGAAGCCTCCACAAGGGGATTAGAAGCAAAATCTAGCATGAGCTACAGAGTATAAAAGAGAAGAGAGGCACCTCTAAGTGTAGCAATATGGTTACATTTAATGAAGGTACAACATTTAGCAACTCACATGGTTGATGATTAAAACAGGCACATCTAAGCATGCAGGCATCTAAGGTAAAGCTGTCCACATAGACCATCCTCCGCACCGCTGGCTCTCACCGCTGTCAGTCTACAATGGTGACCGGGAAGACTACCCTGCAGTAGAGCGATCTGAAAGCAAGGTTTGAAGCGCTCATGGAGCACAGCATGGAAGGGACGACGTTGATGGCGGTGAAGAGGACAGTCTATGTTGACAGCTTTACCCCGGATGCCTGCATACTTAGATATGCCTGTTTTAATCAACCATTTGAGTTGCTAAATGTTGTACCTTCATTAACTGCTCCAGCCCCGGAAGATTTTACCCCCTTCCTGACCAGAGCACTTTTTGCGATTTGGCACTGCTTCAATTTAACTGAGAGTTGCGTGGTCATGCGACGTTGCACCCAAACAACATTGACATCCTTTTTTTTCCTCACAAATAGAGCTTTCTTTTGGTGGTATTTGATCGCCTCTGCGGTTTTTATTTTTTGCGCTATAAACAATAAAAGCGACAATTTTGAAAAAAACACATTCTTTTTTACTTTTTGCTATAATAAATATCCCCCAAAAATATATATAAAAAAAAATTCCTCAGTTTAGGCCGATATGTATTCTTCTACATATTTTTGGTAAAAAAAATTGCAATAAGCGTACATTGATTGGTTTGCACAAAAGTTATAGCGTCTACAAAATAGGGGATACTTTGATGGCATTTTTATTATTATTATTTTTTTTACTAGTAATGGCGGCGATCTGTGATTTTTATCAGGACTGCGACATTATGGCGGACACATCGGACATAAAAATGCATTGATTACTGTAAAAAGGTCACTGGCAGTGAAGGGGTTAACACTAGGGGGCGATCAAGGGGTTAATGTGTTTCCTATTGTGTGTTCTAACTGAAGAGGGGACTCGTGCAGGGGAGATGATAGATTGCTGTTCATACTCTGTATGAACAGACGATCTGTCTGTTCTCCCCTCAGAGAACCCGGAAACTGTGTGTTTACACACACAGATCCCGGTTGTCCGTGTGTCAGCCACGATCGCGGGAGCATGGCGGTGATCGTGAACGCCGGGCACTCGCATCGGCTCAGAGGGGCGAGCAGGGGGTGAGCGGGGGACGCGCGTGCGCGCCCCCTAGTGGCCACAGGGCAAAGCGACGTTACATAACATGGTTTCGCCCAGCCGTGCCATTCTGCCACAGTACAACTGCGGCGGCTGGTCGGCAAGTGGTTAAATGTAACCATATTGCTACACTTAGAGGCACCTCTCTTCTCTTTTATACTCAGTTGTGACATGACTATACTTGTATATTAAGATATCGCTCGTTTATCAAGTCAAAATTTATAAAAAAAAATGTTGCTTGTCTTGCAAAACACTCGCAAACCAAGTTACTCTCAATCCAAGGTTTTACTGTATACCTACAGGTACGGCGCAACAAACTTTTTTTGGTAACAGAACACATATGACACAACATAGATACCTACAGTAGGTACACTCTGTCTAGAATAGCCCAACTAAACATCCCTTCCCCTTATTCAGGTTGATGCTTAAAATGTATTTTAATTCAGAACATTTTATCAGGGATTTTTTTTCTTATGCTGTCTGTATCTCTCTCCACTTACTGTCCAGGAGACACAACAGAAAGTGAGTGGAAATTTCTCCAAAGTGTTGATCTGTGCCAGAGGTCAGCAACCTTTTCCACATTAGGAGTCAATTTTCAAGCAATAGACAACTGGCGTGCCAATACACAATAGCACAATGTAGTCATATTGTTTATTTTCAATTTTGCACACGTAGTTGTACTGATAAGCAAGTTAAACTCACAGGTGCACACGCAGAACATATTGAAAATTTCTATTAACATGAACTACAGGCTAGATGATATTTAACTACTAGTTTACTAGTTATGTTTTATTGAGATAATAATAAATAATCTTGTTAACGTGACTGCTGGCAAAAATGATTTTCTGGGCACACCATGATACGTGCCTTAGGTTGCTGACCCCTGACCCCTGACCTATGCCTTTCAAAACTACATTTCAAAATAACAGTAAACAGTATGAAAGCAAAAAATGACAATTTACTGCATTTATAATGTCATGTCGAAATTAGAATCTTAAAAGGACATTCTGAGACTTTCATATAGGCAGTAATATTTACAATGGCCTTTGATTACATCCAACCCCAAGTCTAATTGAAGAGAAAGAACCATCTTGTAAACATCTTTGAACTAGATGAGGTATTTCTTACAAGCCATTGTTCGAATTACTCCTTTAGTAAATCAGCCCCTGATCCAATCTATATATTGGATATGGTCATTCAAACACCATTTCAATGAATGAAAAAATGCAAATCACTTTTATCTGACTACCTTCAGTTTTATTGGGTATGCATCGCCCTCTAGTGTTAAAATGATTTACTTCAACCTTCAAAGAACATTATTTAACCACTTTAGCCCTGGAAGGACTTACCCCCTTTATTGACCAGGCCATTTTTTGCGAAACAGCACTGCGTCGCTTTGACTGACAATTACGCATTTGTGCAACATTGTACCCAAACAAAATTGATGTCCTTTTATTCCCACAGATAGAGCTTTCTTTTGGTGGTATTTGATCACCTCTGCGGTTTTTATTTTTTGCACTATAAACAAAAAAAGACTGAAAATTTTGAAAAAAAAACAATGTTTTTTACTTTCTGCTATAATACATATCCAAAAAAATATATAAAAAAATGTATTCATCAGTTTATGCCAATATGTAATCTGCTACATATTATTGGTAAAAAAAAAAAAATCCCAATATATATTGATTGGTTTGCACAAAAGTTATAGCATCTACAAAATAGGGGAAAGATTTAGGGACTTTTTTTTTTTTAATTGTTCTTTCTAGTAATGTCAGGGATCAGCAATTTTTAGTGGGACTCGGACATTGCGGTGGACAAATCTGACCCTAAGTGACACTTTTTGGTGACCAGTGACACAAATACAGTGATCAGTGCTAAAAAAATGCACTGATCACTGTATAAATGGCACTGGCAGGGAAGGGGTTAACACCAGGGGTGATCAAAGGGGGTAAACGTTCTCTAGGGAGGTGCTTTCTAACTGTCAGGGGGACGGACTGACTGGGAGTAGAGAGAGATCGCTGTTCCTGACCACTAGGAACAGCTGATCTATCTCTCCCCCTCTGTCAGAACGGGGATCTGCCTTGTTTACATAGGCAGATCCCTGTTCTGCCTCTTTTAACAGCGACTTAGGGTGGCCAGCAGACATCGAGTCCGCCAGACCCATAGACGAGCTCCCGCGGCATGTGCCTGCTGTATCTAATGCATACCTCCCAACATTTTTGAGATGGAAATGAGGGACACCTACTAGCAAACGTATGTAGGCATAGGACACGCCCCCTGCCACACCCCTTAAAGGCGAATTAACCCAAAAAAAGGTTAATTAAATCCACAAGAGCTTTTCTTACCACTACTATTCCTTTATATTGGTGTTTAAAATGTACAAATGCAGCAATTTAGAAATTGGATGAAAGGTTTAGCACTGGGGAACACTTTTTGAAAGATATTTACAACTATATAGATCAGACCAAAATGAGTAACAAATGAGGAGGAAAGAGGGACAGAGGGACATTGCTCCAAATCAGGGACAGTCCCTTGAAATCAGGGATAGTTAGAAGGTATGTCTAATGCACTTACCAATGTACAGGTACGTCGGTTCGAGGAGCTGGGCCTCCCTGCCGCAATATATGTGCGGTGGGCGATCCTGAAGTGGTTAAATATATGTAACAGCATCCATCATTGTACGGGTTTGCCTTTTGTTTTTATCCAATAATCTATTTATTTCCTTTCATTAAAAAAAATATATATTTTTATGCAATTCTCCAGGATGGCCTGTCATCAAAAGCATTTAAACTTTTTTTTTATTTTTGGATAGAATTGGGAAGAATTCACTAGAAAGTGAAAGTAAAAGAAAGCCACAAATTTTGACACCAGAACATTAATCGAGGGGAAATCTTCCAATAGGGGCACTAGTTCTGGTGACTTTGAAGCCATCCCAGGATTACTTCACTTTGGAGGGATTTCCTCTCACTTCCTGTTTTGGCTAAGGGACAGGAAGTGAAGGAAAATTTTCCCCATGGGACAGAGATGGCAAAAAAACTGATAAGGGTTACCAACCTGCCTAACTCTATCCAAACTGAAAAAAAAAAGTTTTGCCTTTAGTTACACTTTAATGCATATTAAAATAAAAGTACAAAAGTTCAATTACATCATTTGTTTACATGAAAAAGAGCAGTAATACTGCTTCATAGTTACTTTTCTTATCTTTACTTTTAGGCTTGGTTCACACCTATGCGAATTGGATGCAGATTAACCACATCCAATTCGCATGGTAGGAGATTGTGACCGGCTCTCTATGGAGCCGGTTCACATATCTCCGCTGCGGCTCCAGTGCGATGTAGCATTGGTTTGCTGAGGCATTCGGTCCGGAGTCCTCTGGGTCACTAAGGATGACATGATCCGCAGCCACCTCCTCCCAGCCACGTACAAGTCCATGGGTTTCTTGGGACTGTAAATGATCCCTTAAAGACTGCTGCTGATGCTGAGTGCCAGGATCCACCTCCATGCTGACACAATCCTCCTCTTTCTCCTCCTCCTCCTCCTCCTGTGTGATCGGCGGGCACGCAGGAACACTAGGATAAAGGGGGCCTTGAGAGCTAAGGAAGTCCTCCTCTTCCTGCCTCTGTTCTGCCTCAAGTGCCCTGTCCATTATTCCTCGCAGCGTGTGCCCCAACAGGTGGACAAGAGGGACAGTGTCACTGATGCATGCACTGTCACTGCTCACTATCCTCGTGGCCTCCTCAAATGGTGACAGGATAGTGCATGCATCCCTGATCATGGCCCACTGGCGTGGGGAAAAAAAAACAAGCTCCCCTGACCCTGTCCTGGTGCCATAGTCGCACAGGTACTCATTGATGGCCCTCTGCTGCGTGTGCAGCCGCTGCAGCATGGCCAACGTTGAGTTCCACCTGGTGGGCATGTCACAGATTAGGCGGTTCTTGGGCAGGTTAAATTCCTTTTGGAGGTCAGCCAGCTGAGCACTGGCATTATATAACCTGCGGAAATGCACACAGACTTTCCTGGCTTGCCTCAGGACATCCTGTAAGCCCGGGTACCTGCCTAAGAACCGCTGCACCACCAAGTTAAGGACGTGAGCCAAACAGGGCACATGGGTCAGTTGTCCCTGTCAGAGGGCGGAGAGGAGGTTGGTGTCATTGTTGCAAACCACCATACCTGCCTTAAGCTGGCGTGGCATCAACCACCTCTGAACCTGCCCCTGCAGAGCTGACAGAATGTCTGCCCCAGTGTGGCTCCTGTCCCCCAAGCACACCAGCTCAAGCACCGCATGGCATCTTTTGGCCTGCGTGCTTGCATAGCCCCTTGAACACCTACAGAGCACCGCTGGTTCCGAAGACAAATCAGCAAAGGAAGAGGCCATGGAGGAAGAAGAAGAGGAGGGGGTGGAGGAGAGAGGTGTGGCAGAATCACCACTAGTATTATTTTGGAGGCGTGGTGGCGAAACAACCTCCAACACTACTGCACCCTGTCCTGCATCCTTCCCAGCTGCCAGAAGAGTCACCCAGTACGCGGTGAAAGATAGGTAACGTCCCTGTCCATGCCTGCTGGACCATGAGTCAGCAGTAATATGCACTTTACCGCTGAACGCCCTGTCCAGAAAGGTAAAGACATTGCCTTCCACATGCGGGTAGAGAGCCGGAATCGCCTTCCGTGAGAAAAAGTGGCGTTTGGTAACCTGCCACTGAGGAACCGCACATTCCACAAACTCACGGAAGGGGGCAGAGTCTACCAACTGAAAAGGCAGCAGTTGAAGTGCTAGCAATTTAGCCAAGCTAGCATTCAACTGTTGGGCATGTGGATGGTTGGGAGCGAACTTCTTTTGGCGGTGCAGCAGCTGGGGCAGGGAAATTTGCCTGGTACAATCTGACGTCGGTGTACCGATAGCAGATTGCCCCCAAGTACTTGGCTGTGACACACCTAATTCTACACCTTCATTCCTCTCAGTGCTGGTCTCAGAGAGGACTGAAGGTATAGTGGGGTTGGAGATCCCAGCTAATTAGGAGCAAGGAGAGGTCCTCTTTGTTCTTTGGTGTGGGTCTTTTAGGCGCGCTTGCCAACGAACTGCATGGCAGGTCAACATATGTCTGGTCAAGCATGTGGTGCCCAAGCGGGAGATGTTTTAGATACGCTTAAAACATATGTTGCAAATAGAACAGAGAAAGTCTGAACGCTGCTCCCTGACATGAAACACCTCTATCCCTAAAGTACATAGAGGAACAAAAATTTGCCCGTGGGGCTTTAAATGAAGTGTCCATGGTGATCACAGATAAATAGAAACCATATAGAAATGTAAAATTAATAACAAAATTTATTGAAATGAATATCATCCAGTACAAGTCATAAGCAAAGGTGACAAATACCAAAGAACAGCAGTATGATAAAGTGGTCCTAGAAACATAGCCATAATGACATAACATCAAAATATGAAGAGTACAGATATACATAATACATCTCTAACCCGACGCGTTTCGCAAGCTTTCCTCGCTTCATCGGGGGCTGATGTGTATATCTGATGTCTGTAACAACAAGTAAAAAGTGTATTGAAGTATAGGTTATGGTTGGACAACAACATGAAGCCAGAGCTAGTAATCCAGTACCTACTTGTCAGGCGATTGACCCCAGAATGGTGACCCCAGGCAGGGGTAGGCGGAACAGCATCTCCCCAGGGAGCTGAGGGGGAGCAGACCACAGGAAGGAGGCCCAGGACCAGACACAGGGCAGGCATGGCGAATGTGTGACAAAAAAGAGAAGAGGACCCGACTGTCACCCACGATGGTTACAGAGCGTGCTCGCTGTAATGAAATAAATGTGAGGCGTATATATGTATCTGAGATGATGGGGATGACCATATCCTAAAAGTGTAAGAAAATGTACTTAAGGATGAAGAGTGCAGAGTGTCCAACAGAGCATGAAAAAGAGCAAGAAACCAGCAGAAAACAAAGAGAGGGTGAGAGGATGTGAACCCAAATGTTGCCCATAGATCTGGCAGGGCATGATCCGTGTAATAAAATATGTAGATATATGTGTATATCTATTGGGATAGTGAATGACACAATCTCCTTGATGGCCCATAGATCCTACATAAAATGTTCACCATACTGGAGTACATGAATATATGTATTGTATGACTAAAATAGTTGGCGTCACAATGTGATGAAAATGTATGGTAGTAGATGAGAGTATGTTGGAGTATAAGGAATGCAGGAATGTCCTGCAGAGCATGGGGAGGAGTGATGTCAAAGAAAAGGGAGTGTGAGGAAGAGTGGGGAGGTAGTAAAGAAAAAAGGAAAGAAACGAAAGAAAAGAAAAGAAAAAAGAAAGACAGGAAAAAAAGAACATAAAAAATTACAGAGGAGAGAAAAGGGAAAAAGAAAAACAGACAAAACATGAAAAATGGTGAATCAGTAAAAATGAAATGCAAGTGGTGCTACAGGACGTGCCTATATCAATGATAGGTCTAATAGTAAAGTGACATGTATGAGGGTAAGTGTAAAAGTATTACCTACCCGTGTGATCTCTCACCAGTGTGTGGAGGGAACCAAATAGAAAAGAGACTGGCCATGCCAAAACCCCCGCCTAAATACCCGGACGTCCGCCATCGCCTCCGCCCCCAACGTCATGCAGACGGCAATGGGGGAAGGCTCGCAGCGCACCCGCTGGGGTACGGCGGGACGCAGCAGAGAACCCCGCCCCGTGCCCGGATGTATAGTGTGCTCATGAGGTGGGGACACCGACGGATGTGGAAGTCTCCCACTGAAGCACAAGGCATGATGCCTATGCACTGGTGGCTCTGCCCCTCCGGGGGTGGAGAGGCGGAGACAGCAGGGGAAAGAAAAACCCTATTTGTGCATCGCAGCTCCCGGGGGAAATAGATCGCCACCCCCAACAAAACGGGGGCCAGACACATGGAACCAGGTCCGCAAGCAGAAAGAGGAAATCACCTATGAAAAACCATGTCTGGGTATGGGTGGGTGGACAAAATATATGTATATTTATCAGCTGGATCAAGGAGCAGCGACAGACTCAGGGCATTAAGGTGTCTACCACCTGAGTTGAACAGAACAGAGAAAGTCTGAACGCTGCTCCCTGACATGAAACACCTCCATCCCTAAAGTACATAGAGGAACAAAAATTTGCCCGTGGGACTTTAAATGAAGTGTCCATGGTGATCACAGATAAATAGAAACCATATAGAAATGTAAAAATAATAACAAAATTTATTGAAATGAATATCATCCAGTACAAGTCATAAGCAAAGGTGACAAATACCAAAGAACAGCAGCATGATAAAGTGGTCCTAGAAACAAAGCCATAATGACATAACATCAAAATATGAAGAGTACAGATATACATAATACATCTCTAACCCGATGCGTTTCGCGAGCTTTCCTCGCTTCATCAGGGGCTGATGTGTATATCTGATGTCTGTAACAACAAGTAAAAAGTGTATTGAAGTATAGGTTATGGTTGGACAACAACATGAAGCCAGAGCTAGTAATCCAGTACCTACTTGTCAGACGATTGACCCCAGAATGGTGACCCCAGGCAGGGGTAGGCGGAACAGCATCTCCACCGGGAGCTGAGGGGGAGCAGACCACAGGAAGGAGGCCCAGGACCAGACACAGGGCAGGCATGGCGAATGTGTGACAAAAAAGAGAAGAGGACCCGACTGTCACCCGCGATGGTTACAGAGCGTGCTCGCTGTAATGAAATAAATGTGAGGCGTATATATATGTATCTGAGATGATGGGGATGACCATATCCTAAAAGTGTAAGAAAATGTACTTAAGGGTGAAGAGTGCAGTGTCCAACAGAGCATGAAAAAGAGCAAGAAACCAGCAGAAAACAAAGAGTGGGTGAGAGGATGTGAACCCAAATGTTGCCCATAGATATGAATCATATGTATATTTTTCTTAGAGGTGTAATGTGTCCCCTCAGCCATTTACATCTAGTAATATAAGCTAGGGCTGGGGAAAAAATCGATTTTAATCCTGAATCGAGTTGTGAGCTCAAATCGATTCAGATTTGAAGAAAATCGATTTTTTAGATTTTTTTCCCTTCAGAGTTTCAGATTTGCAGAGCGCACAGAGGACACGGGAGGCTGCATTCCCGATGTAGCCAGCAGTGAGGGGGCGGGGGGCGGGGGCCGGGAGTTCCACTGACGCGCTGACTCCGCCCCATGTAGCCTGAATGCTCAGAAAAGAACGGCTGTAGTTAGAGCAGTGATCGGAGTGGGCGCGTCAGTGGAGCTCCCGGCTCCGACCCCTCTATACTGGCTGGGGAATACAGAGGTCCAGGTGCGGGGCCAGAAGCTCCACTGACGCACCCACTCTGATCACTGCTTACTACAGTACAGCCGCTCTGTTCCAAGTGGAGCTCCCGGCCCCACCCCCTCTCTGCTAGCTAGCGCGCGAATACAGCCTCCACTCTGCAAAGCTGTCATCGGGGCCCCAATTCACAGGCAATCTCATGCAGTATATCCACAGTCTCTAATAACCTCATGCAGTATATCCACAGTCTCTGATAACCTCATGCAGTATGTCCACAGTCTCTGATAACCTCATGCAGTATATCCGCAGTCTCTGATAACCGTCATGCAGTATATCCGTAGTCTCTGATAACCTCATGCAGTATATCCGCAGTCTCTGATAACCGTCATGCAGTATATCCACAGTCTCTGATAATCTCATGCAGTATATCCACAGTCTCTGATAACCGTCATGCAGTATATTCACAGTCTCTGATAACCATTATACAGTATATCCGCAGTCTCTGATAACCGTCATGCAGTATATCCGCAGTCTCTGATAATCTCATGCAGTGTATCCGCAGTCTCTGATAACCGTCATGCAGTATATCCGCAGTCTCTGATAATCTCATGCAGTGTATCCGCAGTCTCTGATAACCGTCATGCAGTATATCCGCAGTCTCTGATAACCGTCATGCAGTATATCCGCAGTCTCTGATAACCTCATGCAGTATATCCGCAGTCTCTGATAACCGTCATGCAGTATATCCGCAGTCTCTGATAACCGTCATGCAGTATATCCACAGTCTCTGATAACCGTCATGCAGTATATCCGCAGTCTCTGATAACCTCATGCAGTATATCCGCAGTCTCTGATAACCGTCATGCAGTATATCCGCAGTCTCTGATAACCATCATGCAGTATATCCACAGTCTCTGATAACCGTCATGCAGTATATCCGCAGTCTCTGATAACCATCATGCAGTATATCCGCAGTCTCTGATAACCTCATGCAGTATATCCACAGTCTCTGATAACCGTCATGCAGTATATCCGCAGTCTCTGATAACCGTCATGCAGTATATCCACAGTCTCTGATAACCGTCATGCAGTATATCCGCAGTCTCTGATAACCGTCATGCAATATATCCACAGTCTCTGATAACCGTCATGCAGTATATCCGCAGTCTCTGATAACCGACATGCAGTATATCCGCAGTCTCTGATAACCGTCATGCAGTATATCCGCAGTCTCTGATAACCGTCATGCAGTATATCCACAGTCTCTGATAATCTCATGCAGTATATCTGCAGTCTCTGATAACCGTCATGCAGTATATCCGCAGTCTCTGATAACCGTCATGCAGTATATCCGCAGTCTCTGATAACCGTCATGCAGCATATTCGCAGTCTCTGATAAACGTCATGCAGTATATCCGCAGTCTCTGATAACCCTCATGCAGTATATCCACAGTCTCTGATAATCTCATGCAGTATATCCACAGTCTCTGATAACCTCATGCAGTATATCCGGCATCCGCAGTCTCTGACAACCTCATGCAGTATATCCACAGTCTCTGATAACCTCACACTGACTTTTCGGTTAGAGAAAGGGTTTGCCTTTGCAATTTTGTTTGTTAATATACTTTAATTAATATAATAAAAAAAAATTGGATTTGAATCGTGAATCGAGTTTTTTATAAAAAAATCACAGATTTTTTTGGGGGGAAATTTCCCAGCCCTATAAGCATGTTTGGTGCCTTTTTTGAAGGTATCTCCATTACAATCAGATATATGAAACATATATGAACCAGAGTTTGGCTTTGGTAGTTAAACCCTAACAGGCCTCATCACGTCCAGACAATGGTGAGAAATCTTTTTGTGATGAGTCCTTGTTTATTTAAATAAAGACTAGAGATGAAACACCTTTGCATCATGTATATATGGAGCAACAGAGTATTGTGTGGGATTATGGTGGTGCCAAAAGTCATAGAAAACCACTTTACATATAAAACAAATAAAGTTTATACACATAAAGTTAAAAAATGGGTTCAATAAAAATACATTTATATGTTTACATATTACAGTAGGTGAGATTTGACACCTACGAGCCCCGTCGCAGGAGCCAGCGCCGAGATGGCTCGCTCATCGGGAAAGGAAAACTTTGTTTTCCTTCTGCGATGAGTGACAGGCAGCGCTGACAGCTGTCTAGTATGAATCCTGAGGCGGGAACACCGCGCCAAATTTGAAATGAAAAAACCGGCGTGGGTTCCCCCCTCGGAGGCATACCAGGCCCTTAGGTCTGGCATGGATTGTAAGGGGAACCCCCCTATGCCGAAAAATCGGCGTGGGGGTCCCCCCCAAATCCATACCAGACCCTTATCTGAGCACGCAGCCCGGCCGGCCAGGAAAGGGGGTGGGGACGAGCGAGCGCCCCCGCCTCCTGAGCCGTACCAGGCCGCATGCCCTCAACATGGGGGGGTGGGTGCCTTGGGGGAGGGGGGCGCCCTGCGGCCCCCCCACCCCAAAGCACCTTGTCCCCATGTTGATGAGGACAAGGGCCTCTTCCCGACAACCCTGGCCGTTGGTTGTCGGGGTCTGCGGGCGGGGGGCTTATCGGAATCTGGGAGCCCCCCTTAATAAGGGGGCCCCCAGATCCCGGCCCCCCACCCTGTGTGAATGAGTTTGGGGTACATGGTACCCCTACCCATTCACCTAGGGAAAAGTGTCAATATAAAAAAAAACACACTACACAGGTTTTAAGAGTAATTTATTAGTCAGCTCCGGGGTCTTCTTCTGACTTCTCCCGGTGTTCGGCCTCTTCTCCCGGTGTTCGGCCTCTTCTCCCGGGCCCCGCCGCTATCTTCTTCCAGCTCTATTGCCAGCGAGGGGCCCGGTCTGCTGCCGCTGTCTTGTCGCCGCTGTCTCGCCGCCGCTGTCTCTCCGCTTCTTCTCTTCTTTTCTTCTTCCCCGATGTTGACACGACGCTCTCTCCGGCTCGAATGCTGTGTGCGAGCTGCGGAGCCATTTATATAGGCGGTAACCCCGCCCCCTTACGACGTCATGGTCCCAGCATGCGCAGGGACTCTGGGGCCACGCCCCCTTATGACGCCAGAGTCCCTGCGCATGCTGGGACCATGACGTCGTAAGGGGGCGGGGTTACCGCCTATATAAATGGCTCCGCAGCTCGCACACAGCATTCGAGCAGGAGAGAGCGTCGTGTCAACATCGGGGAAGAAGAAAAGAAGAGAAGAAGCGGAGAGACAGCGGCGGCGAGACAGCGGCGACAAGACAGCGGCAGCAGACCGGGCCCCTCGCTGGCAATAGAGCTGGAAGAAGATAGCGGCGGGGCCCGGGAGAAGAGGCCGAACACCGGGAGAAGAGGCCGAACACCGGGAGAAGTCGGAAGAAGACCCCGGAGCTGACTAATAAATTACTCTTAAAACCTGTGTAGTGTGTTTTTTTTTATATTGACACTTTTCCCTAGGTGAATAGGTAGGGGTACCATGTACCCCAAACTCATTCACACAGGGTGGGGGGCCGGGATCTGGGGGCCCCCTTATTAAGGGGGGCTCCCGGATTCCGATAAGCCCCCCGCCCGCAGACCCCAACAACCAACGGCCAGGGTTGTCGGGAAGAGGCCCTTGTCCTCATCAACATGGGGACAAGGTGCTTTGGGGTGGGGGGCCGCAGGGCGCCCCCCTCCCCCAAGGCACCCACCCCCCCATGTTGAGGGCATGCGGCCTGGTACGGCTCAGGAGGGGGGGGGGCGCTCGCTCGTCCCCACCCCCTTTCCTGGCCGGCCGGGCTGCGTGCTCAGATAAGGGTCTGGTATGGATTTGGGGGGGACCCCCACGCCGATTTTTCGGCATAGGGGGGTTCCCCTTACAATCCATGCCAGACCTAAGGGCCTGGTATGCCTCCGAGGGGGGAACCCACGCCGGTTTTTTCATTTAAAATTTGGCGCGGTATTCCCGCCTCAGGATTCATACTAGACAGCTGTCAGCGCTGCCTGTCACTCATCGCGGAAGGAAAACAAAGTTTTCCTTTCCCGATGAGCGAGCCAGCGCGACATTCACAGTACCCTGACGCCGAGAACCAGCGCGATGGTATCGCGCTGGAAACACAATCTCGCAGTCAGGTACTGTATGTTATTGATCATTGGTGTCCAAAATGTGGATGGTCAAAACGTGGTGTATGATCCCAACAGGGCTGGACTGGGACAAAAATTTGGCCCTGGACTTTACCCAGACCGGTCCACTTTAATTTTGCAAACACGCACAAAAACAGTATATAAACTATACGCAATTGCGCGATATAGATACGGATTGAGTTTGGGATGTATCTGAGGGAAGCGGTGCGGCCTTTCTATGGGGCATCGGAACGGCCCGGCGGAAAATTGCCTCCCTGCCCCCCAGTAGGGTGACCACATCTCCAGACTGCTATTCAGGGACAATTTTGCATGTATTCTCAGGGTTGACAGGGATTCTCAGGAATGTAGTCTCAGGGTTGACAGGGAATTCAGCAGTGGGGGTGATTTGTCGGAAAAATGGCTGGTGATAGCACTGAAATCATCCCGACACCATGCTTAATATGGTGTCAGGATGATCAAATCACATTATTTCTATTACTACATTTATAATGAAATAAAATGAAATAGTTCAACTCTCCATAATGCAGAATCAGTGGGAACCCTGAGCTTGTCACTTGCCACCAGATGCAGCGTGTCACTTGCCACCATTGCCTGCCACCAGATGCAGCTTGTCACTTGCCACCAAATGCAGCGAGTGACCATTGCCTGCAACCAGATGCAGCATGTCATTTGCCACTGTCGCCTGTTACCAGATGCAGCATGTCACTTGCCACCGCTGCCTGCCACCAGATGCAGCATGTCACTTGCCACTGTTGCCTGCCACCAGATGCAGCGTGCCACCATCGCCTGGAACCAGATGCAGCATGTCATTTGCCACTGTCACCTGTCACCAGATGCAGCGTGTCACTTGCCACTGTCTCCTGCCACCAGATGCAGCTTGTCACTTGCCACCTGATGCAGCGTGTCACCATTGCCTGCGACCAGATGCAGCATGTAATTTGCCACCGCCGCCTGCCACCAGATGCAGCGTGTCACTTTCCACCATCGCCTGCCACCATATGCTGCGTGTCACATGCCATGTCACCTGCCACCAGATGCAGCATGTCACTTGCCACCAGATGCAGTGTGTCACTTGCCACCGTCGACTGCCACCAAATGCAGCATGTCACTTGCCACCATCATCTGCCACCCAGATGCAGCGTGTCACTTGTCACCGTCGCCTGCTGCCAGAGAGAGGGCAGGGAGAGGAGGGCAGAGAGTGGGGGAACAGGGAGAAAGAGAGGGGGAGAGGAAAGAGAGGAAGACAGGGAGAGAGAGGGAGGGGACAGAGAGAGGGGGACGGGGGCAGAGAGAGGCGGCAGGGAGAGAGAGAGGGGGAGGGGGGCAGAGAGAGGGTGGACAGGGAGGGGGCAGGAAGAGAGGGAGACAGGGAGGGGGGCAGAGAGAGGGGGGACAGGGAGGGTGGCAGAGAGAGGGGTCAGGGTCTGATCAGGGACAGTGCTCAGCTCACAGTACTCATAGGGACAGTGCTCAGAGAGGGGCGGGAGAAGCAGTGTGTGTCACAAGCTGGCTCAAGCATTCTGGATGGAGCAGTGTGTGGATCCCCTCTTCTAGGGCATCTGCACTGAGCCAGCTGTCACACGCTGCCTACACACTGACATCAGGGATGATCTGGAGGATGGAGCGTCAGCGGCTGTCGGAGGATTTCTGTCCCCGACCACTAGGGTGCCCTTTCAGACAGCTATTGCAGCGGCAGAGCCAAAGGAAGTGCTCCAAAAGCCTGTTCGCTCTGTGCTACAGGTGGTGGGCGGGCCGGCAACGATAAGAAGCACTGAAACAATGAAGCTCTCAGCACGCTCCCACCATCCTGGCCCAGTCCACTCCTGAATTGCCGCCTGGGTCCCATGGTAGGGCCGGCCCTGGGCAGTACAGTGGTGCTCAAATTAATGGCTGTGCGAGCCACACAGCCATTACTTTGACAGGCTGTCTGTCACTGAAGACAGCCCACTGAGCCAACGGCCCACCAGGAAACTCCCAGTAGTCCCGATGGCCAGTACAAGCCTGGATCCCAACATGTATCGCCAGGATTGGCTTCTTCAGGGGATTTACAGATCACCACTGTTCACAAGACTATGGTAGAAACAAAACCATATACAGTTGTGCTCATAAGTTTACATACCCTGGCAGAATTTATGATTTCTTGACCATTTTTCAGAGAATATGAAAGATAACAAAAACGTTTCTTTCACTCATAGTGTTTGGCTGAAGCCATTTATTATCAATCAACTGTGTTTACACTTTTTAAATCATAATCACAACAGAAACTACCCAAATGACCCTGATCAAAAGTTTACATACCCTGGTGATTTTGGCCTGATAACATGCACACAAGTTGAAACAAAGGGTTTTGAATGGCTACTAAAGGTAACCATCCTCACCTGTGATCTGTTTGCTTGTAATTAGTGTGTGTATAAAAGGTCAATGAGTTTCTGGACTCCTGACAGACCCTTGCATCTTTCATCCAGTGCTAGTAAGTTTTTGTTTCTACCATAGTCTTGTGAACAATGGTGATCTGTAAATCCCCAGAAGAAGCAAATCCTGGAGAAATATGTTTCTCATAACCACATTTTGACCATCTACATTTTGGACACCAGTGATCAATAATATGATATGTATACATATAAATGTATTTTTGTTAAACCCATTTTTTTAACGTTATGTTAATAAACTTTATTTGTTTTATATGTAAAGTGATTTTATATGACTTTTGGCACCACCATAATCCCACACAATACCCTGTTGCGCCATACTGTATATACTCAATAGGGATGGGATGCCAGATATAACACTATCACCCAACCGCTACCCAAGTTAACCTTTGCATCATGGTTTAGGTTTATGAAATTCTAATCTTCCCAAGCTGGTCGCACTAACACAGGAGCTGCTGGCTCTATAAACACTGGAGCCACTTCCTCCTGTGCCGCCAATTTCCTCTTGTTCAGCCTGCTTACTCTCCTCCATAAAATCTACTTTGGATGGTGCTGAATCCCGCAGGTCATCGGATTGCAAAATCAGCTCTGTTAGGCTGGCCTCAATCCCGGTGACCATGGGGGAGGCTGCCTGGGCTGCATTCACATCAGATACCTGATCTGCACATGCATCAGACAGGGATCCTATGGAATGCTCTGACGTGCTGAAAGCTGGTCTTCATTGCAGTTCACCCTTCGCCGTCGGAAAGGCAGTAAGTAGGCTTGCTTCAGACTAGGTGTTGGAGATGCTATCAGGGAACAACAGGGTCCCACAAAGCCACCCGGTTTCACCTCTTCTGACAATGTGCTGCATAGCCCACACAGCAGCAGCAAGGAGTCCTTTTCAGCTCCATGGTAGAACACCATCTCTGACACAGGGTGCAATCGAAGTTGTGTGTCCCTCTTGGGGAGTGCACCACCAGCAGAAACCATGCTACCTGGCACTGCAGCAAGCTGTGTCCTTCAAATTGGTTGCTTCACGTGGTGTCCACCTCCTTTCTTCACCACTCGACAGCTCCGCCTTGTCGCACCTCCCTCAGAGCTCACTGGTAATCCTATAACATCCTTTGGCTAGCAGTCAGCCTCCTGAAGCTGTACAGCTTGCTATCTCGGGCGGCAGGATTTACAATTATCGCCACATGTTCCAGGGCCCTCTCACCCACTCCAGCCCACCAATTCCTTTCTGTGCGGGGATGGTGGCTGGGAACCAAACCCTCTGAAGTAATCGGTGCAATATTATACAATCTAATATATCCTATATAACTATTGCATACATGTATTAATTTGTCTAATCCCTATAGTTGCTAATCTGTAAGAGTCTGATAAGCACAATGATATAACAAACACCTCTGCTTAGTAAAAAAGTTACCTTTATTTCCCAATAAAATAGGAATTGTACTAAAACAGCAGAATTGGAAAAAAACTAACATAAAGGTATTACAAGAAATTGCAATGTTGCAAAGCTTACAATCAGACACAATACAAGACTTATACTTAACACATCCTATTGTCTGGTCTCCAGGTGTTTCAAAGAGGGAGCTCTGCCTGCAGACATTCCTTTTTCACAAACATGCCTCATCCAGACCCCCTCTCTTGCCTGCCCAACTTTGCCTTTGGACGAATCACAGTATCTCTGGGGCGTCTCCTCAACAGGTTATATCATTGACTGTCTTGCCATAACTGGCCTCTGGGGGCAGTGTTTGTCCATGAACTGCCATCATCCGACTGGTGTCAACTTCCACAGATACCTGGGTTCTTGATTTCCTGTATCCCAACTCATTTATCATCCCTGTCAGTTAGGTTCTCTTTGAAGTTCGCTTGCATAGCAGCTAATCAGGAAATTCTGTCCTCCCTGAAGTGTGAAACTTTCATTCTTTCAAAAACCATGGGAGTCTGGCTTCTCTTGGGAGTAAGGAAATATGAGTACAAAATCCAGAAAATCTGATATTCATGTTGAATTCCAACATATGCCACTTTGCGCCTTCTTTCTGACATCTTCATGAAGGGGTATAATACAGGCATACACCCAGAGTAGCATCTTAACCAGCTTTCAGATATAGAGTCTCGAGGAGGGCCTTTTGCCCATATTACTGGCCTAAAATACACCTTTATCCCACTATACCATGACATGAATCGACCCATCACCATAATATATACATATATACCTATGATCCATCAGACTACGCATCCCATTCCCAACCTCCTATACCTCCTCATTGTAGATACGGGCCAGGATTAGGCAGGTTCGCTCACAATGGCCTTTCCTACCGCAATTCTGGCATGTCAGCAGTATTGCAGGGCTCTGACTTGGCAGCAAAGTCTCTAACTTGTACGCAGAGACCCTACCGTCACTTCGTCCCCCAGCTTGAATAGATAACTGGGCGACCCTTCTATATAAATATCAAGTCTAACAACACATATAAATCTGCAACAATGACAAAACCCACACAATTCCATCCCTGTGCCTGGATTTAAGAGACTATGCCCAGGGTATATCATGCACCTCTACCTATGGTTAGGTTCAAGGAACCCTCTAGTTCCATGACTAATGTTGCATCGGAATTCTTTAGGACAAAGAAACAAACTCGTCTATGTCCCAAATAATACCCAGGTGCTTCCTTCCCAGCAATGATCTCTCCATCCCGAACACAGAATGAAATATCTTCCCAACATTTTTCGCTCACCACCATGTATTGACCTGGCCTACAAAGGACATCATGGTCATGCTTCCGACCAAGGGAAGTATCAACCTACCTCCAGCTTCCATCTTCTCTGATCACATGTGGGTAATCTAACCTCAAATGCAACAAGATAGAATCCCCAGTTAGTAAGCCCATTGATGCCACCAAATATACAGACCGAGTCTGCACTTCTGTATATGGGATCATACAGCATAACACCTTTCACAATCCAAACTAGTACAGCCCATCCAGGCATTCGACACCACTTTGGATTAGTGTAAGCAACGTGTTTTGGCAAAGTCTTACTGAGCGGTGATGCTAACTCATCAGGCCTCTGTCTCTCATATAGAGACTGTACAATCAGCTCAATGCTAGTTGACACTTCGTGCACGCCAGAGCCAATGACAGATTTCTGTCCTATACCATCACATTCTCTACCAACCTCTCAACACGGTTGAGAAAATCTGGAGCCACTTTAACTTGGGTGTTTATGTGACTTTGTTGAATGTTATCAAGGATGCCACCAATCTCTCTGAGTAACAAAGCCCCGCTTATTCACCGTGAAGCTATGGCTGCGAGTTTGTTCCTCAGGAGGCCGATGTCCTCTCCATTAACAACACCCATCCCAGCTCCTATTCCCCCAGTATAGTGCTGAACACATCCCTCCTCTTTCGGTTACTCCTCAGACATACGCGCCCTGCATGAACCTTATTCTGTGTCCGCACATCTCTGGGAGCAAGTCACTGGTACAATGACCGCACTTGATTCAGTGTATACTAAACACACATATGGTAATAGGTTTTTATCAACCCTGTGAGATGTTGCAGCGCCATGTGGTGAAGGCTTATTGTACCCTGGTAGCCAGCGTTTGTTCCCTTTATCTAACAGAGCAGGCTCCTGTGTGTATTCACTGGCCCTCCCTGTACCGAGTTTCAACCTCTCAGGTGAGACATCAACCAAGCTTATCCCCCCATACAAGGAAATTTTCACCCCATTGATGTGTCACCTGGCCAACCTCTAGTCTGACCAACCGACACCTTATTATGTATAAGTGCCAGTCCCCTGGGTACCTGCACCATATAACTTCCGTTACATCAATACATGTCATACATTAAAAACCTTTTCTTCTTTCAATTCCTCCCTCCAACAAAAAAAAATAAAAAATAAAAAAATAAACACTTATTTTACATTTCAGGTTCTGATGGATTGGATGTATATATTCCTTCCCCAACCTCCAACCTATCGCACATGTATTAATAGCACGTTTGCATTCATCAGGAGAGATTCCGGCAAAAATGTTTCACAAGTCTTGTTGATAGGCACAGTCCTTCAGATCCAGCATTAGCACTAAATTGTCCATAAGCAAAAATATGTATTAAACTGAATCTTTTCGTTTGTCTCTTCTCTCCTGATGTTTATCAAAACAAATTTGCGGTGTGGTGTTGGTGTGGCACAGACAAATTGCCAACCAGATGAACATCTGTCATCCATGTTCCAGAGACCTCTCCAATCTCGCTCCACCAGGACTCTGGAAGTTAAACACAAGAGCAGAATTAAATTCTTATCCATAATATCTGCTCGTTTACTATGTTTACTTATAGTTCCTTCCTTGGAAACCAGGAACTTAGTCTACCTGGCTTCTGCAACTCTGACCAAAATATCAAAACAACCATGACTTCTTTAGGCTGAACCCACTCTAAAATGGATCCCCATGGTATGATCAAAAATTTAAAAAAACGAACGTCAGTGTTGCTTTCCAAAAATTCTAATTTTAACCATTAAAAGGACAATGCATTATCTGTACTTTCAGACCTATGCACTAACCCCCCTTTTAGGTGGACAAACCGTAAACCTTGTAACTTTTTCCACCTGAATGAACATAAAACAAGAGAAAAAAAAACGAACTCCAGAGGCTAGAATGGCTTCCTACCAACAACTCTTGTCTTAAATAAACAAAATGTATTCAGCTGGAGGACATATTCCCATGACCATCTATTCAGCTGCTAATTGACGGAATAGCCAATTACTCCCCTTTCAGGTGGACTAACCAATAATTTTTCCACCTGAACAAACAAAAATAAAATGGATGACTAAACAAATACCAAAAATATAAAAAAAAATTAAAAAGTTAATAACAAAAAGAAATTAAAATTCTGACCATTATCACACAAAAACAACATGACAAGACAACCACCATAAAATAATGACAAACACTCAACTTTTAACTAAAGACATCCATGGATTTTCCTCCTGAGAAGAGTAAGTGTTCATTTCCATCTGAAAGACAATTAGTTAATGGGACAAACAAAACATCTGTACCTCATCACAACATTTGTAACTTCATTTATAAATTCCTTAATCCATTAATATAACAATGAATGAATATAGAGGCTTGTCTCTGGACATGTATATAATACCGTGACCTTAACCTTGTGGTTGCCTACCAACCCCTATAGTCAGTAAACCAAAGAAAATGTCCCAGACAGATGGGGACCAAGAGAACAGCGGGGCTTATTGGAAAGGCAATGAAAGGGATGTATATATCAAAAGAAATAATTTATTGTTGGTACACAGTAGAAAAACATGAAGAAATATACAGCAGCTTAACCATAGAGTGACCTTGCCCTAATAAAATATGACCAAAACCTAGATTGATCAAAAAACGAAAAACACACAGACAAGGGGAACATGTAACAAGACATACAAGAAACAACCGTCCGGACGTCAAAGCTTATTGATGTCTGCGCAAACCCACAATGTGGAGTGTACAGCAATTGCTGAATGAGGTTTTGCTGGAGCAGACATCAATACCCCCGGGGGAGGGGTGGCTCAAATGGTGGGGTGGGGGTGGGGAAGGGGGGGGGGAGGGAAGGGGGTAGTGGGATGGGTGGGGAAGGAACGAGGGCTGTGGGGGAGAGGGGTTAATGACCGTGGGCAGGGATGCCGGGAAGAGTCCAGGGACATCAATTGGTGTAATTGACGAAAATATGCCGGCCTTCCATGTGAAATGGGTGGGTTGTGATAACCAGGATTCAAAGTGGTATACAGCTATGCTGTTGTCATGTACAGTACTTTCCGGAATGGTGTGGGTACTCCTACATATAGCCTCCCTGTGGTTGGAACAGACAATACTGTGCATGAACTGCACTACATGTACAGATGGCTGTGTACGTTACCACTCCCGGGTCCCTGTTGGGAATCCTAATATGATGCCGGATAGCGGTAGCCTCTGTATGTTTAAGCTGCTCCACTGGTCGCTATGAATGGTACCAAACGCTGTCCCGGTATGGTTGTTCACACACCCTGGATCAGAAGGTGTAGTTCGTAGGGGTAGATGGACGGCCGTGCAGCTGCATCTATTACCTTCCCCACGGTTCGTTCACGGCATAGAGCGGAACGTCCTCTCAATCGGTGAGCCGGCTAGCCCCAGCGGGGGATGACAGCAGGCATGACGTCCGGACGGGATGACGTCAACGCGTTTCACAACATAGACTTGTGTAGCTTCGTCTGGACGTACAGGTGGTGTGTGAGGGCTCCTTCTTATAGTAATCCCTCCCTCTAACACGCCCACCAGGCTGGATTCAGTGAAGGAGATGTATCAAGTCTGTGTATGTCCAGGCTGTCATGCACTGCATGTTTATTGTTTGTTGCTTGTGATTTGTTTTATGCTCGAGTGTCCATGTTTTCAAATGGGTATATATTTTACCTGCCTAGATTCTGCATAGTACAGCCTGTCTTCTTATAAAGAGTATTCCTATCTCATAACGTACACCCATTACAAATAGTGTGTATAAGGATAGCATGTTGAACAGGCTATTGTTAGTTTGTGTGGCACACAATACATGGTACAGGAAACAGACATATACCAAAATGATGGGTACTCCAGAGCATGGAAATTAATTAATTTAGATTGTATCAAAAAGAAAGGTGGACCGGTGAGATACAAGGGACAGAGGGGGGGGGGGGGAGGGGAGGGGAAGGGTAAGAGGAAGGGAAGGAAAGGGGAAAAAAAAAAAAAAAAAAACACCCCTTAGGTCCCAAAATAAGGAAATTCCTAAGTCGAGAGGATAGATTCAAGAATCAGGCCATTACTCTATTGAGAAAGTTACTCATTTTTGGGGAGTGGTCTTGGTGGATCAATGTTGATATTTTGTGTGCTAAACCCAACCATGCAGATATTCATACTTCAAGGAAAGGCTGGAGGTTCAGTTCTGTATTCAAGCCCAGGGGAGACAAAGAGGACAGGCGAAAGATCCATCTTTTTTCCTTTTGTTGTAGGATTTGATCAAAGTCCCCTCTTCTGGGGGAGAGATTCAGGGCATAAATTCCCTTTACCTGCATGCCAGACAGTTTGCCCTGGTGGTATTGGGCAAAGTGTCTGGCTATGGGTTTTTCCGGATTTTTCTCCAGGATCTCCCTCATATGTTCCCCTAGGCAAATCCTGAACTGCCGTTTTGTCTTGCCAATGTAAATTTTTTTACAGGGGCATGTCAACATGTATATGACCCTGGTGGTAGCACAATTAATGAGACTTTTTATTTCAAAATTGTTTTTATTTAAAGAATCGCTGAAGGTACTGGTCCTATGCACGTAAGGGCACACCTGACAGTGTCCACAGGGGAACATCCCCTTGCTTCTGGGGAATCGAGAGAGCCATGAATCATTTACCGTTCTCGTATGTTCCGAGTGGGTTAAGGAATCACCTAAATTTCTGGCTCTCCTAGCGACCATTTTGGGACTGGGTCCCACTATCTGAGCTATACCTGGGGTGTTGGTAAGTATACCCCAGTGTTTCTCTAAGATAGTTTTGACTGTATCCCATTGGGATCCAAAGTCTGTGATGATTCTCACCGGTTCTTGAGTCGGGGGGGAGGGAAAGGTAGGTCGTGGGTTTTTAGATTGTCTACCATCCAGGAGGGAGGGGCGTTCCCTACTTGCTGCCTTGAGTTTTGCCCTCCTAAGCTGTTTATGTGAGTACCCGCGCTCCCTAAAACGTTTATAGAGCTCGTCACTTTCCCTCCTATAGTTTTCTTTATTGGAACAGTTTCTCTTGATGCGGAGGAATTGGCCCACGGGAATACTGTCCTTAAGCCATTTTGCCTGACCATTGTTTATCTTATTTTTTCATTGTTTGCAAACAATTACTAATTAATGAGCTCATGGTACCATATAATCGATTATGCATTTACAATAACCTAACTCCTTGTTCTGCTAAATGTGCCCACTGTTCTCACTTTGAAGGACCTGCAAACAAAACACAGACATTAGTATCCAAACCAGTTTTATCTTCTTCCAAGGTCTCTGGAAAAAGGAACATAAAGACAGTCATGACGATTGACTTTTTGAGTCCCCCACACCTTTTCCCATTAATTGCAATGCCAGGGGAACAATTGCTATGAATAAGGTTTAGATGTGAGCTTCATATTTAAATAAAATATGGCAAGGAAACATTGACCATAAAATTCTTAGCATCCATGCAGCTCACATTGCTTCCCCCAGTGCTACATTTGAATAACCATCTGGCTACCTCCATTTTGACTTTACGTAATTGTTCTACATATTGATGATTTTCAGTTTGTAATCTCCACATTTGGGTCTTAAAAGGGAAATGGGTTTGATTACTATGGCCTCCATGCTTTGGATTGCTACCCCATCTGGCTGAATAACATTGATAATGCCTTGGGGTCGTTTTCGGGTTTTTGATATCATAATTCGCCGCCCAACAATATTTAGCGATGTGACCCCCCCTTTTACACAAAAAACATTTGAGGGCTGGTCTCTCTGTATAGGCCCTTCTTTGAGCATATGGCGTTGGAAACTCACATTGCTGGACATTATTACTACAATTACTATGCTTGGAATAACCCGACTTTACACTTTCATCGTCTGAGGAGTCATCAGGCGTTTCAATTGTTTCAACTCCTGAATCAATTTCAAGTGCAGTTATAGCACTTTTATTTACCTCTCTACCATTGATTTCTGTCATAGCCACATCACTTGCAGCATCTGGTTTTTCTGCATGTTTCACTTCTAGCTTTGCTGAGCACTGCGCATATGTGGAGGGTACCTCCACCATTGCACATTCGGCTATTGCATGTTTGGAGGATAGCTCCATTATGGCTTCCTGTGCACCCTGCAATTCTGGGGTTTCCTGCTCCATGCTAGCAATGTTAAGGGCTTTACAAAATCTATGTCCATGTCTATTCCATTTAAAACGTCTGAACTCTCTCTGCCTTCCTGTACCTCTCCCTTATTACGGATACACCTGCCTTTGACCCATATTCCCTATCACTGGACTCTTGACAGAAGTCTCGCAGGATATTGACAAAATCTTGGTAGGATTTAGCATTCTACGAAAATAAATGTGCAACACCGCGCTAACAAATAGGACTGTGGGGGAGCTGCTGCATACAGTCTGACAAAAACAATAAATCTACATATAAAAAATGCAGCGCATAATGAACATATGTGGAAACAAAAACACACCAAGTCCTGAATTGGTGCTATAAAAAGTGTAAATTAAACATAAAGTCTATGAGTGACTATGAATGTCCCACTACAACAAAAGGTGAGTAAACTCCA
Organism: Lithobates clamitans; assembly: GCA_037952925.1. Taxonomy (NCBI): domain Eukaryota; kingdom Metazoa; phylum Chordata; class Amphibia; order Anura; family Ranidae; genus Lithobates; species Lithobates clamitans. Next base: position 2,185,184 of record JBBGZY010000247.1, read on the forward strand.
AAGGTGGTGATTTTCAAATTGTTGTCAGACGTCGAATTTCTTCCTAAACCGACATTTCAACTGGATGGATCAATCATGGCAGAAGTAATGTGTAAAGACTCTTACCAGATCCCGTGGATTCCCGTGTCAGCGACAGGGAATCGCATGAGCAGTGAGCCACCAAAGGCTTGGGGAAGAAAATCTTGTCACTCCGATCCTCTGGGCTGTAGTCTGCATGGATCTCCGGGGGACACCTGGCAGGTCCTCACAGTAAACCACCGAAGGATGGATCAGGTGGGCAAAGACGTCACTGGAACAGCTAATGGGGGCACTTGACCTCCTCAAAAGATGTGGAGAAAGAAAAAATATGCCTCCGCATAGTGCAGGTAAAAAAACTGTGTTTTTATTCATAAAACAACCATGAACAAATAAAAACGCGATCACAATATATAAAACAAATGGGCAACGTAGAGGATAGTGTATGGGTCCGACGCGTTTCGACCAAGGGGTCTTCAACAGGGTCGAAACGCGTTGGACCCATACACTATCCTCCACGTTGCCCATTTGTTTTATATATCGTGATCACGTTTTTATTTGTTCATGGTTGTTTTATGAAGAAAAACACAGTTTTTTACCTGCACTATGCGGAGGCATATTTTTTATTTCTCCACATCTTTTGAGGAGGTCAAGTGCCCCCATTAGCTGTTCCAGTGACATCTTTGCCCACCTGATCCATCCTTCGGCGGTTTACTGTGAGGACCTGCCAGGTGTCCCCCGGAGATCCATGCAGACTACAGCCCAGAGGATCGAGGTGACAAGATTTTCTTCCCCAAGCCTTTGGTGGCTCACTGCTCATGCGATTCCCTGTCGCTGACACGGCAATCCACGGGATCTGGTAAGAGTCTTTACACATTACTTCTGCCATGATTGATCCATCCAGTTGAAATGTCGGTTTAGGAAGAAATTCGACGTCTGACAACAATTTGAAAATCACCACCTTTGGAGTTTACTCACCTTTTGTTTTAGTGGGACATTCATAGTCACTCATAGACTTTATGTTTAATTTACACTTTTTATAGCACCAATTCAGGATTTAGCATTCCTCAGAGCCATTCTAGTGGGATAGCTTACATAACACTTATTGGCCATTGAGTATATGAAACTTGTATCATCCTCCAATAAGTCAGGACAGTTGAACACTTTCGTATACAATGCAAGATACTCACTGCAGAACAATATTGGGTCATCTCCTCTCCTAAATTTCATTTGTTGTAAATCACTCATACCATATCATGACTGTCCACAATACGCTGCAACTCTTTCCTCCGCACCTCTGCATCTGCTAAGTTATCATTAACCTGTGCAAATAACTGGCCTGCCAAAGGTCCTGGTAGCCATGCTTTCAGAAGAGAACATGCATCCTCATTACTCAAATTAAATTTAAGGACTAGAGCCTCAAATTTATTGGACAGATTCACTGGTGATTCCAGGGCATTAAATTCACCCAGAATCTGGCACAAAGTAAGTCTCTCTTGGATTGTAATCAAACTGTTATTCTGCTTTGAAGCTATGTGTGCAATACCCTGTTTCCCTGAAATATAAGCCCTACCCCCCAAATAAGCCCTAGTTAAAGTCCTTGTAGGTCTTATTTTCAGAGTAGGGCCTTTTTGGGGAAACAGGGTAGGGCTTATTTGGGGGGTAGGGCTTATATTGCAGCCATCACTGACAATCACGCTAGGTCTTATTTTCGGGGAAACAGGGTAGCAGACTGTGTTTTATCACAGCCCTTCTCCTCATTGACTGTGCAGATATTGGCCAATTGGCATGCTCCTTCGTGCTCATTGAGCGATACTATACATTGCTCTTTAGTAAGAAGCTGGGAGTGTGCATTTGCTAATTTTCTTTCTAAAGACATAACCAACTCTTCCATCTCTGACACCTTTATTCGCAATGACTCTAAAAGTTTGCTCTTCATATCATAGTCCATGCTGCACCTCTGAAGCTGTTCTTGTAGCTCACTGTTTCTTTCTGACACATTGCCTGCTGTAGCCCGCAATTCATCCATCTCACTACTGGAGGCTGTTGCAATCTTTAGAAGGTTTTCACTGATTTCCTCTATGTCCTCCCTGAGACGTCTCCTCTCTGCTTCCCACTTCCCCTCCATTTGCTCAGATATAAATTTAATTCTGAGCAACACTGCAATTTCATTTGCCAATCTTTCTTTTTTAACTTTCTTTTTTAGCTGTTTACCCAATAATCTGCTAATATGTTGCTGACACTGAGACAATAGTACCTTACACTGGCTTTTAAGAGGTTTATCTGCACATGAATGATAACTGACAGAAGCGTACTTTTTAACATAGGTATACACAGTGCTTTTTTTCTCAAACAATAGGTGCTGGAACTCAACCACGACCCCCCAAAGCTCCTCCCCCCCCACACCCTCCAAATCACATCAAATAGTGGGTGTGGTCATATTTCACAAATAGTAGAAGGGTCTTAAAGCGGGGTTCCACCCAAATTTTGAACAATATCTGTATGTGTTCTCTTCCTTGCCTAGATGCTGACATGCCGTTTAAAAAAATTTAAATCGCCGTAATTACCTTTTATTTTTCTATTCTTCTTTGCACTTCCTGGTTCTCCTCCCGTGGGAGTAGGCATGTTTCTAGCCTCTCCCAGACTCCTGGGAGCTAGTCTCAGGCTTCCCAGGATGTCACTGAGCATGTGCGGGAACGAGCAGCGAATGCTGGGAGCACAGCATTCACCGCATGCAGGAAATAAATGCTTGTGGGCTTCAAATGCCCATAATGAAGATGGAAACCACCTGCAGTGAATAATATAAGTTATTCTTTCTGACAAAATCTGACACAGGCAGACATATTACACACAATATGTGAGTATGTAATGCTGAGAAGAAAAGTTTGTGAATGAACTCAAAAAAAAAAAAACGATAGATAGGTGGACCCCCGCTTTAAAGGGGCATTAAATATCAGGATTGCATTACATACAGAATGCAGAGTTCATGGGGGTTACACACAGAGCGCAGAGCTGTCACTGTAAACACAGAAATCAGACTTCTGTGTTTACAAGTGATTGTGGTGAGCAGGCGCCAAAGGGTCTGAGCCAGAGGTGGTGGAACTGAGTTCCACCAAGTTCCCCTAAAAAAAAACCCTGGGTATACACAAGTTCCATTTCACAACCATACAATCTACACAATACCCAATTCTATTTGCACTAACATTCCAACACTACACTGAGTAATAAACCAAACTCAATTATCGTTAGCTCTTACAACTTACAAGAAAAAAACGAATCGCTCTTCTAGCATTCAATTTTCTTCATTCATTACCACTTTTACCTGATATCACTCAAAACAATTACACTTTTGCTTATCCATAGAAAAGACTCACCGCACTTACTGTGGCATTATCGGCTTGTATATGAGCACTTCTGTCCAGTAGGTTCTATGTGGCTTTTAGGATTACCACATACTTTCTTGGGAATATCCATTGATATGCTAATTAGCCTACCCACGCTGAAGCTTGTCTAATCTGCTTACACAATGCACACAGCTACACAGATAGACAGATACAAAACACACAGATAATAGCTGTTTAAAAGCTAACTTTTTACCTGAAGTCCCACAATAAAAAAAAAAAAACAGATACCAAGCCGTTTAAAAGCGAATTTGTTCCTAGTAGTTCTACAGCCTACCGGACACAAGCCACATTCTAAGACACAAGGCAGACTCTCAATCAATGCCTTCCCGTTAGGTTGCAGGCCACATTGATCTCCTATCGGACCAGAGTGCTATTTCACTCTCACATGGGTCAAAATAAAAAAACTTTAAAAAAAAATTTAAATAACATATTTTTCCCACTTTTTCCTCAAAGATGTATGGTAATTCCTGTCAATCTCTAACCTAGGGTGATCAGCCCTTTTACTCGCCAGCACTTTTGGCTGGTTACAGGCCAAAAAATAGGAATTGTACTAAAACAGCAGAATTGGAAAAAAACTAACATAAAGGTATTACAAGAAATTGCAATGTTACAAAGCTTACAATCAGAACACAATACAAGACTTATACTTAACACATCCTATCGGCTGGTCTCCAGGTGTTTCAAAGAGGGAGCTCTGCCTGCAGACATTCCTTTTTCACAAACATACCTCATCCAGACCCCCTCCCTTGCCTGCCCAACTTTGCCTTTGGAAGAATCACAGTATCTCTGGGGCGTTTCCTCAACAGGTTATATCATTGACCGTCTTGCCATAACTGGCCTCTGGGGGCAGTGTTTGTCCATGAACTGCCATCATCCGACTGGTGTCAACTTCTACAGATACCTGGGTTCTTGATTTCCTGTATCCCAACTCATTTATCATCCCTGTCAGTTAGGTTTTCTTTGCTTGCATAGCAGCTAATCAGGAAATTCTCATAGACAGATCGGAGCCAGCATTGTCATGCGCAGCTAGAAGCTTAACGGGCTACATTCCAACCTGGGGGGCAGCATCCTGTCCTCCCGGAAGTGTGAAACTTTCATTCTTTCAAAAACCATGGCAGTCTGGCTTCTCATGGTAGTAAGGAAACATGTGTACAAAATCCAGAAATCTGATATTCATGTTGAATTCCAACACCCTCCCATCTGCCTGACTGAGCTCATCTACCCCCATTTCCACGTAGTCACAAACTTGCTCCAGGACTCTTTCACCAGGTCTGCACAAATCACATTCTTCCGGTCTTCCCAGGTATTGGTTGTGGATGACTTTATGGTACAGATGCAAACAGAGGTCAGGACTCAGCAAAACAACTTCTTTACTCAAAAAGGTTGTATGCAGCATTACAGTCAGTTCACGAACATTATCCAACAGGCAGTATATTGATCACAGTCTCCAGTTGGTAAACTAGGCAATTCATAGGGAGCCTGCATGCGGGAGGCATTTGGACCTGCATGAAGATCCAGCATATCTGCCCTGCCTAGACACTCTGACCAACCATGGGTATGCTATATGCTCCTCCTGTCCATCGAGATACCCCCATACCTGCAGGACTCTCCAGTGCGGGAGAGAGGCCCCGCACAGACCCCTTCCAGGGGGGGGGGGGGGTCTAACATCTCTTTCTTTCATCTCAGACTTCCCAACCACTGAGCCTTCTGTTAAATCAGGTTAGGGAGTCTTTAAACAAGACATTCAGATGACATAGTAAATCCAGATCTTAAGATATTATAAGTAGGTGCTTTTTATTCACTGCAGTGGAGAAATACAACACAATTCTTGGCTACTATAAGCGAGTAAAAGTGAAAGTGTTTTTGCCGTACAAACATCAAGTTTAACAATATATACATATGAATATGCATAAGGTCTAGGCATGTTATAGGTGTGATCGTATAGTTTAGTCCAATCAGCATTCATATCTTCTTAGTAGCAAGGGAACAGATAAATGGGTGTATACATCATGTGACTCACAAAAAAAGACATTTCAGCAGTATTTGGTAGGTTCAGACTGGTTTTGATAAGGAAGTCATTTTGAGCAGCTTTCTGGTATCTTATCAGTGGTTTGTGTTGTCACATATCCAGTAGTTTCAATTTCCCAGGAATTGAAACACAAGTGAAGGAAACAGGCAGGAGAATGTCTAGAAAAATAAAAGAAAAGTGTATCACTGATTCTTAAAGTGATATTCTATTCTATTCTTTATATATAACTCAACATTATCAGACCCCTATAATTCTACTCATTTCCCTCCTCTTGACCCCTATGAAGGGGTCACTACCATATCTTCCCTACCTAGTAGGATACCAGAGGGTCCACAGTACTACTTCACATCTATGTAAGTTCTTTTACTTTGAGTATTTGCTCTCTTCTTTTTCTTCAATCTGTTACGGGCTTCTTATTACTTTGCAAAATCAGTGATTAAGGTTATGATTGCTTCCATTGGTGTTTCATCAGTCTTTCTGGCAGTAGGATCAGCCAACTGGTTTCTTTTTTCTTCCATGGGTTGTCCTCCAGTATAAATAATTCTGAAGGGACCTCTGCGCTACTATCCAATGGCACATGAGCTGCCGTGTACTGCTAAAATCTTAATTGTGTTGCTGCAAAAACTATAGTGTACACATAACCACCAAAAAAATATACTCAATCTGCAAATGATTTCGCGCAAAACACAATACTGCAGACACAAATCAAATACCTAAACTGAATTGTGTGGTAGCAAATGCTAAATAAACTAGTGGGGGTTAAAAATATATATGTGATCCACCAAAAAATATTTCAATCAAAAAGATGCAATATAAACATATTCCATAAGTACTAGTGTGCAGATAGATGACATAAAGGGATCAATATGTGAATGTTGATAACTGTAAAAGAAAAGTTCAATATTGGAAATAAATCTTCAGTGCTTGGGACATCTGTGGTGCTCTTACTCAGAAAAAGTTCATGTATGTTTAAATAAGCAAAGATAAACGGCCGTGCCTGATCAGCATACAACTATGCTCACATTGCCCTTACCTTCAGGGGCTTTAATTAAAGTCTAATGGAAAGTGCTGAATGATGGTGGTAGAGGATGTTCCGTGTGTTGCCTGGTGAGGGTGGTTTCCTTTGGATGGATGGATTTCCATGCTCAATCCTCAGTGCGTAATACTCCAGATCCTGGGACTTGTGCCAAGAAAACAGACAAAAAGGGGCCTCCAATGGTGTAGTATAAAAAACTTCGGTTTATTTAAAAAATAAAAAATGCACTCTGCACATAGTGCCTGTAGTGGTACAGTGTATGGCGGTACACCGGCGTTGCCGAGTACAAAGTTTCCGTTACGTCACGTGATCTCGTGACTGTCCTTCAGTATGTGCCTTGACCGTCAGTATGGCTACTTCCTTTGGGAGGGTGACTGCTTCAAAAAGTTCTTGAACATATTTCCAGTTTTGAATTAGTTCTTCTGCAGAAGTTGTGAATCTTCTGTTCTGCCTTATGGGTCCATAATCATGGACTACTTAGAGAGCATACTATCAGTGTAGATGCAGGCTGTTGACCGTATATGCCATTCTTGGGCACTCCATCTTACATAGTTACATAGTAGGTGAGGTTGAAAAAAGACCATCAAGTCCATCAAGTCCAACCTATGTGTGTGATTATATATCAGTATTACATTGTATATACCTGTATATACCTGTATGTTGCGGTTGTTCAGGTGCTTATTTAATAGTTTTTTGAAACTATCGATGCTCCCCACTGAGACCACCGCCTGTGGAAGGGAATTCCACATCTTTGCCGCTCTTACAGAAAAGAACCCTCTACGTAGTTTAAGGTTAAACCTTTTTTCTTCTAATTATAATGAGTGGTCACATGTCTTGTTAAAATCCCTTCTGCAAAAAAGTTTTATCCCTATTGTGGGGTCACCAGTAAGGTATTTATTATTGAAATCATATCCCCTCTCAAACGTCTCTTCTCCAGAGAGAATAAGTTCAGTGCTCACAACCTTTCCTCATAAGTAATATCCTCCAGACCCTTTATTAGCCTAGTTGCCCTTCTTTGTACTTGCTCCATTTGCAGTACATCCTTCCTGAGGACTGGTGCCCAGAACTGGACAGCATACTCCAGGTGCGGCCGGACCAGAGTCTTGTAGAGCGGGAGAATTATCATTTTATACTCTGGAGTTGATCCCCTTTTTAATGCATGCCAATATTCTGTTTGCTTTGTTAGCAGCAGCTTGGCATTGCATGCCATTGCTGAGCCTATCATCTACTAGGACCCCCAGGTCCTTTTCCATCCCAGATTCCCCCAGAGGTTCTCCCCCCAGTGTATAGATTGCATTCATATTTTGCCACCCAAATGCATTATTTTACATTTTTCTACATTAAATCTCATTTGCCATGTAGTTATCCACCCCATTAATTTGTTCAGATCTTTTTGCAAGGTTTCCACATCCTGCGGAGAAGTTATTGCCCTGCTTAGCTTAGAATCGTCCGCAAATACAGAGATTGAACTATATACCCCATCCTCCAGGTTGTTTATGAACAAAATAAATAGGATTGGTCCCAGCACAGAACCCTGGGGAACCCCAAAACCCACCTCTGACCATTCAGAGTACTCTCCATTTATCACCACCCTCTGAACTCACCCTTGTAACCAGTTTTCAATCCATGTACTCACCCTATGCCAACGGACCTTATTTTGTACAGTTAGCCTATATGAGGAATTGTGTCAAGTGCTTTTGCAAAATCCAGCTACACCACGTCTATGGGCCTTCCTTTATCTAGATGGCAACTCACATCCTCATAGAAGGTTAATAGATTGGTTTGGCAAGAACGATTCTTCATGAATCCATGCTGGTTACTGCTAATGATACCGTTCTCGTTACCAAAATCTTGTATATAGTCCCTTATCATCCCCTCCAAGAGCTTGCATACTATTGATGTTAGGCTAACTGGTCTGTAGTTCCCAGGGATGTATTTTGGGCCCTTTTTAAGTATTGGTGCTACAGGCGAGAACCCTCTGCAAACAGGATCAGATCAGAATTTTCAATAGGAGTGTCCTTTACTGGGGAGATTTGCTGCATTTCTTCTTCCATAAGTCTTAAGCAGATGTGGTCACCATCCTCTTCGAGGTCTTCTTCTCTCTCTTGGAAAAAGCTGGCAGGATTGATTGTAGTACATCTTTTCACTTCTATTTCTCCTAATTCAAGCAGGATTGCTTCATACTCGCTAAGCCTTGCTGATGACAAATGTATTGTCCTTGCTCTTTTCAAGATTTCATTTGCATATTTCTTCATAACATCTGTTCTAAAACATATCTTCCCTTTTGTACAGCACCACTGGCACAGGTTGCAGCTACAGTTTTCTTTTTGTGTTCTTGCCACAACATGGATCTTGGTGCATCCACCAACCGGATCTATATCATACACGGTTTGAAAGGGTTTGCCGTCAACAGAGCAGGATGAGGAGGTTTCACACCATTTAAAAATGGAGGATATACAGAAAACGTGACAACATACTTCTGGAAAGCCAGCCTCCAGTGAAAGACTGTTCAGACAAATTGGACACCTCTCAGTTGAAATTAATGCTAAAGTACTGGCATCAGTCCCATCTTTGCCTTCGTCACCATCTTTTTCTTCATGTTGCTGGTCTCTAGCATCAGATGAGCATAGACATTTGCGCCTTCAAACCGGAAAGCAAAGAGTTCTTCGTTCTCTTCATCCAAGGCGACACTGAAGAAAGCATTTGCCAGTTCTAATACGGTGTACACCCATGTTCCTGTAGGTATGTCATTGAGCAAAGTACTGGGATTTGGGACAACAGGAATGCCTTCCTCGATGATTTGATTGATGGCCCTTAAATCATGTACCATTCGATTTACTGGCTTTTCTCCCTTTTTGACCTTTTTCTTTACAGGAAACAATGGTGTCTGTGCTCTACTTTCTGTTTTCTTTATGACATCTGCTTCAAGTAATTCTTTTATTTGTACTTGTACACCAGCAAGTTGATCTGGTAACAGTGGATACTGTGGTATGCGTGGGATTTGAGCTCCTGCTTTTATTTAGACTTTAATCGGAGGGACTTGTAGAAGTCCTACATCATATTTTCCCTTGGCCCAGAGAATATCAGGTATTTGAGCAACAATTTCAGGTGGAATATTACCTTCAATCTCTTCCTCTAATTCAATTGCTGTCAATCCACATATCATTTCTAAATCTAATTCTCCAACATGTACTTCTACTCCATTGGGTGTATATTGTACACAGGCTTGTAAGTAACTTAGTAGGTCTCTTCCTAATAGGCTGCATGGTACAGTGTCAGATACAAGCAACTTATGAAACATATTGGGGCTTCCAATTCCAATTTGTATGGTTGGCGATTCCTTGAGAGGGGTAGGCTTTCCTCCCACTCCAACTGCTAGTGGCCCAGATGTAAGGGGGGGTGTCTTTTGGTAGGCGGGACTTTTGAATTATAAGTCTGGTCAGAGCCAGAATCGGCTAAGCATGAAATTTTCTGATCTGTTAGTTGTGGAAAGCATAATGTTACAAAAGCATTCTGTGTGCTCAGAAAGTTCATGCTGCTTTACTAGTCATTTATCATCATCTCCCTCTTTTTCCATCAAGCCACTTGATAATAATTCTACAACATCCTGTTCACTTTCTTTATAGTGCAATTCACTTTCATGTTTTCTATCTACTGTTTTAAACCATCAATGACCTTCTGATAACTTCTGGCATGCTAAAATAATAAATCAACCCGGTCTTATCAGTGTGTGGAACCTTTTCCCTTTTCATGCTCAGTATCAGTACCTACAATATAACCCTTCTGCATTGTATATTACACACATTTGAACATCACATGTTATACTAGTAATTTCATAGCTGGTCAAGAGTTAACATTTTACAGACACAGTCTCTCACACAGGAATTTGAAGGGAGGGGTACCTCACTCCTTTCTTACACAGAGATACACAAGCAAAGGAGGGGTAAGGAAACTGCAAAAAAAACAAGCAGGCTTCTCTCATCAGTATATTACAATCATATATACGTAGCATTATTTTTCTACTTCTCAAACATTTAGATAACACTTGCATTGCCTGGTGTAATTCTCTTTTGCTAGACCCATCAGTGATATGCATTATAAAAACTTTGACAGGCTCATAACTAGTTAAAGTTTCATCACATTGCATACTTCAACTTCAAAATTGTACACATTAAATTACCTTGTCCAACTCTGTCAATCCTTCATAAAAATTTACATACACAGAAACCCAAATTGATCATAACTCCTTCTGGTATTAGATCAGCTCTGTTTTAGTCCAGCCTATAATAGTCTTGGTGTCATTTCTTAACCACTGTCCATATCTGTCTGTCATGTCAGTCATGTCAGTCATAGGACTTACTTGTGCCACATCTACTTTTCCCGGCTTGAAAGGTCAATGGGAGCGCTGTACTCCCAATCAAGAGTTCGCACTCTCAAGTCTCTACTCACAAAATTTGTGGGTCGTCACCCAAAATTTCTCCTGGGCTACACACAGTAGCTGTCAAATGGCACTTTATTACACTTGGCCACACAGGCCTGTACACTTGCCACATAGGTATTACTCTCCACACAGGCTCACTACTAAAGTCCTCTGGACAGACCATCTTAGAGCATAGAAGCAAAAGCATAGAAATAAAAGCATAGAAACAAAACAAGCATAGAAACAAAACATCAACATTTATAATTATTATCGGCTCTATTATTTCTGAAACAGGTACAGTAAAGGAGTTATTTGGGTCAAACTGTGTAACATCAACATTACTCTAGTCTACACTTAATTTTACCTTAATCTCATCATCTCATCAACAGCATAAGACTCCTTCAGTCAATGGACCCCAAACACTAATTACTCGCCACGGAGAGCAGAATAAGTAAGAATAATGCCGCGTACACACGATCAGAATTTCTGACAGCAAATGTTCGATGTGAGCTTGTTGTCAGAAATTCCGACCGTGTGTAGGCTCCATCGGACATTTTCTGTCGGAATTTCCAGCAACAAAAGTTTGAGAGCTGGATCTAAAATTTTCCAACAACAAGTTACCACAACACCATTATTATCTTGTATTTTTTAACCTCAAGGAGAATGGTTAGTGCTGGTGTCCATTGTTAATTTGACATTGTCTTTTTGAAATGTACCTGCCTACTCACAAACAAACTGTCCTTTTTGAACTAAAACACATAGCCAAGTATTTGTGATTAAAAAATAGACATTTATAAGGGGTCATAACAAAATAAAGAGGAAGGCAATGCTGGATAAACTGGTGAAATTGGCAAAGCCTTTGTACCCCAAGGCACACATCAACTATTTGACAGGCAAAATTGGTAGCCTGAGGAGTCCATTTAATAGGGAACACAATCCGGTGCAGGATTACAAGAGATCAGGAGCAGCAACAGATGACATATGTGTCCCGAGGCTGTGGTCTTACAACAGCCTGCGTCTTTTGTCAGAGCAGACTGAACCCAGGCCATCACTCTCTTGTCTTCCTTCCATGCTTACTTCCACGCTTGCTTCCAGGCTTTGGCTCTGGTGTTGGAGTTGTGGAGGAGGTGGAGGGGGAGGATGGTCCAACTCACACAGGTGGGTTTTGCTTGTGAGTTTGCCCCTCAACCCCTTATTTAGGGCCAGATAGATCACTTCCCCACAAATGAGGCGTTGGCCCACCTCCATTTCCTGCATTTTGCTGGCTACCATGCAGGCATAGGCCTCTTAAATATTGGGGGTGGTTCTGAGGGCCGCAGTAGCCTGCCGAATCAAAGAAAGCGTTGACTCCTCCACGCTCCTCCCCTTCCTGGTACTTTTTGTTGGAAGGCGGAGAGGAGGAACCTGCGATTCGGTCAGGCTACTGGGTCCGGCCACCTCCTGGCTGCCACTTACCCCCGCTTCCTCCTGGCTGAGACTTTCCACGGCCTCCTCCTGGCTGAGACTTTCCACGGCCTCCTCCTGGCTGAGACTTTCCACTGCCTCCTCCTGGCTGAGACTTTCCTGTGTATGAAAAAGGGACATTTTCGTTTTTTGGTCATCAATCACACACAATTTTGAGCTCATGACTGTTGCAAATTGAATGTTAACAAATAGAAAAGACTATCATTCTGACCCCAGCATTTTTCATTCATACTACTGTCTATTGATATGTAAACCACTTTGTTAATTAGTGATCATTTCTAACATCTAGTTAACATCATTAGATTTGTGACAAGAAATATGTTGAACAATGCTATACCTGGCTCAATCTGGGCTCCTCCACTTCTTCCTGGGTGGAAGGCCCAGGCTGGACTTCGGAAGCCTCATCTGATGTGGAAGGAAGTGTGGAAGGAAGAGTGGAAGGAAGGGTTGAGAGTGATGACCTGATTTCAGTCTGGTCTGACAAATAACGCAGTCTGTCATAGTACCACAGCCTGAGGACATAAATGTCATCTGCTGCTGCTCCTGATCTCATGAAATCCTGGACCTTCTTGCGCTCCCTATTATATGTGCTCCTCAGGCCACCAAGTTTGCACTTCAAATAGGGAATGGTTGCTGTGGGAATCACCAGCTTCACCAATTCCAGCAATTGATCCAGCGCTGCCTTCCTCTTAATTTTATTATTATAAAAAAGGGCGTTTCAATTGCCACAGACAGGGTATTTAATAATGAGGTTGGGGAGGAAGTCATGATCATTGAATCTATCCATTTTATTTGCAAGACACAACACAAGACAAATCCTAATGTAAGGCTAAACTCTCCTAATCTTGTCCCAATATAGGCCTCAACCTCTAAGCAGTATAGGCCACTGATGCCCTGAGTTAAAATGTTACCTTCGTTAGCACAATCGGCGCTTACGCTACTCCATCCTCCGCTCACAGATCGTATGTACGACGCACGCGTATTACGCTTTATTTACACTGAGCATGCGTGGAACTCCGCCCGCCCCTGACCTTCTTTCTAGTATATTCCCCGCCCCTTTTCTTTCGGCGCAGTGGGAGAGCACATGGCAAAGAAAGAGCAAGTGCATGCAGAGGAGAGCAGCAACGAGGAGGACGACGAAAGCCCGGAGCCATAAACGTCCCGATCCCGGAGGAGATTTAAGGCGTCAAATATGTCCTTTGTAGAGATGGTGGAGATGGTGGACATCTTGAAGAGGGCCGACTATGATGGGAAGCATGGACCTTACCCAAACCCAAATGTGAGAGAGGCCAAAATCATGAGTAAAGTTGTGTCTGCAGAAGAATTTTGGGGGACGGTGATCCAAGGATCAACTGAGGAAACGATGGTCAGACCTCAAATTGAGGGAGCAGAATCAGTGCAGAAGAATCAAGAGAGTGCTTCAAAAAAGTAAGTTTTTTGTTGTGTGTTCCTATTATTACTTTTACTTTAGTGCTGCTCCATGTGCTTTTCTTTACTATTGTACAGTTTAAAATGGCGTTTAAAATGGCAAGTTTCAGTTTCATGGGCACACTAATCGTTCGTAGTAAACATCGTTCGTACGTCCACTAATACAATGTTTTTGAAAGATGCAGGTTAACTACATTTGTTCAGGCCTATTTGTATTAAAAGAAGTTTGATGTCTAGATGGGTTTGTAACTAGAATGAAATGGAAACTTGATTCAGTGTAAGGAAAGGACACTCAGCAGCTGTTTACACATCTGGACACCAGAACAAACTTTTTAGGGTGTCCAACACAGGTGCTCCAGTGGATACTAGGGGTGTCTCCATATGTGAAACTTGCACACAACAGGTAAGTATTCTAGCTTTAGAAAGGGGAAAAAAATAATGTCTTCAGCTTGGAACTCTGCCAAAACAGACACTTGTACGACACTTCCAAGCAATGTTTCATATTCCTAATTCTGTCCTCAAATATCTTTGTGCTAAGTATACCTATTTTTTAATTCACAGGGGAGAAAAGACTCAGGACATCAGAGGACACCAGGGACCCCCAACCTCCTAAAGAAGGGGACGTCACCATACCACAACCTCAGGATGTGGAGGAAGGAGAGGTTTATGAAGTGGGCAAAATAGTGACCACAACAGGTGAGTGTCTGAGACCACAGCTTCAGGTAATAGATGTATGCCTGCATATTTATAATACATGGTGTTTTTTAATTTTTTTTAGGTGATGTGGATGTTGTGGAAGAAGAATCTCATTTCACCAGTGCAAGTGCACAACCCCTTCCTCGCAGCTAAAGTAGACGAGAGGAAGGGGTTGCACCCCCGAAACACATCCATTGATCCCCCATGATGGGAGCTAGCACATGTTGACATTAGGCATGGGATCAGGATGGAAATCCGCATTTTGATTTGCAATTTGTGTGCATCTTCAAAATTTGGCTTTTACAGGGGTGACATCACTCCATCTGATGAAGGCAATATCAACACAGTTTTGGCATACTAATGTCTGATATTGCCTTCACTTTGTCAAAGTTGAACTTTGTAAGTTCCTGAGTTGTGTATGTTTCATGGTTTTAAACATGCCTGTTTAACCTAAAAAAGGCTATTTGTACTGTCAAACCTAAAAATGTTATAATGTTAGTATAAGTGTATAATGTTAACCAATATGTTGGTTTGTTCAAAAACCCTTTTCTAACGCATATGTGAATGTGCTTTGAGTAAAATGTTTTATACTCAACAATGTGTGGCTTGTTTTTTTTTTTCATTTCTTTTAATTGAAAATTTCTTTAAGCAGTACAAAACAGGGCCATTGGGGCATACCCCGGCCAACCGGTGCACATATTCATGTGCATAACATAGTACAACTAACAGATTCTCTAAAATCAACATAACTAAACACAACACAGTCGCTGCTCAGGTAACACATGGTAGGATGTTGATATGAGATCTTTTTCTTTGTGGAGTTGTCTCCGGGTTTTAGTTATTGACCTTGGACTGTATAGGGACATTTGAGAATAGATGTAGAATAAATGTAGTTGTATTGATTTTTAGGCTAGCATCTCTGACTATCCATCTGGGGTCTAGGCCTCGGCGATCAGTAAAGCTGGACAGAGATAGAGGATAGAGTCCATCCACAAATGCCAGACTTTGTCAAATTTTTTGGGGCATCCTCGGGACAGATATGTTGCTTTATAGAGGGGTATCATTTCATTAACTAGTTGCTTCCATGAGGACAGTGTGGGGGGAGTGGTTGACTTCCACTTTAGTACTATGGCTTTTCTTGCATAGAAAAGAAGGATACCTATTAGGGTGCGTATTACTTTGGCAAATGCCAGTTGTTCCACTAGGCCAAGGAGGCAGACGCTAATTGTCAGGGGAATAGGAATAGTGGTCAAACTATGAATGAATTGAGTTACCTCCAGCCAATAGGCCTGAATTTGTGGGCAATCCCAGAATATATGCGTGAAATCTGCAGGAGTACCAGAGCATCTCCAGCAGCTGGCTGACACGGCTGGGTATATGTGGTGGAGGTGCTGGGCGTATAGTAGATCCTGTGTAGGATTTTGAACTGGATCAGTTTATCCCTAGTAGCAACCAGCGGCTGGAGTGGATAGTCCCACATGTCTTCCCAGTCCTCGCTGTCCAGTTCCTGCACCTCCGCCCGCCACAGATCACGCAGACCGTCCAGTCTGACCTGGATGGATGGTAGGAGTGCTCGGTAAATTTGGGATAATGGTTTTAAGATGGTTTTTTCCATGGGGTAACCCAGCCCTTACACACATATACAGTATATACAATTGACTTATCACCGTGGTTAATTGCAAATTACAAACCTACAATAACCACAGGCTTCCCTTTTAGGTCTTTGCAACACCAGTATATATTCACTGACACATACCCCACACCAATTAGGGTATTATATATAATGATATTTATTTAATGCACTTTAGTTGGTCGTAACCTATGTAATTAGCACACAGCACTATACAAAAATTACGTCACGTTTAACAATATCAGAGGTAAATAGAAAACACTGCACTAACCAGTGAAAAAAATAAATAAAAAAATAAAAAGCTGCTGCATACAGTTTGACAAAAACAACAAAATAGGCATATAGAAAAATGCAGCGCATGTACAAAGGAACATAGGTCTTTATAATGGTGAAACAGTAAAGAAATCACTAATTAACCACAGGTGCCTTGAAACACAAACGTCTTTATAATGTACTTACACCTCCTGTGCGGTTGGACATTCACATCCATCTATGGACGTTTGTGTTTCAAGGCACCTGTGGTTAATTAGTGATTTCTTTACTGTTTCACCATTATAAAGACCTATGTTCCTTTGTACATGCGCTGCATTTTTCTATATGCCCACGTTTAACAATACCCAATTGGATATTAAGGGTGATCCCACTATCACAATATAAATAAGTCCAGCTTTCACTACGCAGGGCACTTAAGTGGACCCTGTGCAGAAATGGGAGACTCATATTCCTTTCACTTTTAATAACATGTGCGGTGGTTTGAAATTAGGTATCCACTGTTTAAGCATTTGCATTCACATTTTTTATTTTTATATATATTATATAATTTTTATTTCTATATATGACATCACTTCTGTGGGATTAACGGAGATTTGGTTGGTCATATACGATTTAGATTTCATCATTCTCCTTCCCTTTTCAGATCTCTCATGTTCCCCCTCAGGGCCAACCACCCCCTGGGTAGTAATAACTCTGAATTCTGGTTGTATATGTACTAGTGGTAGGCATTGGACGCCTCAGTATTGCTGGTATTAATATGCTATTCTTTGGGCATGAAATTGCACTTTATAGTTTGTGCTTAATTGTATTGTATATTATCCTAGGTGTATTGCATGAGCACCCCTTATAACATTGGGATTATATCGGACTGACTCACTTGTTGTTTCCATCCGAGGACCAGCAGGGGGAGCTCGTCTAATTGCATACACTATGAAGGAATTTTTCTCTGTCTCAATGGAGAGCGCTTCCATGATCCTTATTTTTGTCAAATTGGGAATGCAGATTTGCTACATAGATCTCTTAATGTGGCCGATGGGAAACCATTTTGGATTACACTAATTGAGGAATAGCCCTCTAACTGATACACATACAAATCTCTGCTCGTATTCCGAGGGGCGGGCTTAGCATGGACGCTCTCTCCTTATAAATTTCTCTAGATGCAGGAGTGTGGTACCGTTGCTGAGGACATCATGTGACGAAGCGCACACGACGGCACCACGCTCTGTACGTCACCTCCAGGGCACACGAGAGAGTGGAACGCTGCTCAGCATCTGGTGGTTTTATCCCCCCACCTCGTTCTATGCTCTGCAGGAGGGACTTTTTAATTTTTGTCTACCTGTCAGGAACTATTGGTATCCTATCCCAGTTATCCACTGGGTAGGAATATATTAGTTTTTGAAATTTTATATTTTATTTTTTATTTTTTTTTATTTTTGTTTATATATGTTTTTTAAATAAAGTGACTTTACTTTATTACGCCATGGAAGCTCTTTTTTTTATGTCTTGATACATGAGGGATTGCAACACCTCCACCGATTGGGACGCACAGGAGACATCCATCACAGAAAACAGCACGCACAGTGTTCCATCTACATTCCATTGCAGGCGCATTACCCCCGCACGGGGTTTGGGGAACTAGTCACATTGAAGGCACCCACCGCAGTAAGCAGCAAGCAGCAAGCAAAGAATTCCATCCTAACATACTACAGGCGCACTACCCCTGCAGGGGTTCCAGGAGCTGGTGAGTAGGCAACCAAAAGGGGGAGCACCAAAGTCACCAGGCAACTGTCTCAGCACTAAAGTCACCTTTGGGAATTTCCTAAACTCAACATAGTGTTAATATATGGGACTATCATACTCTATTGAAATTTATCTGCTGCAACTTTTGACAATATGAACTGTTATGCGCGTATGCGATTCCATTCCATAAACTGTTGTACATATGATTTATGATTAAGGCGGTTTGTCCTAGGTGCACTGTATGTGAATTGATCTGTGAGTAACATCCACCCCGTGATGCACACTTTATGTGTGGTTATCCAAATGTTTATGTATGCATTAAGTATATATAGGGGTGTTTTGTAGTACATGGAACACATTTTTGACTAGTGCACATATTGTGTTACAGCCTCTGGCTCCATTATTAGATGCTGTATTGCAACCTCCCACTGTGGGACATCTAGTTAGATTTACTATATCGTTTCTAGACTGTACACCTTCTATCACTATACCATTGTGGATGAACCTATATAATTTACTTCATATTTACCATTCTTATTGTATTGTCGAAGGCATGGCGGAGCTGCAGGAACCTGAAAAAAAAAGAGTTCGGAAGTTGGAATTTATTTTTCAGCCTATTAAATGTAAATAACCCTGACCCGTCACAAATATCCCCCAAATACTTGATGCCCTTACTGGCCCACAAACCCGGGTCCTGCAGAGAGTGGAATTCTTTCAATCTTGGGTTACACCAAAGCGGTGTATTAGGGGACCATTTGGCCTTTACCAAATTAGATTTAATCACTACCGTGTGCCAAGCCTGAATAATTGCTTTCATTGTCAGTGTTAAAGGTACTGGAGAACCCCCCGACCCCCTATAAAGGGCGTTGCGAAGGGCCTCAAAGGATCCCAGTTGGGCTGCCTCTAGGACAACTGACGCATTGGTGTCACCCGAGACCAACCAGTTGTGTGCATGAGTGAGCATTGCCGCTAAATAGTATGTGTGAAAGTCTGGACAGGCGAGTCCCCCCTGTGTCCAGGCCCTACGCAAGATTTTCCTACTGAATCTAGCCGGGCGTGATTGCCATAAAAAGGAGTCCACTGTGGAATCCAATTGCTGGAAAAGAGTCTTAGGTATCCAGACCGGGGAGTGTCGTAAAATATACAGCAAAACTGGGAGTAATTTCATTTTAATTAGGTTAATTTTCCCTATAAGTGATAATGGGAGGTTCGACCAGGCCTTCAGTTTCAGCTTGCTCCACTGCAGCACTGGGGTAAGTTAAGATTGCTAAAGTCCTGGGTATTGGAAGAGATATTGATTCCTAAATATTTAATGGTACTTGCCCACTGTAGAGGTGAAGCAGGATCACTCAGCTTTTTTGCCCCGGGATCAATGGGTAGAATAAGTGATTTGCTCCAGTTGGTTCGGAGGCCAGAGAGAGACGCAAAGTGGTCCAGAAGCCGGAGCGCCCCAGAAAGCGAAGGACCAGGGTCCCGGAGGAAAAGGATTAAATCATCCGCGTACAATACTAGTTTCTCGACCACCGAACCAACCTGGATTCCAGACACTTTGCTCGATCTCCGCAAGGCCTCAGCCAAGGGCTTCATCGCCAGGGCAAACAGCGCAGGGGAAAGAGGACACCCCTGTCTTGTCCCCCTCCTAATTGGAAAAGATGGCGAAAGCCTGCCATTTAGTTTAATTTGGGCCTTGGGAGTTTTGTATAATAAGCCGATCTATTTCCGGAAAACTGGGCCAAAGCCAAAGCCCTCCAGAACCTGCATCATATAGGACCATCTAACAGTATCGAAAGCCTTTTCGATGTCAAGGTATACCAGGACCCGGGAGGCATTCTCCTCAGGTGGGAGCTGGAGATGCGTAAGGACTCGTCTAAGGTTTATGTCCGTGGACTTGCCAGGCATGAAGCCGGTCTGATCTATGTTGACAAGGGATGGTAGGACCTTCATGAGTCTATTGGCTAGCACTTTGGTTAGTATCTTAAGGTCGTAATTTAGCAGTGAAATGGGTCGGTAGGATGAGCAGCAAGTGGGGTCCTTCCCTGGTTTGGGCAGCAGCACTATATGTGCCTGAAACATACTATCTGGCAGTCTCTCAGATTCCAAGCAATCTACGAACAACTGAGTTAGTTTGGGGACCAGTATGGCAGCATATGTCTTATACCATTCCCCAGGTAAACCATTGGGGCCCGGGGATTTGTTGTTGGGCAAGGAGTAGATTGCGTTTTCTATCTCTTGTCGTGTTAAGGGTTTATCTAGTGTATCCCTGTCCTCCTCGGATAGGAGAGGTAAGGCGAATCCCCCCAAATCCTCCAACAAGGTGTCAGCCGAGTCAGAGAATGGATCTTCATACAGTTCATTGTAAAAGAGATGAAATTCCCTTAGTATACCTTCGGGGTCTGTAACCTGGCAGCCAGTGGAAGTCTGTATTCTAGGGATCACTGTCTGGAGTGTGGGCTCTGCCACCAGGTTGGCCAGTAGTTTGCCATTTTTGTCCCCGGACTCGAAAAGCTTGGCTGCAAGCTTCTGTGCATCAGATTGAACCAACGAGGTGTAATGGAGCTTCAAATCTCTTCTTGCTTAGGCTAGAGTTGAATAATTTTCGAGTGTTGGACTCCCCATGAAAAGTTCCAGTGCCGTCCCTTCACACTGTTCCAGTTGTGCGGTCCGTGATGCAAAGCCGGATCTCACTGCCTTGATAGAGGAGACATACTTTCCTCGGGCATGAGCCTTACCTGCCTCCCAGACCATATCAAGGGAAGATGACCCCTCATTAAGCGTCCAGTATTCTGCGAGTTTGGGTTCTATTAATTCCTGGATTTGAGGATTGTCAATCCAGTGGGATGCTAGCCTCCAGCATCCCGGCTCATGGGAGTTGCCGAGAGTCAAGCCCAATTCCAGCGGCTAGTGGTCTGAGAGACCTGCTTGGAGATAGGAGACCGTCCCAACCTGAGACAGAGCAGAGGCAGACCCAAACATTAAGTCGATGCGAGACCCTGATCTGTGTGAAGCTGAGATATGCGAATAAGTCCTATCCTCCAGGTGTCTCCACCGCCAGACCTCCAGGAAACCAAAGGTCTCGGCCCAAAGGGTCAAATCAGAGGGGGGGGCAGATCTAAGGGGGTTAGTAGTGTCCTTGGTATGATCTAGGATGGCATTAAAGTCCCCTCCAACTATTATATTGCGGACTTGGAGGGGGGCTATTTTTGTAAGAATGGTGTACAAGATGGTGGAGTCAAACGGAGGAGAGACGTATACATTGATTATCGCCCAGCGTTGGGCATACATCTCAAGAATTAAGATTATGTACCGTCCCCCTGGATCAGTGAAGACCTGCTCTACCGAACAAGGGAGTGACTTGCTCAGCAGAGTAGTCACGCCTCTCGCATAGGAGGAGTAGGTGGCATGAAACCCTTGTTTTACCCATGCCCGCTTGAGAGTGAGGACTTTACTGCCCAGTAGGTGAGTTTCTTGGAGAAACAAAATGTGAGGTTTATGAGACTGCAGAAACTTGCCTTAATATAGTCCTTCTGCAGGACATGAATGATGGCAAAACAGGTCTCTGGAATAATGATCCCCAGAGCCTGGAGGCAGATGCCTGTTGAGAACTTGATGTCCTGCAGACTTCTCCCCATCGCCAAGTATCGCAAGGTGGTGACTAGCCTCTGCTCGGGAGTGATGGCTTGCCGCATGCAAGTGTCCTGCTTCATAATATAAGGGGACAGCAAAGCCAACAAATGGTGAAAAACGGGGTCCGTCATCAGGAGATAATTTCTAAAATCATCAGGCTTATTCTCACGGATCTCCCCCAAGCAAAGGCATGTGCGAGAATTGGTCATGCTGGAGTAACCAATTCTTCGTCCATGAACTCCTCGCCCCCCCCGTTCATGGACTGGGCTTGGATCAAAGTAAGAACCCCAACACCAAGCCCCCGCATAGCACAAACTCTACGATGAGCACGTACCAGCAACATGGCTAGAAAACGGTCGGTTGGTCAGAAAGAACTAACAGAATGCACTGAAAATCAGAAATGCCTGAGAAGAGCGACCTGAAAATCAGAAACGAGCGGACAAGAACGCACTGAAAAACAGATACGAACTAGAAAAGAACGCAATGAAAACCAGATACGAACTGACTACATGCACTGAAAAACAGATACGAACCCACAAACACAAACTGAAGAGCAGTAATGATCTGAAAAGCACGAGGCTGAAAAGCGTCTCTCACCAAACTTCTACTAACACGAGATAAACACGAGATTAGTAGAAGGAGCCCAAAGGGTGGCGCACTGGCTATTAAACTTCCTTTTTCTAGACCCGTCGTATGTGTTGTACATCAGTGCATTCTTGCCGATCGGAATTTCTGAAAACATTTGTGCAACCGTGTGTATGCAAGACAAGTTTCAGCCAACATCTGTCGGAAATAAATCCAAGGTTGGTTGTCAGAAATTCTGATCGTCTGTGCGCGGCATAACAGCTTCTTACCGTGGCCACTTGTCTGCTCAATGTGAGTTTCTTGTCTCTCTGGCCAGGAGCCCACTGGACTGTATCCGAGTCGACGGCACCATTCTGTTAAATTGAGTCTTCAAACAAGACATTCAGATAAGATAGTAGATCCAGATCTTAAGATAATATAAGTAGGTGCTTTGGAGAAATACAATACAGTTCTCGGCTACTATAAGTGAGTAAAAGTGAAAGTGTTTCTGCCGTACAAACATCAAGTTTAACAATATATAGGTATGAATATGCATAAGTTCTAGGCGTGTTATAGTTGTGATCGTATAGTTTAGTCCAATCAGCATTCATATCTTCTTAGTAGCAAGGGAACAGTTAAATGGGTGTATACATCATGTGACTCACAAAAAAAGAAATTTTAGCAGTATTTGGTCGGTTCAGACTGGTTTTGATAAGGAGGTCATTTTGAGCAGCTTTCTGGGTTCTTATCAGTAGTTTGTGTCATCACATATCCAGTACTTTCGATTTCCCAGGAATTGAAACACAAGTGAAGGAAACAGGCAGGAGAACGTCTAGAAAAAAAGAAAGGTGTATCACCAATTCTTTAAGTGATATTCTATATATATATATATATATATATATATATATATACATATACACATATAACTACATTATCAGACCCCTATAATTCTACTCACTTCCCTCCACCCACTTTATATAGAGGCTTCCACAATCCTTCTTGAGTTAGGAGGAGCGACCCTAAAAGGGGACCCACCAACTCCACCTCCCTACAAGCTCTGTTCCTAAATGGACAATAAAAAAAAAAACAAAAAAACAGAAATGTAATGATTCCTAAAAGAGTAGCATGTTAAAAAACTAGCTATTTTTCACAGCTAGGATTATAATCAGACTTAATGAATAAGGCTGCAAAATACTGAAGACAGAAACAGCTTATACGCCCTTGTTTTTTATATCAATTTGATTCCCACTTTTTATGGCAATCTGTTGCAAACCACCTGTTATGTTTTCTCTTCTGTATAATCAAACATTTATAATGCTTTAATTCAGGGTAGCCCCCCCCCCCCAAACAAAATCATCAGCGATTTGTGTTGATGCCGTCTCTTCATAGAAGGTCACTTTAATCTCCTCCTTACTATGCCCTTGGCACAGATTGTGAAAAAAGTGTGCTGCAAGGGGAAAAATCACTCATAAATTAACACAATTCCTTGATGCAGCTACAGTATCCAAGGACTTGATGCTTCTACGGGAACAAGTTCTGTGCTACAGCCTCTAGCAACAAAAATGTTTAACTCCAGGACGGCAAAAAAGGCCACTTACACGTATTGGTATGCTAAAGCATCAAGCTCATCCAGTAAAGTCAGAGTTAATCCATTCACAAGAGGCTGTTTTCTTTCTGTCATGTGACAGTTTTTATTTATTTTTTTATACAGCTTGTTGCTATGCCAGCAAACCATTTGTTCAAAGTGGAAGCACTAGTTGGTGTAATTCAGAAAACTGCAATGCTATTGTTCTATTTTTTTTAATATATAAACTAGAGGCTGACGCTTGTTCTCTTTAGCAAATAAATATTAAAAATAAACAGTTAGTACAATGATTTTTAAGCCTTGGTCAAAGCCTTTCTTCTCCTACGACACAGATGTTGCCCATTTGCAAAATACTAATGCTGAAAGACATTAAACTTGCAAAAGACCTTTGCAAGTAAGGTCTTTCCACGAACAGAAAATATATTTTAAATAATAAAACATAATTATGTGTTAAAAAAAACACACATACAAATGTGCAAGAGAATATTGAGAAAAAGCTTTCTGGAGCAGGGTTGCGTATCGCGTATGCTTAAAATGGTAAAATGGACTAAAAACTGTACAATATATAGCTCTATGGATCAGAATTTCAAGTGACATTCATAGATAAAATATCTTTCTAATGGTGTCTAATGCTGACTAGTATTGCGAGACACCCCCTTCCCAATTAACCTATAGAACCAGTGATAGGTATATAAAAAGTTGACAGTATATACTGTCAGGGCTGGGCTTTCAGCCCTTCCTTCTCTGTGCTCAGGTTGCTCAGCTGTCGGTTAATTGCCAATACCCATCGTTCCACAGTGGCTCACCTGTTGATCATCTCCTGCTCATCAGTCAAGCCCACAGCTAGCCCCTTATGACTATTTAAACTGCCTGGTTTCTTTCTTCAATGTCTTTACCTTGGTCAACATGTATAGATACTCTCTGCTGTGTTCCTGTTGAAGACTTGCCTGGCTAACGTCCCTTCTGGTTCCTGATCCTGTCTGCTGCCTCTGACTACGCTGATCTCTGGCTTCCTGATTTCCTGGCTTGTTCTGACTACTTGATTTGGCTACCGAACCCTGACTATGTTTTGACTACATGTACCAGTTGTACCATTTTATTAAAAGGTGTGATTAGTACTGCATTTTCTGTCTCTGTCTGTTTCATGGTTCCTGACAGTAGGCGAAGGTCATGAATTTAGAAGATGCAGGCAATCCACGTAGTGGTAATATTTTTTTCAGGTTGAATGAGCAGGATCACCGCCTGGATCAGTTTGACATAGCGTTACAGATGTTCCTGATTCGCACTGCTCACCTGGATCCTCCCACTGTTGCTGTTCCAGTACAACCTGTATTGCAAGCTGTCCCTGCTGCTGCCCCAGTCTCTGTGCAGGCACCCCCCTCAAAAATGACCTCTGTAAGAGGTATGTCTGGTTTCGCTCCGCTACCCCAGGGGTGATCCAGTTCAATGCAGAGGGTTTCTCAACCAGGTTGGGATATACTTTGAGATGCTGCCCCAGGCATTCCTCACGGACAGAAGCAAAGTAGACTTCATTATTTCTTTGCTTTCTGATAGAGCCTTGGCCTGGGCAAACCCTCTATGGGAGACGCAAAAGCCAATTCTCCTGAGTTACCCAGAGTTTGTGGCTTCCTTTAAAAGGGTATTTGACGTTCCTGCATGCTTCACTTCTGCTGCCAAGAGCCTCATGTCCATCAGAGTACGAGAACTGTTGCCGATTACGCCATTGAATTCCGTACTCTGGCAGCAGAGGTCACTTGGAACAATGAGGTGTTCGTGGCTGCTTTTTCTCATGGTCTCTCAGATAACATCAAAGATGAGATAGCAGCCTGAGACATACCTAC
Organism: Lithobates clamitans; assembly: GCA_037952925.1. Classification (NCBI taxonomy): domain Eukaryota; kingdom Metazoa; phylum Chordata; class Amphibia; order Anura; family Ranidae; genus Lithobates; species Lithobates clamitans. The sequence continues at coordinate 2,210,933 of JBBGZY010000247.1, forward strand.
AGATCTGGAGAAGTTGATCACCTTTGGCATTCTCATTGACTCCAGACTCCAAGAGAGACCTTCCTTTAAGGAGCGCTTGCGGAAGCCTCCTGTACATTTGGCTCCGAGCTTTTCAGTCCCACCCTTGCCTCCCTCACCTCCCATGCCTCCTGGTACAGAGTCTGCCAGTGAAGTAGAACCCATGCAGTTGGGCTTCACATGTCTCTCTGTGGATGAGAGGGCCTTTAGGAGGAGGGAGAGATTGTGCCTTTATTGTAGCCAGGCCGGTCACTTAAAGTATTGTTCTACCCGTCCAAGAAATGCTTGCACCTAAGGTCCTGTAGGGGACAGATCTTGGGTGGCGTTGTTACGTCGCCAGTTACCTTGAATGATAAGCCTCTAGTTTTGGTTACCCTTTCGTGGTCTGAGTCGTCCATTGATATACAGGCTCTAATGGACTCTGGGGCTGCAGGCCCATTCATTGTCAGTGCCTTTGTGTGATAGAGCTCTGCCTCTTGACCACTCCCTCAGGACCAGTGAATAGCATAAATGAAAGGCCTAGTTAGGCCCCTCCCCATTCTCTGTATTTAGCTTAGTGTTTCTCAACCTTTTTCCAGTCGGGGCACCCTTAAAAAGTATTTTCAGTCTTGAGGCACCCCAGTCCAAGGCTTAGTTCACGTTACTGTGTGTCGCGGAACATGCGCAAAATCGCACTCCTTCCTGACACACAGACAAATGCTCTGCTCTTTAGGGGTGCCAATAAATCTTAACGGTACCTTACACATTGGAAAATGTGGGGTGCTTTTGGTGCAGTGCAATTTAAAAAAAAAAAAAGGTCAGGGATTTCCTTCCCTGAATTTTTGTGGTTAGGGAAGCCCATTGAAATGAATGGGCTGCACAGCACGCAGCAACACAGATGTGAACCAAGGGCTTGTTCACATGTCGGGTTGGAGGGGTGGTAAAAGCACATGGTTAAGCTGTTTTTACCACCCCCAAATTCTTCCCCTTTAGCTGCAGAGACAACAGCTGGGGGTGTACACATGTTGTGGCTGCAGCTGGAGGTATACCCAGGGTGAATGGGGCTGAACTGCAACTACCCTGCAACTGTGTACATTGCACGGTTGCGGTGTAGTGATGCTGCATTAAAATAGGTGGTGAGGAGGCAACATAATGCCTCTTTACCGCCTGTCAAATGCCTCTGAAAAGCAATCTGCGCATAGGTTGCTTTTCAGAGGAGAAGCAGTCCTTGCTGCTATCACAAACAAGACCTACAAAAGCAGTTCTGATGGTACAGGAATGGGGGGAGGGGTGTCAGGATTAAAAGTAACATACGCACACACACATATACAGACACATACACGTGCACACATGAATACAGACACATACATACAGACATTTGTACATACGCACATGCAGACACGTGCACACACACATGCAGACACGTGCACACACACATGCAGACACATGCACATACATACAGACACATGCACAGACACATGCACACACACACACACACATGTACAAACACACATACAGACACACATGCAGACAGACACTCACATGCACACACACACATACAGACACATGCACACACACACACATACAGACACATGCACACACACACACACACACACACATACAGACACACATACAGACACACATACAGACAGACAGACACTCACATCCACACACACACATACAGACACATGCGCACACACACATGAACAAACACACATACAGACGTACACACACACATACAGACAGACACTCACATGCTCACGCACATACAGACACATGCACACACATACCAGACACATGCACACACACATACAGACACATACACACACACACACATACAGACACATGCACACATACACACACACACACATACAGACACATGCACACACACATACAGACACATACACACACATGCACACATACACACACACATACAGACACATGCACACACACATGTACAAACACACATACAGACACATGCACACACACACACACACACACACAGATGTATAAAGCCCTTTTAAAACTAATCTAGCTTCTAGCACAGTACCTTTCCAGTTTCCTCATTCAGCCAGGTACTGCACTGTAGGGGGAAGCAGAGAGCAGAGCACACTCCCCTGCTCTTTACTTTCACTTTGCTGAGGTTGACGGAGCTTCTCACAGTGCCGATGTACAGTTCGGCAGGGGATCGGGAGATTAGGCTCATCTGACAGCCCTACTCTCCCCTGATCCCGCGGCACACCTGAGAACCTCTGACGGCACACTGGTTGAGAAAGGCTGATTTAGCTACATACCGAAACGTATAAGGGTGGGACCGTGTGCTGCCATGGTTTGGCGTCAGGAAAGGAAAATTACAGTAAGTATTTGATACAGTTTTCCTGACCCCAACATGGCAGTTTACTAGTGATAAATAACTAGCTGACAGGGTGGGATCTACTTGTCAAACCAATCTTCTAATTAGGATGAGACAGAGGACTGAATAGTCCTTCCTACAAAGTCCCCTAGGTCTATTCCATCAAGTTTGAGTAGGAATGTTGGAACGACCACGATACCCCTGTACAGATGGGCACCATAGATTTTCTTGAATGTGCTGCCTATGAGGCTTCAACCGCTCTGGTAGAGTGCTCCGCCGTCGCTGATGGAGGCTCACGAACCCTAGTTCTATATGCACAACCAAGCCTGCTAGGATCCAGGCGGTAACCTCTTTCTCTTGATTCCCAGATGGAATGACAAAAGGTTTATTTAGATGACCTGAAAGGGACAACTGTGGACAGACACTACTTTAAAGTTCTGAAAATGAACAGTACGTGTGACTTTCCTGTGTGCTGTTGTGGAAAGTTAGGCAATGTCCAGCAGGCTGCTGTTACGTTTGATGCAGGATGATCTACAAGATCCAACTCTACACTTTCTGGAAAGAAAGGAATACATATTGTAACATCGGGGGTTGGTTTAGCTTAAAGGTAGAGCTTACCAGTGAGCCGAGTCCACGCCAGATACGTAGTTTTAAGGGCTTGTAGGCCCACTTTTATTAAAGAAAGAAAATGTCCAATAACAGAAGTGTTGCCCACACAGGGGTTTCAGCTTTCCACAGCAACAATGTAAGTTCAATCAAAAATACCAAGCCACCTGGCTCTCTTTAGCAGCACTGCTGCTCAGACTTATGCTTCAGCCCTCTTGGCTCTATAACAGAGTTCCTGTACACCCAGTACCTCAGCACTCTTTTCCAGCTTCTTTTTCCAGCCCACAGGCTTGGACCCTCTGTCTGCTCTGACAGACATGCACACTTCTCCCTTGCTTGTCTGGACTCCTGGAGACCTCCTGTCTCTCGGGGTGGAGCCCAGAACCATGGTCAGGTGCCTACAAATAGCCCAGCACACACCTGACCAGTCAGTATGCTGGTGGATCACAAAACCCGGACCCAGGACTGGGGATTTCATCCCACCCGGATCGCTACGAAATCCCCGGGCTCCAGATCCCAAAACAGATTTTAATAAATAATGAGGAAACTGAAAAGCCAGTTTCCTCTCAACCAAGCAAATACCCTGGAGCCCCTCAACCTGCCTGGTTGAGAATCCTGGACCAATACACTGGTGGGGTACCACTCCACCACATATCCCCCCCTCTTGTTTCGACCCAGAGGGCGGAACACACAAGTTTCTTTTGGCACCTCTGTGCCAGCTACCACTTACAGGAGTCCAATCCTGTCCGATCGCACTTCTCCTAAAGGGGAACTCTACCCAATGCTTCCCTCTAAGCCTCACTGTTACTCGGCTATGAGCTTTGATGAGACCTTCCCAACTTTTCTTCCGAGTGCATTTCCATAAGCACTTCCTCTCCTGAAATTTTAACAGGGTACCCCTGGTCTTTCTACCAACCCTTCTGCCTCCACGCTTCAAGTTTCCTGGTTTCCCAAAACCTCTCTCAGCATTACTGTTCTGAGACTGTAGGGGGCCTATTTCTATGGTGTTTATAACGGGACCCCTCCTCTTATTTCTGGTACCTGACTCAGCAGTCACTAATTGTTTACCAGGTTTACCTGTACCTTTGGACACCACATTATAATGTACCATTAACACATTACTTGGTTCATCATTGACGGACATTTTCAAACCAACATTACACCTCTCAATGTTGCACATGTCACCAATGCCTTTTTTTTCAGCATTTGCTAGGGCAGAGTCTGCAGAGGGCACACATACCGGAGGGCCGCCATCACCAACGGGAACCTCCCCTGGGTTCACCCACTCTGCAGGCAGCTGTCCTACCACTTGACGTTTAATACCATCTGTATTTTTATCCACCTGAACAGACAAGCTTTTGTCTGATCCACATATGACTTTTACCATACTCCTTATACATTCCCCTGTCTCGGGGACCTTATTAGGTTTGTCATCTAAACCAAACATTGGACTGGGGACCCCAGTCTCTTTAACCACCTTCATTTGAGCCCTGGTCAGGATCTCTGCTGCTTTCAGGTCCACACTTGGCCCTTCCATCTCACGTGGTTTGTCCACTGGTGCAGTATACGCGCCCTTCACCGACAACTGACAAGCACCACCCTGGACTATAGCAGCAGAAATGCTTCCCATCTGGCTGTTAGGAGGTGAAACCACAGACATTTTAGGCTTATTTTCCATTTCTCCAAAGTCTCTCTCAAACACCATTTTTTCAGGAATTAACCCAGCAGCATACCCAGAAGCAACTTTTAACAAGAGTAATAAATTCAAGAATAAACCATTCCTGTCTTGTTCTCCTTTGTTCTGTACAGCCTGCCATTTAGTGCTCCACCTAGTGGTACTCCGCAGTACCAGGTCGTCTGACTGTGGTGGAGACACCCCAATATAGATTGGCTGTACATCCCAAAGTTTAAGCATCTCCTTTAATGCTTTGGTTACAGGCCATACCCTTGATCCCAGACCCAAGTCCTTTCTGGGGACTTTCATTACATTGGGAATGCAGAGAGACTCATTGGCTGAGACTTGAGAAGTTGCAATTGTCAAACCAACATCCTCCCAGCTGGAGGTAACCACAGCCTGGTGCTCACCCAGAGCGCTGCCAGATGCTGGACTCATACCCAACTTCTCAGGCTCAGCATCAGTGAACTGCTCCAGAACATTACCAGTGACAACGTCACTTTGACACTCCATGACAACCTCAGTTTTGTGCATAAAAACCTCATCTATCAGGGAGATAAGATTTTTACCCCAACTATCCCAATCTATTGTATGTGCACTCTCTTCAGCGGTACTCTTCAGCACTGGTCCATCCGCCCAAGGAGACTCATAAGAACAGACTGGCTTAGCTGCAGATTCATTACCCAAATTACAAATCATGTCAGATTGTGGTAACACAGGTTTTAACACAGCAGGTTGCAATACCCCATATTCACCACCTTGCTCGGCTGGTGCTTCATAAACCTCACACACCTTTGCATTTTTCACAGGTTGTGTTAACCCACCATTTACCTGCACATTTTTAGTACTAACAGCTTGTACTAACACATTACCATTACACGGTACAGATCCACTCCGTCCCACCAGAGTGACATCGCAGTTGTCCAGGGCAACCTCCGACTCCAATACATGAAGTTCCCTGGAGATTTCTGGGGACAACTGTGCTGTCTTACCACCTGTTGCTACAGGCAACGGCCCATTTGTGATAACTTTTGCTCTGAAAGAACCTGGGGGTTTCCCAACAGCAATACATTTTCCATAATCATCAACATTGACAGCATTTGTACCTCTTGCAGGCTGTCCTAGCCCACAGCCAACTTGAGACTGGCAGACATTAGACACATCACTATTTTCCTCTTGAGATGCACACACCAGTGCAGGTTTGACTTTAACCCCTGCCTCCCCACTGCACAGGGTACTGCACAGGGACAAGTCACCCTCAAGAACCCATTCAGTGGCCCCACTAACTGGGGTCACTCTCACATCATCAGGGACAGTCTTGTAACCAGTCCTTTTATAACGGAAATCAGCAGTTCCAGCCATCACTTCATTAAAGACAGTCTTACCCACCGCAGTAGTTGGGGTCACCATCTTCATTTGAGTACGTTGTCTTATGAACCAATCCTCTGCTGCACTTTTACTGGCCAACTCCCCCTGGTGGCCACGGGATGAAACTACAGCAGGCATCTCCCACTGTTTAGCACCACCTGCCGACACAACAGGAAACTCCTTGTTGCTAGGGGTGACTGCAAACATATTTTCACAGGAATCTGGGCCCGCAGAAAAAGACTTTTTCTCAGCAATATTATCTCCAGCTGAATTCCAGAACCTAGGACAAGAAAACATGCCATGCCCCAGCTGGCCACATTCCAGGCATGGTACTAGATGACTTTTTCCCAGAGCGCTTCTCTCCTGGTGATTCCCAGCTGGCTGGAACGCACAAACCTCTTTGCGGGGACGCTGAGCCAAATCTCCTCTGCAGCTCCTCCTGTCCGGCACCACTTTCACTCTCGTCGCCATGGGAGATCGCGCTCTCCCAGCAGAACTTTGCTGGCTCTCTCCAACATGATGTATCGGCTTCTCCTGAAGCCACTTGCCACGATCCTGTTTAGACATACCCCATGGTACACAGACAGCCCGACTGGCTTCCTCTCTGTTGCTATGGGCAACCACTCTTGGTCTCAGCCTTTGATCAGTCTTTCTCTTTGTAATTAGCATGGGCTTCTCTCTGCTGGATCCTGACACATTGACATTTTTCACAATAGCTACTGTTTTAACTGCAGCAGCGTTGCCAGGGGCAACAACACCCCTCTTCCAGTTATGGACATCCAGCCGCTCTCCCCTTACACTGAGGGTTGGCTTTCTTTCCTCTGTAGCTTGGTCCAGCGCTGCCAGGTGCCGCTTGCACCAGTCCACAGCCGATTCAAACACTGGTGGACTTTCCATATTCGCAGTCACTCCACTGCACAGAGCAACAACAGGAGCACTGTCTCTTTAAGGCAAGTTGCTTTTCACTTCATGCAAGCTTTCCTCACCTGCACAGTGCACACACAGATTGTGCTGTCTCATGCAAACACAGTTCATAGCAGAAAAAAAAATTTGGCTTTTTATTCACAGGTACACCACCTGCAACACACAATGCCTTTTGCCTGGCTGCACTTCCACACACAGCCAATAGTTACTGACTTGTACTCACTGTGGAGCAAGGACCCGGATTTCACCGTCTGTTGCCCGCATTCGAACACCACTTGTAATGTTTGGGGTTGGTTTAGCTTAAAGGTAGAGCTTACCAGTGAGCCGAGTCCACGCCAGATACGTAGTTTTAAGGGCTTGTAGGCCCACTTTTATTAAAGAAAGAAAATGTCCAATAACAGAAGTGTTGCCCACACAGGGGTTTCAGCTTTCCACAGCAACAATGTAAGTTCAATCAAAAATACCAAGCCACCTGGCTCTCTTTAGCAGCACTGCTGCTCAGACTTATGCTTCAGCCCTCTTGGCTCTATAACAGAGTTCCTGTACACCCAGTACCTCAGCACTCTTTTCCAGCTTCTTTTTCCAGCCCACAGGCTTGGACCCTCTGTCTGCTCTGACAGACATGCACACTTCTCCCTTGCTTGTCTGGACTCCTGGAGACCTCCTGTCTCTCGGGGTGGAGCCCAGAACCATGGTCAGGTGCCTACAAATAGCCCAGCACACACCTGACCAGTCAGTATGCTGGTGGATCACAAAACCCGGACCCAGGACTGGGGATTTCATCCCACCCGGATCGCTACGAAATCCCCGGGCTCCAGATCCCAAAACAGATTTTAATAAATAATGAGGAAACTGAAAAGCCAGTTTCCTCTCAACCAAGCAAATACCCTGGAGCCCCTCAACCTGCCTGGTTGAGAATCCTGGACCAATACACTGGTGGGGTACCACTCCACCACAATATATATATATATATATATATATATATATATATATATATATATATATATTTTTTTTTTACTTTGAAGCTCCAAGAGCTTGAATCTCTGATAACCTTCTAATTAAAGTTCTTGCAATTGATACTGCCTTGTAAGTGAGGGCCTGAACCGAACATTGCTCTGTTGGAACAAACAGTTAAACTGATATGAGATCCAGCAACTCCAATAGATCTTTCTTTCTTGGTGACCGACTCCTCACGACTGCCCTCAAAAGTTGTGCAAACTGAAGGATTAGTGGCCCATTTAAATGTGTTATTGCGGAGACAGCCTATCCTCACATAGCTCACAAGTGTGGGCTAAGGCCTGGAGGACGTATAGAACAGCTGAGATGGAAGGACAGTAGGATTAATGTCTCGCCCTACCGAGAAAAAGCAGACTTAGGTCTAGATGTTGTAAGTAGAATGTCTTCTTGCACACAACAAAGTAGAGATCACTCTGGAGTGAAACTGGAGCAACCGGAGCTGTCCATCCTCCCCCTTTAATGCCCCTGCTTGCAGTCCCAGTCTGCATATTCTATGGAGGGGAAACGTCTTCTGTACCCTGAAATGAACGGCCTGATCAATATGGAGGACTGGCTATGACAACTATTTTCTCCCTTGATACCTCAAGAGGAATCTCATTTACGGGAAAATGTTGGGGAAAAATATATAGGTTATATTGCAGTCCCAGGGAGAGACCAGAGCATCTGCCCCTTGCGCCTTGGGGTACGGAAACAAAATCAGACGAACATTTGTGATTACTGTGGGAAACGAGGAGGTCTGTCTGTGGTAGGCCCCCAACATTTTCCCATAAATGAGATTCCTCTTGAGGAACAACAGTTGGCCAGGGTGGAGGAAGCGGTCATTCCTCCCCAGCAAAGATCCGTGCACCTGGGAGACAGTACCATAGACATGTCGTCCCAGCAGTCAGATGAGGGAACAGAAAAGGAAGCAGCCAGCTCACCTCCCAAATGGCATCTACACAGTTTGGGAGTGGAGGAATCCAGCCTCCTGCCCCAACGGTTAGCCGAAGCGGATGATGTGGAGTCCCCAGCAGTGCTGGCAACAGGGCAGAGTGCTACCATCCTCTGCCCAGCACCGGCAACAACTGTGGAGATCCAGGGAGCCGGGGCAGTCAGCCCCTCTCTCCGGCAACAAGCTGATGTAGTGAAGCTGCTACTCCCAGCTGAATCACTGGCAACAGGGCAGAGTGCCGCTGACCTCTGCCTAGCACCTACAGTGTCTCTACAGCTTCAGGAAGCTGGGGTGATTGGCCCCTCTGCCCAGCAGCAGACCACACAGCTGAAGCACCGGCAGCCAGACAGAGAGTAAATGACCTCTGCCCCACACCTACTGGTGTCAACTAATCCTTGCAGCCAAGATTGGAGAAAATGGGCCCTGGCATTTGGGGGAACAGTGCTCTTTGTGAGCTGTATGCCTGGGGATTCTTGAGGTGGTGTTACTTTGGATTCAGGTCCATATCCCACAAGACACACAGACTCTGGGAACCCTGTATATACCATATTATAAATAGTGACTGATTCATAAAGTTGGGACACATACTGTTAGATGCTAATGTCATCAACTCCAGCCACCTGTCTGTTGTCTTCTATAATGTAAATTAATCTGGCTTTCCACAGCTTCTAAGTGTCTTTCACCCATTGTTCTTTGTGCTAATTAACCCTGCAATTGTATGAAGGAGTTCTGTGTTGAGATGTATGATAATGTGTAGTGCAGTTAGGGTGTCACATCGGCTGCTTTAAGGGATTAGTTAATTAGCTCATGTTAATTCTGTTTCTGGTTACAGGTGTATTGTTAGGGTAATATGAGCTGGGGGTAGGACCCCCTCTTCTACTGTATATAAGACTTGTATTTTGGTTCTAATGAAGAGTCCATGTTCAGCAACTAAACAAGTATCATCTTGTTTTGTGCTTGTGAGCGGTTGGAATATCTGATATCTATATTCAGACTGGGAGGAAGTGGTATATGATGAAAGCACTCAAGCGGAGTGTGGGACGTTTCGTTACAGGTCTCCTGGAACAGGATGGCTGATTTGCTAAAAATGGAGAGTGCAAAATCTGGTGCAGCTGTGCATGGTAGCCAATCAGCTTCTAACTTCAGCTTGTTCAATTAGGCTTTGACACAAAAAAACAGAAGCTGATTGGTTTCGCTGCAGAGCTGCACCAGATTTTGCACTTTCCATTTTTAGTAAATCAACCCCAGTGTCTCCACTTAGGAATGACTGACATAAAACATGATGGGGGGTTTATCTGATAAAGGCAAATCCACTTTGCACTACAAGTGCATTGCAATGGGACTTGGAAATGCAGTCATTGTAGATCTGAGGGGGACATGCAAGGAAAATAAAAAACATAATTTTTGCTTGTACATGATTGGATGATAAAAATCAGCAGAGCTTCCCCTCATTTCAGACCTTCCCCTCAGATTTACAGCAACTGCATTTCAAGTGCGCTTGCAGTGCACTTGTAGTGCAGAGTGGATTTGCCTTTAGTAAATCAACCCCATAGTGTCCCTTGTAAAAAGTAAACAAAGTCAGTGTTCACACTAGTGTCATCCACTCTTTTTGTGATTAAACACTGGATAAACATCCAATGGGGACAAGTCCCACGGAAAATTACAGGTCAGGGATAAAGTTGTGGAGAAGTTTAAAGCAGGGTTAGGTTAAAAAAAAATATCCCAAGCTTTGAACATCTCACAGAGCACTGTTCAATCCATCATCCTAAAATGAAAAGAGTATGGCACAACTGCAAACCTACCAAGACATGGCCGTCCACCTAAACTGACAGGCCGGGCAAGGAGAGCATCAATCAGAGAAGCAGCCAAGAGGCCCATGGTAACTCTGGAGGAGCTGCAGAGATCCACAGCTCAGGTGGGAGAATCTGTCCACAGGGCAACTATTAGTCGTGCATGCCACAAATCTGGCCTTTATGGAAGAGTGGCAAGAATAAAGCTATTGTTGAAAGCCATAAGAAGTTCAGTTTGCAATTTGTGAGAAGCCATGTGGGGGACACAGCAAACATGTGGAAGAAGACGCTCTGGTCAGATGAGACCAAAATTGAACTTTTTGGCCTAAAAGCAAAATGCTATGTGTGGTGGAAAACTAACACTGCACATCACCCTGAACACACCATCCCCACTGTAAAACATGGTGGTGGCAGCATCATGTAGTGGGGTTGCTTTTCTTCACCAGAGACAGGGAAGCTGGTCAGAGTCGATGGGAAAATGGATGGAGCCAAATACAGGGCAATCTTAGAAGAAAATCTGTGAGAGTCTGCAAAGACTTGAGACTGGGGCAGAGGTTCACCTTCCAGCAGGACAACGACCTTAAACATACAGCCAGAGCTACAATGGAATGGTTTAGATCAAAGCATATTCATGTGTTAGAATGGCCCAGTCAAAGACCAGACCAACATCCAATTGAGAATCTGTGGCAAGACTTGAAAATTGCTGTCCACAGACACTCTCAATCCAATCTGACAGAGCTTGAGCTATTTTTCAAAGAAGAATGGGCAAAAATGTCACTCTCTAGATGTGCAAAGCTGGTAGAGACATCCCCAAAAAGACTTGCATCTGTAATTGCAGCGAAAGGTGGTTCTACAAAGTATTGACTCAGGGGGCTAAATACAAATGCACGCCACACTTTTAATATATGTATTTCTAAAAAAAATTGAAAACCGTGTATGATTTTCCTTTCACTTCACAATTATGTGCCACTTTGTGTTGGTCTATGACATAAAATCCCAATAAAATACATTTACATTTTTGGTTATAACATGAGAAAATGTGGAAAATGTCAAGGGGTATGAAAACTTTTTCAAGGCACTGTATATATTTAGCAGAGGCCCTAGAGAATAAAATGGTGAGTTTTGCCTTTTTTTATTTCACACGGTAGAAAAAAAAACCTCAATGAATTTTAATACACACAAACAATATAATAGGCAATTTTTGTTAAAATATAAAAAATGGTGTTAAGCTGAGTAAATAGATACACAACATGCCCTGCTTTAAAATTGCACACGATCGTGGAATGGCGACACACTATGTTGCCACAGGCGACACTTTAAATACTTTTACAGGTTACCAGTGGAGAGTTACAGAGAAAGACTGGTGCTAGAATTAATACACTTGCTCTGACATTCACAGCAATACCTCACATGTGGTGTGATCGCCGTTTACCTATGCGCATGGGGCTGACACGTGTTTGCCTTTGTGCGTGAGCACAGGGGGACAGGCGCTCTTTAATTCATTTTTAAACTGTTTCTATCATTTTTTTAAATCACTTTTATTGCTGTTACAAGGAATGTAATCAGCAATAGACAGTGACAGGTACTCTTTATGGAGGGATCTGGGATCTATTAGACCTCAGATGTCTCCTCTGCCCTAAAAGCATCTGATCACACCAAGATCTGTGTTCAGATGCTTTACCAACTTAAAAATGGCGCTGTTTACATCGGGGAAACTGGAAGTGACGTCACTTCTGGGTTCCTACACCACAGAGATCATGGGGGACCTTGCAGGAATGATTCCTGTAACTGCATTCCAAAATAACTGCTTAAAGCCAAATGACGTACATGTACTTGATTTGGCAGCAAGTGGATATACATTTTATCTATGGTTCTATTAAGTGCTGTGTGCTGATACTTTGATGGAATAGTGGATACATTAAAGCGGGGTTCCACCCAAATTTTGAACATTATCTCTATGCATTCTCTATCTTGCCTAGATGCTGACATGCTGTGTAAAAAACTTTAAATCGCCGTAATTACCTTTTTTTTCTAATCTTCTTTGCACTTCCTGGTTTTCCTCCCATGGGAGTAGGCGTGTTTCTAGCCTCTCCCAGACCTCCCACAGTCCCTGGGAGCTAGTCTCAGGCTTCCCAGCATGCATTGTGCAACAGCGTCATCACAACATCTCTGCTCCCAGCATTCACCGCATCCAGGAAATACATGCTTGTGGGCTTAAAATTCCCACAATGAAGATGGAAACCGCCTTCAGTGAATTTTATAAGTTATTCTTTACAACGAAATCGGACACAGGCGGACTTATTACACAGAACATGTGAGTAGATAATCATGAGAAGAAAAGTTTGTGAATGAACTCCAAAAAAAAAAAACGATAGATAGGTGGACCCCCGCTTTAAGTTCCCGGGAGGCATCTTGCTCCATATGCGCTGCAGTCAGTCTCTGCTCTGATTCAGAGTGAAGATAAGGCTGCAGCACAGAAGATTAGGTAACCCACAGCCCAGCATTGTGTGACGCTTCCAAGCATAAATGTCTCTCTAGACCGTGATTCACAGAGTCCTTGATGATGTCACGGTTATGAAACACATAGGATGGAGCTTACACAATCCAAAAGAGTGATAGATCCTGCCAACTCCTGATTGCTAAGGTGTTTTGGTCTGTATTGATGCATACTCAGGAAGAATGGGGGGGTCACAACTCAGTACCTGTTTGATGCACCTGTGTTACTTTGCTTACAAGCGAGTGCATTGGTGGTATTTTAGTAAAATATTTTTATGAAAATACACTGAGGCATTTTTATTCTTTGAGATGGGGAGTGTCATGTATCCCAGAAGGCTGGATTAACATTGAGGCTGAGACTGCTGACAGTTAATAGCAAGTTGCATGCATCTTAGGGATCTCTACCTGCAGTTGCTATTTGAAACTTCGGGTTTATTGTAAAAGCTTGATGGGCCCACCTAAGCATACAACCTTGTGGGTGTCCGATATTGGTTTCTACTAATTTTTTTTGTGCACATAGATTTTTCTGGGAAAATCACAATTTTGGCTTTATTGCATGTGGACTATTTACAAGATGGGTTTGTATTCAATAATCATAGGACATTTTGTGCATTTATTTTTATTTTGTTGCACACATATAGTGACATTTTATGTTTATTTAATTTTGCTTTATACACTTGTTAGCGCAGCACTCCACACCAGTGATTAGAGCTTGAATTTTGACATGGTTTGACATGTCACAACATAGAAAACAGAGCTCTAGCAACGGCTTGTGATTGCTTATCGGTTTGGTCCCTAAAAACAGGTGTGTCCTTAACTAGAAAAGGTAAGCTCCTTGTTAAGGCAAGATCACTGCCATACCATCTTCCATACCCTAATCTGGAAAGATCGACCCCCCCAGAATTAAGCTAGAACATGTACATTCTACAGAGACCCAAGAATGATGGTGGGTTGGCTAAATGCCATCTATACTGAACTTGCCAAACTGCAATCTGGAGCTAAGTGGGAAGCATATGCGGTTACACACCTTAAAGTGGAGTTCCACCCACTTTTACAACTCTTCAGCATCCCTAACTAAACTGTGCACTGTAAACAAATTGGATATTTTTTTATTTTTTTTCTCAGCACTTACTGTATATCTGCTGTATTCATTTTTCACTTCCTCCTCCCTGGCCGCGGCCCATCGCATCATTTCCTGTTTGCAATGCCTTCTGGGAAGGGGCGGCAACTTCCTCTGAAACTGCCGTTGTTATGGAAACCTGACCTGAAACCTATTACACTGCTTGTGCTGCACTGAGCACGTGGGGCGGCAACTTCCTCTAAAACTGCCGTTGCTATGGAAACCTGACCTGAAACCTATTACACTGCTTGTGCTGCACTGAGCATGTGCGAGATCTGCAAGGATGAGAACCAGGAAGAAATACAATCTGGCTTCAGATGCCCACACTTAAGATGGCCACGGCCTGCTGTAAGTTTATAAAATAACAAACTACTGCTATAAACTAACAAAACAGACCTTAGTTTACAGACTAACTTTACTAGAATACATTAAGCTTGTGTATTATAGGGGTATTTTTATTTAAAAAGTATAATTTCGGCCGGAACACCACTTTAAGCAAATATTTCATAATGGGGTGCCCTGGACTTTCAATGCCTTACAGGACGTGTATAACTTGCCGCCCTCCATGCATTTCCATTACCTACAACTCCAGCATGCGGTTACAGCACAGAGTAAGTCCCCCGAGTGGCATCTATCCCCGACCTCAGTGTTTAGTCTCATGAGGGATGCTAACTCATCTAAGGGTTTTATTTCACAGTACTACGCCATACTATTACAATCTTATTTGAAGCAGCATTCCCTGAGAGTGCGGGAAAATTGGGAGAGTGATGTTGGTCAGTTGGATGGGGTGCAATGGGAGGAGGTATTTCAAGTGGTAAGTACCTGCTCACTGAACATATCACAAATACTTAATCTGTTATACATATTGTTGTGGATATACTATACTCCTCACAAACTCCAGTTGATGAACTTGCAATCTGTAAACGTGATCATGGAGACCTAGTCATCTCTTATGGTGGTGCTCCAAACTGCACACATACTGGGCTGGAGTGGTGACTACAGTTAACTCAAAATTTAAAGTTTCTCCACCTCTGGACCCAAGAGCTTGTCTGTTGGGTGTATTGGAAGAATATGATTGGGAGGTACACACTAGAGAGGCCATTCATAGAGTTTTATTCCAGGCCCAGAAATTGATTATGATTCATTGGAAATCGGAGGATCCCCCGACATTGCGTGAATGGATACCCTGAGGATAGCACCCCTAATATCAGTATTTTCCGGGATTTAGTGGCGCAAGACATAAAAAACTTACGAGCTAAACCTGCTCAAATCCAACAAAGTGTTAAAACAGGAGTAGCTCAAATATGTGAGAGGAAGGATATTGTAGTTTCACCAGCTGACAAGGGGGGCTATTGTCATCCTGGATAGCGATAAGTATCTGGATGAAATGTTAAGACTCCTGGCAGACAGTGTACACGTCCATTTCACATAAATTGGGAAATGAGACAGTTCAACTGTTCTTATCCCGGGAAACTTCCATCCCGCAGACAGAGTAATTTTCTGTTGGAGCTACTGGAGTTTTCAATGTCACACAAATACTTCTGGCATAATGGGGCATATTACCTTCAAGTAAGGGGTGTGGCCATGGGAGCTGCCAGTTTGGCAAACCTCTTTATGTCAAAATGGGAGGAGGATGTCATCTTTAACAATAAATGTCCAGAGTTAATCTTATGGAAAGGGTTAATTGGTGATATCCTCTTTGTATGGGAAAGGGATCTTGAATCGCTGAATAGAAACGAGAGGTATAATCCTTAGTCATGAAGCAAGTTCTGACAATATCCATTTTCTTGATTTAAAGATCTCTATACAGGAGGGAGGGATTATTACCTCCACTTTTTTAAACAAACAGACAGAAATAGTTACATTCCACTAGACTCCTGTCATCATCCCTCTTGGCTAAAAGCTGTGCCTAAGGGCCAGTTTCTACACCTGAGACACAACTGTACACATACAGATGATTATTTTAGGGAAGCAACTATCCTCAAAACTAGATTTCTAGACATGGGGTAAGGAGGACACACCAGATACCCTCATACGAGAGATTGGTGAGAGAAACCGACAGGAGCTAATAGGAGACAACCCCCGTAGGAATGATAACCTTAAAGATTTTGGTCTAGCTTTTTTTACCACCTATTCAAACCAACATTGGGCTGTAAATAGAATAATTATAAAACATTGGCCTATATTAAAAAATGATCGCATACTTGGCCCCCAGTTGCCTGAGTTCTCCCCAGGTTATCTTTAGGGGGGCATGCAATCTTAGGAAAGCGATAGCATCCAATGTTCTAAATGCCCCTATTAGACCTGTGTTCTGTGGAGAATTGATGTTATTAGTGCGGCAAACGTCAGTCCTGCTGAATTAATACTATCCAAAGGAGACGGGTTACAGAATTTACCTCTACAAGCACTGGAATTTCCTATCCCACTAGAACATTTATCTCCTGCAACATCAAGCATGTAGTGTACCTTCTTAGGTGCCCTTGTGGGTTGGACTATTTAGGACGTACTATGCTAATGCTACATATTAGATTAGCAGAACATATTGTGAATATAAAAAAGGGTTTTGATAAACACCTTTCCAAACATTATGATCTGAAACACAATATGGATCCCAGAGGTACTACTTTTATTGTCCTTGATAAATATATCCCACTGGCAAGGAAGCAATGGCAAGTGATCTATTTCTAGAGCTGAAACCAGTTGGATATATTAAATGAATTCTCATGTGCCTCAAGGTTTAAATGTGGACTGTACTGTATGTTGGATTAATTAAATAATACTACCACATATATAAATATGTACAACTTTCAGCAACTGTGGACCGGGTATGTGTTTAATAGGTATTAGTGTTTGCTACACTTAACATGCCCTATTTTTACTATCCTATACAGGCCTTATTGGTTACCTCCTTACTATCAAGGTATCCACATCATTGTTGTGTTTATTTCGTCACATATTGTGATTTTTCTATCTTTATTGGTGACACACATACACTTTTTATCACTTCACTGATTTTTTCCTCCTTGTCATTAGCACATTTTTTACCCATATATTAACCACTTCAATACAGGGCATTTATACACCCTTCCTTCCCAGACCAATTTTTAGCTTTCAGCGCTCTCACACTTTGAATGCTACTCGGTCATGCAACACTGTACCCAAACAAAATTTTTATCATTTTTTTTCATACAAATAGAGCTTTCTTTTAGTGGTATTTATTCACCACTGGGTTTTTAATTTTTTGCGAGATAAGTGAAAAAAGAGCGAAAATTTTGAAAAAAAACCCCACTTTTTTTTAGTTTCTATAATAAAATTTTGCAAATAAGTCATTTTTGTTCATAAATTTGGCCCAAAATTTATACTGCTACATCTCTTTGGTAAAAATAACCCAAATTAGAGGATATTTTTTAGTCTCTTTGAAAGTTATAGAGTCTACAAGCTATGGTGCAAATCATTGAAAATTGATCACATCTGATCACACCTGATGCACTGACGGCCTATCTCATTTCTTGAGGCTCTGAATTGTCAGGAAATACCCCCCAAATGACCCATTTTTGAAAAGTAGACAGTCCAAGGTATTTAGTAAGAGGCATGGTGAGTTTTTTGAAGTTGTAATTTTTTCCCACAATTCTTGGGAAAATAAAGATTTTTTTTTTCACAATAATATCATAGCAAGTTATTTCTCACACACAGCATATGCATACTTCCAATTACACCCCAAAATACACTCTGCTACTCCTCCCGAGTATGGCATTACCACATGTGTGGGACTTTTACAAAGCCTAGCCACACAGAGAGGTCCAACATGCAGAGAGCACCGTCAGGGGTTCTAGGAGCATAAATTACACCTCTAATTTCCTACCGACCTATTACATTTGTGAAGGCCCTGGAGCACCAGGACAGTGGAATTAC
Organism: Lithobates clamitans; assembly: GCA_037952925.1. Lineage (NCBI taxonomy): Eukaryota > Metazoa > Chordata > Amphibia > Anura > Ranidae > Lithobates > Lithobates clamitans. The sequence goes on from JBBGZY010000247.1 coordinate 2,229,122, forward strand.
CCACAAATGACCCCATTTTGGAAAGCAAACACCCCAACATCTATTCTATGAGGCATAATGAGTGTTTTGAACAGTTCATTTTTTTCCACAAGTCTTCGGAAAATGTGGAAAGATATTGAAAACTTATTTTTTTTTTTACACAATGTGGTCAGTTTATAATATATTTCTAACTCAAAGCATGTACATAGCAAAAATGACACCCCAAAATACATTCTGCTACTCATCCTGAGTATGGCGATACCACATGTGTGTGACTTTTACACAGCCTGGCCACATACAAAGGTCCAGTGTGCAGGGAGCACCGTCAGGCGTTCTAGGAGCATAAATTACACCTCTAATTTCCTAACGACCTATTACAATTTTGAAGGCCCTGGAGCACCAGGACGGTGGAATTACCCACAAAATGACCCCATTTTGGAAAACACCCCAAAGTATATTCTATGACGCATTATGAGTCTTTTGAACGGTTATTTTTTTTACACAAGTCTACAAGTCTTCAGAAAACGTGGAAAGAAAATGAAAATCTCTTTTTTTTTTTTTTTTACACAATGTTGTCAATATATAAGATATTTCTAACACATAGCATGTATATAGCAAAAATTGCACCCCAAAACACATTCTGCTACTCCTCCTGAGTATGGCGATACCACATGTGTGAGACTTTTACACAGCCTGGCCAAATACATAGGCCCAACATTGAAGTAGTATCTTCAGGCGTCCTAGGAGCATAAATTACACATCTCATTTCATTCCTACCCATAACACTTTTAAAGGTCCTGGAGCACCAGGACAATGGAATTACCCACAAAATGACCACATTTTGGAAAGCAAACACCCCAACATGTATTCTATGAGGCATGGGCTGCAAATAGGTACTCGGGTACTCTGATGGGCTGGAGACAGGTACTCGTTTACTCCGATGGGCTGGTGACAGGTACTCATATATTCCGATGGGCTGGTGACAGGTACTCAGGCACTCCGATCGGCTGGGGACAGGTACTCGAGTACTCCGATGGGCTGGTTACAGGTACTCGGGTACTCCGATGGGCTGGTGACAGGTACTCGGGTACTCCGATGGGCTGGTGACAGGTACTTGGTACTCAGATGGGCTGTGACAGGTACTCGGGTACTCAGATGGACTGTGACAGATACTCAGGTACTCGGGTACTCAGATGGACTGTGACAGGTACTCAGGTACTCAGATGGGCTGTGACAGGTACTCGGGTACTCAGTTGGACTGTGACAGGTACTCGGGTACTCAGATGGGTTGTGACAGGTACTCGGATACTCAGATGGACTGTGACAGGTACTCGGGTACTCAGATGGACTGTGACAGGTACTCGGGTACTCAGATGGGTTGTGACAGGTACTCGGATACTCAGATGGACTGTGACAGGTACTCGGGTACTCAGATGGGCTGTGACAGGTACTCGGATACTCAGATGGGCTGTGACAGGTACTCGGATACTCAGATGGACTGTGACAGGTACTCAGATCGGCTGTGACAGGTACTCAGGTACTCAGATGGACTGTGACAGGTACTCTGGTACTCAGATGGACTGTGACTGGTACTCAGGTACTCAGATGGGCTGTGACAGGTACTCGGGTACTCAGATGGGCTGTGACAGGTACTCAGGTGCTTGGGTACTCAGATGGACTGTGACAGGTACTCGGGTACACATATGGACTGTGACACGTACTCAGGTACTCAGATAGGCTGGTGAGAGGTACTCGGGCACTCCGATCGGATGGTGACAGGTACTCGAGTACTCCGATGGGCTGGTGACAGGTACTCGGGTACTCCGATGGGCTGGTGACAGGTACTCGGGTACTCCGATGGGCTGGTGACAGGTACTTGGTACTCAGATGGGTTGTGACAGGTACTCGGGTACTCAGTTGGACTGTGACAGATACTCAGGTACTCAGATGGGTTGTGACAGGTACTCGGATACTCAGATGCACTGTGACAGGTACTCGGGTACTCAGATGGACTGTGACAGGTACTCAGATGGGTTGTGACAGGTACTCGGATACTCAGATGGACTGTGACAGATACTCGGGTACTCAGATGGGCTGTGACAGGTACTCGGATACTCAGATGGACTGTGACAGATACTCGGGTACTCAGATGGACTGTGACAGGTACTCCGGTACTCAGATGGACTGTGACTGCTACTCAGCTACTCGGGTACTCAGATGGGCTGTGACAGGTACTCGGATACTCAGATGGGCTGTGACAGGTACTTGGATACTCAGATGGACTGTGACAGGTACTCGGGTACTCAGATCGGCTGTGACAGGTACTCGGGTACTCAGATGGACTGTGACAGGTACTCCGGTACTCAGATGGACTGTGACAGGTACTCGGGTACTCAGTTGGACTGTGACAGGTACTCGGGTACTCAGATGGGTTGTGACAGGTACTCGGATACTCAGATGGACTGTGACAGGTACTCGGGTACACATATGGACTGTGACACGTACTCAGGTACTCAGATGGACTGTGACAGGTACTCGAGTACTCCGATGGGCTGGGACAGGTACTCGGGTACTCAGATGGGCTGTGACAGGTACTCGAGTACTCCGATGGGCTGGGACAGGTACTCGGGTATTCAGATGGACTGTGACAGGTACTCGGGTACTCAGATGGACTGTGACAGGTACTCAGATGGGTTGTGACAGGTACTCGGATACTCAGATGGACTGTGACAGATACTCGGGTACTCAGATGGGCTGTGACAGGTACTCGGGTACTCAGTTGGACTGTGACAGGTACTCGGGTACTCAGTTGGGTTGTGACAGGTACTCGGATACTCAGATGGACTGTGACAGGTACTCGGGTACACATATGGACTGTGACACGTACTCAGGTACTCAGATGGACTGTGACAGGTACTCGAGTACTCCGATGGGCTGGGACAGGTACTCGGGTACTCAGATGGACTGTGACAGGTACTCGAGTACTCCGATGGGCTGGGACAGGTACTCGGGTACTCAGATGGACTGTGACAGGTACTCGGGTACTCAGATGGACTGTGACAGGTACTCGGGTACTCAGATGGGCTGTGACAGGTACTCGGGTACTCAGATGGGCTGTGACAAGTACTTGGGTACTCGTGTACTCAGATGGGCTGTGACAGGTACTCAGGTACTCAGATGGACTGCGACAGGTACTCGGGTACTCAAATGGGCTGTGACAGGTACTCGGGTACTCAGATGGACTATGACAGGTACTTGGGTACTCAGATGGGCTGTGACAAGTACTTGGGTACTCGTGTACTCAGATGGGCTGTGACAGGTACTCAGGTACTCAGATGGACTGCGACAGGTACTCGGGTACTCAAATGGGCTGTGACAGGTACTCGGGTACTCAGATGGACTATGACAGGTACTTGGGTACTCAGATGGGCCGCGACAGGCACTTGGGTACTCAGATGGGCTGTGACAGGTACTCGGGTACTCAGATGGACTGTGACAGGTACTCGGGTACACATATGGACTGTGACACGTACTCAGGTACTCAGATGGACTGTGACAGGTACTCGAGTACTCCGATGGGCTGGGACAGGTACTCGGGTACTCAGATGGACTGTGACAGGTACTCGAGTACTCCGATGGGCTGGGACAGGTACTCGGGTACTCAGATGGACTGTGACAGGTACTCGGATACTCAGATAGACTGTGACAGGTACTCGGGTACTCAGATGGGCTGTGACAGGTACTCGGGTACTCAGATGGGCTGTGACAAGTACTTGGGTACTCGTGTACTCAGATGGGCTGTGACAGGTACTCAGGTACTCAGATGGACTGCGACAGGTACTCGGGTACTCAAATGGGCTGTGACAGGTACTCGGGTACTCAGATGGACTATGACAGGTACTTGGGTACTCAGATGGGCTGTGACAAGTACTTGGGTACTCGTGTACTCAGATGGGCTGTGACAGGTACTCAGATGGACTGCGACAGGTACTCGGGTACTCAAATGGGCTGTGACAGGTACTCGGGTACTCAGATGGACTATGACAGGTACTTGGGTACTCAGATGGGCCGCGACAGGCACTTGGGTACTCAGATGGGCTGTGACAGGTACTCGGGTACTCAGATGGACTGTGACAGGTACTCGGGTACACATATGGACTGTGACACATACTCAGGTACTCAGATGGACTGTGACAGGTACTCAGGTACTCAGATAAGCTGTGACAGGTACTCGGGTACTCAGATGGCCTATGACAGGTACTCAGGTGCTCAGATGGACTGTGACAGGTACTCGGATACTCAGATGGGCTGTAACAGGTACTCGGGTACTCAGATGGACTGTGACTGCTACTCAGGTACTCGGGTACTCAGATGGGTTGTGACAGGTACTCGGATACTCAGATGGGCTGTGACGGGTACTCGGATACTCAGATGGACTGTGACAGGTACTCGGGTACTCAGATCGGCTTTGACAGGTACTCGGGTACTCAGATGGACTGTGACAGGTACTCGGGTACTCAGATGGACTGTGACAGGTACTCGGGTACTCAGATGGGCTGTGACAGGTACTTGGGTACTCGGGTACTCAGATGGGCTGTGACAGGAACTCAGGTGCTTGGGTACTCAGATGGACTGTGACAGGTACTCGGGTACTCAGATGGACTGTGACAGGTACTCGGGTACTCAGATGGACTGTGACAGGTACTCGGGTACTCAGATGGACTGTGACAGGTACTCGGGTACTCAGATGGGCTGTGACAGGTACTTGGGTACTCGGGTACTCAGATTGGCTGTGACAGGTACTCGGGTACTCAGATGGACTGTGACAGGTACTCAGATGGACTGTGACAGGTACTCGGGTACTCAAATGGGCTGTGACAGGTACTCGGGTACTCAGATGGACTGTGACAGGTACTCGGGTACTCAGATGGGCTGTGACAGGTACTTGGGTACTCAGATGGGCTGTGACAGGTACTCGGGTACTCAGATGGACTGTGACAGGTACTCGGGTACTCAGATGGGCTGTGACAGGTACTTGGGTACTCGGGTACTCAGATGGGCTGTGACAGGTACTCGGGTACTCAAATGGACTGTGACAGGTACTCGGGTGCTCAAATGGGCTGTGACAGGTACTCGGGTACTCAGATGGACTATGACAGGTACTTGGGTACTCAGATGGGCTGTGACAGGTACTCAGGTACTCAGATGGACTGTGACAGGTACTCGGGTACTCAGATGGACTGTGACAGGTACTCGGGTACTCAGATGGGCTGTGACAGGTACTTGGGTACTCGGGTACTCAGATGGGCTGTGACAGGTACTCGGGTACTCAGATGGACTGTGACAGGTACTCGGGTACTCAGATGGACTGTGACAGGTACTCGTTACTCAGATGGGCTGTGACAGGTACTCGGGTGCTCAAATGGGCTGTGACAGGTACTCGGGTACTCAGATGGACTATGACAGGTACTTGGGTACTCAGATGGGCTGTGACAGGTACTCAGGTACTCAGATGGACTGTGACAGGTACTCGGGTACTCAGATGGACTGTGACAGGTACTCGGGTACTCAGATGGACTGTGACAGGTACTCGGGTACTCAGATGGGCTGTGACAGGTACTTGGGTACTCAGATGGGCTGTGACAGGTACTCGGGTACTCAGATGGACTGTGACAGGTACTCGGGTACTCAGATGGACTGTGACAGGTACTCGGTACTCCGATGGACTGTGACAGGTACTCGGGTACTCAGATGGGCTGTGACAGGTACTTGGGTACTCGGGTACTCAGATGGGCTGTGACAGGTACTCGGGTACTCAGATGGACTGTGACAGGTACTCAGGTGGACTGTGACAGGTACTCGGGTACTCAAATGGGCTGTGACAGGTACTCGGTTACTCAGATGGACTATGACAGGTACTTGGGTACTCAGATGGACTATGACAGGTACTTGGGTACTCAGATGGGCTGTGACAGGCATTCGGGTACTCAGATGGGCTGTTACAGGTACTCGGGTACTCAGATGGACTGTGACAGGTACTCGGGTACACATATGGACTGTGACACGTACTCAGGTACTCGGGTACTCAGATGGACTGTGACAGGTACTCGGGTACTCAGATGGACTATGACAGGTACTCAGATGGACTGTGACAGGTACTTGGATACTCAGATGGGCGGTAACATCTCGTTACCGCAGTTTTTTGACATTCTGTGACCGGCTGTGACTGGTCACGTGGTAAAGAGCCAATTTCATTGGCTCTTTACTGCGATCGGGGTTGGGCTGTCAAGGTGACAAGCCTCGTCCCCGATCACCGCTCTGTACGCGCCCTAGGGACGTGCACGAGCGCCGTGCATGTAGACAGTACATGTGACCAGCTGTGATTGGACACAGCCGGTCACATGGATCGGGGATGCGGATCACACGGATCGGGGATGGGCTGTGTCCGAGGGACACATCTCATCCACGCTCACCGCGCTGCGGGCCAGGAGAGACGGGATACCAAGGATGTCATATGACGCCCACCCAGGATGGGAGATCCCATCTGTGGACATCATTTGACAATGGCCAGGTATTGAAGTGGTTAAACAACACCATTGTGTTTTCAGGTGTGTGGCGTTTTTCTCTTTACTGGTTGCATTTACATCGACCACCAGGATGTCAGATCTGCGAACACACCACGTTGTTACCATCTCCCTGCCCCTTCACAGCACCCTTGGGGAAAAGGAGTTGACTTCTGGACACACCCGGGGGAGACCCTCTGTATGTTACCATATATATTGCTACACATAAGCGTGCCTTCTTTATCCAACCGGATTACCTTTCCGGCGAGAGTTGACCAGCATTTGGCATTATCTGTAAGTTACAGATATTGAGATATACTCATACATACATGGCTCTTCTCCTGCCCTTTCCCTTTTCCCCTACTACCCCTTCCTCCCTTTTTTAATTTTTTTTTGGTTATTATTATCATTCATTGATTCATTTTTATCTCCAGATACCTACCTGCACCTCTCCTGAGGAAGCGAGAATTACCTCACGAAACACGTAGAGATCATTCGCTCAGCATTCGCTCAACATGCAAAGAAAGGTCAATGATTTTTCTTCTTTTTTTTTCCTTTTTTTTTGTTTGTAAGTTATTTTTATATATATTTTTACTTCTTATAAATTAATATATGCAGATATAAATATTTTTATATCTTCAGTAATATTTTTTCTGCTTGGGATTATTCCCACCGGTTATGCACTTACCAGCATTCCTTTTGCCACCAAGGTGGTTATTTTTTGCTATGTAAGCTTTGAATTTACACCATTATATCTTGATTTGTTTCCGTTTGTCTGTTTTCTATGAGTGGGGACACTTCCGCAATTCTATCCCTGCATAGTGATCTCCGCCCCTTCTGTTACGTGGCTTGATGAAGAGAGTCGCCATGGTAACGTAGTTAGTATAATACGCGGGTGTCCACGCTTCCGTATCCGATTATGAAGTCCCCGCCCATTGGGACGCAACGCGTTCAGAAGGAAGGAAGCGTTGTGACGTCACCCGTGGCCATCTCGCATCTTTCCCTATACACGCTACAATATCCGGCACTGGATGACTGCCTTGTTTGTAGGTGCTACACTTGTCATTTTAGTTAATCAACTTGTATTTTATGGAGAGCACTATGTTGTACTCTTTCTGTTTCATATAAACTAAACGCTGGGAGAGTGTCTTATGCTGCCATATGCTTGCCCATGTCCTGCTGTTTGACCGATCTGGATCTGCGGTGTATCATCCACATATGACCCGTAAGGGAAAGTACTGCTCTAAGGTGAGATCCTTTACATTGGTGGAGGGATCACAGAAAGTCACTGAGATGTCAGCGTGAAGTCATATCACACACGATTGGTCGGATTGATTGATTTATTTATGGACTTTATATTGCTGTTTTTATTTTAGCGCTGCACCACCTGTTTTTTATTGCTTTTTAGGGATTTGATTTTTGACCCTGGTGTTCAGCTGCTGTGTTTTTTTTTTTTTTTTAGCTGCTGTGTTTTTATTTACATATTTGCGCTGATTTGTTCTCCTTTTGGTTCAACAGCTCTAGATCGATTGGGGTATCTGTATGGTGCTTTCAGGTCCCGCATATCTAATTTTTTCAAATGAACTCTATGCAGCACCATTCATGTTCATCATTTATGTCTTCTTTATCATTGTGGTACATATGTTCTTAAATGTATGATACATTTTTTTTTCATATTTTTACATTTACTGTCTGAGGTGTGACTCTTTAAATGTCCAGTGGGCAAAACGTTCTTTTCTGTGTTGTACAGACTAATTTGAGACTGAGACACTACCTCAACCCTTCTCACATTAGCTCTCATTATCTGAAGTCTCATGTGCCTCAAGGTTTGAATGTGGACTGGGACATTGTCAGGTCACCTAGAGGCTGGGTGACAGATGCACACCGTTGGGATCAGGAGTGCACCGCAAGGTAGTGGACCCTACGGCTGACTGCTGCGGACTGAACCCTGGGAGTACCAGGAAGCAGGTCTACTGGATTACTGACACAGATCCCACTGGGAGCTAGAGCCTAGATTCCCCAGGGCGTGGAGTCTAAGAGCCAGCAGGTGTTCACCAGAGCCTTTAATGGTAAGGATGGACTGCGCTGCAGTCTGGCTCCAGGTCGCGGCCCCCAGGGTCTCACAGCTCACGCTCGACTACAGGAGAAGAGGAAGGAGGCAGCAGGCTGGAACAACAAGGAAAGTAAGGGACAAGCCAAGGTCGGGGCCCCAAGCAGACAAGGACAACAGAGTACACGCCAAGGTTCAGGGTCACAGGCAAACAGGGATGGTCGAGAACACACCAAAGGTCAAGGTCAGGAGCAGACAGGAATAGTTAAGAACAGGCCAAAGTCGGTAACAGGCATCAGATGTAGGAAACACAGCAAGTACACACAGAGGCTAACACACAATGGTTGATCAGCACTGCTGGCTTGCAGTGCACAGGTTAATATAGGGTTCCCTGATAAGGCCTGGGGTGGGGCCATGCTTAGAGGAGAGTTTACAAAAGCAGTCAGGTGAGGGTCAGCTGGTCTCTAGAGATGAACATATGGAGACAGGTATGCTGATCGACAAACTCTATAGCATAACCATGACAGACATCAACTGTTTTATCAATAACAGTTGATGTCCCCCCTCCACCGAACCAGATATTGGTATACCTTTGTTTCTTTATTAGTTCCTGCGTCTTTTAACTACATAATAGAGGCATTTGAGTGAATATTTTAAATTGAGTATAATTTGGTTGCCATGTATTGCATGGTTTTTGTGTACTTTGACCTGAAAACCAAACCAGTCACACCAATATTTGACTTTATGGAGACCTTTGGATAATCATTTTAATTAATTGGTCTTCATGTGTTATTTTCCATGATTCAATTCATGTGTCATTGTGTGTGATTTTGTCCATAATCAGACAATTTCAATTATGCCCACAAGATGGTGCTGGTTTGCTATGTTGTGTCCATTTGACATTGGACGTTGTTTATCTCACCAGTTCCTTGTCGGCTGACTTTAGTGCCTTGTCAGCTGACACAGTATGCACCAATCATCAATTCCCTAGTCAGCTGACTTATTAGCTTTTTATCAGCTGACAGAGAATGCACCAATCATCAAATCCCTAGTCAGCTGACTTATTAGTTTTTTGTCAGCTGACATATTATGCACCAATCATTAGGTCCCAAGACAGCTGGTTTATTAGTTACTTGTCAGCTGACACAGTATATATCAATCACCTAGGGTTTCACATCTTCCAATGGATATGGGGGCGTTTTTTCAGCTAACCTATGGTGGAGCTTTTCCTTTCCCAGGAGAATTATTTAAAGTGCAGCCGTCAGCATGTGGGCGTACCCCTGATGATATTACACATATAACGAAACGATCGTAGGGATGATGCACATATGCTGCTGCACAGATGCTTTTTTGCATTTATGACTGTTTGAAGGACAGCACTGACTATAGTGGAGAGATTTATGGCCAGCAGTATTTTTTTGTTTTATATGTAAGTGCACTGATTTTAAAATAAAACGGATGAGACCATATTACACTATGAGGAGTATCCCTGTTTTTTACCCATTTTAACTCTGAGGATTCATCCATCCATTCCATCTGAGACGGTGAGCTGGATCATCTTATCACCATAAAGGGAACACAGGCTGGCGGAGGAACATTTCCGGATTTCCATCTGATGATCAGAGATCCCAATAAGTGCTGAATGAGCTTTCTAAGGAAGATCGCTGGTGATCTTGTAAGTAGAGTTGCCACCTCATCCCTTTAAACCCGAACACATATTAATTACATAGGTTCTGTGGCTGATTAAGGTAGTAATTAAACTCACTTGTTGCCTTGTCTGCATTTAATTGGCCTCAGAACCTGTGTAATTCATATGTGTTCAGGTTTAAAGGGATGAGGTGGCAACTCTACTTGTAAGCCCCCATCTGATTTATGGTAAAGGTGTCACAATGGTGAATGAGCACTGCACTGTCAGGATCGATCTATCGAGTGTGGGACATAAGCATGCATGAATTGTTTGCACAGGAGCACTTTAGTGGTCAATTTATGAACTTTGCATTTTATGAATATATTATATTTTGCACTTTTGCATAAGGACATTTTTGGATTTTATAATATTTTGATTGGATTTTCTGTTCACTTCAAAGGTTTTGCACTGTCATATATGGCAGTGGTCATCAACCCTGTCCTCAGGGCCCACTAACAGGCCAGGTTTGCAAGATAACTGAAATACATCACAGATGATATCATTTGCTGCTCAGTGATTGCAGTATTCTAGTCTGCATCTCCCCAAGGTAATGCATAAAACCTGCCCTTTTAGTGGGCCCTGAGGACAGGGTTGATGACCACTGATATATGGTGTTTTGTACATGGTAGTTTTATTTAGCGCTGCACTTTTAGGACATACATTTTTCATTGACCTAGTATTTAAGTTTAAGTGCACAGCTGCTGTATTTACTTTTGATAACACACTAGCGCAGATTTTTTATATATATAATATTGGAGAGGAATTGAGAAGCTTGGAGGTGGGGCGTGACCGGATGTGATTGTGGTAGGATGCTCCTTCTCAGAGTTCCGGCTATCCTCCTGGAAATTACCCATTTTAGGCCTATCTACCTGACCCTTCTCCCGATCTTTGCCCCTATTACACTAGTGAAGACTTTAGGGAACAGAAGGATGCCATCCTCGGCATTCAAAAAGCTTAAAGAGCCGCTCCCACAGCCTCCGATGGATCAACGGCAGCTCCGTTCTCAGCATAGCATGGCTGCTAGCTCCGCCCCTGCCATCTTGGTTCCTGTGTCAAACTCACTGCGCGCCAGGCTGCAGAACACGAGGATGGAGCAACCAGCGTGCCTCAGAAATCGGAGTTATCCCCACCGCTATCCCAGGAGATTGAGATGGATACTGAGGCTATTACCAAACCGATCCTGGAAGCCATTGCAGCGTCAAAGTCAAAGCACATGGGCCGCATTGATTATCTGGCCTCTGAATGCAACCTCGTTAGACACAATCTGGATGAGAGCAGAGGCAGACTTACCACGGCAGAGGATCGCATTTCTGAGGTAGAGGATATCTCTTAAACCCAAGGCTCACAACTACAGGCAGAGTAACTTATGGGTATGTTACTCCCCTCCCACGGGACGCCCGGTCGGCATCATTGCAGGAGCGATCTGTCCTTAGGGGGAGGCCACTGATTCATGGCCTCTCCCTCAATCGCTCCTGACCAATGGGAAGCTTCCAAGCCTCCTCTGCTTCTGAAATGTAAACAGAAGCAGAGGAAGTGATGTCATCCCTCCTCGTGAAGCGTTTTCGTTCTGGCTCCTGAGGAGAGAAGACATCGATGTGAGTTTGCACCAACAGCATACTAACACCAGTACACATAGGCACACAAATCACCCACTGTCACAGTGACACCAATAGCAGTTTTGATTTTTTTTACTGATCACTGCATTGGTGTCATTTTGTGACTGTTATAAGTATTACGGCAATTAGTGGCAGGCCCCTTTAGGTCTAGGTTACCCCCCTAATAAAGGTTTAACCCCTTGATCACCCCCCAGTTAACCCTTTCACCCCCTGTCCCTAGTGTCACTAATCGATCATTTTTCTGATCGCCCTATAAGTGTCACAGGTGACGTTAGTTAGCCTGCTAGTTATTTAGGTTCACCGTCAGCTTTTTATAGCGTAAGGTACCCCCATATACTACCTAATAAAGGTTTTAACCCCCTGGAGTTGTGGTCCCTGCCAAGGTCAGGCGTACCAGACACCGATCTTCTTCTGCTGTTGTTGAGGTGCAAGAATCCCAGGGCTCTTGTATGGAGCAGAGAAGTACTAGTGCCGCTCATCCTTCTGGTGAACTGGCATGCACCAGCAGTCTAGTACACCCTGGTTGTACATCCAGCACCGCAGTATCACGTGGTGACGTGGTGAGTCCCATAAGTGCAGTTCAAGCTGGCGAGGTGGCAAGCACAAGTAGTGTCCCGCTGCCACGAAGAAGACAAAGACAGGCCTGTCGTGCCTATAGTGTCCTTCTTGCAGAATTTGCCAATCCTAATTGGGAGCCCACCACTTCTGCAGCACCCGTACTTCCCCCATTCACTGGCCAACCCGGAATTCAGGTGGAAACAGTTGGCTTTACGTCACTTGATTTTTATTCACTGTTTTTCATGGAAGATCTCTATAGATCTATTGTGGACCAAAGCAATTTGTACGCTGGTCAACACATCGCCACTATTCCCGAGTCCTCCCTTGCCAGAGATTGGAAACCAATTACGGTCTCCGAATTTAAGACCTTTCTGGGCCTATCGACATGGGCATAGTTAAAATGAGTATGTTGTGGTCATATTGGTCCACTGACTTAGTTTACCATATGCCTGTGTTCTCTGCCTCCATGGCCAGGGCACGATATGAGCAGATCTTGCGGTTCATGCATTTCAACAACAATGAACTCTGTCGTCCTCGTGGAGACCCTGGATACGATCAGCTCTACAAAATTCGGCCCCTCGTAAACCACTTCAACCAACGTTTTGCAGCCTTGTTTACTCCCCATCAAGTTGTCTGCGTTGATGAGTCCCTGATTAAGTTTTCTGGCCACTTTTCTTTCAAACAGTATCTTCCCAGCAAGCGTGCCAGATACGGGGTCAAGATATATAAGCTCTGTGACAGGGCCACAGGCTATACATATAGTTTTATGGTTTACAAGGGAAGAGATAGTCATGTAGAGCCGCTGAACTGCCCAGATTACATAGGGAGCACTGGCAAGATTGTGTGGGACTTGGTGTCACCCTTATTCAGAAAGGGGTACCATTTGTATGTGGACAATTATTACACTTTTTAGTCACTTGTTTGATCATCAGATTGGCGCATGTGGCACCGTGCAATCTAATACCCGGGGCTTACCCCAGAGGCTTGTAGATTCTCGTCTTAGGCTGGGGGAGAGAGCCTGCTTGAAGTGTAATAACTTGCTTGCTGTGAAGTGGAGGGATAATAAGAATGTTTTCATTCTGTCCTCCCTTCATGCAGACACGACGGTCCAAATTCCTACGGCGACTGGTGTTGTGGAGAAGCCCCTCTGTGTCCACGAATATAACCAAAATATGGGAGGGGTGGACCTCAACGACCAGTTGTTGGCACCGTACCTAGTTGCCCGTAATGCAAGACGCTTTTATAAAAAAGTGTCTGTATACTTATTTCAATTGGCTTTGCTGAACGCTCATGTGCTAAACAGAGCTTCAGGACAGACTGGATCATTCCAGGAAGAGTTCGTCAGAGCCCTTCTGTTTCCAGATGGTGCTCCACCTCACCTTCCCAATCCAAATACAGTAAGCCGGCTGCATGAAAGGCATTTTCCTTATATCCTCCCGAGTACCCCTACCCAACGAGCCCCCCAAAGAAGATGTCGTGTCTGTAGCAAGCGCGGATATAGGTGTGACACCCGCTATTATTGTCCCTCCTGTCCTGACAATCCTGGTCTTTGCATTGGTGAATGTTTTGAACGCTACCATACACTAGTGGAGTTTTAGTGTAGGGTACAGCACTGCACAGACTAGGACACACTTTCACAGGGTCTCCCAAGATGCCATCGCATTTTGAGAGACCCGAACCTGGAACCAAACCATTACAGTTACAAAAAAAAGTGTAAAAAAAAAAAAAAAACACGAAAAAATATATGAAATAAAAAAAAACAAAAATAGTTGTTTTATTGTTCTCTCTCTATTGTTCTGTTCTTTTTTACTGTATTCTATTCTGCAATGTTTTGTTATTTTGTTTTATCATGTTTGCTTTTCAGGTATGTCATTTTTTTTTATACTTTACTGTTTACTGTGTTTTATTGTTAACCATTATTTTGTTTTCAGGTACGCCATTCAGCTGCAGCACGGATTTATTTATCTTGACAGCAACAGCGTTTGCTCCCACGATACATAAAGCCGTGACTCCAGCGCTGTAGGAGGTGATTTCACCACCACAGTTAAAAAAAAGAGCATATATGCCGAAGCATGGGGCAGCAGGGTTGGAGGAGTGATTTGCTCCTAACTTTTGGGGCGGATGCCCCCATGCTTCGGCATATATTTTTTAGGCCATTCAGCTGCAGCACTGATTTATTTATCCTGACAGCAACAGCATTTGCTCTCACGATACATAAAGCCGTGACTCCAGCGCTGTAGGAGGTGATTTCACCACCACAGTTAAAAACAAAATGGTGCATGTATGCCCATCATTAGAAGTGGGTGGATGAAGGGAGGTATTCCAATGGTGGGCCTACCCACCGATCAATCTCTTTTTTTCGTTCAGCCCACAGGCTACATGAAAAAAAAAAAAGATTACAATATATGCCCAACAAGGACCAGCAACGTACTGGTAAGTTGCTGGACTTTGAGTGGTTGTACCAGAATGATGCCTGCGGGTTTAGGTATCATCTTGGTATCATTCTTTTTAGCCAGCGGTCGGCTTTCATGTAAAAGCAATCCTAGCGGCTAATTAGCCTCTAGACTGCTTTTACAAGCAGTGGGAGGGAACGTCTCTCTCCCTCTGTCTTCCATGGTTTTCTCGGTCTCTCTTGTCCCAACAGGGAACCTGAAAATGCAGGCGGTTGTTCCGCCAGCTTATCATAGAGCTGATCAAAGACCAGAACGGCTCCAATCATCTCTATAGCCTAAGAAACCAGAAGCTATGAACATTTCATGACTTAGATTTCGCCGGATGTAAACAGCGCCATTGGGAAATCGGGAAAGCATTATATCACATCGATCTTTGTGTGGTCAAATGCTTTGAGGGCAGAGGAGAGATCTCGGGTCAATATTTTCAAAAAAAGAGTACCTGTCACTACCTATTGCTATCATAGGGGATATTTACATTCCCTGAGATAACAATAAAAATGATTTAAAAAAATGAAAGGAACAGTTTAAAAATAAAATAAAAAAGCAAAATAAATAATAATAAAAAAAAAGTGTCCCTGTCCCCCCCTGCTCTTGCGCAAAGGCGAACGTAAGCGTTGGTCTAGCATCATATGTAAACAGCAATTGCACCATGCATGTGAGATATCACCGCGAAGGTCAGATCAAGGGCAGTAATTTTAGCAGTAGACCTCCTCTGTAAATCTAAAGTGGTAACCTGTAAAGGCGTTTAAATATGTATGTAGTTTGTCGCCGCTGCACGTTTGTGCGCAATTTTAAAGCATGTCGTGTTTGGTATCCATGTACTTGGCCTAAGATCATCTTTTTTATTGCACCAAACATTTGGGCAATATAGTGTGTTTTAGTGCATTCAAATTTAAAAAAGTGTGTTTTTTCCAAAAAAAAATGCCTTTGAAAAATCGCTGCGCAAATACTGTGTAAAAAAAAAAAGCAACACCCACCATTTTAACCTGTAGGGCCTTTGCTTTAAAAAAAATATATAATGTTTGGGGGTTCAAAGTAATTTTTATTGCGAAAAAAAATAAAATTTTCATGTAAACAAAGTGTCAGAAAGGGCTTTGTCTTCAAGTGGTTAGAAGAGTGGGTGATTTGTGACATAAGCTTCTAAATGTTGTGCATAAAATGCCAGGACAGTTCAACCCCCCCCAAATGACCCCATTATGGAAAGTAGACACCCTAAGCTATTTGCTGAGAGGTATGGTGAGTATTTTGCAGATCTCGCTTTTTGTCACAAAGTTTTGAAAATTGAAAAAAGAAAAAAAAATGTTTCTTTTCTTTCTTCATTTTCTTTTTTTTTTTTTAAATCAGAAAATTCTTTTATTGAGCCACTAAAGACAAAATACATATCATACATCCGATCATTAAAAATGACATAGTATAGATTGTAACCTCAGAACAATAAATGTCATCTTGTCTATGTGTATTTAAAGTAATTAAAGATTGTTACAACAGTGGCATCAAATAAATTTTACATTAATATAACAACAAACCGTGTTTTGTAGGAGAGTAAAAGTTCTCCAACCCAACACAGCTATCAGACGACCAACTGGTCATCTAACCGTAAACCTTGTTCCTGGTCTGCACAAATAGGTACAATCTCATGGAAACAAAATATGAATACACCAATTATTATACCTGTTAGACAAGCAGTACTCTCTTAAACTTGAAGTATCCTGTGCATAATTAGTTGTGGGGGTGCCAATCCCGGGGAGTCCAGCCAGGGTTGCCATATGGAATTAAATTTCCGAGATGCATTTCTATGCTGATATGTTAGATGTTCTCTGATAAGGATATAATTTACCTGTTCTATCCATTGTTTTTTGGTTGGAACATTTACTGATAGCCAGAATCTGGCCACCAGCTTACGAGCCAGATAAAATAATCTGATTATTGCTATATTAATGGGAGGGGGATATATTTCTTCATCTATTGCTCCTAAAATGCATATCAGGGGATCCAGGGGGACCCTAATTTGAAATACCGATGAAATTATCTCGTAACATCGCCCCAGTAACGATGTAACTTGGGGCAGCGCCACATCAAATGAATCAGTGACCCCTCCTCTCCGCAACGTTTAGGACACAAGGAAGAATCTCTGCTACCCCATCGATGTAGTTGTATTGGCCCTGTCTGAAGGCATATGTCCCATCTGTCTTCACTCACCTCCCCCAGGTCCTCTATCCATCTACGTCTACATGGTAAAGTTGTGATGTCTTGTATAGCTGAAAGCAAATGTGAGTAAATGTGAGATATTAGGCCCTTTTTTTCCTTGCCAAAGAAGATATCATTTATTAGGGGATGAGTAACAAGTGAGAGAACAGCTGACCGGCCTTGAATCTAAAGAGCATGTCGTAACTGAAGGTACCGGTAAAATTGATGTCTAGGAAGCCTAAATTCCGATTGCAGCTCCATAAAAGATTTTAAAATGTTTTGGTGAAATAATTGAGATATATTATGAATTCCGGCGTTCCTCCACACTTGGAATCCCTCTAATTTAGAAACTTCTGCTAAATTCGGATTGTTCCAGAGGGGTTTCTGCTAGAAAGCCCAGAATTTTTAATTTAGATTTGACCGTAGACCATAATTTTTTAGAAGAACTATGGTGGGGGTCGTTTGTGGCAAGTTTAACAATCCTGCCTCCAAATTCGCCAGCACTGATGTATTTAGTGTTCCAGTTCGCAGCATGCTTTCAACCGAGTTAAAATCACTCAGCAACCCAAGACCACTCAAGTGTTGTAGTTGAGAGGCATAAAAATATAGTTTAGGGTTGGGAACCGAAGCTCCTCCCCGATCTTTACCATACTGCAAGGTGGAAAGACTTATTCTAGCAACTTTTTTCCTCCATATTAGGGATCTAAACAGTGTCTCAATACGATTAAACCACCTGCGGGGTATCCATTGTGGAGAATTGTGCATAATGTACAAAAGTTGAGGTCCCCAAACCATTTTAATTAAATTTATTCTACCAATTACTGATAAGGGGAGTTTACATCAAGTATTGCATGTCATTTGAAGTCTTTTAAAAAGGGGTAGTAAATTATCCTCTAAATATTTATTTGGGTTAACCGATACTTGTATTCCTAGATATTTAAATGAGACCACTTTAAGCGGCCTTGCACTGTCCGGCAGAGTAACCGTTGGCTCATCCACCGGAAGAATGACGGATTTACTCCAGTTAATGGAGAATCCCGATAATGAACCAAAGTGCTGTATTATCTGCATCACATTCGTAAGTGAGGCCTCCACGTCCCCCAGGTAAAGTAAGGTATCGTCCGCATAAAGAGAGATCTTATCAGATACTGGTCCTCTGAAAAAACCCACAATAGACTGTGAGGATCTTACCACCTCTGCCTGTGGCTCAAGGGCTAGTGCAAATAGCAGGGGTGAAAGTGGACACCCCTGTCTCGTACCCCTAAAAAGGGGAAACGAATCTGAAAGATCACCATTTACGCGGATTCTAGCTGTAGGGGCCGAGTACAGCAGTTGAACCCATGGAATGAAATTGTCTCCTAAGCCAAAACGCTTCAAAGTTTCCCATACGTAAGGCCATTCAACACTGTCAAAAGCCTTGGCAGCATCTAATGACAGTATTGCTCTTCTGCCTGGATTGTCAACAGGGATCTGGAGGTTGAGAAAAAGTCGTCTTATGTTAAGGGCTGTGGATCTCGATGGAATAAACCCGGATTGGTCCTTAAGGACTACCTTGTGCATGACTTTAGCTAGTCTTGTGGCCAGCACCCTTGCTAGAAGTTTTACATCTGTTGTTAATAACTATATGGGCCTATAAGAGTCCGGTAGATGGGCCTCTTTACCAGGTTTAAGAAGGACAATAATAGCTTCATTCATGGATTGAGGTAAACTTCCTATTTTTTTTGCATCTTCAAACACTTCCTTTAAGTGTAATAATAAAGTTTCAGAGTAGCGCTTGTATACTTCCGCCGGCAAGCCATCCGAACCCGGAGACTTACCAGGAGAGGAAAGTGCCAGCGCCTCCAAGAGTTCCTCCAAGGGGAGCGTTCAACTGTGCTACATCCTGAGTCGGGAGCTGCGGTAATTGGCATTGATCTAGAAAAGAGTTAATTTCTGTCAGGGTGGGGTTGACCTTAGAGGAGTACACATCAGCATAGAAATCCCTAAACGTGGACAATATCTCTGCATGGGAAGAAACCAAAGTGCCTGATGAGCCAGTGATTGCTTCTATGTGAGATGAGCCTTTTTGTGAGCGTATCATCATGGCAAGCATATGGCCTGTGGTTTCTCCCTCTTCAAAATATTTTTATTGAAGAAAAAACCTTTTCTTTTCCACAGTAGTTAATACTAGATGGTTGGCCATGTGTTGAGCCTCAAGAAAAGTTTTCTCTGTGCTTTCTGAGGGGGATTCGATAAAAGCAGATTCAGCCCTCTTAACCTCTTTCAAGACAGTTTGCTCCCAGCTCTTGGTCTCGGTCTTAATGGCATTAATAGATTTAATAAATTGACCTCTCAAGAATGCTTTTAATGTGTCCCAAAAAACGCCAGGGTGAGATGAAGGTTTATTAAACCGAATAAAAGATTCTAAATTATCAAAAATAGGGTCAGGCGTAGGAAATAATGACAACCAAAATGGGTTGAGTTTCCAGTAATTCCTCTTGGAGACACCCGATGTAAGAATCTCTATACATAGGGGAGAATGATCAGAAACAGTTCTTGCTTCATATTTTGTGGAGGTTACTAATGATAGCATCAAATCATTACCCAGACAGATCAATCCTGGAAAGGCCCTTGTGTGTGGCAGAAAAACATGAGTAACATTTTACTTGTGTGTGGCTCATCCTCCAAACATCCCTCAATCCCAACTCCACAATGAGGCGAGCAAAGGAAGTTTGTCCCCCTCTCATCCCACCCGAAGTGATTTTTGCGGTCATCTTATCTAGCTCAGCATCCAAATAATTATTAAAATCTCCAACAATAAGTGCTGGAATCCCCGGGTGTTGTGAGAGAAAGGAGGCCAATGTCTTGACGACCTCTATCGAAAAAGGGGGCGGTATATATATATTTCCGATAATGCATTGTAAACCATCTAATGAGCATACTAGAAAAACATAACGACCATAAGGGTCAACAACCGATAGTGTATGAGTAAAGCTGACATTTTTACCTATCAGGATGCTGACAACCCTAGCATAGGAAGAGAAGACAGAGTGGAACTGGACGCTAAATAATTTGGTAGAAAATGGGGATTCTTGACTAGGTGATATATGCGTCTCCTGAAGACACACTACTGAAGATCCCATGCGTTGAAGCATATGAAGTACAGCTAGGCGTTTCACTCTGTCTCCCAGACCTCTAACATTCCAACTAGTAAGCACTATCTGTCTAGCCATAAAACATTAAAGCATAAGTAAATGAGGTTAAGCTTTAAAAGGCACAGAGAAAATGCCTCAGAGAACCACAATTATGTCTAGCAAGACCGTGAGCATTAGGCAGTCTTTGGTGTAAATTCTTAGATCCATAAGAGAGTAGATTAGGCAGTACTGGGACCATTGAATTAACTGAGTCCCAGGGAACAAAAAACAAAAAGAAAGCAACAGAAAAAAACAGAAACTGTAATGTCCACGAAGGACCCGCAACTGGGGGGCTAAATTCAGTAGCCGGCTTTGAAGAGCCAATAGGCAACAGGCCTTGTTTTACTTGCATAAACGTAAATACCACTGACAAACTTTGTGAGCGGTATCCTCCGCCTTGAAAAGAAGATTGCCATCTTGTGACCAGAACTATTTTAAGCGGATAATAGTTGCACCATTATTGCTTAAGTAAAAGAAAATTTGAGGGTAAGGGGGAAAAACGTTGATCTTCAGGTATTTCTGCGCCGTCTGCCCAAATCTTCTCGTAAGGATTTTTCCTCTCTGTCCAGCCACTGCACCACCATCGCAGGCCTCTCAAAGAAATGTACCTCATCCCTGGCTACCACTCGAAGACGGGCCGGATAGAGCATGGAGTATTGTAATTCCAGAGAGTGGAGTCTCTTTTTAATATCATTAAACTGGGCCCTCTGCTTTTGTACATCAGCTGAAAAGTCTGGAAACAATGATATTTTGGAATTATCAATCACCAGGGCATCTCCCAAGGTACGGGCTTTTGACAAAATTATGTCTCTGTCTCTATAATGGAGCATTTTAAAGAGAAATGCTCTAGGGGGATTGCCTGGGGGCAAGGGCCTAGACGGAACCCAATGCGCCCGCTCCACTGCAAACATGGGGGAGAATGAGTCTTTCCCAAATTTATCCAACAGCCACTTTTCAATAAAAATCGACCGGATTCCTGCCCTCCATTTTCTCAGGGATGCCAACAGCTCTGACGTTATTTCTGCGAAGCCCGTTTTCGAAATCATCGAGTTTTGCAGCATGTTTAGCCACCATTATCTGTTGAGCATGTGTGTCTCTTTGCATGGGGGCCCATTCATCCTCTATGGTGCTAATACGTCCCTCAATGGCAGAGGCCCGATCCCTTAATTTCTGCATATCCTGACGCAGGAAAGACATCTCTGCCTTCATCCCTTTAACCTCTGATGCAAGTGCAGTAATAGAGAGATTGCATGATGTAACTGCGGAGAAGATATCCCTCAGTGTGGGTTCCGGTTCAGGCGAGCTCGAGGTTTGGGCCTTATGTGATCTTTGGGGCATAGGTAGATTACTCACTGTGTCCCAGGGCAGCAGAGCAGCGTGCGGATCTTCCAGGGGAACAGTGTCATCTGCCTCTGATTGCGAGCCGCTGCGACTCTCCGCTCCATTGCCGTTCGTTTCTGGTAAGTCCCACATGTCAGACTGGGGGAAAAGCCTCTGCACGGCCTCCCTGTGTTTCGCTGCAGCCGACTTTAATGCCGCGCCGCCATCTTGGGCCTCGTTGTCCAGAGCGGGCTGTGAAGCCGCGTCTAGGTTGTTTTGAAGCCATGCTAGAGTATCGCTGTGAGCAGGCGAGCCTAGCTGGTGTACCGGGGAGGGGAATCTGGTGCCAGGTTCGGGCGGTCAGCAATGATTTGCAGGATTTCTAAGTGGATTTTCGGTGGAGCTCACAAGACGTGCGACTGACTACATCCGCTGCCAAGCCACGCCCCCTTCATTTTCAAAAACAAATGAGAGCTGCGAAATACTCACTATGCCTCTCAACAAATATCTTGGGGTGTCTACTTTCCAAAATGGGGTCATTTGGGGGGGGGGGGTTGTGTCATCTTGGCATTTTATGGCCTTCAAAACTGTAATAGGTAGTGAGGAGTGAAATAGAAAATTTACCCTCTTAAAAATCCTGAAGGCGGTGCTTGGTTTTCATGGCCCCGTACGCAGCTAGGCTCCCAAAAAGTCACACACATGTGGTATACCCTTACTCAGGAGAAGCAGCTAAATGTATTTTGGGGTGCAATTCCACATATAGCCATGGCATGGGTGAGTAATATATCATTTAGTGACAACTTTTTGTAAAAACTTGGAACTTCCAGCCCCCCCCCCATGGGGGGGGGGGCTGGAAGCTGTCGCCAGGGTGGTTGCAGCAAGATCAGGTGTCCTCCCAAGTCCAGACCTCCATTGAGACATACTGGTTGACCAATGCAGACTCAGCCGAGCCGCCATTGGTGTAGGATGCATTTAAAGCTGTGGCGAGGGGAGAGTGCATCTCTGCAATTAAAGCAGCCAGTAAAGAACATAATCAAGAGGGTCAGCTTCTCCCTTCTCATTTTACGGGTCTTGCTCATACTGAGTCTGGGCGGCGGGCGGAGTCTATTTTTGCTGAAGGTGACAAATATGGCAAACTCTTGGCCAACTTAGTGGCAGACCAAAAAACTCCTGTTAGCATACCTGTTATCAAAAATGCGGGAGGGGCTCTGGTCACAGACCCGATATTTTAGAGGAATTTGTGCTCTATTTTTCTTCCTTTTATTCTCCTATCCCTTCATGTGACACTCATGACTTGGATGAGTTGCTCAATGGGCTTTCCCTTCCTAGACTGTCAGAATCTGATACTGATCTCCTAGATGATAGTATTTCAGTGTTGGAAATCAAAGCGGCCATACTAGCTTTTCCACCCCAGAAGGCTCCGGGTCCGGACGAATTCCCGGCTGACTTCTACAAATTGTATATGAAACAGTTAGCCCCTAGACTAAATGTGCTTTTCGCTCACTGCTTGGATCACCAGGCCCTTCTGCCTTCAATGATAGAGGCATATATGGTTCTCCTCTTGAAAACGGGTAAAGACCCACAGGTAAGTTTTTCCTATCGTCCTATAGCATTGCTCAATATGGATTTGAAGATCCTCACTAAAGTATTGGCATTCTGTCCTTGGTGGACATTGACCAGACGGGATTCATGCCTGGGATGTCGACAGACACAAATTTGAGGAGGTTATTCACACATCTGCAGTTAGATACCCTAGACTTCCCAGCTAAATTCATTGTCTATATAGACATCGAAAAAGCTTTTGATCCTGTCGACTGGCAATATATGCATAAAGTTTTGGAGAGTATGGGTTTTTGTCCTAATTTCCGACGCTCACTTTGCTGTATAGTGACCCTCAGATGGCAATTCGGCTTGGATGCTCCGTCTCCAATTTCTTTGGTAGGGGCACCAGACAGGGTTGCCCTCTTTGCCAATTTCTCTTTGCTTTAATGATGGAGCCCATAGCAAGAGCACTTCGGCAGTCCAAAGAAGTGGGAGCAATTTGGGTGGGGAATATCCAAGAATGTCTTGCAATGTATGCAGATGACTTGCTCCTTTTCCTCAGGGACCCGGGACCACCTCTGCAAACTACCATGTTGATACTTAGTACATTTGCCTCCTTCTCGGGGCCTACGGGTGAATTGGGGCAAGTCATCTATACTACTGTTGGGTCCTAATGCAGGGAAACTAGCAGATAGTAGCCTTCCATTACAATGGGTTTCCGCTATCGCTTATTTGGGTGTTAAAATTACAGCCAACATTCAGGATTACATGTCCCTACACCTTCTCCCACTGATAGCACAGCTTAATCAAAGAACGCAGGTCTGGTAGCGGTTGCCCTTACTAGGGCGTATCAATCTACTCAAAATGAAGATTTTGCCAGTAATCCTTTATTTCTTATGTCATTCCCCCCTGTGGATTCCCAGAGCATATTTTCAAAAACTGAACAGTATTATTGGGTCATTTTTATGGGCCCCCAGTCACCTTGTATAGGCATCAAGGTACTACAAGGACCCTGGGGTCGGGGGGTCGGGGGTTTGCGCTCCCAGTCTGGCAAAAAAAATACTACCTGGCTGGTCAGCTGGTTTTTGCTATGGCTGCTGGCGGATGACGGGGACTCTGCCACAGTCCTAGAAGCTGCGCAGTTGGGTTCCTAATAAAGTCTACGGCTGGCATTGTATAAAGGCCCAAAATCCAGTTTACCACTGAGTCAATGAAAGCAACTATCAAAGCTTAGGAGGTTACTATAACCCTGGCATCTCCTAGCTATGTTGGAGTTACACCCTAGCCCCTCCCTGTGGATGAATCCTAATCTCCCTACCGTATCCCATGATTTGGGCCAATAGAGGCATTAAGGTGTTGGGGGAAATCACCAGGGAGGGGGACCTGTTAACTTTTGATCAATTGAAGGCAAGACATAACTTGCCCAACTCATACTTCTTTCACTATCTGCAAATGTGCCACACATTTCAGGCGCAGTTCTGTAATCGAAAGGTGGAGTATCTCCCTTCAGTCCTCAAAGATCTCTTGTCTGATGGGGACCTGGTTAAACTATTATCAGCAACGTACAAATCTCTATTTAAAAAAAATACCGCCAGCAGTATCCAGATGTCAGGAATGGTGGTAGAGGGAAATCACACATATCCAGGGGGAAGATTGGGACGACATGTGGGACCACCCCTTGGCATGCATTTACCCCCTCCTCTAATGGGAAATGTTGGAGCTGTTCATTCTCCCCAGCTAATGCAGAACATATTTTTTGGAGTTGTTCACAGATCCAGAGTTTCTGGTCTGGGATCACCTTCTGTATCTCCGAGGTTCTCAGTGTTCCAGGGTTTGTCTCCTTGATTTGGTGGAGCTGGTGGTTTGCTCAATATACCTTCCTGATATACCTTGTTGGTTTAACTTGCTCAATATAGTTATTTTATGGTAGGAAAGCTATCCTACTGCACTGGAAAAAGCCAAGTGCTCCTACCTCCTGCCCCCGGAAGGGGCTGGTGAACTCTGATCCATCTTTATAGAACAACTTATAGGCGAAGGGGTGGCACAATTTTTTTTCTAAAAAGTGTGGCAGGCGTGGCTTGACTCTTCTTCCACTGTGGGTTAAAATACATATGCATGGTTGGGTGAAATGGTCCCCAATATTGGATGACATGGGGTGGCTACTCGTGTGATCTCACAGCAAATTCCTGAATATGTACTTACTTATCTCCTCAGCTAGTGTTAAGCAGCCTACCTGGTGAATGACATGGTAACACTTTGTTGAATTTATGGGTATTCTTGCTTCTAATTTCCTGGACTTGAGCTGATGGTCGGAGTTTGGGGGGGGTGGAAGGGAAAGGTGTTTCTGGATACTTGAACTATGTTAGTTCAAAGTTACCGGCCCTGCGTGGCCTTTGGGCAGAGTTGGTATGTTGCATGCACTGTTGCTTGTGTTTGTACTATATAAAAAATAAAAATGGAGACGCTCATCTATCAACATAGGGGAGGCGCACTTAAATACAAGACACTAAAGGGCACCGTGGTTGGATGTTCCGGGGGTTAACCCTGACGGATCTGATCACGGATAGATTATTCAGATTTAATGCTGGTTGAAAGCTAGTCTACAAGCGCTAATGTAAATTCTTGGTAGTGCTATCTGGTGTTTAGATTGCTGTTGCTCTGTAATGTACTGTATTGTATTAAAGCTTGTAAAGCTGAAACTGTTTGTATACCAAGCTTTCAAAATAAAAACCTTGTGGTTGGATAATTAAAAAACTTAGCTCTTTTTCTTGCTCACACAGCAAGAAAAAGATTCCGCAACACATGTAAGTAAGGATTCCGCAACACATGTAGGCAGAGAACTCACAAAAATAAGGCACAGGTTTCAGGAGTGAAAAGCTTCCATAGGTGATATCAGGCATATCAACAATGCATGTCAAAGTATCCAGATATGATGGGCCAGAGATATTAATATATTAACTGCTTCCCATCCATCGACACACAGATACGTAGCTAAATATTAAGGGCGTTATCTTGGCCATTGCTGCAGCAACAATCAGAATAGGATTCTTTTTGTACACATTCATCGACAGACACAGCACTCCATCAATCTTGAATATAAGGTTATATCGCCCTCTGCAGGAGTAGGACTAGGCAGAACAAAAACAAGAAAAAAAAACAAAAAAACTTGGCTACGCCCATGGGCTGTCCTCCACTGGTATATAACCCCCCTCCCAGCTATAGGCATTCAGTTTAGTAACAAGCAGTATTAGAAGAGTCAAAACTTCTTAGAGGGGTGGAGGCTGTGTCCGTCAAACTCAGAAAAATTGATTTTACGGTGAGTACAAATAAAATACTATTTTCTCTTTAGCTCATCAACAGACACAGTGCTCCAATAATCTTGACTATAGGGACATCTAAAAGCAGTGTCAAAAGGTAAATGAGGGGTGGATAAAATAGCTCAACCAGGACACGTGAGCCCCATCTGAAATAAACATTTAAAGAAAAACACCCTTCAAGAGGGAACAGCCTCTCTGAAATAGCAGCCTGCAAAACCTTGCTGCCAAAAAAAGCATCCGCAGATGCCAAAATATCTACTTTGTAGAATTTGGTGAAAGAATGCAGACAACCAAGTGGCCGCCTTGCAAACCTGGGATATTGACGCTTGATGACAGAAGGCCCAAGAAGTACTAAGCACCCGAGTAGAATGTGCCATGACAGGGAAAGGAGAAACCCGACCTTTAATAGAATAGGCTTGAGTCACCGTCTGTCCGATCCATCTGGCGATGGTAGCCGAAGAAGTGGCCAGCTTCTATTTTGGCAGCCTCCGTGGCTGCCAAATACAGCTGAATAGCTCAAACCACATCCAAGGCATGCAAAACAAGTTCCTTGGGATGCTTGGGACACAAGGAAGGCAACACATTGGGGGTTATTTACAAAAAGGCAAATCCACTTTGCACTGCAAGTGCACTTGGAACTGCAGTCGCTCTAAATCTAAGGGGTAGATCTGAAATGAGTGGAAGCTCTGCTAATTTTATCATCCAATCATGTGCAAGCTAAAATGCTGTTTTTTTTTACTTGCATGTCCCCCTCGGATCTACAGATGCTTTACTTTCATGTGCACTTGCAGTGCAAAGTGGATTTTCTTTTAGTAAATAACCCCCATTGTCTTCATTCAAAAGGAAGTCTGAGACAACTTTAGGTAGGAACGATGGACAGGGACAAAGACCCACCTTATCTCTCTGGCCCACGAAATAGGGAGTACAACAGGATATTTGTTGCAACTCCAACACCCTATGGCAGTGATGGCGAACCTTGGCACCCCAAATGTTGTGAAACTACATTTCCCATGATGCTCAACTACACTGCAGAGTGCATGAGTACAGGTGGAGAAATAAAAATTGCTAGGACCAAAGATCCCAGCAGGGAGCCTAGGTCCTTACTCCTGACTAGACAGAAAAAAAACAATGCCTATAGCAGGGAGGGGGTTATATACTAGCTGAGGACAACCCATATGAACAACCAAGTCTTTTTGTTCTGCCTAGACCTACTCCTGCAGAGGGCGATATACCTATAGTCAAGATTAATGGAGCACTGTGTTTATCCGTTGATGAACTAAAGAGTCTTTTTCAGTCGGCGATTCCCTTCAAAGTAAAAGTAATCCTAGCTGTTGGATTACTTTTACAGGGAGTGGAAAGGGGTGCCAACATCTTTCTGCCACCTCCTTTACTGGGCTCTCCCGAGCGATCAGGGAGTCCAGTAAAAATGTGACCAGCGGCATTAAGTTCCTGGGATACAGTGAGAGGAATGGATGTTGTTCCTCCCACTGTGTGATGTGGAAAACCAGAAGTGACAAGGATTTAGTCACTTCAGGCTTTCGGTTCTTTGATTAGCTGGATGTAACCAGCCAGTGAAGCAGCTGATCAGACCGCTTTGTGTCTGATTGGCCGCGTTGGAGGCCAGAGGAGAGATCTGGGGTCTAAATGGAGGACCTGTCACAGCCCATACCATCATAAAAAGACTGTGTAAAATAAAGCAGCTTAAAGTGCCCTCCCCCCATGCAAATGTGAAGGCGCAAGCAAAACATAAATGTAAATAGCGATGGGACCACACGTGAGTTAACGCCGCAAACGCCAGAGTGAGAGCAAAAATTCTAGCTCCAGGCCTCCTGCGGAACTATAAGGCTACTTTCACACCAGCAGCGCCCGCCGTTAGTGCTAAAGCGCTGGTTGTTTTTACCTGATTTTTACCCACAAAAAAGGGTAAAAACTCCAGTTTTGCAGTACAATGGGCAGGGGCATTTTAAATACAGCGCTCCCAACCCTCCCCAAAGATGCTGCTTGCAGGACTTTTCCTAATGCCCCGCAAGCACACCGCCCCAGTGTGAAAGTGCACACTGCACAGAATGGGAGGCAGTTTTCAGGCACTTTTTACAGGCTATTTCAGGCGCTAAAACGCCTGAAAAATGCCTCAGTGTGAAAGGGGTCTAACTGGTAACATGTAAAGGCTTTTAAAAGTGTCACCTATAGAGATTTTTGTTTTTTGAGGTCCCGCAGTTTGGCGCTGTTCCACAAGTGTACACAATTTTCAAGCGTAACATGTTTGGTATCTCTGCGTAACACCTTTTAGAGTTTACCAACAAAATTAGGTATTAGATTGTGTATGTGTGCATTAAAATGAAAGTGTATTTTTGCTGCACAAAAACCATGTGACAAAAATTGCATCTCTCTCATGTTTGGGGGTTCCAAGTCATTTTCTAGCAAAAGAAACAAAACAAAAAGCGTCATAAAAAAGGCGTGGTCTTCAAGTGGATGGATATAAACATATGGATGGGGGGGTTTCAAGTAGTGTTATAATTTTTTTTTTTTTTACATGTAGCAGAGGGATGTCAGAATTGACCTGGACTGGAAGCTGTTAGTGTCATTAAACCCAGACTGTTATATAGCATATATTGAGAGTTTTTCAGCATTGATTTTGTGGAAGATTTACCTGGAACATCCTGCCTTCAGCTGTCCCTCACATCACCTTTGTTTCCCCCACTACAGGTTGAGATTGTGTAGACTAGCTGGTGTTCTCTACAGAGAATGCTCATTTTCAGGTCCCTTCTAAGCTCTTTATTTCCTCCTTTTTCTGAGCTGTGCAGCCCATGTGACTATATAGTCAAACATGTGGGCATATACATAGAGGTCAGGGACACTCCTCTCTCCATTGTCTCCTATTGGTAAACAGGCATGAAATAGTATACTGATTACATTCATTAACACTTGAGTTTAATATAAACCACTACTAAATATATGTATTTGTAACAAATGTAATAAAAAAAAAAAAAAAGGATTCTTGGAATGTAGATGCAGTCTGAACAAAATTAAGGAGTGTCAAATCATTTTAGACTCTGCCTACACCATATTAATGCACAAAATATACACATTTATGAAAGATTTATAGGGCGATATAAAACAGTTATTTTATATTTAACCACTTAAGGACCGAGCCTATTTCTGACACTTGTTTACAAGTTAAAATCAGTTTTGTTTTTTGCTAGAAAACTACTTAGAACCCCCAAACAAATATATATATAATTTTTTAGCAGACACCCTAGAGCAGTGATGGCAAACCTTGGCACCCCAGATGTTTTGGAACTACATTTCCCATGATGCTCATGCACATTGTACTGGAGCATCATGGGAAATGTAGTTCCAAAACATCTGGGGTGCCAAGGTTCGCCATCACTGCCCTACAGAATAAAATGGAGATAATTGCAATACTTTGTCACACCGTATTTGCGCAGCGGTCTTACAAATGCAATTTGAGAAAAAATACACTTTGAATTAAAAAAATAAGAAACCAGTAAAGAAAGCCCATTTTTTTTTACGATGTGAAAGATCTTACGCTGAATAGTTTGATACCCAACATGTCATGCTTCAAAATTGCGCCCGCTTGTGGAATGACGACAAACTTTGGCACTTAAAAAGCTTCATAGACGACATTTAAAAATTTCTACAGGTTACCAGTTTTGCGTTAGAGGGGGTCTTGGGCTAGAATTATTGCTCTCGCTCTAACGATCGCAGCGATACCTCATGTGTGGTTTGAACACTGTTTACATACGTGGGCATGACTTGCATATGCTTTCGCTACTGCGCGCAAGCCCACAGGGATGGGGCGCTTTAAAAAAAAAAAAAAAACTTATTTAATTTTACTTTTATACTGTCCCTTTAAAAAAAAATAAAAAATGGATCACTTATTTCTATTACAAGGAATGTAAACATCCCTTGTAATGGGGGGGGGGGGGGGAGCGAGCATGACAGGGCATCCTTAATGTGAGAATTTTGGGTCAAAAAGACCTCAGATCTCACATTTACACTTAAAAGTAATAAAAACTATTTTTTTCTTTCAATAATAAAAAACTGTCCCTTTAAAGGCCAGAGGGCGGAAGTGAGGTTCAACGTCGCTCCAGTCCTCCAAGGGCATATGATTAGAGTGGGGGACTTCCTGCCCATCCATTCTGGGGATCGGATCGTTTCCGCCGCTTCCAACAGCTTGGTAAGCGGGGGCACCTCTCACGCCACCAATAAAAAATAAAAAAAAAAGCGACAATTTTGAAAAAAAAATATATTTTTTTACTTTTTGCTATAATAAATATCCCCAATTTAAAAAAAAAAAAAACCACAAAATCAGTTTAGGTCAACATGTATTCTTATGCATATTTGTGTTTTAAAAATAAAAATAGCAATAAGCGTATATTAGTTTGCGCAAAAGTTATAGCATCTACAAAATAGGGGATAGAGTTATGGCATTTTTATTATTAATTTTTTTACTAGTAATGGGGACGATCTGCGTTTTTTACCAGGACTGCGGCAGACAGATTGGACACTTAACACTTTTTTGTGGGACCATTGACATTTATACAGCGATCAGTGTATTAAAAATGCACAGATTGCTGTGTAAATGTCACAGGCTGGGAAGGGGTTAACACTAGGGGGTCATCAAGGTGTTATATGTGTTCCCTGGGAGGCGTTTCCAACTGTGGGAGGATGGGGCTGACTGGAGGAGAGAGATCGCTATTCCTAAACACTAGACACAGCAGATCTCTCTCCTCCCCATGTCAGAACGGGGATCTGTGTTTGCATTGACAGATCCCCGTTCTGGTTTTCTTTCCTGCGATCACGCCTGCAATGGCTCTTAAACGGTGCTGACATAAGCTATGGCGATTCGCAGCAACGAGCCAACCTGCTGCAGTATGACAGTGGCTGGTCAGGAAGTGGTTAAAACTTTTTTTAGTCATGTGACTGTCACAGCACCAATCAGGGCTGGCCAGACACAGATGCACATTCTAGAGAGCATGCATCAGCAGAGTAATAGAAGCCCCTCCCAACGATCTTTTCCTGCAAATGCTAAAAAACAGGGTAAGATAATGTGACCACACAAGAGAACAGCAGAAATAAAAGTACTTATTAAAATATAAAAAAAAAAAAATACAGAGGCACAAATATTATATATATATATATATATATATATATATATATATATATATATATATATATATATTTATTTATTATGTGAATGAATGACAACACTTCTGTTTAGAAGACTTTAACGTCCATAAAACAGATTTTTTTTTTCAAATTATATTGTAATGTTCAGTCGAAAGCCCTTTACAGGTCCAGCCATAGATTTGCCATTGGAATGTAGTCTGAACTTGGCCTTTTCAGGACATTAAAAGGAGAATTTCAGGCTGAGCTTTTTAGGCTGGGCTTCTCCTCTGGGTCACAGGAGTGCAATTCGTTTTGCATTTCTGTAGGAGTGCAATTCGTTTTGCACTCCTGTGACCCGTTTTCAGTGGAGAGTGGTCTGAAGTGTGCTCTCCACTGACGTCACTGTCATCAGTCAAAGCAGAGCATCATCCTGACTTCCAAGTCTGGATCCACCAGCTGTCTTGATTGATGGCAGTCTCAGCCAGCTGCTAAGACGGCCGCTCCCTGCCCCACCACAGCTCAGTGCTCCAATGAGCGTGGAGAAGCAGAGAGGAGAGACGCTGACTGACAGTCAGCAGCTCTCCTCTCGGGGATGTGAAAACCAAGCCATTGGCGATGTTTGGTGGCTCGATTCTCAGTGCAGACACGGCGGGGGACAGATGCAGCATCGGTCTGATACTGCATCCACCTAGGTAAGAATGAATCTTTAGTATTAAAAAACAAAACACCTTCTCTTAACTTTGTTAATATTGTTGTATTAATTTTTTCTTTTTTTGTCGGCAGCACCAACATGTTAACAGACACTTTTTCACTATGGTTGGGCTTTTTGCAGAGGTGATGCAAGTGGCTGATCACATGCTGTGGAAGCAGAGCAGCCGCTTTCAGCCCCCCCCTTCCCCTAATTATAAGGGTGAAATGAAATGATACGCTGTAAAAAAAAGGCCTTTAACCACTTGCTGACCGACTAACGCAGATATACTGCGGCAGAATGGCACGGGCAGGCAAAATCACGTATCTGGTATGTAATTTGCCTCCCACTTTCATCTTTGCCTCCCACTTTCATCTTGCCTCCCACTTCCACTCCCACTTTCATCAGTGATCACCGTATAACTGTTACGGGTGACGCTGGTTAGTTTGTTTTTTATCGTTTCAGGGCACCTGCCGTTTATTACCTAATAAAGGTTTAACCCCCTGATCACCCGGCGGGTGATACAAGTTAGGTTTTAGGGTCAGATATGGTCTGTGTCACCCCAGGCAGCATCAGGTTAGTGCCAGTAGCGCTAACACCCACGAACGCAGCATCCACCTCCATTAGTGGTATAGTATCTGAACTGATCAGATCTATACTAGCGTCCCCAGCAGTTTAGGGTTCCCAAAAACAGTGTTAGCAGGATCAGCCCAGATACCTGCTAGCACCTGCGTTTTGCCCCTCCGCTCGGCCCAGCCCACCCCACCCAAGTGCAGTATCGATCGATCATTGTCACTTACAAAACACTAAACACATAACTGCAGCGTTCGCAGAGTCAGGCCTGATCCCTGCGATCACTAACAGTTTTTTTGGTAGCGTTTGAATCAGTCGCTAAGTCAGGAGCTTTTTTTTTTTTTTTTTTTTTTAGCTGTGAGTCTCACTACTGTACCACTAAATTTAGAGCCCAAAATGGCAAATCGAAGGTACAGTAGTGAAGAGGCCTACACGTTTCTGAGCATGACAGATAGTGAAGAGGAAGTCACTCATCTGTCAGATTCAGGCTCAGAATACGATCCTGTAGACGACAGCGGCTCCATGACAGATAGCTCTGACGACGGAGTTGTGGTCCCTGCCAAGGTCAGGCGTACCCGACCCCAATCTTCTTCTGCTGTTGTTGAGGTGCAAGAACCGCAGGTCCCTCGTATGGAGCAGAGCAGTACTAGCACGGCTTTTCTTTCTGGTGAACTAGCAAGCAACAGCGGCCTAGTACACCCCAGTGGTAGTCAAACCAGCACTGCAGTAACACTTGGTGATGTGGTGAGTCCCATAAGTGCAGTTCAAGCTGGTGAGGTGGCAAGCACAAGTAGTGCCCGCTGCCACCAAGAAGACAAACACAGGCCCGTCGTGCCCTTCATTCGCCAATCCTAATTGGGAACCCACCACTTCTGCAGCACCCGCACTTCCCCCATTCACATCCCCAACCAAATGCAGTCAGCTGCATGAGAGGCTGCTCTTTTTTACTGTATTCTATTCTGCAATGTTTTATTGTTATGTTTTATCCTGTGTGCTTTTCAGGTATGTAATTTTTTTTTTTTTTACTTTACTCTTTACTGTGTTTTATTGTTAACTACTTTTTTGTTTTCAGGTACACCATTCAGCTGCAGTGCGGATTTATTTATCTTGATAGCAACAGCGTTTGCTCCCACGATACATAAAGTCATGACTCCAGCGCTGTCGGAGGTGATCTATGCCAAAGCATGGGGGCAGCAGGGGCGGAGGAGCGATTTGCTCCTAACTTTTGGGGCGGATGCCCCCATGCTTCGGCATATATAAATGGTGCATGTATGCCCATCATTAGAAGTGGGTGGATGAAGGGAGGTATTCTAATGGTGGGCATACCCACCGATCAATCTTTTTCGTTTAGCCCACAGGCTGCATAAAAAAATAAAAAAATACAAAAAAAAAATATTACAATATATGCCCAACAAGGACCAGCAACGTACTGGTATGTTGCTGGACTTTACATGGTTATACCAGAATGATGCCTGCAGGTTTAGGCATCATTCTTTTCAGCCAGCAGTCGGCTTTTGTGTAAAAGCAATCCTAGCGGCTAATTAGCCTCTAGACTGCTTTTACAAGCAGTGGGAGGGAATTCTCTCCCCCCCCCATCTTCCATGTTTTTCTCTGGCTCTCCTGTCCCAACAGGGAACATGAGAATGCAGCCGGTGATTCAGCCAGCTGACCATAGAGCTGATCAGAGACCAGAATGCCGCCAATCATCTCTATGGCCTAAGAAACCAGAAGCTACGATCATTTCATGACTTTCATGAGTTCGCCGGATGTAAACAGCGCCATTGGGAAATCATTTTAATCACACTGATCTTGGTGTGGTCAGATGCTTTGAGGGCAGAGGAGACATCTAGGGTCTAATAGACCCCATTTTTTTTCAAAAAAAAAAAAAAAAAAAAAAGAGTACCTGTCACTACCTATTGCTATCATAGGGGATATTTACATTCCCTGACATAATAAAAATGATCATAAAAAAAAAAAAAAAATAAAAGGAACAGTTTAAAAATGATAGATAGATAGATAGATATTTAAAAAAAAGCATCCCGGTCCCCCCTGCTCTCACGCAAAGGTGAACGCAAGCATTGGTCTGGCGTCAAATGTAAACAGCAATTGCACCATGCATCTGAGGTATCACCGCGAAGGTCAGATCGAGGGCAATAATTTTAGCAGTAGACCTCCTCTGTAAACCTAAAGTGGTAACTTGTAAAGGCTTTTAAAAAAATATATGTAGTTTGTCGCCACTGCACATTTGTGGGAAATTTTAAAGCATGTAGTGTTTGGTATCCACGTACTCGGCCTCAGACATCTTTTTTATTTCATCAAACATTTGAGCAATATAGTGTGTTTTAGTGCATTAAAATTAAAAAAAGTGTGTTTTCCCCCCCCCCAAAAAAGGCGTTTGAAAAATCGCTGCACAAAAACGGTGTGAAAAAAAAAAAGAAACACCCACCATTTTAATCTGTAGAGCCTTTGCTTTAAAAAAAAAAAAATATAATGTTTGGGGGTTCAAAGTAATTTTCTTACCAAAAAAAAAAAAAAAAATTTTTATGTAAACAAATAGTGTCAGAAAGGGCTTTGTCTTCAAGTGGTTAGAAGAGT
Source organism: Lithobates clamitans (assembly GCA_037952925.1). NCBI lineage: Eukaryota > Metazoa > Chordata > Amphibia > Anura > Ranidae > Lithobates > Lithobates clamitans. The sequence goes on from JBBGZY010000247.1 coordinate 2,264,556, forward strand.
GGGTGATGTGTGACATAAGCTTCTAAATGTTGTGCATAAAATGCCAGGACAGTTCAAACCCCCCCCCCCCCCCCCCATTGACCCCATTTTGGAAAGTAGACACCCCAAGCTATTTGCTGAGAGGCATGTCGAGTCTATGGAATATTTTATATTGTGACACAAGTTGCGGGAAAAAGACTTTTTTTTTTTTTTTTGCACAAAGTTGTCACAATGATATATTGCTCAAACATGCCATGGGCATATGTGGAATTACACCCCAAAATACATTCTGTTGCTTCTGAGTATGGGGATACCACATGTGTGAGACTTTTTGGGAGCTTAGCCGCGTATGGGACCCCAAAACCAAGCACCGCCTTCAGGCTTTCTAAGGGTGTAAATTTTTTATTTCACTCCTCACTGTCTATCACAGTTTTGGTGGCCATGGAATGCCCAGATGGCACAAACCCCCCACAAATGACCCCATTTTGGAAAGTAGACACCCAAAGCTATTTGCTGAGAGGTATGGTGAGTATTTTGCAGATCTCGCTTTTTGTCACAAAGTTTTGAAAATTGAAAAAAGAAAAATACATTTTTCTTTTTTCTTCATTTTCAAAAACAAACGAGAGCAGCAAAATACTCACCATGCCTCTCAGCAAATAGTTTGGGGTGTCTACTTTCCAAAATTGGGTCATTTGGGGGGGGGGGGGGGTTGTGCCATCTTGGCATTTTATGGCCTTCGAAACTGTGATAGGTAGTGAGGAACGAAATCATACATTAACGCCCTTAGAAATCCTTAGAAAAGGCGGTGATTGGTTTTCGGGGCCCCGTAAGCAGCTAGGCTCCCGAAAAGTCCCACAAATGGTATCCCCATACTCATGAGAAGCAGCAGAATGTATTTTGGGATGTAATTTCATATATGCCCATGGCCTGTGTGAGCAATATATCATTGACAACTTTGTGCAAAAAAAACAAAAAACAAAACAAAGTGTCATTTTCCCACAACTTGTGGCAAAATATAAAATATTCCATGGACTCAACATGCCTCTCAGCAAATAGCTTGGGGTGTCTACTTTCCAAAATGGGGTCATTGGGGGGGGGTTTGAACTGTCCTGGCATTTTATAGCCTTCAAAACTGTGAAAGGTAGGTGAGATCAAAAATGTACGCCCTTAGAAATCCTGAAGGTGGCATCCCCGTACTCAGGCGAATCAGCAGAATGTATTTTGGGGTGCAATTCCACATATGCCCATGGCCTGTGTGAGCAATATATCATTTAGTGACAACTTTTTGTAAATATTTTTTCGTCATTATTCAATCACTTGGGACAAAAAAAAAAATTCAATGGGCTCAACATGCGCCTCAATTTTCTTGGGGTGTCTACTTTCCAAAATGGGGTCATTTGGGGGGGGGGGGGGGGTTTGTTTGTACTGCCCTGCCATTTTAGCACCTCAAGAAATGATAGGCCATCAAACTAAAAGCTGTGTAAATTCCAGAAAATGTACCCTAGTTTGTAGACGCTATAACTTTTGCGCAAACCAATATACACTTAACCTCCCTGGCGGTTTTCCCGAGTGTGGCTCGGGGTTAAAATTCGGGATCATTAGCGGTAACCCCGAGCCACACTCGGGATTACATCGCAGGAACCTGGTGTGGCTTTACTTACCTTGTCCCCGGGATCCTGCGATGTCCCCCGCTGTGTCTGCGGGCTCCATCCTCCTCTGAAGCCTCTCCGTGCCAGGCTCCGCTCCCTGCGAGCGGTGCGACGCACGGGGGCAGAGCCTGGCGGCAAATTCAATAAAGTGTAAAATCATAACACATACAGTACTGTAATCTTACAGATTACAGTACTGTATAAAATGATTTCACATCCCTTTTGTCCACAGTGCTTTGTCCTATGCCCTGCATGCAGTTTTTTGTTATATATACTGTTCTTTCTGCCTGGAAACTGGAGATTGTCCATAGCAACCAAAAAGTGTCACTTTACATCAAAAGTGGCTTTAGACCAGCTAGAAAACAGCGATAGTAAATTAGAACACTTGCAGAATTGAGCAATAGTGAATCGTGGGGAAATTTATTTTATTAATTTTTTTTATTATTTATTTATTTTTATTTATTATATTATAATTTATGTTTTTGTGTTTCAAACTTTATCATACCCGGGATATCTACTAGACTTGTTTGGACAGATTTAAGTGTGTTATTGTTAAGAATTACAGACCTACAATATAAAACGCCAAATTTCCATGCAAAATAATTGTACCGCTTTCAGCACCTAAAATCCGAAATAATCATACCGCCAGGGAGGTTAATGACTTTTTTTTACCAAAGACATGTGGCTGAATACATTTTGGACTAAATGTATGACTAAAATTGAGTTTATTGGATTTTTTTATAACAAAAAGTAGAAAATATTTTTTTTTAAATTTTCGGTCTTTTTCCGTTTACATCGCAAAAAATAAACGCAGAAGTGATCAAATACCATCAAAAGAAAGCTCTATTTGTGGGAACAAAAGGACGCAAATTTCGTTTGGGTACAGCATTGCATGACCGTGCAATTAGCAGTTAAAGCGACGCAGTGCCGAATTGTAAAAAGTGCTCTGGTCAGGAAGGGGGTAAATCCTTCTGGGCTGAAGTGGTTAAAAAAAAATTGCGCACTTTAGTATTTTGCCTATTCACAGGCACAAACAAATTTATGATGTTTCGTATCTAGTCAATGCAACCTCATCTTGTTTTTAATATTTTGGTAAAATTTGAGTGTTTACTTAAAAATATGGATCTGATAAACTGCGCATATTTTGTGACAAAAAAAAAAATTGCACAAATTTTATAGGTCGTTGCTTTCAGAATATAGGTTTTGGAGGTTTTACGTGATCTTAAAAGGGGTTTAAAAAAACAAAAACAAAAAAAAACCAACAACCACATCATACTTGCCTCCACTGTGCAGTTCGTTCTGCAGAGTGGCCCCAATAATCCTCTTTTGGGGTCCCTCAGCAGCGCTGGTGGCTTCTCCCCGCATCAAGTGTCCACGTTGGAGAAGCGCTCTCCTTGGTGGACACCATGCGGGCGCACTCCCGAGTCCCGCATCAGTTTCCATTCACACAGAATGCCCTGCCTCCTGGTGCCGCATCACTGGATTTGATTGACAGCAGCGGGAGCTAATGGCTGCGCTGCTCCCAATCTATCCAATCAGGACATGAGACACCAGATAGAGCTGGTGTGCTTGTTCCCAGCTGGAGAAGGATCAGGATCAGGCAAGTAAAAAACGGGGGCTGGAGCACCACAGGTTTTTCACCTTAATGCATAGAAAGCATCAAGGTGAAAAAGCATGAGGGGTTACAACCCCTTTAAGGGCTAATGTGCATTTACATGTGTTTAAAAAAAAAAAGTTATGAAAAATGGCTCTGGCAGTGTGGTAAACCATTCTTGTGTAATTTTGATTTTATACATAAAATCATTGCCTAGCTGAAAAGAGTCCCTTAGGCTTGAGTCTCTTGCAGAATGCATCAGGTTTTGCTACAAGACTTCCTTGTATTTAAGAAAGAGTCGTGGCATGCAGGGTTTGTCTCTTGGTGATCTCCCACTCACTAGCCTACTTTCACAGTCATTCACTTTTGGTTGATGACCTGTTCTGGGCAGTGTTGTGCTATGCCATACTCCTTTTCTTACCAATTTGTAAACTTGTACTCCATGGGATAGTCCGTGACTTGGAAGTTTTCCTATATACATCCCTTGACTTGTGATTTTTCAAAATCTTTTCATGAAGTTTATAGTGTTTGGGTCTTCATGGTGTGGGTTCTGCCACAATACAAACTCACCAGAACTCATACCTTCCACATAGTAAATAAGCATCAATTTATTAGTTTTGTGCAGGCCCCTGCAGACAGTTTACCTGTTGCCTTATAATAGCAGTGATCTCTAGACGTCTCATGTATTGTACCTCAAGTGTGTCCCCCTCCAAAGTAGGTTTCCCAGTCTCCAACTTCTACATCATGTCTGCACACTTACGCAACAGGATATGGTCAAAGGCTATGGACAGGCAATCTGAGGTGGTCATGTGTGCAGGCTGCCAAAATTCTGTTGTATTATATTCGCTGACGGTCCTCTGGTGATGTCGGTGGCCACAGTTAAGGCTCCCCATATGAAGAGAGTTGGCCACCATTGCTGCAGTGAGATTATACTAATCACTTAAAAAAAACATTGCCTATACACAGGTCTTGCTAACAAACTATGTGACTCAGGGAAAGATTTGGCTGCAACATTGATTCAAGCGAGCAATAAAAAGGGGCGTATACAAATGCAATCAGTTAATTTGCATTTACTCTGCAGATCTGGATTTTCACTTTAAAATTACTATGATATTCAGGATCAATAAACAAAAAATAAATAATATCTACTGCGGTTCAAAGTTCTATGCATTCCAAGGGGGTGAATAATTAAATGCAATATTAAAATGTTGCATCAATTACTGCAAACTTTGAAAAGAGTTTTAGAATTAAGCTTGAGTGCTGTGTGCTTTTCTCCCCAGTAACTTAAAGCTGATCTGTAGGCAAACATAAGACACAAATCAAGGCAGCTAGCAATTAAATTTATTTCCTTACAACTAGTTTAAGAACGGGACTCTCTCTTGGTATCAGCCTCTTGCAATCCCCTCTAAAATAGCACACCGACTGCAAGACAATCAAGTGTGCTGCATAGAAATGTGCTGACAAAACATGCTGACAGGGGAGGGGGACAAAGTGAGCAGACAGATAACGTCCTCAGTTTACTGTTGCTCCTCACCATTTCATAATTAGGCTTGGGGCAGAGAAAGGATACCACTATCTTTTCTGCATTCTATAAACACAGAAAGGGGTGGCATCTGCCTCGCTGTGCAAATCTTAGGACCGATTTGCAAAACAAATCCTTTGGCAAGTAAAACCACATCTCTATATTTATTCTGTGCACTTCCGTTTGCCTTCAGCTTTAAGTTGTAACAAATTTAAATAGACCTGTTTTGGTAATACAGGAATACAGTTTTAATGATTTAATCTGCATTTTGTGGTGTCTTACAAGATTTTTTTTCTTTTTTACACAATTTAACCAGAAATATAGAACATCCAACCAATTGAGGAAAAAGTTAAATACATCAATATAATTAACAAAAAATATAAACCTCATACAATTTTGTTTCTTAATTGATTAACCAGGTTACATATCTCTCACAATAAAATACATGTTCAGCTGTTACATTACAGTTTAAAGGAACATACAGGAATCTGTTATAAAATATTTCTCTCAATTTATTCACTGCTTGATGGACCAGCCTATCCTTTTAAAGTCTTAATCCAAAGGAAAAGGAATCTCAGTCCAACTAAGCAGTGAAGCCTCTAAACTTTACAACCTACTTAAATCAGCTACACACATTTTGAATACAAGACTAAAAAGGCACCAACAGTACAAAGCAAGTACAAAGCTCTTTTTAGTAATCTGTTAAGAGTGCTTGAATATGGACAACACAAAAAGACAATGAGGGAAGGAGAGTCACCAGTTCCAACTGCTGGTTGCTTTTTTAAATAGACCATAAGCATATGCCCTTTTTCACCAAAATGGTATGATTAGTAATAATGAATACAAGCAACCATAAGTAAACACTGGTGTATGGTTGTTATGGGTGTCTTGGGAACAAGAGCAGATCTGAAGGCAGTAGGTGAAGTGCATTTAGTAGTGAGAAACTTCCAAGTGGAAAGCAGCAGGCGGTTTTGGCTGTTCAGATGCTCCTGCAAGATGTATCATGCAAAATATGCAATACTTAAACTGGAATGGATTACATGATACTAATTTCAAGACATGCTCGTCAAGCATGACAATCCTGGATTCTAGAAACATTTCTCATTGCCTGGGTGCAAAAGGTTTTCAAACAGACCAGAATATACTTTGCAGTTACTATCACAAGGAGACTGGCCTCTGTTGAGCTACTGCATATTAGTGTACCTTTAGATGGTTTATCAATGGTTTCTCCAGACTAAGTTAAAAACCCAACCACCCCAATATGATGCTTTTCACAATTAATGGGGAGACAGACCATTTTCTAAATTTCTAGAATTACATATGGCTTCTTCTTTCCCTGATGCAATTATTATGACTAAACTATCCATGCATTACACTCACAAAGGGAAAAAAGTGTGAATTTTGTCAGTGCATAGATAAACATTTGCTTCATTTTTAAATGCAAGGTGAAGAGTTAACATTTCTTAAAAAGGGTTTTGGTGTCATGTTGGAGATAGGGAATTCTAGAAAAAATAAGTTTGCTTAAGAAACTTAGGCAGAGTCCTTTGATCAAGACCTGACTAAATAAACTGCCTCCATAGATCAAAATCCATTATCAGTATGTCATGTTGATTAATAAAACAACAAATCACAGGTACTGGGCATAAAAAGGAATTACCGGTGAAGATCTAGTATGGCTATAATGGTTCCCTCAAACACTAAAATAAAATAAGAGAAATAAGGCAAGTGAAGCAGGCCTAACACCCTAGCAAATCAATCCCTTTTTCATGTAAACGGTTTGTCAGGCTCAGCATTTCACTGCCTATCAATAAAGACAACTATTTAAAAAGTATACGCTCTACAGAAAATATCGTGCACAACTGTTTAATAAGACATAAGCATTTGATCTATCAAGTGGTTAGTCTGATCAGTTGATTTGCAAAATAAAATTATTAATCCCATTCACCAATATTATTGTAAAATGTTTACATAACCCACATCACAGAAATTGACCCACTAAGCAAACTTCAAAAAGAAGAAAAAAAAAAAAAAAAAGTTTAATGGAGACTTTTTCAAATTTATTTTTAATTACAAGTGCAATTTTTGCTCATGTTCCTAGGCAGTTCAACAAGTCTCTATAAATGTTGCTATAATAGACATGAGAAGGGGTGGGGAAGGGTATTTAAAACAGAGTTGTTTCATAATCCTTATGAAGGTTACAGGATAAGATTTCATTTAAACAACTCAGAGGTAAGAGATCTTAATCCAATCAATCATAGGCATGTGGCACTTAGACAATCTTTGCACAGAAAAGCTTAACAGTCATGCGAGGGCACGGTCATCTGGAACAAGGCAAATCTTTCACCACAAAGAGCAGTGAGGAAAAAGTAGGAGGCACTGCACTGGGACAGAACATCTAAAACTCCACAGAATACAACTCCAAGAACAAATACTTGCAGAAAAGAAAAGAATGTTTAACAATTTAAAAGAGTTTAGTGCTTGCTTGATTGCTGCTCCAGCATGACAGAAAAAAGAAAGGTTAGCTTTATACACAGATGTATTTCCATCTTGGGAAGTGGGGGCAGGGGAGAGATTGCTGAGAACATTGGCATCCCCAATACCTAGATACAGTATTTATTAGTTACAGTATGGCATCACTCTGGTTATTTTATGTATGGGGAAATTTACGCTTAAGCGTCAAAACATTCAGTGAACATGGCTCCACTAGAAATAGCACTGGCATGCCTTTTTTAAGTCAATATGTGGGGCCTCATGCCAACACCAACTGAAAATAAAAAGGTATGAGATTTTGGTTTCACTTGCTTGCTTTATTTCTGTCCTATGAAAGCTCTTCTTCCTCCAACTCATCCATACATGAAACACGCAGACCTATGAAGGCCAATGCATGGCACAACAATGCCCCAAGTTACAGATATAGAAGTATATATATTTATATATATTATAAATGGTATATTGCAGCAGCTTTTTTTGTTGCTATTGAGTTTGATGTACAAGTAAGCATATTTTTTTTATGAATAGGATTTGTATCTATCAGGTCCCTCAAGCACATAAATGGTTAAAAATTCTCACACAGCTCAGCTACATGCCAGAGAAAACCTGGATATTATACAATGATCTCCACCAGGTTTTCCAAGCTTCTAACTGCAATGGGTTTAAAATGATATGTGTGAGTAAATTGAGCTCTCTGTTGATTTAAAGTGCCCAGAGAAATAACTCTCCCAAAAAGAAGAAAAACAAAAATAATGCCAGTTACCACAGTCATCAGTAACATGGGTTCAACAGAATATGTAAAGCCTGTAAAAGTCAGGACACTGTCCACTTCATGGGAAATAAACCACTGTATTTTTATAAAAAAAAAAGAGAAAAGAAAATAAATTTACAAGCAGTTATTTACGGTCATCAGCAAGTGCTTGCTGCACCACACTGCAAAAGGGCTTTACGAAAGGAGTGTCAAGAACACTTCTCCAGATTGAAAGATTCATCAGAAGCATAAAAAAGCCACAACTACCAGGAACCGCCCTCCTTAATGGCCCAAAGGAGTTAGACTGGACAAGCTGAGATGGGTCACAGGACATGGCCAAGGAGGAAGAACTGTCAAGAACACAGATGTCGGAGTATGAAGTCCTTCACAGCCTTTCCCTTTAAAAAGAAAAACAATATTTTATTATAATGCAGTAGCAGAACACAATTCCTATTCTACTTTAACTGCAACGAATTCTAGCAATTAGTTTTACAAGACTACATAACTTTTTTCCAAACATTTATGAAGTGTATTGTATAAGATTTGAAAAAAAACAGGTTAAACAGAATTATCAACAGACACCTTTTTATTTATGGTCTTTACACAGAACACATACAGAACAATAACATAAAAGTAACATTACGTAATATCACATCAACCTCTTATCTGGAATTAAAGTACACTGACAATCTACCTCTGCGATTTCCACTTTTAGTAACAAAGATCTTTTTCTATCTCTTGTACAGGTTTTGATGCTTAACCCCTAACCATACATGGTGGCCACAGACCAGATGATGAAATTCAATATATAAGCAGCGCAAAAAACAAAAAACAGCCGCGTCTTGTTGCTGGCCTGTTTTTTTTTACCAATAAAGAAGAAGCCATTTACACCAACACCTTTCTCCTCAAAAGCCACATTTAAAATTGGAAGCAAGAGTTGCAATATACATTTACATTTTGTATGGTGCTACAATCAAAAGCAAAAAATGCAAAATGTGAGAAAAACACAGTGAAGTTTAAAAAAACTAAGACCAAAACTAAGACCAGTTTGTGTATAAATAGAATGACACACAGTGATCTAATCAAAGTGATTATAAAGGCAGGCACGTTTTTTTTTTTGGGTACCTTAACCACTTCAATACAGGGCACTTAGACACCTTCCTGCCCAGACCAATTTTCAGCTTTCAGCGCTGTCGCAGTTTGAATGACAATTGCGCGGTCATGCTACACTGTACCCAAACTAAATTTTTATCATTTTGTTCCCACAAATAGACCTTTCTTTTGGTGGTATTTGATCACCTCTGCGGTTTTTATTTTTTGCTAAACAAATAAAAAAACTGAAAATTTTGAAAAAAATAAAAGTTTTGCTTTTGTTTCTGTTAAAAAAAATTGTAAATAAGTTTTCTCTTTCACTGATGGGCACTGATACGGCGGCACTGATGGGCATTGATAGGCGGCACTGATGGGCGACACAAGGCGGCACTGCTGGGCACTGATAGGCGGCACTGCTGGGCACCAATACGTGGCACTGATAGGCGGCACTGATATGAGGCACTGATGGGCATCCCTGGTGGCAGTAGTAGGCATTGAAGTGGGCACTGACTGGCAGCTGCCTGGGCACACAGTGGCATTTCCCTGGTGGTCTAGGGGCATACCTGGTGGTCCAGTGTGGATCGCTTCCCTGGTGGTCCTGGGTAGGATCCGAGGGGGGGCTGTGCTGATAAACAATCAGCACAGACCCCCCTGTCAGGAGAGCAGCCGATCGGCTCTCCTCTACTCGCGTCTGTCAGACGCGAGTGAGGAAAAGCCGATCACCGGCTCTTCCTATTTGCATCGTGATCAGCCGTGATTGGACCCGGCTGATGGGCGAGTCCTGCTGTGTCAATAGACAGCGAAGCTCTGAAGCAAGCCTGCACAAGTGTCCCCATAGCAAGCTGCTTGCTTTAGGGGCACTCGTGGAGGGGGATGGAGAGAAGCACCGGCACTGAGAAGAGGATAAGGGCTGCTCTGTGCAAAACCATTGCACAGAGCAGGCAAGTGTGACATGTTTATTTTAAAGGAAAAAGGAAAAAAAGATCCCCTTTTTAATGCATGCCAATATTCTGTTTGCTTTGTTAGCAGCAGCTTGGTATGGAATGGCATGCCATTGCTGAGCCTATCATCTACTAGGACCCCCAGGTCCTTTTCCATCCAGAGGTTCTCCCCCAGTGTAGATTGCATTCATATTTTTGCTACCCAAAATGCATTATTTTACATCTACATTACAAACCTCATTTGCCATGTAGTTGCCCACCCCATTAATTTGTTCAGATCTTTTTGCAAGGTTTCCACATCCTGCGGAAAAGTTATTGCCTTGCTTAACTACATATCGTCCGCAAACTAGTAACCTAGTGTTTATTTTTAAAATTCCATGTATTAATAGCACAGATAGGAGATATTCTTTGTAAAATACCTAGGATTTTTCTACAACAGATGTAATGCCTCATTGGTAGCTTATAAGCATAGACACATTTTATCTGTTCTTAAAGCATACCTGATGTTTTAGACAGCAATTTTATTAGGAGCCTCCTGTTTGGTCACAAATTTCTAAATGCTCACATGCTTGAGAGAATGACCCTGCCCTATCATCACTGTGATGAGCAGTATCCCTGGCCGACAGTGTGGCACAGGATTTAGGTGTCATTATTTGCCTTGGACAGAGCCTGGGGTTCTGGACATGCTGAAAAGGAAAGCTGTGCAGTAGTAACTTGGAGGTGCCCACTATGAGTTAGCAGTGGCACCCTATGAACATTTAACATCATTTCAAGCTTGTTTTAAATACAGTTTTTGCTACAAACTGTTTGCTCTAAAATGAGGGTGGCAAACCTCTCTCCACCATTACAAGGCCCTTTAGCCCACTATACATGACGGCCTTGATCAGCTTTTGTCCTTTTAGCAAACAGGGGTCCCGCAGCTGGATTCAGAGGATTGGGAATAACCCATTCAACACCTGGTTTCGACCAGGGATAGATCAATTTATAATTCTTTAAAGAGTCTATTTCATTTCCCAAAGATTACATAAAATGTTTCCCTCCCACTCATCTGCATGCTGGCGCTGTTCGAAAGACCCTACCACCTTTTTAAACGTGTTTTGGGAATTTCTCGGTGCATTTGTTTAGTTACTACCATCTCAGTACCCGTATCCATTGATGTTTGTATATTAGGACTGGTCCATTTATTAGCCATCTCCAGGGCCATGAAAATTTTGATAGGCTTGTTACCATTTTATGCTCCTAAGTCTATACTCCTTAAAATGGAAATCTCCTCAGGCCCCTACCTTAGACTTCTGGAAGTCAATTGTTTAAAAAAAATTATACCATTCTACAAATTCACATATGAATCTAGAAAACGTCCCAACAAATTCTCTAAGGTATGGGACATCTGGACGGAGTCCGGAGGGATACTGTCGTCTCAACGGCAATGCCCCCACGATTAGTGTCAACCTGCTTTTTATTATCCTATAATAAATATAGTATGCTGTGGGAGAGTTGTTTCCAGTCATATTCATGAAACATACCAGATATCTTACGCTTTTGGTTGCCACTTACTTTAGTTGTGCGCTTGTTTTGTCTTGTTTTTGATTTGTTTAATTAAGCCTGCGAATAACCAATAGGCTTTGTGTTCTAACCTCACCATTTCTTAAAAATTCAATAAAAAGAATTAACCAAAAAATAAATAAAATGAGGGTGGCAAGGATGGTGCACTCTACCATCAGTTTTTCTTAATATAAAAAGACTTTAGGCCCCCATTCACACCTGGGTGTTTTGTAGCTTGAAGCTACAAAACGCTTGAGGGGAAAAAAACAATTTTTCTCTATTGAGATAGTTCACATCTCCACTCCAAGTCGCCTGAAGCGCAAACAAATTCTGGACCCTTTTTTGTCGCTCGAATCGGGCAGATTTGGGTGTTTTTGGAGCAGGAAGCAGATGACAAAATTTAAAAACATAACAAATGATGAAACGTATGATCATTTTTCCTATTGGCTAATAATAATAAAAAAAACCGCCAAAGCTCAAAAATGCCGGAAAACGCTGCATGAAAACGCGCAAATACATGCGGAAAAACGCTACACTCAGGTGTAAATGGGGCCTTAGTGTATTTTGGAAGGACCACTTAAAGAGGAAGTAAAGTTGTTTTTTTTAATCAAATGGCTGACAGGCAGGGTATGACAGAAGAGACCCTATTGGTCTGCCTGTCAGCTGTCATGTTCACTCAGCCGTGCAGCGAACATTTACGGCCCACGAGCCATGCCGCGGTGATGTGACTCCTGTGTGCATGTGTGGGAGTGGTGTCATTGCAGCCTTGGCTATCAAGTGCCCGAAGGCACGGAACCCGGAAGACCAGGCGAAGATGAAAGTGCCGGGGTGCCGCCTGATCGGTCCTAGCACTGCGCGACACTGTATGACAGGCAAGTCTGCCATTATGTGCTAATATGCTGTGCATACTAGTACATTATGGCATGATCCACCTTGGGGGGGATTGGGGGCCTTAAAGCGGAAGTCTGCTATATATATTTTTTTTTAAGCCACTTTTTTGATAACTTTGAATGGGTGTACGTTTTAGTCGGATCTCTCCAAATCGTCAGAATAGTTAAAAAAAAAAAAAAAAAAAAAAAAATAGGATTTGTAATAATTTTCAGAAAATCTTGTGATTTACATTTTTTTTTTTTTGCACAGCCAGACTGGTAGCAGACTGAGTAACTCCACTAAAATCCCTGGAATGTATAATCACCCAGAAGAGATTGCTTTTGACAAACTTTTTTGCTCTGAAGAAAAAGGTTTGTGTGCAGAGTGAATCTGCATCGGAGTGACACATTCATCGTTAATTAGCATCCTATTAGAAGTGATTAACCCTATGGGAATATCTTCCCAAAAAGCACATTTTTGTTGCAGAGGCTGCATAAAATCTGACTTGTATCTTAGTGCAGCCTCCTTGGGGGAAGAAAAAAAAAAAAAAAAAAAAAAGCAGGAAATTACATTTCTGGGAAATTCTGTACACCAACTGTGTACAGAAGGCCTGCAGGATGCTGTATTGCAATTTGAAAGAAAACAACAACGCTGCAGATTGCAGGGAAATCTTCAGAGCTATAACAGTTTGGAACCTGATGAAGTAACCATTAATAATGTTAAATGTGTCCAAAGGGAAAACAAATCAATTTGTTTCATTACATTCTTCCTTTAAGCCTTACTATCTATCTCCATTATTTTGTATATACCTGTTGCCACAGCAGCTCTACAAGTGCTGCCGGTGCAGTTCCGGGGAACCTGAAGATCTTCGATCGACTTGTGTACAGCCAGCCTGTCAGGTTTTTCCCAAACAATCAATGCTGCCAGCTATACAGCTTTTTTTTTAATATAAGGCTCCCAGCTGTCAGAATACTATACTACATCTCCACATGCTCCATCCTACTTGAATGTGTGTATGGGGGAATCGGGTCTCTCTTGTTCAGCCTGCTGGCTGAGTGAAAAAGATTATCAATGTATGGGCTTGCCTTAGAGTGCCCCCACTTTGGGACACAACTGGACAGCAACATTGATAGTCGGGGAAGAGGATTGTTAAAAGTACTAGCAGATTTAAATACACTAAACAAATTGAAGCCAAACTCCAGCTAATACTTTATAAGCAGTTACAGCAACCGTTTTTCCTTTTAGGATAAAGGTTTTACATAAGAGCTGATCAGTGTAAGCCTTCCTGTTGGTGGCAAATAGTTTGTCTCAGCCATGTAAACTCATATCTGGAAGAGCTTGTTCTTTTGAAAAAACAAAAAAACAGGATTTACTGGCTGGATCGTCAGTTGAAAGAAAACGAAAGCTTAAAAAAAAAAAACAAAATGTAGCCATCACATCTAAGAACTGATAAGCTGCAATATAATAAATGTATGCTTTTGGGTTTAATACTGCTACAAAAAAAAAACGTGAGCTCAGGGTGTGCATATGTGTGTAAATGATGTTCGTGCCACACACGTGAGAGATATTGCCACAAACGTCGGAGTGAGAGCAATAATTCTAGCACCAGAGCTCAAAGTTAACTCCAAACTGATGAACTGTAAAGGCTTATAAAGAGTCACCGATGGAGATTTTTGGGTACCACTGTTTTTTGTGATATTACAGGCGCATTCAATTTTAGGAGGGTTAGGAGGGAATGAGGAGACCAACCTATTCACTTCAAGAGATTGAAGTGTCACGCCAGAGACTTCTTGATCCATAGGGACCACATGGATTCTTATCTTTAAATCCAGATACCAATAAGGAGACTACAAAAGACCATCAACAAACGTAGGGGTGACAGTGGGGTTGATATACTAAAGGCAAATATACTGTGCACTGCAACTGCATCCGCAAGTGCAGTTACTCTAGATCTGAGGGGAAGCTCTGTTGATTTCTATCATCCAATCATGTGCAAGCAAAACGGCTGTTATTCTTTTCATTGCATGTTTCTCTCAGATCTAGAGCAACTGCACTTGCAGCGCACAGACTATTTGCCTTTAGTAAATCAACCCCAATGTTAGCAGGGCGTTTCCTCAACATCGCAGAAGCACCTAATAGGGAAGGGTCCATAGACCACAGGGTGTAGAATTCTTTACTGGTCAATGGACAATCTAGTTACCAACACCAAACCGTTGCAAGGTCGGATCAGGTTGAAACTTGCAGTTGTTGGGCCCCACAGAATAGCTAGCTGCATGGTCCAGAAAGCCAACCCTCTCTAAGGACGGTCATTTAAACATCGAGGATGCCAGGGAAAGGGATTAGGACAGAAATAGGTTCAGAGCTAAGTGAAATAGCAGAAGCCTTCAAAAAGGGCACACTTCGGGTGGAGCGAGGGCAACTTCAGCTGAAAAACAGTAGGTGCCAGGGTGCAGAGAAATCACATTAGTGAATGCAGTAGCACAAAGATGAGGGCAACTGAAGGAAAATTTCATATGCAAAAAGATACCAGACTAAAAAGTGTCCAGAGCACCAAATGTTCTGGGAGGCAAACAACCCAAAGACCCATCTGGATGTGCATGCAGTCCCCCTGCACCTATGGAAATGGAGGTGCACCTTCATGTAGAAGGCTGTGGGATGAGCTGATCCGGCCTGATTGGGAGATCGGCTCTGAGAGCCAATGGGTACTTGCTGCAGAAGCAGATGAAGGAAAAAGGTGCAATTTCTCAAAACCTTCCTTCGATCTCCTGCTATGAGGCAGGAGCACACGTCGCCACCTGTGGCACTATTGAGGACGGTGTCAAGAGTAGGACCTAAAAGACAATGTCCTCTGAAGGATAAGCGAATCAGATGTTCTTGGACCTCACATCAGCATCCCACACTAGGGCTGCCACCTCATCCCTTTAAACCCGAACACATTAATTACACAGGTTCTGAGGCCAATTTATTGCAAATAAGGCACAGAGTTTAAATTACCATCTTAATCAGCCACAGAACCTGTGTAATATAATATAATATAATATAAATATAAATATATATATATATATTCGGTTTTATAGGGGATGAGGTGGCAACCCTATTCCACACTCAACGTTATACACTTGTAAAGACATCAGTTGTATTCAAGACGTGTTGAGGCGGGGGGAGGTGTTGATCAAGGCAAGCAGGGTGAAGAAGGTAATATATGGAGGCTGGCTTTCAACTTTTCCATTTATAAATGTCCCAAACTCCTGTAGGCAGCAGTATAACCCAAACTGCTTCTGAAATCCTCTGCCCCTCAATGAATAATGGAGAAATCTGTACGTTGCAATATAAAGCTTTTTGTTCTTGCATTCAGCTTGTTTTTAGTTTTGACCCTAATTAGGTTAAAAATTTTTACAGCCCAAATATTTCACCCATCAAACCCAGGTCCTTGTCATTCGATATAATTGTGCCATGTTTGTTCTACCTTTGAGCACAAAGTGCAACTGCCAAAATGAAATAATGACTCTACCCACACAGATCATACTGCCACTAAATACCACATTCCTACATATTTTGCTCCTGCTGGTGCCAGAACAATAATCAACATTTGGTAAACAAGCAACACTTAAATTCAACTTCCCATCAGATGAATAATGGAATGCTGGTATAGTCTCAATCAGTTCAAAGCCTCTGTATCAGTTTATCTGCCAGGGATATTTTTTTTGTAAAGTAGATCTAAACCATAACTGGACATTTAGATGGCTAAATCACAGCTATTAAAAAATGCTATTAGAAGATACAGTTTTCATATTTGCGTTTTTGTGCTGTTGATGTCCTTCGCCCTCTTTGGAGGCCACATCTATATGCATGCAGCTGCACGTCAATGCTCTGGCCGAGCTTCTTAATCGCTCAATAGTAATAAAGGCGTTACATGCCTGTGCTGGAAAAAACACGCCTGGCTATGGTCTCCTCTGAAAGCTCTTTTGACCGGGCATATCAATTGGAAGACAGGGGCAGAGGGTTGTCACCCCATAACAAGTGCCTAAATAAGAACTTTGTGGCAGGATTATCTGGTATTTTGACCAAACATTACATGTTATTGAAATTGATTTGATTTTAGTGGCTAGGTTTACTTCTACTTTAAGTATATTTGCTGCCTGCCTTATCCCAAGGTTGGTATCAGTTGTGCATTGCACAATAAGGAATTTTACAAACAGGGTTGGGAAAAAAAAAAAAAAAAAAAAAAAAAAAATCACAGGCTGTGAACCTATTGAACTAGCTCAGAGCTTTCCCTAATGCCGCGTACACACGAGCAGACTTTACGGCAGACTTTGCCTGGCGGACAGCATTTCGGCAGACAATTCGATCGTGTGTGGGCTCCAGCGGACTTTGTTTTCCCAAAAGTTGGACTTAGATTTGAAACATGTTTTAAATCAATCCGTCGAACTCGAGTCCGGTCAAAAAGTCTGCTAGTCTGTATGCTAGTTTGACAGACAAAAAGCCACCCTAGGGCAGCTATTGGCTATGAACTTCCTTGTTTTAGTCCGGTCGAACGTCATCACGTGCGAATTCGACGGACTTTGGTGGATTGTGTGTAGGCAAGTCCGTTCATTCGGAAAGTCCGTCATAAAGTCCGCCGAAAAGTCCGCCGGGCAAAGTCTGCCGTAAAGTCTGCTCGTGTGTACGCGGCATTAAGGATTCTAGCCAAATGCTACAGTGCTGAAGCTTTGAAAAAGATCTAAAATAAATGGATTGCCCCCAATCCACACCTCCCTGCACTGCACTATTGTATTCTGACCGCAGGACTCCTCTACAGTACTGATCAGTGCTGCAGTTGGTAAGCTGCAATCGTTGCTTGCATAAAAATATACTAACAGTCACATTCAAGAGGATTTGTATGGCCACAGATGGATCAAAATTCACCCAGTTTAGAAGAGAAAAACAGCCTTTCCCTACCTCCTGTTCCCACTGCATTTGTTAAGAGTCATTCACATCTGCCGGTATACTAAATCATACACAGCCCTGGAAGCTGTGTAGCAGCATAATGTGTGCAATAAGTCATCTTCATAGGTCAGTACAGTCATGTGCCACTGCTGACCAATGAGTGTCTGCTTACTTCTAGGACAAAAAGACCCTCATTTGCCAGCTGTCACATGACCGCACTGATCAGTGACTGTGTAATTTCACACATTATGCAGCTACACAGCTTCTGGAGCAGTATACAGACTTAAAGTGCCAGTTCACACCGCATGCAGTCTAGTGTTTTTTTTCTGCATCAAAAACACATGGATAGTAGGTTATATGGTTGACACATATTGTCCTTATTTAAGGTGAAGAAAAAAGGGGGAAAATGCACTGGAGCCTGTCAAAAAACGCGTATGCAGAAAAGCATCCGGAACCCATCCGGACTGCGTTTCTATGGTGTGAACTGGCCCCAATTGTACTGATTATACCAGCAGACGTGGGCAGCGAATGATTCGAAGTAAATCGAGATAAGTGCAGTGGGGACAGGAGTAGTAAGGAGGCTGTTAGAAATTACCAATTTTTTTTTGGTAAAAAAAAAAAAAAAGGTGGAGATTAATTTTAATGCATTTTTTTTTTTTACCACCTCACATCGCAGTTCCTCTCAACTAGCAGGAAGAATTCACTAAAACTTCTTCCAATAAGATGACAAGTATCATTAAAATGATAGTAAAGTCAGAAGTTTTTTTTTATCTTAATGCATTCTTTGCATTAAGATGAAAAGCCTTGTGTGCAGCAGCCTCCCGCAGCCCCCTGAATACTTACCTGAGCCCCATCTCTATCCAGCGACGTCCACGAGTAAAAACAGTTGTCCGGGACTCTCCTGCCTGATTGGCTGAGACAGCAGCGGCGCCATTGGCTCCCGCTGCTGTGAAACTTAACCAATCAGAAGAGAGAGGGGGCGGGGCTGTCACTGGCCCATAGCAAGCTGCTTGCTGTGGGGGCACTACCCAGGAGCACTGAAGAGGAACCCGAGAAAAGGATCTGGGCTGCTCTGTGCAAAACCACACTAAATAATATATATATATATATATATATATATATATATATAAAAACACACATACATAAATTCAATTTACAAAATTGTGAGCAAGCAGCTCTTTATTGCAGAAGGGACATGCTATGTCTCTTCTGCAATAAGAACAGTTGCCTGCTCGCAGTCTTCTAATGAATGTAAACTGAGCTGCGCATGCACAGCATCACATTCTGGTAGTGCCAGATTCCAAGGTGCATGCGTGAGGCAATGTCACCCCTGATGGCCAGTCAGGAGGCTTAAAACCTGGCACTCAGAAGTAGCCTGGGGAGAAGATGACAGTAGCCAGTGAGAAATATAACTATAGCATTGCTGGAAAGAGGCGGCAAATCTTTTTTGGGGGTTAGTTCCACTTTACCAATTTCTAGCCAGCAAAAAATTGCATGATGTTGAACATCCATGTGAATTCATAAGAGTGGAGACAGCACAGGTGCAATTGCATGTCACTGATTCTTTGTGCACCGTTGTGCATCTGTTACACTAAATACATTAGTAAAAAGGTGTAGAAAACAGGACTGCAAAAAAGGATTTTTATAACAGCTTACCTGTAAAATCATTTTCTTGGAGTACAACATGGGGAAAAAAAAAAAGAAAAAAAAAGCCTAAGTAATAACTTAATGGGTATGTAGGCACCTTCAGGTGATGGACACTGGTATATCCAATACAGGAAGTTCACTCCCCTATATAACTTCCTTCCAGGAGTACCTCAGTTTTTGTAGCAAAGCAATATATCTAAACCCCAAAAAGAGGGACCTGTGTGTCTCATGATGTGCTCCATCCTGAGGATATAGCAACCAAGAACAACAGCTTCCTTGTCAGAAGGACTAAGGGAATATGCTGTATGTGTTCAAATGGCTGTTTTTGTAACACTGACAAAACTAAGTTCAAGCCCCAAGGGTTCAAAGGTGATCTAACAGGTGGATTATTACACATCACCCCTTGCATAAAACCCCGAACTAAAGAACATGTAGCAAGTGGTCTTTGATATAAGCCAAGACTTGGCCTTTAATAGTACTCAAGGCCAACTTCATCTCTACCCCCAATTGTAGAAAGGCAAGAATTCTGCCTATGCTATATCGCTGAGGGTGCCAACCCTTGGATTCACACCAGGAAACATAAGCCCTCCATAAAATATAGTTCTGGAAGCTGGCTTTCTTGCATTAAAGTAGAGATAACAGACCCGGAAAGCCCACGTTTCTTCAGAATGTTGGTTTCAATAGCCAAGCCAATAAATTTAGCGTTCGTAAGGTAGGATGGAACATCGGCCCCTGTGATAGTAGGTCTGGCCCTAGTGGAAGGGACCATGGATCCCCCACCGCCATCTTTACGATTTCTGCATACCATGACCTTCTGGGCCACACTGGTGCTACCAGAATTACCGGCTTTCTTTCTCGCTTGATTCTGCAAAGAAGTCGAGGCAGCAACTGAATAGGGGGAAATGCATAAATCAGTGAGAACTGATCCCACGGGGTCACTAACGCATCTGTCTCGCATGCGAGTGGATCCCTTGTCCTGGACACAAAGTTGACTAACTTCATGTTGAATCTGGACGCTAGAAGATCTATGTCCAGAGTTCCCCATCTTTGGCAAACAGCCCGAAAAATGTTGGCGTGAAGAGACCATTCCCCTGGGAATAACTGCTGGCGACTCAGGTAGTCCGCCTGCCAATTCTCTACTCCCGGAATGAAGACTGCCGACAGGCACGGAACATTCCTTTCTGCCCAAGTTAGAATATCGTTCACCTCTGTCTGCGCTGCAAGACTCTTGGTGCCCCCTTGTTGATATAGACCACCGCTGTGGCATTGTCGGATTGGATCCTGACAGGACAATCCCATAACCTGGAAGTCCAGGTCTTCAGAGCCAAACGCACTGCCCAAATCTCTAGAATATTTATGGGCAAGGCTCTTTTGGTTCTTGACCAATGTCCCTGGACAGTTGTCCTCTCTAGTACTGCTCCCTAGCCTGAAAGGCTGGCGTCTGTCGTTACCACATTTCAGATAACTGGTCTGAATGATTTCCCCTTCAGCAGATTCTGGGTTAGTAACCAATTGAGGCTTTGGGACACCCTTGGGGACAGCCGCATTGGCAAGTCCAAAGCTTGGATTGTTTTGTTCCAAGCAAAAAGAATACCATTTTGCAACAGTCTCGAATGGAACTGGGCATAGGGAACTGCTTCGAATGAAGCCACCATCTTTCCTAACAACCTCATGCAAAAGCAAATGGAGGGATCTCCTTTCGACCTGACCATCCACACCAACTCTTATGGAGTTGATTTTTGCCTGAAGCAAGAACACCTTTTTCTGGGCTGTATCTATGATCAGACCCAAATACTCTAGCTTTCTTAGCGGTTTTAAGGAAGACTTCTCTCTAGACCGATTGGTCTATTAGCAATAGATTGTGTAGGTACGCCAAGCCTGTTATGCCCTTAACCTGGCTAGAGGTGGGGCCAGTACTTTTGTGAACACCCGGGGTGCTGTGGCTAGCCCGAAGGGCAAGGCTACAAACTGAAAGTGCTGCTGTTCTACTTCGAACCGCAGAAACCTTTGGTGAGTGGGAAATATAGGGGCATGCAGATATGCATCCCTGATGTCGAAAGACGCCAGAAGTTCTCCTCCTTGTAGGATAGAAACTATTGACCTGATGGTCTCCATGCGAAAGGAGCGGATCTTGAGGAACCGATTTAGGTTCTTTAGATCTAGAATGGGTCTGACATCTCTATTCGGTTTTGGTACCCTAAAGAGGTTTGAATAAAACCCCAAACCTTGCTCTTTTGTGGGGATCTGTACCCCCTGAGCTAGTAATCGGTCCAATGCCTGAAACAGGTTGTCTTTTCCCTGAATCTTTGGGAACGTTTGATCTCAGAAAACGAGACGGTGGAAACTCTAGAAATTCTAGTTTGTATCCTAGAGACACCGTGGAGGTGAATTTCCTCTTGCCAGATTTCTGTAGAAGTCTTCTACCCACTTTGGCGAGAGGGGGCGCCTCTTCATAATGAGGCTTTAGTATTCTGCTTTGCAGATTTCTGGCCCCAGGTCTTTTTCTGTGCCTGGGCCTGACCTTGAGGCTTTCCTCTAGAGTCTGACGGTTGAGGCCGTCCCCACTGCCTAGAGGCAGATACCCCTGGCGCAGGGAAAAGTCAGTTTAAATGAAGGACGTTTATACTTTCTTTTGACTGGCAAGAGTACTCTTCTCACTAGAAATAGTTTGTCCAAATCCTCCCCAAATAGTTTATCCCCATGAAAAGGGAAACTAGTCAGAAGCCTTTTGCAAGGTGCTTCGGCTGACCAATTTTTTAACCACAGGGTCCTACGAATGTGTACTAGCACAAGCGCAAGGCGGGATGCCTGGTGAATAGAATCTTTCATGGCGTCTATGGCAAAACATAGCACCTTTGGTAGTTTGGCCAAATCGCAGGCCTGTTGTGCAGGGACCTCTTTAAGGGCCTGTCTAAATTGGTCCCTTAGGGACTGACAGATGCCTATTGCCGCCACTGTAGGCTAAGTAACCGCACCTGCCAAAGAAAAAGGATTTTAACAGAAATTCCAATCTTTTATCAGTTAGATCTTTAAGCATTTGTGCCTTGTTTACTGGACAAGTTAGGCTATTATTCACACTGGAAATTGCAGCGTCAACTGTTGGTACCTTCCATCTTTTGGTTTATTTCTCCTCCATGGGACAGAGCCCTGTGAATCTCTTTGGAGGGAGAAAATGCTTATCTTGGTGATCCCATTCAGTATAAATAAGCTTTTCTAATAATGCGTGCACAGGATATGCATGAAAAGGCTGTGAAGGTTTTAATGAACTTAAAGAAGAAACAGAACTATCAGCTGACTCTGCTAGAGGTAGCTTGAAAGAGGCACGAACCATCTTGTATTATTAATTTCTCGGATTGCAAAGCTGAAAAAGGTTCATCTATCGTTTCCTGCGCAGAGGAGTAATTGGTTTGCCCTTCTTCCTGATCCCCAGAGGGTAACCCCTCAACCTCTACCCACTGTTCCCTTGTTAAGGGGTCTGAGGTGGGGGGAAGGGGATCTAACACGCTTCCTATCCTAATCACTAATCTTCCTCCTAGGCCCTTCGGGGCGGAGGAAAATGCAACTTCAACCACGTATACAGGGGCTGAAGTGTGAGAAGCAGTTGCACCACCAATTGGTCCCAATGACTCACCCTGGCTTGCCATATCTGGTATCTCAGGCGAGGATGACAGTGTGGAGACAGGACACGAGTTCCCGGCGCCGGTGGAATTTTTGGTATCTTTGGGGTGTTTTTTAGGAGCCATAGTGCTGAGCACAAAAAAACAGAGGCACTAAGTAAACAAGACAATGTAGTGACTTGCACACTCGCTGAGCAAAATAGTTAGCAAAAGAAAATGCTAATAAAGTTCAGCTTTTAGTGGTTTCAAATGTTATTTCCTGTACTGGAAATGCCATGCATTGCTTACGTGCCCCCAGCGCTCGTGTCCTGTGTCTCTGCTTGCAGCTATGATATGTGAGCGCCTGTCTCCAGTGCCTGCGCCGTGTGTCCCTCGTGTACTTACGTCCTGCGCCTTAGCCATGCCCCCTCCGTCAATCAATGTCTCCCCTCTGTCTTTCATTAGCCCTAATCCGCGCACGTGCGGGCGGCTGACATGCTCCTTGAGCGTGAGGCGAGGCAAGGGGGGGCTGGGGGGCAGGAAGTTTGAAAAAACCTGTGGGGAATAGAATAACTTCTAAATGAAAAGCCGCTGCTACACCACCCTCAGTTGTACCTCCCTCCCCCAGGGGGGAAATGTTCAGGATGAGGAAGCCCCCCTGGCTTTTGAGACCACACACATGCTGTTTAGCTGGGACTTCTGAGCTGACTGAGAAGCGACGTACTAAGGTATGCATTTCATCCCTCTACTGGAGCCTTTAGGCATGACAACATTTTTACTTTATGTAAGAAAAAAAGCATAGGTGGACTTTTTACAGTTCCTAGGCTTCTTCCCTTACCTTTTCCTCGCTGCAGGATACTGCTATAACAGACAGATCCAAACTTCACCCATCACAGCGGGCTGCCTTAGCAAACCTTTAGCAAAGGTTTTGCTTTAGCAAACCTTCAAGCACCGGGTCCCTATTATAGGGGGTCCACTGCCTTGGACCTGTATAGCATCTCAGGAAAACTTTAGGTAATGTAGCATGACCAGAAAAGTTCTGTGTCCAGCCCTGCAAAGAGGCATTACAGGCAAAACCTTCGTATACGAGGCCCGGGTACCATCCACCATGGCCGCAGTGGCACTTTGGATGGATCCGGTCTATGGAGGCTGTTTAAATCCAGCAGGGATCCCTCCAGTGGAGCTCTTCAGAGCACATCTTCACTCGTGACCAACACCTTAGACACTGACGAAAAAACTGTGGTACTCCTGGAAAGAGGAGGGGTTATATTAGGGAGTGAACTTCCTGTATTGGGTATACCTGTGTCCCATGATGTATGCTAAAGAAAAAACACAACAAATACATGCATTTTAATTACAAAATGATCTTACATATATATTACCTGTGGTCAATTTACGGTCAGTACCCTGGCTGGAATCTAGCAGTTTCTTCAAAAATTAACTCCTTCAGCGTCTCTTTGGGCAAGTCATCCAGCTCCATTTCAAACTTAAAAGGTGCCTCAGCAACAGGCTAAATTAGAAAAAAAAATAGTCACTTGTGGAACTATATATACTAATCACCAAGCAATAAAGATGTCTGCAGGTCTCAAATTATAGTGTTACAGCAGGGTTCAAAACTAAAGCAAAAAGGAAGCCAAGACATAGAGGGTAATAAATTGGTTTAGCTAAATTACATACTTAGGGTTCAATTGCATTGAAAATCTGACCTCAGATTAAGGATACCTTTAATTCACTTATTAGGTTAGTAAAAAAATGATATCTTTGTGATGGGTCAAATTGACCTGTGCAGGACATATCACAATCAAATCGAATAATACATTTTAACAGGAATTTTAATGTTGCCCAATTACAATAATTTTCATGGCCTTGAGCACTAACAGTTTACAAAAGTTAAAAAAGAAATTAAAAAAAGATTTTTGTATCTTTATTTCTTAGATTACAATTGGGACATCAAAAGCAGCACAGCTGAGGTGGTGGCCAACAGCCACTGACAGGCTCTAAAGGAAAAAATACTGCAAACTGACTACAAGTCAGAACTAGAGGTCGACCGATATGGGTTTTTCTCTGGCCGATGCCAAACCCGATATTTAGAAATCGCGGTGGCCGATATATGATACCGATTTTTTTTTGGGCTGATATATTAGGCCGATTTCTTTTTTTTTTTTTTTCCCTTCATCGCATAGAATCTAACAGTTAGACCCCTTTCACACTGGGGCATTTTTCAGGCGCTTTTGGGCTAAAAATAGCGCCTGTAAAAACGGCTCCCCTGCAGTCTGTGTGAAAGCTCGAGTACTTTCACATTGAGGCGATGCGCTGGCAGGATGTTAAAAAAAAAAGTCCTGCAAGCAGCATCTTTGGAGCGGTGCATACCACTGCTCCACCACTCCTGCCCATTGAAATGAATGTGCACCGCTGCCGAAGCGCCTGCAAAGCGTTTCGGCAGCAGTGCTTCAGGGGCGCATTTAACCCCTTCTTCGGCTGCTAGCTGGGTTATAAGCTCCGCTAAAACTAACAGCGTTTTACCGTCAACGCATGCCCGCTCCAGTGTGAAAGCAGCCTTAAGTAATAAGTGATACAGAAAATTTTTTATATTTAAACATTTATTAAACAAAAACCTCCAATCAGTTCACTTGTATGTATAATTTAGATTTAAAAAAAAAAAAAAATAAAAAAAAACGATATCTTAAATATTAAATACACAAAAACAGGTAATCAAAACTTTTGGACGAAAAAAAATGGGCTAACTTTACTGCTTTTTTTTTTTTAATTTCATTAGTGTATTTTCTCAAAAAAAATTGCGTTTGAAAGACCGCTGCGCAAATACCGTGTGACAAAATATTGCAACAACCGCTATTTTATTCCCTAGGGTCTCTGCTAGAAAAAAAAATATATATATATAATGTTTGGGGGTTCTAAGTGATTTTCTAGCAGAAAATACAGGATTTTTACTTGTAAGCAACTAATGTTAGAAAAGATTTAGTCTTTAAATGGTTAAACTGAGAACTTCTCCGGAGTTCAGTCTATTGATAAAAGAACCTGAAAGAGATACAATGTATCTTCTTATCAGACTTGGCAGGCTGCCCAGGGAGGAGAGAAGATAACTTCAGAAAACTTGCATTGACTTCTATTACAGAAGTCATTTGCAAGTCCTGCTGAAGGTATAATCGGCTTTTTTTATCAGCACAATAGGCTGATGCCGATTAAGTAAAAAAAGCCAAATATCAGCCGATATATCGGTCGACCTCTAGTCAGAATCACCTTAATGATCAATGCCCGCACCTGAACCACAACACATGGCTCCAAAAATCTTCTGACCCACCCTCCAGCGAAGTATCCATACCCATGAATGGAAAAACAGGAAATCTAGGCTCACTACTAAGCACATTAAAGGGTAGAACAATGAAAGATCTATGAAGCCTTCCTCAGGAATCTGCAAGATAACCACATGAGGGGACCTATGCCCAGGCTATCAGGTTCCAAAATATCTTTGCAGACATACTCTATCTCCAACAAGGGTTACATGAGGCAGAAATCCAGTATGTTTGGTTTGTTGACAGACAAAAAAAAAAAAAAGGAGGGTTTGAGGGGCAGAAACAAAGTACTGCTGGCCAAGGTGATGTAGGGCACCTCTGGGTGCACAAACGTCTCACTTTGATGCCAAGCTTACCAGTTGAGGAGAGCTAGATTCCAATATATAGTGATTCTAGGGAAACAATGCAACCAAGAGAGCCACAGGTACTCTTAGCTTCATCCCGAGCAAGTAACAGGAAAAGTTGTAACATTTTGTACAGTAGCAAAAGAAAGGGAGTAGCCACTGAAAAGGGTGCCAGAGACAAGGGGTTGGACTGTGGGCTGAAATCTGCACTCAAGGGACAGTAGGCAAGCTGTCTAAGCACCCATCCTGAAACACAATCAGCCCCCCTCCACTTGTCCAAGTGTTTATTACTATTTTAAATGATTTTTTAGCATAAATATGAAACATTTTAAGACTATGTATTGTTCAGAAGCGAAGATTGGTTTGCACTTTCTTCATGCTCTATATACTTACTCTGAAAAGAGGAAAAAAAAAAGCAGAAAGTAGAACGAGAGACATCTCGAAAGAGCAGCTTGCAGTAGCGACCGAGTGTTTGGAAGCAAGGCAAGAGATTTAGAAAGTAGGGCACTCAAAGTGAAACCCGCTGTGGCTTCAGTGTGTTCAGACCATAGCAAGCTGAAGATTTGAATGACAGGTGTGCAGCCCTCATGAACAAGTCTAATGATGCCCTAACAAAGGTAATCAGCCTTTTAGTAGTGTTAAGACATGTGCCACTGTTTCTTTCCATAAGTGGGAAGCTGAAAATCTGATCAACTCCTATAGAGATTGACAAATTGAATCAGATAAAAGGCAAGCCCTATGGTATCCAGGACACAAATGTGGTCTGACTTAAGGTGGGGGTCCCTAGAGAGGAAACAGATGCGATTCCTACACCAGCTTTGCTTAAGAGGTGGAAGCAAGTGGCTGGGAATGGTAGATTCAGTCAAATTAGGCATTTTGTTGTCAGATTGGGGCATAATGCTATGCCATAGCATATGCTGTGCCATGCTGTGAAGACTGACCAGCAGCAGGCCAGTGCTCCCTGGACAGCATGGAGAGAGGGGGGACATGCAGAATTATTCCTGCTGGAAATCTCTGCCTTTCCATAAAAAAAGTTATAAGGCAACAGTGGGCACCCTACAATGGCACTGCAGTCAGAAATGGCCAGATGACCAAGCCAGATAAGATGAGGCAGAGTAGAAGAGCTAGGCGATCCATTGGCGCTGACACTGCAATTTTGTTTGTTTTGGCCCTCACCCAGAAGGGATCTTTTAGGACTACCTTGTAACCATCTCTCCTAGGCCATCCATGCGATATTCCGGTTTCAGCTTCTTGATCTGTCCATATGTTTGGGACAGCATACCTTTCAGACATGTTCATGTTTTTTCCTATATGTGTTTTTAATGAGATTATAATAAATTCAATATTTTTACTATGAGACCTTTATTCTTTCCTATTTTGGGATTTTAGTGGTAACCTTAAAAGTCTCTACCCTTTTTCTCTTTTTCTGTTATTGCTCAATTACTGGATGTGGTACCACGCTCTGCAGTATACAGTTGTGCTCATAAGTGTACATACCCTGGCAGAATTTATGATTTCTTGACCATTTTTCAGAGAACATGAATGATAACACAAAAACTTTTCTAACATGGTTAATAAAATGGCTTCAGCCAAACACTAACAACTGTGATTACTCTTTAAATCATAATCACAACAGAAACTACCCAAATGACCCTGATCAAAAGTTTACATACCCCAGTTCTTAACCACTGAAGGACTGAGCCTCTGAGATTTGTTGTTTACAAGTTAAAAACAGTTTTTTTGTTTTTTGCTAGAAAATTACTTAGAATCCCCAAACATTATACATTTTTTTTCTAACACCCTAGAAAATAAAATGGCGGTCGTTGCAATACTTTGTCACACCGTATTTGCGCAGTGGTCTTACAAGTGCACTTTTTTTTGGAAAAAATGCATTTTTTTTAATTAAAAAAATAAGACAGCAGTAGAGTTAGCCCAATTTTTTTAATATTGTAAAAGATAATGTTATGCCGAGTAAATTGATACCCAACATGTCACGCTTCAAAATTGTGCCCGCTCGTGGAATGGAGACAAACGTTTACCCTTAAAAATCTCCATAGGCGACGTTTACAAAATTCTACAGGTTTCATGTTTTAGGCGACAGAGGTGGTCTAGTGCTTGAATTATTGCTCTCACTCTACCGATCGCGGCTATACCTCACGTGTGTGTCTTTTTACACCGTTTAAAAAAAAAAAAAAAGAAGTGTCACTTTTATTCTTATTACAAGGAATGTAAACATCCCTTGTAATAGAAAAAAAGAATGGCAGGACCCCTTAAATGTGAGATCTGGGGTCAAAAAGACTGCAGATTTCATATCTGAGGCTAAAATGCAATAAAAAAATTTTTTTTTGTTTTTAAATGACAAAGGAAGAAGGCCCTTTACGACCCATGCGCAGCTTCCTGGCTGATGAATGCAAATGTTCTTCCAGTATTTGAGAACATACTGCATTCATCTTGCCATCAATTTTGACCAAATTTTCTGTGCCTTTGTAGCTCACACATTCCCAAAACATCAGAGATCCACCTCCATTCACAGTAGGAATGGTGTACCTTTCAGCATAGACCTTGTTGACTCCTTGCCAAATGTAGCGTTTAGGGTTGTGGCCAAAAAGCTCAAATTTGGTCTCATCACTCCAAATGACTTTGTGCCAGAAGATTTGAGGCTTGTGTCTGTGCTGTTTGGCGTATTGTAAGCGGCATACTTTGTGGCATTTGCGTAGTAATGGCTTTTTCTTCTGGCAACTCGACCATGCAGCCCATCTTTCTTCAAGTGCCTCCTTATTGCTCATCTTGAAACCACGTTTTCAGAGAGTCCTGTATTTCACCTGAAGTTATTTGTGGGTTTTTCTTTGCATCCCGAACAATTTTCCTGGCAGTTGTGGCTGAAGTCTTAGTTGGTCTACCTAACCGTAGTTTGGTTTCAACAGAACCCCTCATTTTCCACTTCTTGATTAGAGTTTGAACAATGCTGACTGGCAGTCTCAATTCCTTGGATATCTTTTATATATCCCTTTCCCGATGTATACAGTTTAACTACCTTCTCCAGCAGATCCTTTGACAATTCTTTTCCTTACCCCATGACTCAGAACCTAGAAACGTTAGTGCAGCAATGGATGAAAGCAGCAAGGGTCTGTCAGGAGTCCAGAAACTCATTGACCTTTTATACACACACACACACACACTAGTTACAAGCAAACAGATCACAAGTGAGGATGGTTACATTCAATAGCCAAACACCTTTGTGTCAACTTGTGTGCATGTTAACATGCCAAAATCACCAGGGTATGTAAACTTATGGTCAGGATTATTTGGATAGTTTATGTTGTAATGATTTAAAAAAAAAAAAAAAAAAAAAAAAAAAAAAAGTGTAAACACAGTTGATTGATAATAAATGGCTTCAGCCAAACACTAACCATAAGTGAAAGAAATGTTTTTCTACTATCATTCACATTCTCTGAAATATGGCCAATGAATCAAATTCTGCCAGGGTATGTAAACTTACGAGCACAACTATATGCCTCAGATCTTTTCTGCAGAATAGAAGAGTAGATGAAAACATTGGCGTCAAATTAAATCTGAGCATTTCATTATCTGGGAAGACAACAGACATTCATCTGGAATGTTACACAATCTGCCAATGATATTTTTTCCTCCCATTTGCAATATGGGTTTATTTCACCCTTTTTTTGACAAAGGTTTATAGAGCTGCTGAGAAATGCTAGAGTTTGTTTTTCCTAAACCATGTTATAAAAATCAAGAGGTGAAATGTGTTGCCATGGCTATCTTAGAGATTTTTATAGCTTAAATAATGAATGGCATTAAGACCATTTATTGTTTTAGAAGCGAAGATTACGCTATGTATATGCGAACAAACCTGTTAGACTGGTTCATGAGCTCAGAGCAGTAAGGCATTACAGGAAGTTAAGTGTAGTAGGTATTTTTTCAAAAGTGTTAGCTGGCTTCTGGAACTTGGGCTCTGAGTACCTGCAAATGAAGTAGAGGGGTGTGAATATTC
Organism: Lithobates clamitans; assembly: GCA_037952925.1. Classification (NCBI taxonomy): domain Eukaryota; kingdom Metazoa; phylum Chordata; class Amphibia; order Anura; family Ranidae; genus Lithobates; species Lithobates clamitans. The sequence goes on from JBBGZY010000247.1 coordinate 2,294,822, forward strand.
TGACCCCTCCACAGACCTCCTGTGTTGTGGGAAGAGAACGATCCTGCCACCCACGGCATTGCCGATCACAAGGTCAATGTCAAGACCAAGTAGACCACATCCCCCGAAGGTTAAACAAGTCAAGAGTGCTCTGTACATCTATACAGAGATCAGTATCAAGGGATACACAACAAGTTTAGATGTTTGCAATAACTCATCACAACTGAAACATAAGGCTCGAGATTTGGAAATGGGGACCAACCCAGGTGGTGGAGGGATCCCTTTTGAGAGAACATGCACATTCGAACATGGGCTGACAGATTAAAGTCGCTAGGGGTAAAACCAGCCAATTCAAACAGATTTAAAGAGGGGTTCTTGATGCCCATCAGTAAAATCCTGAAAGGTCAGCATTCCCTAAGTCAATTTAATGGTGTGCTTGTTGAGGTGTATTACTAGTACATTTACAGTGGAAACAAACTACCAGTTTACCAATTCCCTCAAAAAAGAAGAAAAAAAGTCAGAACTCTCAGGGACTTCCCATTCTGTATAGATATCTATATTAAACAGCAGGTTTAGTGAAAAGGTATTTGAAGCTGTAGGATGCCTAACAGACTCAATGCCTGGAACAGCACATGGGATCCTCCAGAAGCCGCATAAAATGCACTGAGTCATGGGTTGTACAATGCCCTGTAAACTGTGATGGCAGGAGACTGCAGGGGCTTAAAATAGCCACTTTAGAGCTAGATTCATAGTCCCATCAGTCCAATTCAGAGATGGTAAGAAGTACCACGGGCGCAGCTTTATATAAGGGCTCAGGAGGCAAGAGTGTCTGTAGGGGATGATGTTGAAGCACATTTAAAGCGTCTGTGGGCACAGTGCCCCAGTAGCAAAGCACAAGTCGCTAGAAAGTTCAAAAATCCAAAAGGAGCTGAGGACTACTCTAATGACGACCCAGTAAAAATAGAAGTCTCAGGATCCAGATTACAGGTGGCTGTTCTTACTAGATATAACAGATGAATGCCCCTATATTCACCAGGCGAGATGGGCTGGGGCCACCCATAGCAGTGGGACTGTCCTCTCTGGGTCTTAGCTAGTACACGTTGCTTCCCTTAAGTGATAATACAACCCGACCCTTCAAGGAGCATATGCGGGATGGTGCTTCCTCTAAGCCAGTGATGGCGAACCTTGGCACACAAGATGTTTTGGAACTACATTTCCCATGATGCTTAACTACCCTGCAGAGTGCATGAGCATCATGGGAAATGTAGTTCCAAAACATCTGGGGTGCCAAGGTTCGCTAACACTGTTCTAGGCTGAATGGTGGGAAAGACTGAAGACTGTCTATGCGTTGCTCCACCCAGGGGATGACATCGGCACTTGGGCCCTTTTAACCCTTCCCGTACTGAAATTGGCAGTGGCAAGAATTTTAAAAAGGCACTCAACAATGTAAAAGTGTTTAAGCCCAAACAGCCGACTTGCAAAGTGAATCTTTAGAGAGGGTCACACTTGGGGCTGTGGTACAGCTCTGGACTTGCAAAGTGCTTTGTGGCTAACAGTACACACAGTTCTGGAAGGAGCCACAATGCAACACCTCAGTGCCCAGAGGTCACATTCCAAGATCACCTTTTTCGAATAGAAGGTATGTGTGTGTGTGTATATATATATATATATATATATATATATATATATATATATATATATATATATATATATATATATATATATATATATATATATATATATATTAGGGCTGCAACTAACGATTATTTTCATAATCGATTAGTTGGTCGATTATTGTTTCGATTAATCGGTTAATAACCTTAAAAAAGAAGTGTGGTGTATAATTTAGTTAATATGTAAAGTTTTTTTTTAAAAAAGCAATTTATTCTTAAATATCTCTATGCAGTGGTAAATATAAACAACCAACTATATGGTTAGGGAGCAAAATATTGAATCCACTGAGAATGACAGAAGAGATATACTGTATATACACTATTAGAGGAGATATACTGTATACACTATTAGAAGAGAAATACAGTTTTTTGGCCAATTTGTTGTTGGGCAGATTAAAAAATACAAATTGCTGCAAAAACGCATTACATGCTTTTCTGCAGCTCCTCCATTGAAGTATATTCAACCAAAAAAGCACCGTTTTGCGTTAAAAAAAAAAAAAAGAAGTCCTTGACCCTTTCCAAATACGCAGAGGCTGAAAAAAAAAGCATAGATGTTGAACGTGTCTCATAGAAAACCATGTTAAATGAACTGTAGTGTGTTTCTGCAAAAAGCATCAAAAAACACAAAGATGTGAACCAGGCCTAAGACATTTAGTAACATAATGGGTTTAAAAAAAATTAAAATTAGCCTTTTGAAGTACAAAAAAAAAAAGCAAATAATCGCTACTGTAAGGGGTTCATTTTTTTACTGTAGAACTGTGAAAGTAATATTTACAGTAGCAATTATTTGCTCTTTTTGTACTATAAAGGGCTATTTTTATTATTTTTAATCCAATTATGTTACTGGCCGATTAATCGATTATGAAAATAGTAATCGATTAATTTCATAATCGATTAGTTGTCGATTAATCGATTAGTTGTTTCAGCCCTAATATATATATATATATATATATATATATATATATATATATATATATATATATATATATATATATATATATATATATATATATATATATATATATCCTATTTATAACAGCTTACCTGTAAAAATCCTTTTCTTTTGAAGTACATCACGGGACACAGAGCCATAGTAGTTACTATGTGGGTTGTAGGCCACCTTTGGACACTGGCACACCCTAAACAGGAAGTTGCCTCCCCATATAACCCCTCCCATACCGGGAGTACCTCAGTTTTGTAGCAAAGCAATACACGTGTATACTAGAAAGAGGGGCAGGACCTTTGGGTCCCGCAATGTACTTCAAAAGAAAAGGATTTTACAGGTAAGCTGTTATAAAAATCCTATTTTCTTTAATTGGACATCACAGGACACAGAGCCATAGTTACTATGTGGGATGTCCCATAGCAATGCCAACTGAGGGGAGGAAGACACAAGAGAATTAGGGCAACATGAGACTGGAGGAGTTATACTGCCTGCAGCACACTACGCCCCAAAAGGCAATATCCTCATGCCTTTTTACATTCACCTGATAGAATCTGGTAAATGTATGCATTGAGGACCAAGTTGCGGCCTTGCAGATTTGAGCCATGGAGGCTTAGTGATGCACTGCCCACGGAGCACTAACAGCCCTAGAGGAGTCCGTTTTAATTTGAGAGGGTGGAATCTACCTCTTTAAACCATAAGCTTGAACGATTACTTGTTGAATTCATTTAGAAATAGTAGATTTCGATACTGCCTGTCCTCTTTTAGGACCTTCAGGAAATATGAACAAAGCATCCGTTTCCCGAATCTGATCAGTTGCCTTTAAGTAGACGTTGACTGCTCTCACCACACATCTAGGGAATGTAGTGATTTTTCTTCCATAGAACAGGGTTCCGGAAAAAAAAAAAAAAGGAAGGTAGAACAATATCCTGGTTTAGATAAAAACCTGATACTACCTTCGGTAAAAAGTTAGGATGAGGACGCAATACTAACTTATCCTTGTGAATAATAATATAGCTTTTACAAGAGCAGCCAACTCGGATACCCTTCTTGCAGAAGGTATGGTTACCAGAAAAACTATTTTCCTTGCCAAAAAAAAAGGCAAAGGAATATGTCGTATCGGCTCAAAAAAGCTGTTTTTGTAATGCGGACAGAACTAAAAATTCAAGTCCCAAGGGATCAGGGGTGACCTAACCGGAGGCTTAAGCCGCGTTACTCCCTGAATAAAGCTACGAACCAGAGAATGTGAAGCAAGCGGTCGTTGAAAAAATACCGATAAGGCCGAGACCTGTCCTTTGAAAGTACTCAAGGCCAGCTTTATTTCTAACCCCATCTGCAGAAGGTCAAGGATTCTACCCATGAACTATTTCCTGGGGTACCAACCCCTGGTTTTATACCAGGAGACATATGCTTTCCAGACTCCATAATATATGATTATGGAGGCAGGCTTCCTTGCATTAACCAAGGTAGATACCACTGAACCGGACAGCCCACGTTTCCTCAGAATGTGAGTCTCAATTGCCAAACGGTTAAATTTAGAGTTTGAAAGGCAAGATGGAATCCTGGACCTTGCGAGAGAAGGTCTGGATGTCGTGGTAGGGTCCCATGGAACCCCTACCGCCAACCTTACGATCTCTGCATACCAAGATCTTCTGGGCCACAAGAATCACCGACTTCCCTTCCTGCTTGATCCTGCGAAGAAGTCGTGGATGCAGACAGAAAAGGAGGGAATGCATTAAACAGTAAAACTGATTCCACGGGAACACCAAGGCACCTGTTCCACATGCTAGCGGATCCTTTGTTCTTAACACAAAGTTGACAATATCTTTGTTGAGCCTGGACGCAAATAGATCTATGTCTGGAATCCCCCATCTTTTGACCTATTGTCAGAAGATTTCGGAGTGAAGGAACTAGAGGTCGACCAATATATCGGCTAACTTGGCGTTTTTTAATTTATCGGCATCGGCCGATTGTGCTGATAAAAAAAGGCCGATTATAACTTCAGCGCAACTTGCAAATGACTTCTGTAATAGAAGTCAATGCAAGTTACCTGAAGTCTTCGGTGGTGCGACTTCTCTCCTCTCTGGGCAGCCTACCAAGTCTGATAAAAGAAGCTAAAAAGATACAATGTTTATACTTATCAATGAACTGAACTCTGTGTAGGAGTTCTCAGTTTAACCATTTAAAAACTAAGCCCCCTTTCACACGATCGGCCTGTTCAGGTCCGCCTGTCAGTTTTGACGGCAGACTTGAACGGGCGCTTCCTGTTAGCCTATGGAGCGACGGATGTCAGCGGAGACATGTCCGCTGACATCTGACCCGTCTGATCCGCAAAAAGCAGACGGATGGCCCTACGCCCAGATCCGTCGCTGGCGGATCGGGTGAGATCTGATGGAAACGGACATGCTGTCCGTTTTCATCCGATCCCTCCATAGGCGGCAGCGGCGCCTGACAAGGACTGATCTCCCGCTAAGCCGGCGGACCGAGGCGGGCTCCGTGGAAGCGGAGTCCGCCTCGTGTGAAAGGGGTCTAAATCTTTTCTGACATTTGTTGCTTACAAGTAAAAATACTGTATTTTCTGCTAGAAAATCACTTAGAACCCCCAAAAATTATATTATATATTTTTTAGCAGAGACCCTAGGGAATAAAATAGCGGTTGCTGCAATGTTTTTTTTAAAAAACACACTAATGAATTAAAAAAAAAAAAAAAAAAAAAAAAAAACTAAGCAGTAAAGTTAGCCCATTTTTTTCATCCAAAAGTTTTGATTACCTGTTTTTGTGTATTTAATATTTAAGATAGTTTTTTTTTATCTAAATTATACATACAAGTGAACTGATTGGAGGTTTGTTTTGTTTAATAAATGTTTAAATGTAAGAAATTTTCTGTATCACTTATTACTTAAGGTTTCTCCCACACTGGAGCGGGCAGGCGTTGACGGTAAAACGCTGCTACTTTTAGCAGCGCTTCACGGGCACATTTAACCCCTTCCTCGGGCGCTAGCTGTGTTATAAGCGTGCCGCTAAAATGACGGTAAAGCGCCGCTAAAACTAGCAGCGTTTTACCGTCAACGCTTGCCCGCTCCAGTGTGGGAGCAACCTTAATTGCTTTGCAGACGCCTCGGCAGCGGTGCCCATTCATTTCAATGGACAGGAGTGGTATACACCGCTCCAAAGATGCTGCTTGCAGGACTTTAACATCCTGCCAGCGCATCGTCTCAGTGTGAAAGCACTTGGGCTTTCACACCGAGACTGCAGGGGAGCCGTTTTGCAGGCACTATTTTTAGCCCAAAAGCGCCTGAAAAACGCCCCATTGTGAAAGGGGGTCTAACTAACTGTTAGATTTTATGAGATGAAGGGGAGAAAAAAAAAAGGCTTAACAAAATGAAATACATTTGCTCCTTTTCTTAAATGGCAAAGGGGTACCTTTCCACTAGAAATTCTTATGATGGATTATCCAAGATATCCCAAACAGCTGTTCACCGCAAAAAGGAAAACCAGCCAAGAGAGTGTGTGTGTGTGTATATATGTGTGTATATATGTGTGTATATATATATATATATATATATATATATATATATATATATATATATATATATATATATATACATATACATATACACACACATACATACATATATACACACACACATACATATATACACACACACACTCTTCGGCTGACCAATTTTCAACCATAGTATTCTATACATATAGTCAGGTCCATAAATATTGTGACATCGACAATTCTAATTTTTTTGGCTCTATACACCACCACAATGGATTTGAAATTAAACAAACAAGAATGTGCTTTAACTGCAGACTTTCAGCTTTAATTCGAGGGTATTTACATCCAAATCAGGTGAACAGTTTGTATATCAGCCTCCCACTTTTTAAGGGACCAAAATTAATGGGACAGATTAGCAATCAAACTTTCACTTAATACTTGGTTGCAAATCCTTTGCAGTCAATTACAGCCTGAAGTCTGGAACGCATAGACATCACCAGACGCTGGGTTTCATCCCTGGTGATGCTCTGCCAGGCCTCTACTGCAACTGTCTTCAGTTCCTGCTTGTTCTTGGGGCATTTTCCCTTCAGTTGTCTTCAGCAAGTGAAATGCATGCTCAATCGGATTCAGGTCAGGCGATTGACCTGGCCATTGCATAACATTCCACTTTTCTCTTAAAAAAACTCGGGTCATTGAACATCTGCACTGTAAAGCGCCGTCCAATGAGTTCTGAAGCATTTTGCTGAATATGAGCAGATAATATTGCCCGAAACACTTCAGAATTCATCCTGCTGCTTTTGTCAGCAGTCACATCATCAATAAATACAAGAGAACCAGTTCCATTGGCAGCCATACATGCCCATGCCATGACACTACCACCACCATGCTTCACTGATGAGGTGGTATGCTTTGGATCATGGGCAGTTCCTTTCCTTCTCCATACTCTTCTCTTCCCATCACTCTGGTACAAGTTGATCTTGGTCTCATCTGTCCATAGGATGTTGTTCCCGAACTGTGAAGGCTTTTTTAGATGTTTGGCAAAATCTAACCTGGCCTTCCTGTTTTTGAGGCTGACCAATGGTTTACATCTTGTGGTGACCCCTCTTTATTCACTCTGGTGAAGTCTTCTCTTGATTGTTGACTTTGACACACATACACCTACCTCCTGGAGAGTGTTCTTGATCTGGCCAACTGTTGTGAAGGGTGTTTTCTTCACCGGGGAAAGAATTCTTTGGTCATCCACCACCGTTTTCAGTGGTCTTCCAGGTCTTTTGGTGTTGCCGAGCTCACCGGTGCACGATTTCTTTTTAAGGATGTTCCAAACAGTTGATTTGGCCACACCTAATGTTTTTGTTTTGCTTTTTCAGCCCAATGATGGCTTGCTTCACCGATAGTGACAGCTCTTTGGATCTCATATTGAGTTGGCAGCCACAGATTCCAAATGCAAATAGTACACTTGAAATGAACTCTGGAGCTTTTATCTGCTCCTTGTAAATGGGATGATGAGGGACTAACACACCTGGCCATGGAACAGCTGAGCAGCCAATTGTCCCATTACTTTTGACCCTTAAAACGTGGGAGGCACATATACAAACTATTGTAATTCCTACACCGTTCACCTGATTTGGATGTAAATACCCTCAAATTAAAGCTGAAAGTCTGCAGTTAAAGCATATCTTGTTGGTTTCATTTCAAATCCATTGTGGTGTATAGAGCCAAAGAGATTAGAATTGTGTCGATGTCCCAATATTTATGGACCTGATTGTATGTACCAGCCCAGCAAAAGGTGTGAGGCCTAAAGATATGAGAGATTCTATTGCCAACATAAAGCTACTAGGAGCTTGCCAGAACCTGGGCCTGCTGAACAGGGAGCACTTTGAGCACCTGTTTAAAACTGGTCTCTCAATGATTTGACATATACCAAATTACCGTCAGCAAAGGCTGAGACACTCAACCTGTCAGGAAAACATGTTTTTTTTAATAGGAATTCCAACTCTTTATCCGTTGGATCCCTAAGTATTTGAGCATTGTCTGCTGGACAAGTCAAACTTTTAATCAGAAGATATAGCAGCGTCAATTGCTGGCATCTTTCCACCTTTAGAAAGTTTTTTCTTTCATAGGATTAAGTGTGAAAAACTTTTTAGGAGGGAAAAAATGCTTATCTGGGTGATCCTACTCAGAATACATGAACTTTCCCAACAATGAATGGACAGGAAAGGCGTGCACAGCTTTGAGGAGGCTTTAGCGAATGCAAAACAAGAAGAGGACGCTCAGTTAAAGTGTAAGTAAACCCTCCTGTTTTCAGCCAAGGAAGCTGCCATCTTTGCCTCTGTTTAATCTACAACTGCCATGATGCTGCACATGTGATCAATTATGACACCAGCCATTGGATGGTTTGACAGTTTGGTTGAGAGCACAACCAATGGGAGTGCTGCATTTCCGGCACATGCCGGAAATTAAACTGTTTTATGGCTGGGTTTACTACCGCTTTAAGGGTAGCATAAAATGTCAAGCGGGCCAATTCAGTAAGAAACTGCACCCACAATGTGAAGCTTGAGGGAGATCCCTTTAGCCCTCTTTTGGGGTGTTTCTAGCCCCCCCCTTCCAACCATAGCCCGATGCACAAAAACAGAGGTACTACCAGAAGGATCTCATCCACTGCTTGAGCAATAGTCCAGCCACGCGAGTAGTACATGTGTCAAAATAGGAATGCCTGTGTCACCAAACCTCATTCATGCCCCTGTTTGCTCTTGTGTCCCTGCAACAACTTGCAGCCAGCATAAATGGATTTTTTAAAAAACATACTCCCACGCTGGACGTTGGAGGATGCCAACGCAGTGCCAAGCCCCGCCCCTTACTCTTTTTCAAAAGAGCATTCCCGCGCGAAGCTCCGATCCGACGGGATCGGCTTGTGTATGAGGGAGGGATGCGAGGAGGAAACCTGAGAGCCGTCGCCATGCACGGGCTGTGGAAGAAAACGGCGTGGCCGATCGTTTTAGCTCTCCCCTTCCATGTGAAGAGGGGGAGAGCTTAGCCCAGGTAGGGGGCATCTGGTGGAAGCAAACCCCCCCCCCAAAAAAAAAAACTCACCAGAGGTCTGAGCTGCTTGCCGGAGGATAAGAGCCTGCTGCTTCCTGATACAGTGTGATCTCTGAGGAAAGCATGAGAAGGTACATGCTCCATACAGCCCCCAGTGGTGACACTTAGGCACAACAACAGTTTGTTTTTGTTTTTTTAAAACAAATTGCAAGTGGTTGTTCTTTGACTCTCCACTGAAGAGTAGCAACATGCTCAAAAACAACTCTCAAATGACCTGAAAACAAAGATTGTTCTACATTATGGTTTAGGGGAAGTCTACAAAACATTATCGCAGATATACACGCAGTCAGTGACCACTGTGAGGAACATAGTGAGGAAATGGAATACCACAGGCACAGTTCTTGTTAAGGCCAGAAGTGGCAGGCCACATAAAATATTGGAGAAGCGAAGGATGGTGAGAACGGTAAAAAAACAGCCCACGGACCACCTCCAAAGACCTACAACATCAACTTGCTGCAGATGGTGTCACTGGATGGATGGAGTTATTTGGTCATAACAAGGGGCATTATGCATGGCGGCAAAATAATACAGCATTCCAAGAAAAACACTTGCTATCCACAGTAAAATTTGGTGGAGGTTCCATCATACTGTGGGGCTGTGTGGCCAGAGCTGGTACTGGGAATCTGGTTAAAGTTGAGGGTCGCATGGGTTCCAATCAATATCAGCAGATTCTTGAGAATAATGTTGAGGAATTAGTCACAAAGTTGAAGTTACGCCGGGGCTGGATATTTCAACAAGACGACCCAAAACACTGCTCAAAATCTACTGGGGCATTTATGCAAAGGAACAAGTACAATGTTCTGGAATGGCCATCCCAGTCCCCAGACCTGAAAATCAACCTAACTGAACTGGAGATGTTTTGTAAGAAGGAATGGTCCAAAATGCATTCATCCAGAAACCAGACACTCATTACAGGCTATAGGAAGCATCTAGAGGCTGTTATTTCTGCTAAAGGAGGCTCTACTAAATATTGATGTGATTTTTCTGTTGGGGTGCCCAAATTTATACACCTGTCCAATTTTGTTTTGATACATATTGCGCATTTTCTGTTAATCCACTAAACCTCATTTCACTGCTGAAATATTACTGTGTCCTTCAGTTGTTTGATAGATCAAAATGAAATTGTTGATCCAAACACCCAAATATTTATAAAATGACAATCACGGAAATTGTCAGGGGTTCCTAAACTTTTGCATACGACTGTAGCACCCCGTTAGTAAAACTTTATGGCTTAAATTATCAAAAGTACTGGATCCCGGGGTCCAGCTCTCTAAAAAGAGAAGCGTTACAGGCAAAACCTTGTTTCTTCCGCCACAAGGCCCAGGTACCATTCAATTCGGCCTAAAAGAAACTTTGAATGGATCCGGCTGCATAGCTAGCCTCAGCAAGGATTGCTCCAGTGGAGCTCAGCACAGCACATCTTCACTCGTGACCAACACCTTCGACACTGGCGAAAAAAACTGGAGGTACTCCCAAGTATGGGAGGAGTTATATAGGGAGGCAACTTCCTGTTTAGGGTGTGCCAGTGTCCAGCACCTGAAGGTGGCCTATAACCCACATAGTAACTACTATGGCTCTGTGTCCCGTGATGTACCATTAAAGAAATTTTATAGATATTATACGAGATTTATATAGCGCCAACAGTTTACGCAGCGCTTTAGAATGTATAAGGGGGACAACACAATTACAGTACAGTTCAATACAAAAGGTACAGGAGGGCCCTGCTCGTAGAGCTTACATTCTAAAGGGAGGGGGTGGTGGTACAAAAGATAATAGCTGCAAAGAATGATTTGATGGGGGTGATATATATATATTGATATATATATTACACACACACCCCAAAAAATATTGAAGGAAAATTTTCACCAAAATAAAAAGTCTAGCAAAAAAAAAAAAAAAAGTGTCCAAACGTGTAGGAGACCAGGGAGAAAACAAAAAAACTTTTTTTTCCCTGTTTGCCAGTGTCCAAACTCCTAAGTGGCAGTATAACCAGACCATCTGCATTCCTGTGTCCCTCAACTGAGATTAAAAAAACTTTACATCAAGTTTTTCTTTTTTCCAATTCACAAGTTGCACACGAAATGGGAGCATGATTTTTACAACGTGTTGTACCGGTCTTGCAGTTCAGAGAGGGTAGGTAGATCTGACATCTTGCATGAGCTGATGCAGAGGATCTATCAAGCATATCAGCCTTAACTCTTCATAATGGTCACAACAGCAGTGATCAGTGTATAAACAAAAGTCTTGTCAAGTACCTCAAACAATATCCTTTGTGAATATAGTTTACCATCATTTCATTTCTGCTTCATCTTCATTTCTGTCCAGAGCACATAATATATGCAGAAACAATAGCAATATTGTGGAAAATTATAAATACCCATGTAGCGTCGATTCAATACCAGCTTTACGCCACTCGTCCTTTGATGGCACCGGAGTTTAGGGTAATTTGAGGTTTAAAATCCTGACCACTGATCAGGGATGCATCATTATGGATAGCGTTAATAAGAACACTCTAAGGCACCAGCTTTGTGTCAGTGAAAGCAAACATAGAAGACTACGCTGGTCTTCTCACCAAAGTAGAAAGCTCTTTGGTGAGTTCCTGCTTTTTTTTTTTTTTCACATTTCCCAATCTGGTCAGCTTTTTTCCGTTTAACTCACTGTCTTGTAGGAAGAAAAAAACGGAGTTAAGCTGGCCATACACCTATGGATTATCTGCAGATTTTCTATGGTTAGATAGAAAATGTGCAACAGATCTCTCCATGTTCGCTAAACTGTGTGGATGGAGGAATCTCCCACTTTTCCATCTAACCATAGAAAATCTGCAGATAATCTATAGGTGTATGGCCAGCCTTAGACTTACCGGTAATTATTTCCAGCAGTCTTCTAGGACAGCTGTTGAGAGATGGCGCTCCTCCCATCGCCAGAGGAAACGCGTTGCCATTCAGTCATTTTGACTTCACCGGCGACCAGGAAGGTGGTGTCTTCTCAGAGCTCCTGTGTCAGAACAGCGCCCTATAGTGGAATCATCTGGGAGTACACCACAACTCTTTAATCAGAGACAGATCGTGGTAATTCGGGGATTGGCATTTTCCTAAATCCGCCCGCGGTCACGCTGCTAGAGGGACATCTTAATGCTAGCTGGATATCCAGGTCTTCATTCCAGCCAGTCCACCTGCTGTTTTGGTACAACACACAGAGTGACGCTGCAGATCCATGTCCATCCGACCCCCGGTTTATTTGATCAAGCTCATTCAGCTTGTCATTTGGTAAGCGTGCATTTCAGGTGGTGGTGGATCACTATGATGGGTGTTTTCCTACTCTCTCCCTCCACACATCGATCCCTATGAACAGCGATCAAGGGCTCCTTCCCACTACCTAGTGGACTATTGGTTTACTTGATTTACGGACTTGTTATTTTTGTTTCACGAAATACTTTGTGGTATTGACTATATGTATTCAGTTTAAATACCAGTGTGTTTTTACACAATTGCACTCAGGTACAGATTTTATACCATTTGTCACATATATGCTTTTAAGGTAAAGCGCAGTTCTTTTTTCTTTTCTTTATATTTATGTGGATATCGCACATTTGAACTGCAGCTTAATATTTACACTTTTTTGAGCGCAGTGTTTTTTTCCTTTTCCATTCAGTCTAATGCCCTGTACACACGGTCGGACATTGATCGGACATTCCAACAACAAAATCCATGGATTTTTTCAGACGGATGTTGGCTTAAACTTGTCTTGCATACACACGGTCGCACAAAGTTGTCGGAAAATCCAAATGTTCTGAACACGGTGACTTAAAACACGTACGTCGGGACTATAAACGGGGCAGTAGCCAAATGCTTTTGTCTCATAATTTATTCTGAGCATGCGTGGCAGTTTGTGCGTCGGATTTGTGCAGACACGATCGGAATTTAAACGTTCGGATTTTGTTGTCGGAAAATTTTATATCCTGCTCTCAAACTTTGTGTGTCGGAAATTCAGACGGAAAAAGTCAGATGGAGCCCACACACGATCGGAATTTCCGACAACACAATCCGATCGCACTTTTTCTGTCGGAAAATCCGACCATGTGTATAGGGCATAAAAGGCGGTCCCTCAGGACCATGGTCAGTCATCACCAAGAACCAAAGGATGGAACTGAAAAATATAAAATCAGAACAGGTAATATCAATTCACCATTTTAATTCAAGGGTGGGAATGTGCTGTCCTGGAAGACTACTGGAAATAGAGTTACGGGTAAGTCTAACTCCGGTTTTTCCCAGTTTTCCAGGACAGCCTTTGGGAGGATCCCCAAGTACTCACCAGATTAGATTGGATTGGGGGGGGTACCACAGCTTGGGGGACCTTCCTCCCAAAAGCCTGGTCCCGACTAGACAGTAGATCTAGTCAGTAGTGCCTTGTAAAAAGGTACTAAAGCTTGACCATGTGGCTGCTTTGCAGATCTGCTTCGGGGTGGCACCAGCCTTTTCCACCCAGGACGCCGAGAGCGATCTCATGAAGTGTGCCTTAATACCCCTAGGAGGTTTTATCCAGTATTCTATACCCCTCTGTAATAGCCAAATTAATCAATCTAGTTAAAGTGACTTACCAGAGAACAGGACAAAGTGAATCCACTCTCCTAAATACCCTAGAAAACACCTTCTCACGTCCAGCAAGTGGAATTGCCTCTGTATGAAGCATTTTGACAGAACATAGGTAAAACAATGTCCTGGGACTTGACATTTAGATGCCACTTTTGGCAGGAACCCAGGATCTGTTCTTAGGATGACTATCGTCCAAGATCTGAAGGAAAGGCTCTCTGATGGAAAGAGCTTGCATTTCACTCACCCTACAGGCCTTAAGTGATCGCAACCTGGAGCACTGTCTTAAGCATGAGCAGTCTTAAAGAAGCCTCCTAGATTGGTTCGAAGGGTGCCCCCAAAAAGGCCCTGAGGACTACCAATGGATCCCAGGTCGGTTGCAACCGCTTTACAGAACCTTGCTATAAGCGGATCTTCCTGATTTTCTAGGTACACACTCAAGGCAGCGACCTGTACTTTGATTGTACTTCGCGAAAATACTCGATCTATCCCTTCAAGAAACTCTAGTATGCTAGTTGTGCTCTTGCTTTCCTTCCTTCTACTATCTAACCAGGCATTAATTTTTTTCCAGATTTTGCCATAGATAGCTCTGGTGACTGGTTTTCAACTCTGAAGTAACGTTCTTATAACCCTCTGATAGTCTCTTGCTCCTAAGGACTTCTTCCTCAGTAGCCACACTTATAGCTTTAATGTGGCAGTTTGTGGATGCAGTAGAGGTCCCTGAGAAAGAAGGTCTTGTCTGAGGGGTAGCCTCAGAGGGGGCTGGGTCTGCTAACTTTAGAAGCGTTGTAAACCACGGCCTCTTGGGCCAGAATGGTGCTACCAAGATTAAAACATGTCTCCTACTAGAAATTTTGCTAAAATCCTCGGAATGAGGTGAAGGGCAGGAAATGCTCAAGCCAGGCTGAAGATCCAGGGGTTCTGCAGAGCGTCCACCGCCAGAGGTTGATCTCCTGGGCATAGCGAAAAGAAACTTGGAACTTTTGCATTTTTTCCTGGTTGCAAACAGATCCACTTCTGGTTTCCCCCAGTAAGCCACTATGTAGTCGAATACTTCTGGATTCAGAGACCACTCTTGATTCGAAACTTGTTGTCGACCCAAGAAGTCTGCAGTATTGTTCTGCTCTCCCTTCAGATGCAGCGCAGAGATGGATTTTAGGTTGTTTTTCTGCTCAGTGAAAAATGTACTTTGTTGCTAATCTCAGCCAGGGACTTTTGGTACCCGCTTGTTTGTCGATATATGCTACAGCTGTCGTATTGGACCTGGAGGTGGTGACCCTGGACAGTTTCCTGAAAGGCTAGTAAAGCTGAGAATGGCCGTCAGCTCTTTCCAATTGGAGAACTTTTTCCTCTGAGGTGCACTTGCTTTGGGCCCAGCAAGTGTTGACATGGGGTCCCCAACCGCTGGCATCTGTGGTCAGTATAAATATAATGGGTAGTATCCAATGTACCCCTTTGTGAAGGTTCTCCCTGTCTTTCCACTACCAATGCTGACATTACTTACCTCACTGTGCAGCTGCGACTGGATTGAAGGCAAGACATCCTCTGTTTCAGCCTGGATATCTTCTCTTCCGGAAGCACCATCTTCTGATCTCTGGATTGAATGTTGTAACCAAAAAAGAATGGTATGCGCTGGGTTTGGAGTTGTGTTATATCCAGATCCCGACGAAGCTCCTTCTCTGAGCGGGCCATGAGAAGTAGATCGTCCAAATATGGCACAATCGAGATGGACTGAAGTCTCAAGGGGACGAATACTTCAGCCAGAACTTTGGTGAAAATTCTTCAGGGATGGTCCGAAGGTAAGTGCTCTGCATGCTGGAAGTGATAAATCTTGCCATCGATTTGAATTGCCAGAAGAACTTTTTGACATTCCCTCTTTATTGGAATATGTAGATGGGCATCTTTAAGATCCAAAGTTGCTATGAAAACGTTTCTGCAGAAGACTTGATCAAATAAATGGACTCCATGCAAAAAAAATTTATCGATGGATAAGTTCAGGGACCAGAGGTACACAATTAGTCTGAACTTTTTCGGATGGCTTCTTTATCACAAATACGTGCGAATAGAAACCGTCCCCCTGTTCCCGAACTGGCACCAATAAATCTTGATCTACCTTGCTTTCTCTGAGTCTCTTGGTAGTTATGCAAGAAACATGGAGGGCGGATCTTTGTGAAATTCTAGGGCATAACGCAAAATGTTGACCTCAAATGAATTTGTGTTCATGTCCCACTGTGGGAGAAACCCCTTTAGTCTTCCTCCCACCTGAAGCCTGACGTCACAGCGGCTTGGGGTTCTGACTGGGGTGGTTAAAAAGTAAACCTCCTTTTCCATTCCCTTTTTTCCTGACCAATGCTTCTTTGGTCTGAATCCCTTATCTGCTTTCGGGGGGGCTTTTTTGGAGGACGAAAAAACTTCCTTTTAATTTTTTTTGTGGGGAAGGTCTTTTTATCCGCTGTTCTTTCCAGGGCGGTGTCCAATTCTGGACCGCAGACCAAGTCTCCAGTAAAGGGGACACTGCACAAGCGCATTTTGAAAGCCATGTCTCCCCCCTCCCCCAAGTCTTCATTCAGACTGACCTACTGGCTGCTACTGAGTGCCGTGGTCGCTTCTGATTTAAGCAGGTTTGTAATGCACCGCCTGCACAAGGCTCTATTAAAGCTTGAAGAAAGCTTGCTCCCACAATTTGGGAACTTCTTGCGGGCAGACTTGTCCTCCCTGGGTGTCTTTTGCCTGCAACAGAGAAATGAGTAAGGTGTGTTAGCTACCGAGGCCCCCCCCCTCTTCAACACCCGTGCTACACATCAGTCAACTGCTGAAAACTCCATGGGACAGTGAGGGGTACACCACCATGGGGTTCCCTAGTCCAGACCTACAACCATCACCACAAATGGTAAAATAGCACAGCATGGGGCTTGCCCAGCAGCCTACTTGTTCTTGGCTGGTGCCTGCCTCCGCCGGAGTGTCCTGGGGATATGCCTCCATGATCCCCCCTCTGTTCCGGGTCCCGCCGCTAGTCCGCTATTGCTGGACGCTGGTTGGGAGTTTTCTAGGCCCAGCCTAGCCTTCCCCTCCTGGCGCCCTGGAGACCCAGAAATCTCTGCGTGCAGTGATGACGCTGTTCCGCTGGACACGACGCGTATGGCTTCTCCGGCCCAGCTGCGTCTGAAACAGCCAGGAGATGAAGTGGATGTACCCACCAGGCCAGGCAGCACAGCCCCACCACTTCACTGGATCAACCTGTGCTGCACATGCGCACCCTGGGGGAACCTTTGGGCAGCACAGTGGTGTAGTGGTTAGCACTTTCACCTAGCAGTAAAAAGGGCCGCTGGTTCGAATCCCAACCACAACACTGCCTGCCTGGAGTTTGCATGTTCTCCCTGTGCCTGCGTGGGTTTCCTCTGGGTACTCCGGTTTCCTCCCACACTCCAAATACATGCTGATAGGTTAATTGGCTTCTGTTCAAAATTAGCCCTAGTATATGAATGCGAGTTGGGGACCTTAGATTGTGGGCTCCTTGAGGGTAGGGACCGATGTGGGTGTACGATGTATGTGCGAAGTGCTGCGTGAATTGGCGGCACTATATGGGTACCTTAAATAAAAAAAATAGGGATGATTGTAGACACGCACCCACACTCACTCAGGTTGAACTGGATGGACTGATATCCTTATTCAACCTTACTATGTAACCTGCACCAACCTGCCACTGGCCCTCAGCAGGCACTGGAAGGAGGGGGGCAACAGGTCTGCTCCTGTCTGCTGGACTGTACCCAGGCCAAAAAGCAATGGTAAGGACTAACAGAGCACTGTCAGATAGGACAGAGTCTCCCTTTCCGGTCTCCTCACCCTTCAGGTAGCCCAAGAGATGTCCTGTAAAAAGCTGCGCTATAATTATTAAAAGTCCATATAAATGACATCAAGGGGATTTCTCCAAGTCCTTATTCAGAGTGAAAACACCACCACCGTGCACTTCTAAGCAGTAGTGACAATCCACCCTAATAGTAGAGCCTGCTTACCAGATGGCAAGCGTAAAAGGGCAAGTGGCTGTTGCCTAGCCAAGGCCTTTTAGCTTGCTGACGCTCCCGGTGTTCCTATGGGGGGTAAATCTCCAGGTTCCTTAATAACGTGGCACCAGTTTGGCACTGAGCATCTTTATTTCAGATGTCAGGGATTGACCATAGAGCAATTTGATGGAGGAATTCCACACGGTCTCCTACTATTTCCACTCTTGTGACTGCGGCACCTTGTCTTTCTATGTTGCTCGTTTGTAGTCTGTGTATATAACTGTATATCCTGGCGCTCATGTGACTGCTTTGTCTGGCCCGCCCCTCTCCTCTCCTCTCTGTCTCTCCTGACGTCAGCCCAAGAGATGTAGCCCTCCTTTCCCGGTCCCTCAGCAACATGTTCTTCCGACGGAGGAAACACAAATGACTGACCATGGGCCTGAGGGACACCTTTTAACCGCTTCAGCCCCAGACCCTTTGGCTGGCCAAAGACCAGAGCACTTTTTGTGATTCAGCACTGCGTCGATTTAACTGACAATTGCGCGGTTGTGCAACGTGGCTCCCAAACAAAATTGACGTCCTTATTTCCCCTCAGAGAACCGGAAACTGTTTACACACAGTTTCGGGTTCTCCTATTCCCCCCGAGCGATATCAGGAGCCCGGCGGGCACTCGCATTGGCTCGGGGAGCGAGCGGGGGGACGACGTAGTGGCCACAGGGGAAGCGACGTTACATAACGTAGTTTCGCCCAGCCGTGCTATTCTGCCGCGGTACAACTGTGGCGGCTGGTCGGCATGTGGTTAAGCTGAATGGCAACGTGTTTCCTGCGGCAATGGGAGAAGCTCCATCTCTCATTGGGCTGTCCTGGAAGACGGCTAAGGAAAGAAGACATAACAGTGAGACCTTGCAGTCCTTCAAGTATTATCTAGCACCATTTGGATCTCCTAGCTTTTTTCAGCTGTACTAAAGAATTTTCAGTGCAGACCACCGTAGCCACTGTAGACAGACATGTTTCCTTTAAAGGGTAGTGAGAATAGGGCTTAGAATAGGGGCAGTTTTAAGTATAGTTCGTATTTGACTGAACTATAAGCATGTACTGCTACATGGGTTTGGACCACCAGTCATTTATCCCCTGTGAGGTGAAGTCTCGACTTGAACATTAGTGGTAGAATGCACAAAGTGCAAACCCTTCCAGTGCAGAGTTTTGCCTCAAAGTCCACTTGTGCAGTGGATCATGAAAAGCAATGGATCAACCTTTAGGTATGTTTCATTGCTGCAGCCCTCTGGGAATCTAGTAGAGCACACACGCATAGTGCATTACTGAAGATTTATTGTAAAAAATTATTGAGATGCATCCCCTTCTTCGGAGCTCTGAAGGTGGTGGTGTGTCCTGCAAAACATCAGCTTGCCAGCGCAGCGTTCTGTTTTTAGCCACACTATTCCTAAACCCTAGATTGAGATTTAGTGTCATACAAGGCCCGTATACATTTATTTTTGTGAGTATCCTTTTGGCTGTATGTTTTGTACAATAAACCTTTGGTAATTCACTAGGCATGCGCGCCCTCCTAGGTGTTTTTACGGTTGCCTATTAGGGTACTTTCACACTGAGGCACTTTTGGAGGCATTTTAGCACTAAAAATAGTGCCTGAAAAGTGCCTCTCATGCCTCCCCAGCGTGAAAGCCTGAGTGCTTTCACACTGGGGCAGTGCGCTTGATGGGAAAAAAAGTCCTGCAAGCAGCATCTCCCAAAACGCCCTGCCCATTGAATGGGCAGCGCTGCTGAAGTCCCTGCCAAGCGTTTTTAAACCTTTCTTCGGCCGCTAGCGGGGGTTAAAAGCGCCGCTTTGCCTTAGGAGGTAGAATTCCTAGTAATTTATCTTACACATCCTTGATTGCTTCCAACGTCTCTCATTTGGCAAGCAATGTTCCCTCTATGTGGTCACCTTTTGTAGGCCCTAGAGGTATTGTTAAATTGCTCAATGGATGGAATAATGGAAGCGATGGAACAACTAGTCAAAACACTAATGAAATTGTTAATCATAGGATTTTTTTTTTTTAAAAACACAGCTTAAAGACTCGCAAAATAGGGGGGTCAAGCAGACCTGAATTCAAAAAGTTTTGCTATCGTATAAAGAATATCTAAAGCTGTAACCTGTGCCTCAGCAGTACCCCAATTGGTTAAAAGATAACATGCGGAGAGCCTACAGACTCGTCAGTAGTCCTTAAATCCTCAGTTTTTATTGGGCACAACATACACTAGTCGAGTCAACTACGGTGTGTTTAATCTGATTATAAATGAATTTACAAGTGCAAACCAAGGTACAAAATATTTATCAACTTCTAGAAACCTAAAGATACAAAAAAGTTTAGTCAAGCACAAGCCGTTTTGTGTAAAAGAATATATATATATATATATATATATATATATATATATATATATATATATATATATATATATATATATAAAATATATACACACACTATTTTTCGCAAACCCCCATAACATACCTCATCACTTGGGTCATAATACTGTTCCAGATAAGGGTGAGCAAGAGCTGCCTCTACTTCAATTCGTTTATGTGGATTGAAGGTCAACATTTTATCCAACAAATCAAGGGCTGAAACAAAAAAAAAACAAAATAAAAGAAAGTGTTATTTGTAGGTGGTGTCACTAAAAATTTACTGGATTTGTTTCTTTGTATAAAACTTATTTTCACAGACTGAATTGAAACCACTTTTAAAATTTGCCTGCAAATGAATGTTATACTGTTACACTATTCAGTTACAATTTATGCACAAGGAAAAAAAAAAATAGCTGGAAAGCTTATTTCATACATCATAGATATTTTAATGTTTAAAGCAATGGACATTTTTTCCAAGCAAGGCAAGAAGCAATTGTAAATATCTATGGCTTAATGCTTTGACCTAAGTCTAAGGCTGTATACGCACATAGTGCAGTGGTTGGTGTTTTACTCTAGTGTAAAATTCCAGTTGACACCCAGAAAACAATTGTTTTCTGCGTGCCTCATTCACACAACGCAGCCCAGAGCTCCGATAAAACGCAGACATACTGGATTTTATCTAAACGCATTGTACATGATCGCATGTTACAGTACAGCAGCATAGTGCAGTGCTGTACAGTGACATGAAGTGTACTTTTGAACACTTGAAATAAGGTTACTAAGAGGAAAAAAAAAAAAAAAAAAAAAGGCGTGTGTGCGCGCGCGCGCGCTGTCTCGCACACCATCCCCTAATGCAGCCAACACAGACAGCTGCCAGAGAAGAGGCCACTCTGGCAGCTGTACGTTGCATGTTAATTGGTCCTTACTCGACATTCTATCTGCTGCTCAAACTAAATCGAGTCGGGCTGAGCGCTCCTTAGCCATTCACAGGAAGCCATGTATTTTTATCAATACAAGGGCTGATTGGCAGAGGTGGAGAGACAAGCAGGTGATGCCACAATCTTAACCCCAGCCAAATCAGAGGAAGTTGTATTCATTGGTAAATGACTGGTTGGCAAATTGGCTTCCTGAGAATAGCGGAGACTGACTCGGTTTTGTTCCAGCAGCAGACGAAAAGCTTCTGAAACACAGTGCTGCATAATATATATGTAGCTGATGCTACATACAGTATGATACAGCACACAACAGCTGCATCACTTAGGAAATAGTTTGTTAGGGCCAAATTATTTAGAGTGACAGAAAACCTGAGTTAGAGGGAGTCCACCTAAAAAAAAAAAAAAAAAAAAAATATTAAAAGCCAGCAGCTACAAATACTGCAGCTGCTGACTTTTAATAAATGGACACTTACCTGTCCTGGAGTCCAGCGATGTCGGCAGCCGAAGCCGATCGCTCTGCTGCTGCCGCCACTATTCTCTGTGAGGGAATCAGGAAGTGAATTGTTGCGGCTTCACTTCCCGGTTCACTACTGCGCATGCGCAAGTCGCACTGCACGTCCCAAGTGGTTTGCACTATCTCCTGGGACCTTATTTGTAGGTGGTGTCACAAAAAATTTACTGGATTTGTTTCTTTGTATAAAACTTATTTTCACAGTCTGAATTGAAGCCACTTTAAAAATTTAACTGCAAATGAATGTTATACTGTTACACTATTCAGTTACAATTTATGCACAAGGAAAAAAAAAATAGCTGGCAGCTTATTTCATACAAAGATATTTTAATGTTTAAAGCAACGGACATGTGTTTCCCAGTAGATGGGGGGGGGGGTGACTCCCATGGGAGTCTATTCCAGGAAGTGGGTGCAAATACCTGTAGTAGACAGGTATCTGCACCCCCCTCCCCCCTGAAAGGTGCACCGGAAGTGGGAGAAATCAGATGAGCAGAAGTTCCACTTTTGGGTGGAACTCGCTTTAAGCTTGCACAAGTTTACTGTACCAAAATTAACAAAACAATACAGTTAAGCTAGCCATGCACAACTTGACTGCAAATTGGCATGGGGGGTTGGATATCAATCGACTACCCTGTCAACTACTGTATTTACCTGTCACAGCACATGCAGCTGTCAAATACAGTGCCACTGCCTAACACAGATGGCATCTCATGAGATTAAATTACCATTTGGCCCATAATTTCCCTTTGTGCTTGTATTGCCACGCCACCCACTGCTAGGAGTTCAAGTTGTCTGTCAACAGCCTTAAGCATCAGACTGGTTCACAGTCTTGTCCTCCCCAGGTTTAAGACTACAATTAACAGTAGTATGCAAAGGGGTTTGTTTTTTTTATGATCTGGATGTCAGGTTGTGTTTTAGTTGCCAAGGCAACCCTTTCAGATCCTGGTTAAAAGCATGTTTAAAGGAAAATGTGTGGGGGTGTGAAAAAAAAAAAATATATATATATATATATATATATATATATATATATATATATATATATATATATATATATATATATATACATATACATATACATATACATACACAAAAATTACATATATATACATATACATGCATACAATATATATCTATATCTATATCTATCTATCTATATCTATATCTATATATACACACACACACACACACACACACACACACATACACCCCCCTCACATTTTTGTAAATATCAAAATAACTCCACACACAGCCATTAAAAAGGGTAAGTTCACCTTTGTACAGGTTTCCCCTAAATTCCAGCTCCCCTATGCACCAATATAACATTCATATACTTTTTTTTTTTGCAAAAATATCAAAGCTTTCCATTAAATCTACGGTCACCTACTTTTCTTGTCCTAATCCACGTTTCCATTAGTAATGTCTTCTTCCTGATCAGACTTCAGGTCATGGCACAGGAAGGAGTTGATCAGCTGACCTCATTAGCGCACACTTGGCACCATCCACCCTCCCATTCCCAGGTGCACGGTTTTTTAAATGAAATAATCAGTGATCACCCTTCACACTTGATACACAATCAGATTGCATAGTGTATGGTCATCCTTATACCAGTACATAGGAGAGAGTAGACAAACACTCGGCTGTCAAGCCCCATTCACAACTCTGCATAGCGGGATCTCGCATTCCCAAATGAGTTTTGACTAGCGAGGGGTGGGGGAGGCGTTTTGGAGTATTTTCACTCATCACACTTAGGGCCCATCCCAACTCACCCCAAAGAAGCTTCAGACTTTTTTTTTTTTTTTTTAGAGTGAAGTTTGGTGCGTTTTACTGCGATTTTTGGTGCAGCACATTTATGAAAGTAAACACACAGATGTGACTGGAGCCTCATTGGTCTTATGTTGTCGCACCAATTTCACTTTCAGGTCCCATTCACATCTAGCAAAGTGGGAGCGCACATTTTCTGTCTCGTTTTTCCTGTGACACGCATAGGGCAGCCTGTTGATTTCAATTGGCTGCACTACATGTGGTTAATGGGACATTTTGGAGTTTTGTGGGTTGTGTGTTTTTTACTGTACGTTTTTTGCAGCATTTGCACCTAGTTTTTTCACATGGCAAAATGTGTGTTTGCTTCTGTGTTTGGTGTGCCGTTATCAATTAATGTCACTGAAAGAGAAATAGTAATTTTAGGTGTATAAACATGGGCATACACATATGCAATCTGATTGTATATTGTGTATTTAGTGAGAAGGGTGATCACTGATAGATTGCATTTCATTTAACCACTTAACGACCGCCGCACACAGATTTACGTCGGCGGAACGGCACGCGTGGGCAAATGGGCCTACCTGTACATACCTCCCTCTCTGTGGGCAGGGGGCGCAATCTCTACCACCCCCCACCCCATCCTAACAAATGAAATCATTCCCCTGCCTGTGTAAGTGTAAACACAGACAGGGGAAGTGATGTCATCTCTCCTCATGGCGTCATTTCGATCGCAGTTAGAGGTGAGAGACCGTCTTAACAGTGAGTTGCACAACACTACACTAACACCGATACACATAGGTACACATGTCACCCTCCCATCACCCCCCCCCCCAGTTAACCCCTTCACTCCCTGTCACTGTGTCACCAATTGCAGTTTTCAGATTTTTCACTGATCACTGCATTGGTGTCATTTGTGACTAATAAGTGTTAGGGCAGTTAGTAGTAGGCGCAGTTAGGTCTAGGGTACCCCCCTAATAAAGATTTAACCCCTTGGTCGCCCCACAGTTAGCCCTTTCATCCCCTGTCGCCAGTGTCACCAATATATCTTTCTGATCGCTTTGTGTCACAGGTGACACTAGTTAGCCAGTTGATTCGTTTCACCGTCAGGGACCCCCATATATTACCTTATAAGGGTTTTAACCCCCCGATTGCCCCCTAGTTTTATCCCGTCACCAGTGATAACCGTATTCGTGTTACGGGTGACACTGGTTAGTGCGTTTGTTTTTTATAGCGTCAGAGCACCCGCCGTACATTACCCAATAAATGTTTAACCCCCTGATTGCCCAGCGGGTGATATCAGTTCGGTTTTAGCGTCAGTCAGGCAGCGTCAGATTAGTAATATGAGTAAATCAGCGCAAAGAAAAAACAAAACAAAAAGCCAAAAAAAAAAAAAGGAACTGCTGCCTCTACAAGTACATCTCCACCTAAGTGGAGTGCAATACAATGAATATAAAGGAGAATGTAGGTGTGGCGCTGTTCCTTTAAATGAAATGTTTTATGGTGAAAGATAAGTTGTCTCCTAGTATTCACGTTTGAAATTACAGAAAGGGGAGTGTATTTCAGTGGTGCCTTTCTTATAATGATACTGAATCCTGTGTAAAAACCGTAATTGGGGTATAGCTAATGTTCAATGGTTAATGCAAAAATAAAATAAAAGTGAAATGAATAAAATAAATTAAATTCTAATCTAAATTGTGTTATAACCTCTAGCAGCCGGTTGTCAATCCAATCTCAACAACCAAAAAGGGTAATCCAGCTTACCCAATTTACTCCTCTAACTATGAAAATTAGGTTTGCGTGATTTAGGTGAAGTGCCAAACTGTTATACTATACCTGGGTGCCTTATAAGTGAAAAAATATATTTGCAAATACCTATACTATTCACCAACAATCTGATATAAATATCAATAAATATGGTCAAATTGATTAATAATGCATTCTACACAATTAACATTGAAAAGTCTTAATAGAAGTGCATATTTAAAAGTGCCAAGTGCTTAAAAAGTGTCCAGTGCTGACAAATAAGCTATATAGCAAAGTGACACGTGCTTTGAAAAAAAGTCCAATATTTGCTGTTTGCTGAAATACAATATTGTAGAAAGAAAAGGAGAGGGATGCCCATAGTGTAAAACCATTTAAAACGTTATTTTATTGATAAAAAGTTGTACTCACATTTGAGATAAATTGTATAAGCATGAAAGTATGGGTGCATGGATGCCGTCAGAACGCCGTTTTCGTCTAGCTGGAGGTGACGCAAGACGTTAGTGACCCCGCCCTACGCATTTCGTCATTGAACGTCAACAGGAGGGTCACGAAAGTCTTACGTCACCTCCGGCTAGACGAAAACAGCGTTCTGACGGCATCCATCCACCCATACTTTCATGCTTATACCAATTTATCTCAAATGTGAGTACAACTTTTTATCAATAAAATAAAGTTTTAAAAAACGGTTTTACACTATGGGCATCCCTTCTCTTCTACATGATGAACATACAAAACGCTGCTAACAACACTTAAAGCACAGACCAGGACCGCCAGGGATTGCTACACAGTGGTTGCGCAGTACCCCTGTGGGGGTGAGGCTATTTTGTGAGTGCATGCACAGTAGGAGCACCAAAAAGGAGCACCATCACTAGCAGGCACCTGAACAAAAAGTTTTTTTTTGTGCTTTTTTTCTTTTCTTTCTACATAATTGTATTTCAGCAAACAGCAAATATTGGACTTTTTGTCAGAGCACATGTCACTTTTTAAGCACTTAGCACTTTTAAATATGCACTTCTATGTTTCACCTTTGTTCAGGTGCCAGCTAGTGATGGTGCTCCTTTTTCGTGCTCCTACTGTACATGCACTCACAAAATAGCCTCACCCCCACAGGGGTACTGCGCAGCCACGGTGTAGCAATCCCTGGCGGTCCTGGTCTGTGCTTAAAGTGTTGTTAGCAGCGTTTTGTATGTTCATCATGTAGAAGAGAAGGGATGCCCATAGTGTAAAACCGTTTTTTAAAACTTTATTTTATTGATAAAAAGTTGTACTCACATTTGAGATAAATTGGTATAAGCATGAAAGTATGGGTGGATGGATGCCGTCAGAACGCTGTTTTCGTCTAGCCGGAGGTGACGTAAGACTTTCGTGACCCTCCTGTTGACGTCCAAAGACGAAACGCGTAGGGCGGGGTCACTAACGTCTTGCATCACCTCCAGCTAGACGAAAACGGCGTTCTGACGGCATCCATCCACCCATACTTTCATGCTTATACAATTTCTCTCAAATGCGAGTACAACTTTTTATCAATAAAATAAAGTTTTAAACGGTTTTACACTATGGGCATCCCTCTCCTTTTCTTTCTACAATATTGTATTTCAGCAAACAGCAAATATTGGACTTTTTTTCAAAGCACATGTCACTTTGCTATATAGCTTATTTGTCAGCACTGGACACTTTTTAAGCACTTAGCACTTTTAAATATGCACTTCTATTAAGACTTTTCAATGTTAATTGTGTAGAATGCATTATCAATTTGACCATATTGATATTTATATCAGATTGTTGGTGAATAGTAAAGGTCTTTATTTGCAAATATATTTTTTCACTTATAAAGGCACCCAGGTATAGTATAACAGTTTGGCACTTCACCTAAATCACGCAAACCTAATTTTGATAATTAGAGGAGTAAATTGGGTAAGCTGGATTACCCTTTTTGGTTGTTGAGATTGGATTGACAACCGGCTGGTAGAGGGTATAACACAATTTAGATTTAATTTTTGCATTAACCATTAAACATTAGCTATACCCCAAATACGGTTTTTACACACAGGATTCAGCATCATAAGAAAGGCACCTCTGAAATACACACTCCCCTTTCTGTAATTTTAGACGTGAATACTAGGAGACAATTTATCTGTCTGTTTTCACCATAAAACATTTCATTTAAAGGAACAGTGCCACACCTACATTCTCTTTTATATTCAGCGTCAGATTAGTGCCAGTAGCGCTAACACCCACGCATCATACACCTCCCTTAGTAGTATAGTGTCTGAACGGATCGATATCTTTGATCCGATCAGAACTACATTAGCATCTCGAATAGTTTAGGGTTCCCAAAATTGCAGCATTAGCAGAATCAGCCCGATACCTGCTACCACCTCCATTTAGCCCCTCCGCCCAGCTCACCCAAGTTCAGTATTGATCGATCTGTCACTTACAAAAACACAACACACATAACTACAGCGTTCGCAGAGACAGGCCTGATCCCTGTGAATGCTAACAGTTTTTTGGTAGCATTTGAATCAGTCGCTGACAGTCGGGAGCTTTTTTCCTGTGAGTCTCACTAGTGCACCAGTAAATTTAGAGACCAAAATGTCAAATCGAAGGTACACTAGTGAAGAGGGCTACAGGTTTCTGAGCATGACAGATAGTGAAGAGGAAGACACCCATCTGTCAGATTCAGGCTCAGAATACGGTCCTGTAGACAGCAGCGGCACCCAGACAGATAGCTCTGACAACGGAGTTGTGGTCCCTACCAAGGTCAGGCATACCAGACCCCATTCTTCTGTTGAGGTGCAAGAACTGCAGGGCTCTCGTATGGAGCAGAGAGCCAGTGCTAGTGCCGCTCATCCTTCTGGTGACCTGCCAAGCACCAGCAGCCTAGTACACCCTCTCGTAGTCAAACCAGTGATGTGGCGAGTCCCATAAGTGCAGTTCAAGCTGGTGAGGTGGCTAGCACAACTAGTGTCCCGCAGCCACCAAGAAGACAGGCCTGTTGAGCCCATAGTGCCCTTTGTACGGCATTTGCCCATCCTAATTGGGAGCACACCACTTCTGCAGCACCCGTACTTCCCCCATTCACTGGCCAACCTGGAATTCAGGTGGAAACAGTTGATTTTACATCACTATTTTTATTCGTTGTTTTTCATGGAAGATCCCTATAGATCTATTGTGGACCAAAGCAATTTGTATGCTGGTCAATTCATCGCCGTTAATCCCCATTTGACTCTTGCCAGAGAATGGAAACCTATTACGGTTTCCGAATTTAAGACCCTTCTGGGCCTATCCCTCCTCATGGGCATAACTAAAAAGTGTGAGTTGCGGTCATATTGGTCCACTGACCCAATTCACCATATGCCCGTGTTCTCTGCCTCCATGGCCAGGGCACGATAGGAGCAGATCTTGTGGTTCATGCACTTTAATGATTATGAACTCTGTCATCCTCGGGGTGACCCTGGATATAATCTGCTCTACAAAATTCGGCCCCTCCTAAACCACTTCAACCAACAGTTTGCAGCCTTGTTTACTCCTGATCAAGTTGTCTGTATTGATGAGTTCCTGATTAAGTTTTCTGGCTGCTTGTCTTTCAAACAGTATTTTCCCAGCAAGCGTGCCAGATATGGGGTCAAGCTGTATAAGCTCTGTGAGAGGACCACAGGCTATACATATAGATTTATGGGTTACGAGGGAAGAGATGGTTATGTAGAGCCGGAGAACTGACTACGCTGGAAAGACTGTGTGGAACTTGGTGTCACCCTTATTCGGAAAGGGGTACCACTTGTACGTGGACAGTTAAGAGCGTGCCACTTTTTAGTCACTTGTTTGATCATGGAATTGGTGCATGTGGCACCGTGCGATCTAATCGCGGGGGCTTACTCCAGCAGCTTGTAGATTCCTGTCTAAGGCTGGGGGAGAGAGCCTGCTTGAAGTGTAATTAATTGCTAAAGTGTAATTAATTTGCTCGCTGTGAAGTGGAGGGATAAGAATGTTTTCGTTCTGTCCTCCCTTCATGCAGACACGACAGTCCAAATTCCTACGGCGACTGGGGTTGTGGAGAAACCCCTCTGTGTGCAGGAATATAACCTTAATATGAGAGGGGTGGATCTCAACGACCAGTTGTTGGTGCCGTATCTAGTTGCCCGTAAGGCCAGACACTGGTACAAAAAAGTGTCTGTATACTATATAAGTGTCTGTATTCCAATTGGCTCTGCTGAATGCTTATGTGCTATACGAAGCTTCAGGAGGAACTGGATCCTTCCTTAAAATTCCAGGAAGAGATCACAGCCCTTCTGTTTCTAGACGGTGCTGTGGCCCAACTTTCCAATCCAAATGCAGTAAGCCGGCTGCTTGAGAGGAATTTTCCTTATGTCCTCCCTGGTACCCCTACCCAATGATCTCCCCAAAAGAAAATGTTGTGTCTGTAGAAAGCGCTATAGGCGTGACACCCGCTATTATTGTCCCTCCTGTCTTGACCATCCTGGTCTTTGCATTGGTTAATGTTTTGAACGCTACCACACACTAGTGGAGTATTAGCGTAAGGTACAGCACTGCAGACTAGGACACACTTTCACAGGGTCTCCAAAGATGCCATCGCATTTTGAGAGACCTGGAACCGAACCATTACAACCACAACAGTTCAAATAAAGTGTAAAAAAATATATAAATATATATATATATATATCATGGCAAAACCTGCCATTTTAATCTGTAGGGCCTTTGCTTTAAAAAAAATATATAATGTTTGGGGTTCAAAGTAATTTTCTTCCAAAAAAAATATTTTTCATGTAAACAAAAAGTGTCAGAAAGGGCTTTGTCTTCAAGTGGTTACAAGAGTAGGTGATGTGCGACATAAGCTTCTAAATGTTGTGCATAAAATGCCAGGACAGTTCAAACCCCAAAATGATGTGTTCATAGAATATTTGATATTTTGCCACAAGTTTTGGGAAAATGACAATTTATTTTTTTACACACAAAAGCTGTCACTAAATGATATATTGTTTAAACATGGCATGGTTATAAGTGGTATTATACCCCAAGATACATTCTTCTGCTTCTCCTGAGTACGGGGATACCACATGTGAGACTTTTTGGGAGCCTAGCCGCGTACAGGACCCCAAAAACCAAGCACCGCCTTAAGGCTTTCTAAAGACGTAAAAATAGGATTTTTAAAACAGCTTACCTGTAAAATACTTTTCTTTGAGGTACATCACGGGACACAGAGCCTATGTGGGTTTAATAGGTCACCTTCAGGTGCTGGACACTGGCAGGCCCTAAATTAAAAAGCGCCTTCCCTATATAATCCCACCCACTGGTGGGAGTACCTCAGTTTTGTATCAAAGCAATACACGTGTATACCAGGAAGGAATGTACCTCAAAGAAAAGGATTTTACAGGTAAGCGGTTTTAAAAATCCTATTTTCTTATTGTACATCACGGGACACAGATCCATAGTACTTACTATGTGGGATGTCCCATAGCAATGCCAACTGAAGGGAGGGAGACAACAAAAGTAGGGCATCAAGAGACCAGAGAACACATACTGCAGCCTGCAGTACACTGCGCCCAAAGGCGCTGTTCTCATGACCTCTCACATCTACTTGATAGAATTTGGTAAATGTGTGGACTGAAGACCAAGTTGCGGCCTTGCAGATCTGAGCCAAGGAGGCTTGGTGATGCACTGCCCAAGAAGTACTAACAGCCCTGGTGGAGTGTGCTTTAATATGAAAAGGAGGAATTTTCCTCTTTAAACCATAAGCTTGAACAATCACTTGACGAATCCGTTTAGCAATAGTAGATTTTGACGCTGCCTGTCCTCTTTTAGGACCTTCTGACAAACAAAACATCTGTTTTACGAATCTGAGCGGTCACTTTCAAATAGACCTTGACTGCTCTCACCACATCAAGAGAATGTAGTGATTTTTCCTTCACAGAATCAGGCTCTAGGGAAAAAAAAAAAAAAAAAGGCAGAACAATATCTTGGTTTAAGTGAAAACATGATACTACTTTCGGTAGAATTTAGGATGAGGTCGTAATACAACCTTATCTTTTTACAGAATCAAATATGACTCTTTACAAGAAAGAACAGCCAACTCTGATACTTTTATAGCAGAAGATATGGCAACAAAAAAAAATAATTTCCTTGTCAAGAGGACAAAGGGAATATCTCGAATAGGCTCAAAAGGCTGCATTTGTAAAGCCGATAGGACTAGATTTAAGTCCCAAGGGTTCAAGGGGGATCTAACTAGGGGATTAATCCGTGTTACCCCCTGAATAAAGTTACGAACCAGAGAATGTGAAGCAAGTGGTCGTTGAAAAAAACACCGATAAGGCCGACATCTGGCCTTTGATAGTACTCAAGGCCAGCTTCATCTCTAATCCCATTTGTAAGAATTCAAAGATCCTACCTATGACATTTTCTGGGGTGCCAACCCCTGGACTCACACCAGGAGACATATGCCTTTCCAGACTCTATAATATATGAATCTGGAGGCCGGCTTCCTAGCATTAACCATAGTAGAAACTACTGAAGCTGACAACCCACGGTCCTTTAGACTATGGGTCTCAATAGCCAAACCGTTAAATTTAGCATTTGTAAGGTAGGATGGAATACCGGACCTTCCAAGAGAAGGTCTGGCCACAGTGGTACGGTTGCCAAGGATCTTGGCAAACCAAAATCTCCTGGGCCACAAGAATCACCTCCTTCCCTTCTTGCCTGATCCTGCGAAGAAGCCGCGGAAGCAGCAAAACAGGGGGGAACGCATAGATCAGTGGGAACTGATCCCAAGGAAAGACCAAGGCATCTGTT
The DNA here is from genome assembly GCA_037952925.1 of Lithobates clamitans. Classification (NCBI taxonomy): domain Eukaryota; kingdom Metazoa; phylum Chordata; class Amphibia; order Anura; family Ranidae; genus Lithobates; species Lithobates clamitans. Next base: position 2,326,787 of record JBBGZY010000247.1, read on the forward strand.
CCGCATGCCATCGGATCCCTTGTCCTTGACACAAAGTTGTCGATTTTGTTGTTGAACCTGGACGCGAACAGATCCACAGTATCCAGATACAGTATAGAAAACTTTTTTGGAGGGAAAAATTTGTTTATCTGGGTGCTCCCATTCAGAATACATAAGCTTCCTAGGAAAAGAATGATCAGATTGGGGAGGCTTTAGTGAACCCAAACCAGACGTGGGCTCATCAACTGACTGCGCTACTGGCAGTGAAAAAGTAGAGGGGACCAACCCAGTGAGAGATTGTACCAATCTTTCCTGCGGATCTGATATTTCTGTATCAGGTTCCTCAGACGCAGAGACGTTAGACTCTTCCTGGTCTTTAGAAGGCAAATCATCTTCTCTTGCTCCTCAGAATGAGGGTCCTGATCAATGGACGGGGACCTGCTACGCTTAGCTCCAGTCTGGAATGCAAATAAAGCATCAATTTTTTGCTCCAAGCTTAAAATGGTTGAAGAAAAAACATCCTGGGTAATATACATAGGGGCTGCAGTGTCACGAGCAGCTGCAACACTTGCTCCTCCTGATGGCTCACTCTGATCAGCCATATCACTCTCAGGGGATGACGACGTCTTTGAGATGTTTCTAGGCTGCCGTGTGACTGTAGTAGTCTTACTAGAGCCCCCTTTTGAGGTGTTTCTTACCCCCCTTCCGCTCATAGCCCGATGCACAAAGCAGAGGTACTACCAGAAGGAATGCATCAACTGCATGAAAAATAGTCCAGCTTAATTGCGGCTATTAATGCTCAGCCTGATGCTGTAAATGTGTCAAGGGGAATGCCTGTGTCACCAAACCTTTTAAAAACCTCCTGTGTCCCTCCAGCAGCATGGACAGACACAATAGTGCCTTTTTAAAAGCCTCCTTTCCCGCGCTGGACATTGTCGCCCACGCAGCACTAAGCCCCGCCATCTATGGCCGTTTTTTAAAAAAGCGCTTTTCCCGCACTGCTGACCCTATGGAGGATCCCAGGAAGAGGTAGGCATGGCGAGGGGGGAGCTGGATACCGCTGAGCGGCGTCCCTTCGTGCCATTTTTATTTTTTTTAATGGTGCTTTTCCCCCTGAGAAGGGGGAGAAAACAGGCTGCACATGGAGCTTCTGGTGGGGAGAGGACCCCCCCCTTCAGGCTTACCGGAGGACTTCGCTGCCGAACGGAGGAGGAAGAGCTTCTGCTTCCTAGCTTTCTGAGAAGCTTGAGTCACGTAAGTGCTCAATACAGCCCCCAGTGGTAACTACATAGGCATGACAAACACTTACAATTTTAAAGAAAATTTTGAAGATTTCTTAGAAAACTCCACTTACCTTTTCCCACCGCAGGGTTTTCTGTGGTAAACCAACAGACCCAAACTTCACCCTTCACGGTGGGTTCAAATAAACCTTCAGGAGCAGGGGATCCTAGAGGAAACCTACAATCCTGGGCCTACAACAGCACACTGCCAGTAAAACTTTATGGCCTCACTACCAAAAAGTACTGGATCCCAGGGTCCAGATCTAAAAGAGAAGCATTCGCAGGCAAAACCTCGTTTCTTCAGATACGAGGCCCGGGTACCATTCAATTCGGCCAAAAGACACACTGAATGGATCCGGCCAGCATGGTTAGCCCCAGTAAGGATTGCTCCAGTGGAGCTCAGCACATCTTAACTCGTGACCAACACCTTCCAGTGTTTCTCAACACCAGTCCTCAAGGCGCCCCAACAAGTCATGTTTTCAGACTTGCCATTAGTTTGCACAGGTGATTTAATCAGTTTCACTGCCTTAGTAATTACCACAGCCATTTCATCTGAGGGAAATCCTGAAAACATGACCTGTTGGGGCGCCTTGAGGACTGGAGTTGAGAAACACTGCCTTAGACACTGCCGAAAAAAAACTGAGGCACTCCCACCAGTGGGACTGGTTATATAGGGAGGGCACTTTTTAATTTAGGGCGTGCCAGTGTCCAGCACCTGAAGGTGGCCTATTAAACCCACATAGTAAGTACTATGGCTCTGTGTCCCGTGATGTACGATAAGAAATTGTGATTTTACTCCTCACTACCTAACACAGTTAGGGAGGCCCTGAAATGTCCACAAAGCACCCCCCCCCCCAAAAAAAAGACCCTATTTTGGAAAGTAGACACCCCACAGTGTTTGCTAAGAGGCATGGTGAGTATTCTGCAGATCTCATTTTTGAAAATGAAGAAAAAAAGAAATGTATTTTTTTTAATTTTCAAAACTGACAAAAAGCGAGTTCTGCAAAATACTCAACATGCCTCTCAGCAAATAGCTTGAAGTGTTTTCTTTCCAAAATGAGGGGTCATTGTGGGGGGGGGGGGGAGCTGACCATTTTGGGGCCTCCGAAACTGATAGGCAGTGAGGAGTGAAATCAAAAATTTACAACCTTAGAAAGCCTGAAGGCTGTGCTTGGTTTGAGGGGTCCTGTACGCGGCTAGGCTCCCAAAGAGTCTCACACATGAGGTATCCCTATACTCAGGAGAAGCAGAATGTATTTTGTGGTGTAATTCCACATATAACCATGGCACGTGTGGGAAATATGTCATTTAGTGACAACTTTAGGATTTTTTTTGTGGTAATTTTTCAATCACTTGACAAAAAAACAAAAAATTCAATGGGCTCCTGGTGGCGGACTTTTAAGACACAAAAGGTAATCAATAAATATTTTTTCATATTAGAATATTCTTTAACCAGTTGCCGACCGCCTAACGCAGATATACTGCGGCAGAATGGCACAGGCAGGCAAAATCACGTACCGCGATTGCCTTCCCAAGGGAGGGGGGTCCGATCGGACCCACCCGGTGCCCGAGGCGGTCGGCTTCTGACTGGGAGCGTTCAGAGATGAGGGGGAGGCCATCCATTCGTGGGCCCCCCCTCACGATCGCTCCCAGCCAATGAGATCATTCCCCTGCCTCTGTATAGTACACAGAGGCAGAGGAAATGATGTAATCTCTCCTCAGCTCGTTATTTTCCGTTCCGGTGCCGAGGAGAGAAGACATCCGAGTGAGTGCACAACACACACACACACACACACACACACACACACACAGTAGAACATGCCAGGCATACTTTACACCCCCCTTTACCCCCCAATCACCCCCCCCCCCCCATGTCACACTGACACCAAGCAGTTTTGTTTTTTTTCTAATTACTGCATAGTGTCAGTTTGTGACAGTTAGTGTGGTAGGGCAGTATTCGCCCCCTTTAAGTCTAGGGTACCCCCCTAAAAAAGTTTTAACCCCTTGATCACCCCCCGTCGCCAGTGTCACCAAGCGATCATTTTTCTGATCGCTGTATTAGTGTCGCTGGTGACGCTAGTTAGGGAGGTAAATATTTAGGTTCGCCGTCAGCGTTTTATAGCGACAGGGACCCCATATACTAATTAAATGTTTTAACCCCTTGATTGCCCCCTAGTTAACCCTTTCACCAGTGATCACCGTATAACTGTTACGGGTGACGCTGGTTAGTTCGTTTACTTTTTTATAGTGTCAGGGCACCCACCGTTTATTACCCAATAAAGGTTTAGCCCCCTGATCACCCGGCAGCGTTTGCAGAGTCAGGCCTGATCCCTGCGATCGCTAACAGTTTTTTTGGGTAGCGTTTTGGTGAACTGGCAAGCACCAGCGGCCTAGTACACCCCAGTCATAGTCAAACCAGCACTGCAGTAACACTTGGTGACGCGGCGGGTCCCATAAATGCAGTTCAAGCTGGTGAGGTGGCAAGCACAAGTAGTGTCCTGCTGCCACCAAGAAAAAGACAAACACAGGCCGTCGTGCCCATCATGACCTTCCTGCTGCAAAGCACCCCTGCCCCCCCCTGCTCTCGCGCTAAGGCGAACGCAAGTGTCGGTCTGGCGTCAAATGTAAACAGCGAAGGTCAAATTTGAGGGCAGTAATTTTAGCAGTAGACCTCCTCTGTAAATCTAAAGTGGTAACCTGTAAAGGTTTGTGCGCAATTTTAAAGCATGTCATGTTTGATATCCATGTACTCGGCCTAAGATCATCTTTTTTATTTCATCAAACATTTGGGCAATATAGTGTGTTTTAGTGCATTATAATTTTAAAAAAGTGTGTTTTTTTCCCCCAAAAAATGCGTTTGAAAAATCGCTGCGCAAATACTGTGTGAAAAAAAAAATGAAACACCCACCATTTTAATCTGTAGGGCATTTGCTTTAAAAAAATATATATAATGTTTGGGGGTTCAAAGTAATTTTCTTGCAAAAAAGTTGTTCTCATGTAAACAAAAAGTGTCAGAAAGGGCTTTGTCTTCAAGTGGTTAGAAGAGTGGGTGATGTGTGACATAAGCTTCTAAATGTTGTGCATAAAATGCCAGGACAGTTCAAAACCCCCCCAAATGACCCCATTTTGGAAAGTAGACACCCCAAGCTATTTGCTGAGAGGCATGTCGAGTCCATGGAATATTTTATATTGTGACACAAGTTGCGGGCAAGAGACAAAATGTATTTATTTTTTTTGCACAAAGTTGTCACTAAATAATATATTGCTCAAACATGCCATAGGCATATGTGAAATTACATTCTGTTGCTTCTCCTGAGTACGGGGATACCACATGTGTGAGACTTTTTGGGAGCCTAGCCGCATACGGGACCCCGAAAACCAAGCACCGCCTTCAGGCTTTCTAAGGGCGTAAATTTTTGATTTCACTCTTCACTGCTTATCACAGTTTCGGAGGCCATGGAATGCCCAGGTGGCACAAAACCCCCCCAAATAACCCTATTTTGGAAAGCAGACACCCCAAGCTATTTGCTGAGAGGTATAGTGAGTATTTTGCAGACCTCACTTTTTGTCAAAGTTTTGAAAATTGAAAAAAGGAAAAAAAAATGTTTTCTTGTCTTTCCTCGTTTTCAAAAACAAAATGAGAGCTGCAAAATACTCACCATGCCTCTCAGCAAATAGCTAGGGGTGTCTACTTTCCAAAATGGGGTCATTTGGGGGGGGGGGGGTTGTGCCACCTGGGCATTCCATGGCCTCAAACTGTGATAGGCAGTGAAGAGTGAAATCAAAAATTTACACCTAGAAATCCTGAAGGTGGCGATTGGTTTTCGGGGCCCCGTACGCAGCTAGGCTCCCAAAAAGTCCCACACATGTGGTATCCCCATACTCAGGAGAAGCAGCTAAATGTATTTTGGGGTGCAATTCCACATATGCCCATGGCCTGTGTGAGCAATATATAATTTAGTGACAACTTTGTGCAAAAAAACAAACAAAAAAAAATTGTCACTTTCCCGCAACTTGTGTCAAAATATAAAATATTCCATGGACTCAACATGCCTCTCAGCAAATAGCTTGGGGTTTCTACTTTCCAAAATGGGGTCATTTGGGGGGGGGGGTTGTGCCATCAGGGCATTTTATGGCCTTCAAAACTGTGAAAGGTAGTGAGGAGTGAAATCAAGAATTTACGCCCTTAGAAATCCTGAAGGCGGTGATTGGTTTTCGGGGCCCCGTACGCGGCTAGGCTCCCAAAAAGTCCCACACATGTGGTATCCCCGTACTCAGGAGAAGCAGCTGAATGTATTTTGGGGTGCAATTTCACATATGCCCATGGCCTGTGTGAGCAATATCATTTAGTGACAACTTTTTGTAATTTTTTTTTTTTTTGTCATTATTCAATCACTTGGGACAAAAAAATAATATTCAATGGGCTCAACATGCCTCTCAGCAATTTCCTTGGGGTGTCTACTTTCCAAAATGGGGTCATTGGGGGGGGGTTGTACTGCCCTGCCATTTTAGCACCTCAAGAAATGACATGTACCCTAGCTTGTAGACGCTATAACTTTTGCGCAATAAATATACGCTTGACATTTTTTTACCAAAGATGTGGCCAAATACATTTTGGCCTAAATGTATGACTAAAATTGAGTTTATTGGATTTTTTTTTTATAACAAAAAGTAGAAAATATTTTTTTTTCAAAATTTTCGGTCTTTTTCCATTTATAGCGCAAAAAATAAAACCGGCAGAGGTGATCAAATACCATCAAAACAAAGCTCTATTTGTGGGAAGAAAAAGGACGCTCTGAAAAAGTCTGGTCAGAAAGGGGAAAATCCTTCCGGGGCTGAAGTGGTTAAGTATGAAAAATACAAAACATTTAATAAAAAGCACATTTAAAGTGAACATTCCAGTGTTATTAAAAACAGAATACAAATAATGGGCTAATATTTCTTGTACCCAACGCGTTTCGGAGTGAAAATGTAGTTCTTCAGGGGTATAGTTTAAACAAGAAAATCAGTATTCTACATTAGAAAAGAAATAACCTAAATATGCAAATATATAACACTGAACATCCAAATGTAAGATAGCAGGCAGAGATGGTGTGAACATGATAAAGGGAAAAGCACTTACATAAACTGGAATGGCAATTTTTGCCGATTAAAAACATGAAGGTGTCCAGAAAAGTTGTATTCCTTTTTTTTGACAACACAATTGTCATTCCAGTTTATGCAAGTGCTTTTCCCTTTATCATTTTCCCACCATCTCTGCCTATCTTACACTTGGATGTACAGTGTTATATATTTGCATATTTATGTTATCTTTTTTCTTTTCTAATGTAGAATACTGATTTTCTTGTTTAAACTATACCCCTGAAGGAGGAGAACTACATTTTTACTCCAAAACGCGTTGGGTACAAGAAATATTCGCCCATTATTTGTATTCTGTTTTGAATGACAACACTGGAATGTTCACTTTAAATGTGCTTTTTATGAAATGTTTTGTATTGTTCATACTTTAAAAAATATTTTTTCATATTAGAATATTCTTTATTACCTTTGTGCCTTAAAAGTCGGCCAACAGGGGATTTTGTTTCATTTTTTGTAAACACTGGATATGGCACAACCATATGCCCAACTATAACCGACTTACTTTTGTAAATTCAATGGGCCCAATATGCCTCTTTGCAATTTCCTTTACGAAATTGGGGGCATGGGGGGGGGGGGATGTACTGCCCTGCCATTTTAGCACCTCAAGAAATGAGATGGGCAGTCAAACTAAAAGCTGCATAAACTTCAGAACATGTACCCAAGTTCTTAGACACTATAACGTTTGCGCAAACCAATATATGCTTATTGACATTTTTTACCAAAAACATGAGGCTGAATACATTTTGGCCTAAATGTATGACTAAAATTGGAGTTCAATTTTTGTATAAAACAAAAAAGTAGTTTTTTTTTTCAAAATGTTGTCTTTTTCCGTTTACATCACACAAAAAAAATTAATAAAAAAATTGCAGAGGCAATCAAAAGAAAGCTATTTGTGGGGGGAGAGGACGCAAATTTTGTTTGCGCAGTCATGCAATGCTGTACCCAATTACCAGTTAAAGCAGTATTGTAAAAAGTGCTCTGGTCATTGAACAGCCAAATCCTCCGGGGCTGAAGTGGTTAAAAACGGTGCACCTGGGAGAGGGAGGGTGGATGATGCAGGGTTTGAGCAGAGGTCAGCTGGTCAACTCCTTCCTGTCCTAAAGTCTGATCAGGAAGAAGTTATTGCAAATGGAAACGTGGATTAGGACAAGTGACTGTAGATTTAATGAAAAGCTGATATTTTTGAAAAAAAAAAAAAAAAAAGTACATTAAAAGCTATATTGGTGCATAGGGGAGCTGGAACTTTGAAAAAAAAAAAAAGTGTACAAAAGGTGAACTTACCCTTTAATGTCTAAACCACTAGCAACAAGAGTACACAACCAAGTGAAATGTCCAAATTGGGCCCAATTAGCCATTTTCCTTCCCCGATGTCAAGAGACTTGTTAGTGTTACAAGGTCTCAGGTGTGAATGGGGAGCTGGTGTGTTACATAGTTACATAATAGGTGAGGTCGAAAAAAGACACAAGTCCAATGTGTGTGATTATATGTCAGTATTACATTGTATATCCCTGTATGCTGCGGTCGTTCAGGGGCTTATCTAATATTTTTTTTGAAACTATAGATGTCCCCCGCTGAAACCACCGCCCATGGAAGGGAATTCCACAACCTCTTTTCTTCTAGTGAGTGGCCACGTGTCTTATTAAAAATCCCTTCCGCAAAAAAGTTTTATCGCTAACTGGTCTGTAATCCCCGGGGATGCATTTTGGTGCTTTTTTAAACATTGGTGCTACATTGGCTTTTCTCCAATCAGATAGTACCATTCCAGTCAGTAGACTGTCAGTAAAAATTAGGAACAATGGTCTGGCAATTACTTGACCGAGTTCCCCAAGTACCCTCGGGTGCAAGCCATCTGGTCCCAGTGATTTATTAATGTTAAGTTTTCCAAGTCTATTTCTAATCCTGTCCTCTGTTAGCCACGAGGATGCTTCCTGTGATGTGTCATGAGGGCAAACACTGCAGTTTTGGTTACTGAAGCCCCCCCAATTCCTTCGTGAAGGCTGAGAAGAATAAATTCAATACCTTCGCCATCTCCCCATCCTTTGTAACCAGACGTCCTTCCTCATTCTTTATGGGGCCAATATGGTCTGTCATTTTTTACTGTTTATATAAAGAATTTCTTGGGGGTTTTTTTTTTTTTGCTCTCCTCCGCTATGTGTCTTTCGTGTTCTATCTTAGCCACCCTAATTGCACCCTTACATATCTTGTTGCATTCTTTGTAAAGTCTGAATGCTGATGATGATCCCTCAGCCTTGTATTTTTTGAAGGCTTTCTCCTTTGCTTTTACGTGCATTTTTTACATTAGAGTTAAGACATCCAGGACTTTCGTTAGCTATTTTAAATTTATTTCCCAATGGGATGCACTAGCTAATGCCCTTATTTAATATGCCTTGCAAACCCATCTCTCCTCCGTGCGTGTTCTTAGTTTCTAAGATTTTATCATAATTTATATCTTCCAGCAAGGTTCGTAGTTTGGGGAAGTTGGCTCTTTTGAAATTCAGTGTCTTTGCGTTCCCCTTGCTTCCTATTTGTGTGATTTATACTGAAGTTAATTGATCTGTGATCGCAGTTTCCTAAATTGCCCCGTATTTCCACATCCAAGATAAGGTCTGTATTGTTGGTAATCAGTAGCTCTAGTAATGCCTTTTTCTAGTTGGTGCGTCCTACCATCTAAACCTTGAAATTGCAAGACATTTAGGATCTGGCGAGCCTTAGACGAATGAGTGGTTCCCTCCGCCCAGTCTATGTCTGGATAATTAAAATTATAATAGGAGGTAGTCTCCCCTTCTCTCTCAGATTAGGGGGCCTATAGCATACTGTATTTTCCCCTCAACTTCATCCCTTTGGAGCTCTACCCATAAGGATTCCACTTCCTCCCAGGCTCCCATATTGATCTCATTTCTTACATTCACTTGGACATTATTCTTGATATATAGGCATACCCCTTCCCCTTTTTTACCCTCTCTAGCCCTGCGATAAAGGGAATACCCTTAAATGGTTGCCAGCCAAACATGAGAGCTGTTGAACAAGGTCTCTGAAATTCCCACAAAATTTAAATCCTCCTCGTTCAACAGAATCTCTAGTTCACCCATCTTGTCCGCTAGGCTCCTGGCCTTGCCTGAGCATGCCATGTAGTTTAGACTGGTCACATACTGTTGTCTTATTGGGTGTTTTCCGAGATTGCAAATAGGACTTGTTACTATATTTACCTCAGGTTTATGTGCTTTAGTCAACCTACCATTAATGCCCCCCAATACTACCCTCTGAAATATGTTCATTGCTGACCATCTCTACCTCTGGACCCTCCCGCCCATCGTCTAGAACAAAAACCCCTCTGTTAAATTTGGTTTTATCGCTCTTACACTCATACCGGAAGTTCAACATGGCACCTCGTGGCAATGAACTCCCTGAGGATCTGAAAAAAAAAAAAAAAAAAGAATTGTTGCTCTACATAAAGATGGCCTAGGCCAGTGATGGTGAACCTTGGCACTCCAGATGTTTTGGAACTACATTTCCCATGATGATCAACTACAGTGCAGAGCGCATGAGCATCATGGGAAATGTGATTCCAAAACATCTGGGGTGCCAAGGTTCACCATCACTGGCCTAGGCTATAAGAAGATTACCAAGATCCTAAAACTGAGCTACAGCACTGTGGCCAAAACCATACAGAGGTTTAACCACTTAAACAACTGCGCCGTAGCCGAAAGACGGCTACAGCGCAGTTTGACAAGTCAGGGAGGGCGTACTATGGATGTTCTCCGAGAATACCGCTCACCAGGGAATATCCATGACCGTGACAGCAGCCATTTACCACGTGATCACTCCATCAAATGACGGAGCGATCACTTGTAAACAAGCTGGCGCATGCCCAGCTTAGCCCTTTTACTCTGTTCCGAGCGGTACAGTGAGAGAGGAGAGGGGGAAATCGGTTGCAGCAGCGATGTGGGCTGGATCTGTAGTGCCCACAGCGCTGCTCTGTGCCAATTCCTGCACTCAGCCATCCCCATCCACCCCCCAACATCAGTTCTCATCCATGCCACTACAGTGCCACACAAAGTGTACTAGGTAGTCAAATTAGATTTGAAATGTATGCCCTAGAACACCCAATGGTGCTCCCTTGCACGTTGGGACTCTGTTTATGGCCAGGCTGTGGGAAAGTCTCACACATGTGGTATCGCCTTACTCTGGAGGAGTGGGAGAATCTATTTTGGGGTGTAATTTGTGGTATGTAGATGCTAGGTTTTAGAAATATTGTATAAATGGACTTTGTGTAAAAAAAAAAAAAAAAACCACACGTTTTCATTTTCTTTACACATTTTTCAAAAACTTGTTGAAAAAAAAAAAAAACACGTTCAAAAAGACATGTCTGAGAATATAAGTTGGGGTGTTTTCTTTCCAAAATGGGGTCATTTTTTGGGCGTTTCCATTGTCCTGGTGCTCCTGGGCCTTCAAAAGTGCAGGAGGTAGTCAAGAAATTATGCTTATGTCCCTAGAACATAGGCACAGATGGTGCTCCCTGCATGGTGGGCCTCTGTATGTGGTAGAATAGTAGAATGTGTTTTGGGGTGTCATTTATGGTATGCATATGCTGTGGGAGAAATAATCTGTTAATATGACAATTTTGTAGAAGAAAAAAAAAAAAAAATTCATTTTACAAAGGATTGTGGGAAAAAAATTACAACTTCAAAAAACTTATTATGCCTCTTAAATACCTTGGAATGTCTACTTTCCAAAAGGGTCATTTGGGAGGTATTTGTACTTTCCTGGCTTGTTAGTCTCACAAGAAATGAGAAATGAGGCCGTCAGTACATCAGGTGTGATCAATTTTCAGTGAATAGCACCATAGCTTGTATACTCTAACTTTCACAAATACCAAATATGCATTTGGGTAATTTCTACCGAACATAAGCAGTATAAAATTTGCCAAAATTTATGAAGAAAAATTACTAATTTGCAATATTTTATAATAGAAACGAAGATTTTTTTCCCTCTTTTTACAGAATTTTTGGTCTTTCATTTATAGTGCAAAAAATTAAAAACCCAGCGGTGATTAACTGCTTGCCGATCAGCCGCCGCAGTTCAACTGCAGCAGAATGGCATGACTGGGCGAAACTACGCTACCTTACGTCTCTTTGCCTTTTAGCCACTAGGAGCGAGCGTGATGACCACCGGGCACCCGCGATCGCTCGTGACAGAGCGAGAACCGGGATCTGTGTGTGTAAACACACAAATCCTGGTTCTTTCAGGGGAGTAGAGACAGATCGTGTGCTCATACCAAGTATGAACACAAATCTCTCTCCTCCTAGACAGTCCTATTCCCCCTACAGTTAGAACACACCTAGGGAACAGTTAACCCCTTGATCGCCCCCTAGTGTTAACCCCTTCCCTGCCAGTGACATTTATACAGTAATCCGTGCATTTTTATAGCATTGATCGCTGTATAACTGTCAATGGTCCCAAAATTGTGGCAAGTGTCCAATTTGTCCGCCGCAATATAGCAGTCACGATAAAAATCGCAGACCACAGCCATTACTAGTAAAAAAAAAAAAAAAAATTAATAAAAATGCCATAAATCTATCCCCTATTTTGTAGACACTAGAACTTTTGCGCAAACCAATATACGCCTATTGTGATTTTTATTACCAAAAATATGTAGAATACATATCGGCCTTAACTGAGGAAATTTTTTTTTTAACCACTTGCTTGCTGGGCAGTTATACCCCCCTCCCGCCCAGACCAATTTTCAGCTTTCAACGCTGATGCACTTTGAATGAGAATTGCGCAGTCATACAACACTGTGCCCAAATTAAATTTTTATAATTTTTTCCCACAAATAGAGCTTTCTTTTGGTGGTATTTAATCACAGCTGGGATTTTTATTTTTTGCTAAACAAAAAAAAAGATGTAAAAATTAAAAAAAACAACAAGTTTATAGTTTGATATAAAATTTTGCAAACAGGTAATTTTTCTCCTTCATTGATATGTGTTGATGAGGCGGCACTGGTAGGCTGCACTGGTGGGCACTGATAGGCACAGTTAAGGTGGCACTGGTAGGTGACACTGATGTGAGTGTACTCACTTTTGTTGCCAGAAGTTTAGACATTAATGGCTGTGTGTTGTGTTATTTTGAGGGGACAGTAAATTTACACTGTTATACAAGCTGTACACTCACTACTTTACATTGTTGCAAAGTGTAATTTCTTCAGTGTCACGTGAAAAGATATAAAAAAATATTTACATAAATGTGAAGGGTTTATATATATTATTACACACACACACACACACACACACACACACACACTTTTCCTCCCTAAAGAAGTCCTTCTAAAGCAAAGATTTAAAATGGATACCACAATAAGCATCATATCTAGTATAAATATGCATCCAAAATCTCTAAAATGTCTCAGAAAGATCATCATGTGGCCTATAACTTGGGGATATCAGTTTTAATATAGCCTAAAATAGGTGAAAAATGTAAACATGGATGAACGTGGAGAAATGCCCATTATACCAAGATACTATAGTGCACAGAAAGCCAGGCACTGCTAGAAATTCAGGGGGGAAATCTTAGATCACTGCTACAATGAACTCCTATTTTCTAACATAGAACAATGTCATAAGTTATCCCCAGTTTTTAAACCTATATTCAGAGAAAAGATTAGTGGCAATAACCATAAACTCACAATGCTGCTGCTTATCAGTTATCAAATGAACATACCTTCAGTAAAACAAACTATAAACAAAGTGTGAGCTGCCAGCCAATATGGCTTTGCTTAAAGCCCAATTGAAACCTTGTTTATTATTTTTCAGCTGTCAAGCTGCATATACTCAAATATGGGGCCATTTGACATTTTTATACTTTTTATCTTGCCAAGTGTTAGTAGGAGAGTCACAACGTAGTTCTCTTCTTCTCCAGAAGCCCAATGCACCCCTAAAATAGCCCCACATTTCAATTATAAAGTTAACCAGGGGTTCAATTGGGTTTTTAGGTTGAGAACATCAGGGCTGTCATCTTGATCTTCTCTTTACCACTTTGTGAAAGACAGACCCAGAACAAGCATGCAGCCCAGTAAAGTGTCAGGGAACCCCATCTGCACATGCTTTTTCTGGGGCAACAACTCCCCTCTGAGCTTATATCTGGCACACCAAGATGGCAATTCCTAGATTTCTAAACCTGCAGAATGCTTTAAAATGGATAATACATTTACCTTTGGAGTCTGCATTTGGGAACAGCCTATTCCAGGGAACCTTATTTTTATGAGGGAGGGAAAGCAAGTAGTTTCTAGCTTTCAAATTTATTATACAGTTTAGATCCTCTTGAGAAGGTGATCCAAGAATGCCTGTAAACATAGAACATACATTAATATGAATCACACATTTTTAACCCTATACATTTTTAACAAAACATCTTTAGCATTGCCCTTACCCAGGATATGATTAAGCTGATCAAGATAATGCTTTCCTGGAAATATGGGCCTATTAGAAAGCATCTCTGCAAGAATGCAACCGACAGACCAGATATCAATTGATTTGGTATATCCCTATTAAAAGAGAAAATGAAATACGGTTAGGAAAATGATGTGTTTTATGCAGCCGTCTAAATAAAGCGAGCACCAAATTTGCTGAAACTGAAAAAAAAAACCCCCAGGTCATCTAAAACTCAGCAGCCAATACCCAGCAGTGATTAAGGCTTGTAGAACAAAATGCATGGAAAGCATAGCAGCTTTATGGGGGGGTGGGTGAGAGCCGTCCCTGCCATGATAGGTCAGGGATTATTGCTAGCAGCTACAGCAGCCGCTAGTGATAATCGCAAGTGAACCCAGCAGGGTGATTGTACCCAAGTTTATTGATCAACTGGTGCATTCAGCCTACCCACACACTGTTTGAATTTGAACAGTTTGTGGCCGGCTTTGCCTATTATTACAAATAAACTTCAATGATTTGTACCTATAGGTAAGCCTATAATAAGGTTTACCTATAGGTACTGTAAATATCTCCTAAATGTGCACCATATAGGAGATATTTACTGTATTTACAGCCGATGACATCAGCACATGCGCTCTGAAGGAACGGCCATTGTGCCGTTTCGTCAGAACCGTGCCGTGACCAGCGGCTCCTGCGTGCGGGAGTGACATCACGTGGCGCCGGCCAGTCACACAGCCAAAGTCCGTGGACCCAGAAGGAAGATGGGTGAAGATGGATGCAGCCTCCAGCGGTGACAAGGTATCGGTCGAGGGCTTCTTTTTTTGGTAAGTTTCACGTAATGTACTAGTATGCGATGCATACTAGCACATTAAGCCTTTACTTTGCAGGTCAGGGAAAAAAATAAATAAGAATAAGACAGCGCTTTACTTCTTTAAGCCGGGTACACACTAACAGACAGCTCCAAGCGAGGTTAGTTCAGCGATCTCTCCCGCTGAGCAACTGTGTTCCGACAGGTGGACGGCCGCCAGCCAGAACACTTAGATTAGCGCTACCTGCAATTGGCTGAGAACACTGATCGTAAGTCAGTCGGGCTGCTGATTTCTCAGCATGCACGTCCGAGAGGAGCTGGTCGAACAGATGACTTCCATCAGACAGACACAGCCGTTTTTTGTTTTTTTTTTTGTTGTTTGTTTTTTTTCCGGCCGTTGTCTTGACATTCAGCCCGTGTATAACCGGCTTTACACTTCAAAAACAAGGGAGACTAATTGACAATGCATACGAGATAGGGACCTTAGATAGTAAGCTTCTTGAGAACAGGGACTGATACATGGGGTAAAGCACTGAGCAAATTGTTGGCTATATAAATAAGATATTTCACCTCATCATAATCCTATATGTCAGGGCTTAAACTAACTTTGAATCTAAGAGACCGCAAAAAAAAAAAAAAAAAAAAAAAGTTAGGAGGCGGTTTTTTGGTTTTTTAACAAAGCTTACGGGTGGAGCAAACATGTTCCCAAAGGTGAATTTATCCTATAACCCTTTCACAGCCAGAGTCGTTTTTGCACATGTTTAAAAAAATCATTTTAGGCCTGAAGATTACATAAAACCCCCAAACATTTTATGAAAGCAGAAACCCTAGAAAATAAAATGGTGGTAGTTCCAATTTAGTATGTCACTCAATATTGCCACAAAATTTCAGAAAAAAAAAAAAAACACACACATTAAGTTAATTTTGGGGGGCACAAAAATACAATAAATCACCCAATTTTTTGGTAAAATATAAAAGCCGAGGTTGCACTGAGGATATAGATAGCCAACATGTCAAACCTTAAAATTTGTGCGCACCCGTGAAATGGTGACAAACTTCAGTACCCTATATTTTCCATAGGTAACACTTTAAAAGCCCCCACTGAGCCCTCCACGAGGGTAATGGTGACACTGGACATTGAAAAGGCGCTCGATTCGGTGGCATGGCCTTTCATGTCCACGGTCCTAGAGGTTATGGGTTTTGGAATAGTATTTCGCAGATAGATTGATATTTTATATAAGGACCCGACGGCGCAGTTCAAACTTGGTGGTGCTCTGTCGGCGCCCTTTTCTGTTGGAAGAGGTACGAGGCAAGGTTGTCCACTGTCACCGGCCCTTTTTGCCTTGGTGATGGAGCCACTTGCCTCAGCCCTCAGACAGGCAGACAGGGTTAGGGGCATACAGGTGGGATCCATACATGAGAAAGTTGCTTTATACACAGTTGATCTTATCCTTTTCTTGAGTGACCCTGCCCAGTCCCTTCGAGAGACGTTGAACATTCTTTCTAATTTCACTAGCTGTTCGGGGCTTCTACCTGCCTTTTTTTATGCTCTCAGACATGCACCTGTCTGGAACCCCAAAAAGGTATTTCGCCTGATAAACACCATTATCTTTTCTCTGGTGATCCGGTCAGCCGAGATTTAAGCCGACAGTGATGCAGAGACCTTGAGGGGGAGGTTTGGCTTGCCCTGACCTTCATTCCTATCTCGTGGCGGCTATGTTATCCCACGCCCACAACTGGCTTGTCTCTGATGAGTCCAACTCAGCAGTGGTCCTGGAAGCAGCACGTTTTGGGTCTTATGAGGCGCTACGGAACCTACCGGGGCCCTAGAGCCCCCCTTCCCTCTTACATCGGCAATAAGAGCGGTCATACAGGCGTGTTCAGTGGCAAATTCACTACGCCTTATACCTTCTGAACACATTACCCCCTATAGCCCTCTTTGGTTTAAAACGCAATTGCCAGAATTCGGGTCCATTCCCGACCCTGGGGTATGGGCATGCAAGGGCATCAAATATATAAATCAAATTTGTCTTGAGGGCAGAATACAGACTTTTGACAGGTTGAAACAATATAATTTACCTAACTCACACCTGTTTAGATTCCTGCAGCTTAGGCATGCTTTCAACACTTTGAAAATGCTCCTGTGGCCTTTTACACCTTAAATCTGGGGACTCTGCTCAGAGATGAAGCTCTAAGCCCTTATCCACCATATATAAAGCGCTACTCCCCAACGTCCACACGGGACTAGAAAACCTTAAAGTGGATGTAAACCTGAATTATTTTTTTTTAATGTCATAATATAGAGTATAAGATTTCCTATCAATTGAGCCCAGTCTTGCCACAGAGTTAACCCATCTCTGTAGCAATCCTCTTATTGTTCAGTGAGATAAATCTTGACAAACAGAAAAACTTTGTCAAATACTCTCCCTTGCTGTGAGTGACAGGTGATTTACATATCTCATGCACTAGCCTAAGACACATGCATTATTTTTTAATTCCCTCCCAATCCTTTCTGCTGCTCTGCCAGGATTGGATGTTCCACACCTCAGCATAATTGGGCATGCTGAAGTCATGTGGTTACTTTCCGGTCTTTTCACTGGATGTTAGCGATCATAGCAGAAGTTCAGTGTAAGAAATAGACAGGAGAAAAATGCATATTGACAAGGGGAGTGTAGAGGTGGTACTGACATCACGACTCCACCCACCGAGCTCCAGACCAACCCACAGAATATGCAGTTTTTCGGCTCTCATAACAGAGGGGAGACATTTGACAGGTAAAGATACAAGCAGGAGGCATGTATATCCTTATACATAACCCCTATGGCAGTAGTTTAGAAAGGATGACATTGGGTTTACATCCACTTTAAAGGCAAAGTAGGAGGTAGATTTCCCTACATTAGACACAAAAGATTAGGAAGAAATGTGGGAATACCCCTTTTCACAGCTAGTATCAGCTATAGATAAATTGGTGCAATTTAAAAAATAGTACATAAGGTATATTACACGTCTGTGTGCTTACATAAAATCTATCCATCCATTTCTGCCTCTTGCTGGAGGTGCAACTCAGCCTCAGCGGATTTCACTCATTTTTTGGAACTGTCCTCAGATTGAAATTTTTTGGGTTGAGGTAACCAAATTTATTTTGAATGTCATCACCGTTCCTGTGCCATTATCTGTAGAGGTAGGTCTGCTGGGACTCGTTGAACCACTGGCCCCACACTGGGCAATCAGAACCCTGCTAGGATTATTACTTTACTATGCCTGTAAAATCGATAGTACTCAGATGGAAGGCCTCATCTGCAACTTCACTAACTTACTTTTTCCAGAAATGTATTGAATGCGGCTCTACCATTGTACAAAGCTACTTACCTGTCACATGGCTGTGGCAAAAAATTCCACAAAATATGGGATATTCGGATGGAATCCCTGTCCACTAATGCATATTCGATCCATGATTAGTTTCACTCTATTATCGGGCATGGCTCAAGTGGCATCCCCGATCTCAAACATCCCTGGGCTGCTCAGTCGATAGTTTATGGTGGGGGGGATATGAATATGTTATTGTAATATACATCTCATTTCATGAATGACTAAAGTGGGCATTGCAGGGGATACATGGAATTAGAGGCTAACTTTGAATATTCTGCACAGGTGGTTGAGCGTACAGTGGTTTAGTTAGGTGTATCTCAGTATATTTTTCTGTTTTTCTTTTTCTCTCTTTTTATTAGTGTGTAGTTGTAATGACCGAGCCTGGGTATGCCCAATAGGCTATGTTTTGTATTTATCTTGAAATTACAATAAAAAAAAAAAAAAGTATGCAGATCAGAGAGAAATTATGTCAGGCAATCAGGCACAGGAAGCCGTTTTTCTTGGTTGTCGTGGAGTAGTATTTGCCATCCATTACTAATGTGAAACTACCCATAATATTGTATGTTCCGATACTCTGCCTATATAATATGCACAAGGTTCCAGTAGGTAAGAGATGACCAAACCTCACATTACCAGCCAATGCCTGAACATACCTCATTACTAAGAAATTTCTTGTTCATGATCCCAGGAGAAATTCTGCATGCTCTTTAGATTATACCAACAATTACATACAAGGTACATTCTCAGTTGCTTATGACAACAGGGGACACACAGAGGCAGTACCACCCAAAAGCCAATCAAGCACTAGAAGTATACATGGGACATTGTGAAGGACCTGTGAAAAAGATATGTGAGATGTGTGTTTCTTGTGCAAAAATGTCACTCAACCCTTTAACTGCAGCTACCACGTTTAGAGGACTTGCGAATTGAATGCGGACGAACGAGCTATTGACCATATTTACAATTTCACTGACAGGGTTGCTTTAGTGATCCTAAGCTTGTAATGGAAGTAAATAAACCACCATAAAAAAGTTACTGACCTAGCAAGCTGCGAGCACTGCTCTTCCACCATACCAGTCACAGGGGCAACAGTAAAAAGTAATAAATACCTTCACTGGTCAAATCATGACGTCAAAATACATGGCAATGTTAATTTGGTCAAAAAACACATGGCACTGCAAATGATTTACGATTAAAGCCTTCTCCAGTCAACAGTATTCCTTCTAGCTTTTACTAGAATGAGGAAATGTTAGAATTTGCAAGCTCTTCTGTTGCCGTCTCTGACTTCATTGGGGGGCATTTCTCCTCACCTAAGCCCCTGAGAGACTAGAATGAGAAATTACAAAAGTTGTCACCAGGACACTTGTTTCTGCTTGCCTTTTTGGGCACTGTTCAGTTTAGGTGGGCTTTGAAAGCTGTCAAATCACAGCATATTATATATAGCCATCTACCTTGGAATTTAACATGATCTCCGGTGCCCGGTACCAGCGAGTTGCAACATACTCTGTCAGGAACCAGTGTGATCATGGTCTGGGTCTGCAACACGTGCCAATCCAAAATCACAGATCTGTGTGGAAACAAACGCGTTAGAAGGCGGCATAATGTACAAGTATAACCAAAGATAATTTTAGAAAAAACAGTAATGCGACGTGTATATAGATGAAGAGAGAGAGAGAGAGAGAGAGAGAGAGAGAGAGAGAGAGAGAGAGAGAGAGAGAGAGAGAGAGAGAGAGAGAGAGAGAGAGAGAGAGAGAGAGAGAAGAGAGAGAGAGAGAGAGAGAGAGAGAGAGAGAGAGAGAGAGAGAGAGACAGAGAGACACACTTTCTTTTAAACTCATAGCTGGAGTTTCACATTTTCAGAACATCCAAAAAAACAACAACTCAATAACAGGCACTTTTCCAGGGGGTATATTAAAGAGCTTAAGGTTAAGTGTATGTAGATAGATTTATATTCCCACTATCCAAAACAAAAACAAAAAGTTTGGGCAAAAAAAAAAAAAAAAAAAATTTATCGGTCAAGGACTGGATGAAAAACGGGATTTTTGTTCCTAAAATGTAAGATCCCTCTCAATCACTGACAAACACAGCTCTTCTGATTCTTGACCATGGGGTTTATGTCTGAAGACGCAGGTGATGCTTGTTTTGGTCCCAAACACTGCCTCCACCCAGGAGATGAACTCCAGAACCACTGAAAGCATGTCTAGGGGAACAAAGGACCATTCCTCCTCCATAAAGGGGATCAGGAGGGAACAAATGCAAGCAAGACTCCATAACCCACTCAGGCAAGGCATCGCCAAAAAATTAGGACACCCCTCCCCAGGCAAACTACAGAACAAAGGGGAGGTACCCCAGGATGGGCTCACCACCACCTGACCACCAGGGGAGCGCTGTGGGTGCTGACATGGATGCCACCTGTGGATGAGGTCAGGGAGTGAACTGTGTATTGCTGCTGTGCTAACAGTGCCTCCAAAAGCACACCCCCAGTCCCAGGGAGTTCCTGTTTCCAGCCTGAGAGGGAGATCAGTGGCAAGATGTTTGCTGCCATGAGCTTACAAGAAAATGGCTACCATGCACTTCCCCGTCCAGCTGCTATACAAGTCACGGGAGATCACTGGTAAGATGGTCGCTGCCATGCGGCTACATAAAAATGCCCATCATGCACTTCCGCAGCTAGCGCCCATACAAGTCATGGGAAGGTCCACCACTAAATGGCCAACAGATCACCAGGAAAACTGCTGCCTGCCACAGTATAACACATGGAAGCTGCAATGTGTTCTCCCAGACCCCCAAAGAGGACACCCACCATGCAGAACCTGCAGGACCTGAGAACGCCCCCCTCACCCAACAGGGACTGGAAGGTAGAAGGAGGGAAGGGAGCCTGACAGGAGGAAATACCAGAGGCCAGGGGAGAGGAATGCAGTCAGCCAGGGTAACATTAACACAAACTCCAGCACCTGGTCACCAGTGTTAATTTTGGTAGCAAATTTTGATTTAGTCTTCGTACTAAAATGGCATTTTAGTTTTAGTCCCATTTTAGTCTTCTGCAAGTGTTTTAGTGGACTAAAACTCATTTTAGTCGTCTAAAATCTAATGGGTGTAATTAAATTGTAATGCATTAGTTAACATTTCTCTACAATTTCCAAACTCATTATATACTGCTGGAGTGAAGAATCTAATATGTTATTTATGGTATTGGAGGTATGAACATGCACTACAGACCAGGGTTAATTTTGAAGTCAAATTTCAATTTAGTTTTAGTCTTAGTCTTGACTAAAATGGCATTTTAGGTTTGGTTCCATTTTAGTCTTTTGGTTAAAATGCCATTTAAGTTTTAGTCGTATTTTAGTCATCTCAATTGTTTTAGTCGACTAAAATGTTTTAGGTCGACAAAATTAACACTGATCACTTGTGTCCCAGTCCAGGATGTGGTGGTCACAGCCAAGCCAGCGCATAAAGGTCTGCATGCGCTCGTTGACCAGACTGAGCTGACCAGTGTATCTAGATTATCCAGTCCGTCCTTGAGACGTTGATTGAAGATCTTCGCAGGAAAAAATTCCAAGATTTAAAAAAAAAAAAAAAAAAAAAAATTTAGAACAGGTCCCAGCAGGGAACTAGGTCCTTGCTCATGAAACATGAAGCAGAAATAACTGACTTGCCTATAGCAGAGAGCAAGTTTATACTAGCTAGGACTGTCCCTAGGAGGTGCTGTGTTCTTTTTCTGCCTATTGGATTACTCCTGTAGGTGGCTCTTTAGATGCTATGGTCAAGAATCAGAAGAGTTGTCTGTCAATGAATCAGAAATCATGCACTCTTAAATTATCTTATATAAGCAGCTGAAATATTCTAACATTCTCTGAAGTGAAACTCCACAACTGGAGGGAGAGTCTCCATAAGTGCTACAACTGATATATGGTATAGCAAGCACATGAGTGGCAAAAGCCACATTCAGAATTCTTTTACCAGGGAACACCATAACTTAATACTTTCAGCTAGAGTAGAACTGCATACCTTCAGATCACAAGTAGTGTTTAGCAGCAAGTTTGATGGTTTAAGATCACGATGTAAAACATTGGCTGAATGAATGTACTTCAGCCCTCTCAGGATTTGGTAGAGGAAATAACAGATGTGGTCATTGCTAAGGTGTTGGGTCTTTAGGAGCTTGTACAGATCGGTCTCCATAAGGTCCTGAACAATGTATCTGAATGCATATTTATGTTAAGGCAAATAAAAAAAAATAAAAAAATGTATATACATATATACATTTGAGAAGCCAAGCTTTATTTGTTCATGTAGCACCTTCACGCCTTTTGTAGTCTCTTTAGTAATTACTGTAAAAATGATTTAAAGCACCAGCTACAAGCACCACTAGTGGCCTACAAGAACAAGGTCTTCTGCAAAATGTCAGAGCTTGCAGAAAAGCACATTTCCTATCCACAGTTGAAAACCCTTACCCAGAATAAGACTAACCTTTGCTCACCCCCTTTCCCCTAATCCCCCAACAGACTGAAAATCACCTGTGTAAATGAAGTTTACCTAAAGCCATGGTCACATGAATTTAGTTCCTGCAGGATCCTTTGAGTGTCCCAGTTACTGTCTGTCACTTCTGCCTGGAATGTGGCTTTAAAGAGCCAGTTACCTTCAGCAAAAATTTCAATATTCCTTCTTAAATTATATTTGTACGGGCTTACTCGTGAACCTTATTTAGGTTTTGAGAACTTTGTGGTTGTGAGACAAAGCCAAATAAAGAAGCATTTATAAAGAACTTTCATGGTAAGCCAGAACACCCAATATAGCATATAACATTCAAATTATCACTGAAAATTTCTGTTACAGTTTAATGTGAGAATATTCTTCTCTGGCGATAGCTGTGGGCTTCTAGGGGGAAGTGGAACACAAGCACAATTTGGAAAATGAAAACATTGCTTTTCAACATTTGTATTGCTTTTCTGTACCAAGCACAAGAAAATCTCTTTAATGGAGACAGCTAGCAGTTAACAGGAGTAAACTGCCCAAAATGGCCAAATCGGGTGTTCATTTTCTGCATTCATGTTCCACAATTTTGCATTTCATTTTCTTCAGCAAAACATACCCCCACCCTTTGGGAAACCATACAGGCTAATCACTTTGCAGAGCAGGACCAAAGATGCAGCATCAGTGTCCCAACTACATAGCCAGAGTGCTCTGTGCATTTTTCTGGCCATTAGTCCAATGATAAAGAAGTTTAGAGGCTTGTAACAAGTCATCCAAACTAAAGGACAAGACTCCAGACACTCAATGAAAGAGGGACTTTTTAGGGGACTCTACCCCTTCAGATAGTTTGGCAGTTTAAAGTTACCATAAACATAGGACAGAGGGCTACATCAGTGAATGCAATTGTTTCGATTTCAGTGCTGACACAATTTGAACAATTACTCAGTCATGCAACACTGTACTTAAATCTTATATATTAATGGGGACAGATAGAGTTCTCTTTTGTGGCATTTAAACACCACTGAAAAAACAAATGTATATATAAACAATATATATACATACATACATACACACACATATATATATACATATATATATATATACACATACATATATATATATATATATACATACACACACACACACACACAATGTGTAATTGTAATGGTAGGTTCATTTTAACAGTGAGAGACAGAACAAAAATATCCAGAAAAACACATTTCAAAAAAGTTATAAAATGGATTTGTATTTTATGCATGAAATTAGTATTTGACCCCTTCGCAAAACGACCCCCAAAGCATAATGTTTCCACCTACATGTTTGATGGTGGGGATGGTGTTCTTGGGGTCATAGGCAGTATTCCTCCTCCTCCAAACATGTGTTGAGTTGATGCCAAATAGCTCGATTTTGGTCTCATCTGACCACAACGCTTTCACCCAGTTCTCCTCTTAATCATTCAGATGTTCAGTAGCAAACTTCTAATGGCCCAGTACATGTGCCTTCTTGAGCAGGGGGACCTGGTGGGCGCTGCAGGGTTTCAGTCCTTCACAGCGTAGTGTTTTACCAATTGTTTCTTGGTGACAGCTGCCTAAAGATCATTGACAAGATTCTCCCGTGTAGGCTGGGCAGATTCCTCACCGTTCTCATGATCATTGAAAGTCCACAAGGTGAGATCTTGCATGGAGCCCCAGACCGGAGGAGATTGACAGTCATTTTGGGTTTCTTCCATTTGCAAATAATCGCACCAACTGTCACCCTCTCACCAAGCTGCTTATAGCCCATTCCAGCCTTGTGTAGGTCTACAATCTTGTCCCTGACATCCTTGGTCAGCTTTTTGGTCTTGTCCACAGTGGAGAGATTGGAATCTGATTGATTGCTTCTGTGGACAGGTATCTTTTATACAGCTAACAAGCTGAAATTAGGAGTACTCCCTTTAAGAGAGTGCTCCTAATCTCAGCTAGTTACCTGTATAGAAGACATCTGGGAGCCAGAAATATTGCTGATTGATAAGGGATCAAATACTTACTTCACTCAAAATTCAAATCAATTTATAACTTTTTTGAAGTGTGTTTTTCTGGATATTTTTGTTATTCTGTCACCGTTAAAATAACCTACCAATAAAATTATAGACTGATCATTTCTTTATCAGTGGGCAAACGTACAAAATCAGCAGGGGGATCAAATACGTGTGTGTGTGTACACACACAGTGCCTTGCAAAAGTATTCACCCCCTTGGCATTTTTGTGTTTAGTTGCCTCACAACCTGGAATTAACATGGATTGTTTGAGGATTTGCATCATTTCATTTACAGAACATGCCCACAACGTTGAAGATTTTTTTTTATTGTGAAGCAAACAAATAGGACAAAATAACAGAAAAAGTCAAAGTGCATAACTAGTCACTAAAGTCAATACTGTACAGCCACCTTTTGCAGCTATCACAGCTCAAAGTCGCTTTGGATAAGTGTCTATGAGCTTGCCACATTTTACCACTGCGATTTTTACCCATTCCTCCTTGCAAAACTGCTCCAGCTACCTTCAAGTTGGATGGTTTGCGCATGTGAACAACAATCTAAGTCTGACCACAGATTTTCTATTGGATTGAGGTCTGGGCTTTGACTAGGCCATTACGACATATTTACATGTATCCCCTTAAACCACTCAAGTGTTGCTTTGGGATCATTGTCCTGCTGGAAGGTGAACCTCCGTCCTAGCCTCAAATCACAAAGTGGTACAGGTTTTGCTCAAGAATATCCCTCTATTTAGCACCATCCATCTTTCCCTCAACTCTACCCAGTTTCCCAGTCCTGACTGCTGAAAAACATCCCCACAGCATGATGCTGCCACCACCATGTTTCACTTTGGGGATGGTGTTCTTTGGGTGATGTGATGGGTTTGCGCCAGACATAGCGTTTTCTTTGATGGCCAAAAAGTTCAATTTTAGTCTCATCAGACCAGAGCACCTTCCTCCATACATTTTGGGAGTCTCCCACATGCCTTTTCGCAAACTCAAAACCTGCCATTTTGTTTTTGCTGAAAGTAATGGCTTTCTTCTGGCCACTCTGCCATAAAGCCCAACTCTATGGAGCGTACGGCTTATTGTCATCTTATTACAGATACTCCAGTCTCTGAGGTGGAACTCCGCAGCTCCTCCAGGGTTACCTTAGGTCTCCGTGCTGCCTCTCTGAATAATGCCCTCCTTGCCCTGTCCGTGAGTTCTGGTATCTTTTGGTGGCAGTCTCTTGGCAGGTTTGCTGTTGTGCCATGTCCTTTCCATTTGGTTATGCCAGATTTGATGGTGCTCCTAGAGATCATTAAAGAGTCGGATATTTTTTATAACCCAACCCTGACTTGTCCTTCTCAGCATTGTCCCTTACTTGTTTGGAGGGCTCCTTGTTCTTTATGGCAGTGTTTGGTTAGTGGTGCCTCTTGCTTAGGTGTTGCAGCCTCTGGGGACTTTCAAAAAGGTGTGTATATGTAATGACAGATGTAAAACTTAGATTGCACACAGGTGTACATCATTTCACTAATTAGGTGACTTCTGAAGGTAATTGGTTGCACCAGAGCTTTTTATGGGCTTCATAACAAAGGGGGTGAATGCATATGCACATGCCAATTATCAGTTTTTTATTTCTGAAAAATAGTTATGTATACATTTTCTAATTTTACTTCTCCAACTTAGACTATTGTGTTCTGATCCATCACATACAATTCAGATTAAAAAAAAAATATTGAACTAAAAGGTTGAGTAAATACTACGCTGCACTATAAATATGATCTCATCAAAAATAAAATTATAAAAAGGTATTGGATCAATATAAAATACAACAGCTAAAAATAGATTAAATTTAACATACGAAGCCAGAGGATGCCCAAAAAAATTTCACAAAATATGGGGTCTGTGGACATGCTCTGAAAACACTACTACACCCACCATATAAAGCCAATAAAGAAACTCCAGTCAATGATACCAAGTTTAATAAAAACTGAATAGACATATGCAGCTGTACAATATGAAAACATGTATGCCAAATGTATACCATTGTCTTACACTCTGTATTGCAATGAGCAATGTTTGCTCGAAATGTGTATATTTATGTTCGTATGTTTGTTTTGTACCACAAAACCAAATAAAAATTTACCTTTAAAAAAAAAAAAAAAAAATAGATTAAATAATTAAAATGAAAAGTGCTGTGCTAGGTATTATGCACTATACACCCAATAATTGGATATCAAATGCATACATAACATAAAAACACACAAATGTTGACCAATGATGAAGTGAAAGTAAAAATTAAAAAATAAGGGAGTGGAAACTCAAATGCACAGTAGATATATAGTGCTCATGTCAAAAGTTGTTAGCGAGTCGGGTGAGGGCAGGGTGGGGCGAAATGGGGATTGTGGGGTGAGAGTTGGGATGGAAATAGCTGTGATCGCTGGGAACACAGGGGGTTAAGGGCACAGTACATGCATCGTATAGGGTTCAGTGCTCCTCCACCACTCCTTTCCACTGCATTCGCATCCACATGGTCCCCCATCCACCCCTCCTCAGTTCTGACTGGTGCTGACACCTCCTCTACTGCCTTTTATCTTCTCACCCGTCCCTTAAAAGCTACATCCAGCACATGCCTTTATGTTTTACTAATGTACCCAGCCAGCTCTTGCAGACATTACCCATTGCAAGCACTGCCTCTATGCAGCCAGATCATCCGGGGGCGTCAGCATCAGGGTCAGAGAAAGTGAAGCATACCTCCTGCCCCTGACAGTACTACCAGGATTGCCAGCATCTCCTTTGTCACTGCGCTCAGGGAGACAAGCTTTCAAAAAGCCCTGGTCCTAGTACAGATTTAGCTGACTGGGACTGGTGTGTCCACAGGTCTGAGGTCACTTCCATTATGGGTTTAGGGCATGGTAGCATTTTCGCGAGTACCGATACTTGCAAAAATGCCTAGTATCCGCACAGATACTAGTATCCGTGCAACCCTAACATACACACACCTACAATACATCTGGAAAGTATTCACAGAGCTTCACTTTCTACATTTTGTTGTTACAGCCCTATTTCAAAATGGATTAAATCCATTATTTTCCTAAAAATTCCACACACAAAACCACATAATGACAACAACGTGAAAAGTTTGATATCTTTGCAAAATTAGTCAAAAATAAACAAAACAAAAAACCAAAACTACATGTACATAGGTATTTAAATCCTGTGCCATGAATCTCAAAATTGAGCTCAGGTGCATCTTGTTTCCACTGATCATCCGTGAGATGTTTCTTCAACTTGGAGTCCACCTGTGGTAAATACAGTTCATTGGACATGATTTGGAAAAGCACACACCTGTGTACATAAGGTCCCACAGTTAACAGTGCATGTCAGAGCACAAACCAAGTTATTAAGTTCAAGGAATTGTATGTAGAACTCCGACACAGGATTATATTGAGATACAGAAAAATTTCTACAGCATTGAAGATCTCAATGAGCATAGTGCCCTCCATCTTTAAATGGAAGAAGTTTCAAACCACCAGGACTCATCCTAATTGAGTGATGGGGATGGGGATGGGGATGGGGATGGGGATGGGGGGGTGTTTGGCCTTAGTCAAGAAGGTGACCAAGAACCCGGCTCCAGCATTTCTCTGTAGAGAGAGGAGAACCTTCCAGAAGAACCACCATCTCTGCAGCACTCCACCAACCAGGCCTGTATGGTAGAGTGGGTAGAGTGGCCAGGCAGAAGACACTCCTCAGTAAAAGGAAAGACAGCCCATCTGGAGTTTAGCAAAAGACACCAGAGGGACTCTCAGACCATGAGAAACAAAACTCTTTGGCCTGCATGGCAAGCTTCATGTCTGGAGGAAACCAAGCACCGCTCATTACCTGGCCAATACAATTCCTACAGTGAAGCACTTCCCAGTGGTGGCAGCATCATGCTGTGGGGATGTTTTTTAGCGGAAGAGGAACTGAGAGACTAGTCAGGTTTGAGGAAAAGATGAATGTAACGATGTACAGAGACCTCCTTGCTGAAAACCTGCTCCAGAGCACTCTGGACCTCAGACTGGGGCGAAGGTTCATCTTCCAACAGGCCAATGACTGATTGAGCATCTCTGGAGAGATCTGAAAATGCCTGCGCAGTGACACTACTTATCCAACCTGATGGAGCTTGAGAGATCCTGCAACAAAGAATGGAGAGACTGCCCAAAAATAGGTATGCCAAGCACGAAGCATCATACTCAAAGATTTGGGGCTGTAATTGGTGTCAAAGGTGCTTCAAAAAAAGAATTCCGCAAAGGCTGTGAGTACTTATGTAGAAGTGATTTTTTTTATAAATTTGATTTTTAAACAAACTTCTTTCACGTTGTCATGATGGGGTATGGTTTGTAGAATTTTGAGAAAAATGGTGAATTTAATCTATTTTGGAATAAGGCTGTACCATAACAAAATGTGGAAAAAGTAAAGGGCTATGAATACTTTCCAGATGCACTGCATGCACCCCAAACTCACTCATCCATGTCTTTATAGACCTGGCTTGTGCACTGGTGTGCAGTCATGTTGGAACAGGAAGGGGCCATTCCCTAACTGTTCCCACAAAGTTGGGAGCACAAAATTGTCCAAAATGTCTTGGTATGCTGAAGCCTTAAGAGTTCCCTTCACTGCAACTAAGGGGCCAAGACATGGATGAACGAGTTTGGGGTGGAGGAATTTGGCTGTCTTGACCTCAACCCAATAGAACACCTGTGGGATGAGTTAGAACAGCGCCAGGCCTTCTAGTCCAACATCAGTGCCTGACCTCACAAATGCGCTTC
Source organism: Lithobates clamitans (assembly GCA_037952925.1). Lineage (NCBI taxonomy): Eukaryota > Metazoa > Chordata > Amphibia > Anura > Ranidae > Lithobates > Lithobates clamitans. The sequence goes on from JBBGZY010000247.1 coordinate 2,356,059, forward strand.
TGGAAGAATGGTCAAACATTCCCATAGACACACTCCTAAACCTTGTGGACAGGCCTCCCAGAAGAGTTGAAGCTGTTATGGCGGCAAAGGGTGGGCCAACTCAATATTGAACCTTAAGGACTGGGATGTCATTAAAAGTTCATGTGCGTGTAAAGGCAGGCGTCCAATACTTTTGGATAAAAATTATATATACACAGGGAGGGGAAAAAGTATTTGCTGATTTTGTACGTTTGCTCACTGACAAAGAAATGATCAGTCTATAATTTTAATGGCAGGTATATTTTATCAAAAAGAACAAAAATATTTGGAAAAACACATTTCAAAAAAGTCATACATTTGCATTTTAACAAGTGAAATAAGTATTTGATGCCCTATCAGCAAGATTTCTAGCTTGTCTTCTATACAGGCAACGAGCTGAGATTAGGAGCACTCTTAAAAAGTGAGTGCTCCTAATATCAGCTTGTTACTGTATAAATGACACCTGTCCACAGAAGCAATTGGATTCCAATCTCTCCACCATGGCCAAGATTAAAGAGCTGTCCAAAGATGTCAGGGACAAGATTGTAGACCTACACAAGGCAGGAATGGGCTACAAGACCATTGCCAAGCAACTTGGTGAGAGGGTGACAACAGTTAGGTGCAATTATTCGCAAATGGAAGAAACACAAAATAACTGTCAATATCCCATGGTCTGGGGCTCCATGCAAGAGTTCACCTTGTGGAGTTTCAAAGATCATGAGAATGAGGAATCAGCCCAGAACTACACAGGAGAATCTTGTCAATGATCTCAAGGCAGCTGGGACCATAGTCACCAGGAAAACAATTGGCAACACACCATCTCATGAAGGATTGAAATCCTGCAGCACCAGCTAGGTCCCCCTGCTCAAGAAAGCACGTGTACAGGCCCGTCTGAAGTTTTCAAATGAACATCTGAATGATTCAGAGGAGAACTGGGTGAAAGTGTTGTGGTCAGATGAGACCAAAATCAAGCTCTTTGGCATCAACTCAACACACCGTGTTTGGGAGGAGGAATGCTGCCTATGACCCCAAGAGCACCATCCCCACCATCAAACATGGAGGTGGAAACATGCTTTGGGGACAGGACAACTTCACAGCATCAATGGGACAATTGTGGGGGGCCATGTACCGTCAAGGAGAACCTCCTTCCCTCAGCCAGGGTATTGAAAATGGGTCATGCATGGGGGAATTCCAGTATGACAATGACCCAATACACATGGCCAAAGCAACAAAAGAGTGGCTAAAAAAGAAACATTAAGGTCCTAGAGTGGCTCAGCCAGTCTCCAGAGCTCAAAGAGAAAGTAAAGTCTTCCTCTTTAAATGGTACCTAGAGGTAAGCCTAGAATAAGGCTTACCTGTAGGTACTGTAAATATTTCCTAAACTTGAACCGTTTGCAATATTTATTGTATACGCTGCCGCCATCGGCGCATGCGCACTGAAGGAACGGCCTGCTTGTGCCGTTTCTTCAGGACCTGTGCCGTGACTGGCAGCTCCAGCCAATCATAGCACCAGAGCCCGCGAACCCGGAAATAACGCTGCGAAACATGTCGTCCCTGTCAGCAGTGTGCCAGTGCGGATCCAGGGCATCGGTCTAATGTAAGTATTTTATGAGCTAGTATGCGACGCATACTAGCTCAGTATGCCATTGTCTTACAGGGTTTTTCTTTTTGGGGAGGTTTACAACCTCCTAAATCCCATGGAAAATATGTAGAGGAAGCTGAAAGTTTGAGTTACTAAACATCAGCCTCGAAAACGTAATGACTTAGAGAGGATTTACAAAGAGTGGGACAAAACACCTCCTGAGATGTATACAAACCTGGCGGCCAACTACAAGAAATGTATTACCTCTGTGCTTGGCAACAAAGTTTTTGCCACCAAGTACTAAGGCAGGTTTTGCCAATGGGGTCAAATACTTTTTTCACTCATTAAAATGCAAATCAATTTATAACTTTTTTGAAATGGGTTTTTCTGGATTTTTTTTGTTCAAATCAGCAAGGGATCAAATACTTTACCCTCACTGTATCTATCTGAAAACTGATAATCCTAATGTTCTCAATTCTTGAGACCCTAAAATACCTTGTACTGTCTACTTTCCAAAAAGACCCGGTATTAAAGAGGAACTGCTGTCTGTTCACATAAATATATATAGTAAATGGTGTTGCGCTGTTAAAGGTAAATGATCAGACAAAAAAGTGCTGAATATCAACTAAGCAATATACATTAAAAGGAATCCAACAGTGAAAAGGTCAATAAAGTGCTTAAGGTAGCAGTGTGCACGTGATAAGTATACAAAAAAAAAAAAAAAAAATGAAGTAACAGTCTTAAATGGTAAAAAAGGAAAATCAGGTGCTGGATTCCCTCTCCAGCCAGGTGCAGCACATAAAAACGTGACTTGAATTCTTTTGTGCAAAGTGACTTGTCCTCTTCTGTGTAACACACTCACTATAGGATGGCCTCTTACCTTCCGGCTTTAAGGCAAATACTCTCCAGATGGATATATATATTTTGATATATGCCTGTCTGTCCCAACGCCCATCGCTGCGGTCACCCCCTGATGAAGGCATGTGGCAATACACGTTGGGACAGACAGGCACCAGAAGTGATGTCTGCGTACAAGCTTGCCGCTCGTGGTGTATTGATTTTGATATGTATAGGGATGTGAGTATTTTAGCTGTCTTAATAAAATATTGCATCCAAATACTACACCATCCGGAATCCCCCCCCCCCTTCTTTCTTCCTCTATATTGTTTATATATCTATCTTTCTATCGCTATATATCTATATATCGATATATATCTCTATATAAATATACACACACACACACTTACCTTACGGCTGTAAAGTAAGAGGCCATCCTACACTAGGTGTGTTACACAGAAGAGGACAAGTCACATTGCACGTTGCATCTATTTGCACAACAGACAAGTCACATTATATGCTATACCTGCAACCAGCTGGAGAGGGAATCAAAGAAGTCACGGTGAGCCGAAGTCACAGTGAGCCTTTTGACACACACTTTTGTAAAATACAGAAAGAAAAAAAATGTTTTTATTTTTTTTAACAAAGTTGTCGATTAACCACTTCGACCAGCTCATGCACATTTACGCGTTCCTGCGAGTCGCCGAATGGGTACATCGGCGCCTTTAAGAGCCATGCACCCGCTGCACAGTGGGGGACCCAATCCACCCGGCTGGTGGCTGCGATGTCTGCAGGCCACGAGAGCAAGAACAGGGATCTGTGTATGTAAACCCATAAATCCCTGTTCTGACAGGGGAGGAGAGACAGATCTGCTGTTACTAGTAATGCTTCCTCCTCCAGTCAGTCCCAACCCCCCCAGTTGGAAACACTGAGGGAACACATTTAACCCCTTGATAGCACCCTAGTGTTAACCCCTTCCCTGCCAGGGGCTATTTAGCTCTGATCACTGTGTAAATGTCAATGGTCCCAAAAAAAAAAAGGGTCCAATCTGTCCGCCGCAATGACGAAGTCCCGCTAAAAATACCTGATAGCTGCCATTACGAGAAAAATAAATAAATAATTTTTTTTTTAAATGTACAAAAGCCATAAATCTATCCCCCCATTTTGTAGACGCTATAATTTTACACACTTATTGCGATTTTTTACCAAAAATATGTAGAAGAATACATATTGGCCTAGACTGATGAAGAAATTTGTTTTAAAATTTTTTAGGGATATTATAGCAAAAAGTAAAAAATAGTCTACTATAAAATTCAGTTTGTTTATGGGGGGGGGGGGACGTCAATGTTATTTGGGTATAAAGTCGCACGACTGCGCAATTATCAGTTAAAGCGACGCAGTGCCGTATCGCAAAATTAAGTCATTAAGGGGGAAATCTTCCGGGGCTGAAGTGGTTAAGGTATTTTTACAACACAGCATGAACATAATTAGAATTTCACTCCAAAACTCATTCTACTCCTCCAATGTATGGCGATACTACATATGTAAGGCTTTTTTTACAGCCCAACGACATTAAAGAAAAAAAAAAAATCTAAGAAGCACCTTAAAGATATTAAAGACACTGCTTAATTTACATTATCCCTTCTCTGTACGCAGATGGCACTATTTTAATAGAAAAACAAAAAGTGAAGTACCTTTTTCCCCAATCTATATACAGTAGTCACATGACCCAGCTCTTTCCCAGCCCGTCTGTAGGGAAACAGTGGCAGGAGGAACGTCTAATGGTCACATGCCCCCTGCACACCGCCGCCCCCCCCATGAAATTTAAAAAAACAGCCTTTGGGATAGAGTACAAATAAATTAATTATCAATAAATTGGTTTTAAAATGGCCACACAAATATTTTAAAAAAAGATCTATTTCTTTGGTAACATGGTGTGGGCGGATTTCTGCCAGCCAAAGGCAGTCTCACATTCCTCCAGCCTTTGTCCTAAAATAACAGGGAGGTGAAGCCTCTATCAATCTACAATATCTCATCCCATTGTTTTTAGCAGGTTAGTGGGCATAGAGGAGAATGGAGGGGGTGGGCTGTCATTTACCACTGTCTATAGTCGCATGTGCTGCTCAGAAATGATAGGGAGGAAATGCTCAAGATAGAAAATACACTGAAAACTGAGCATGTGCATTAGTTTCCAACACTGCTCTGAAAAAACCCAGCTGCAGTAGGGACATGGACAGGAGGAGACAAACCAACCAGGATTTTTGCAGAATTTAGAAAATGAATTCTATGGTGACTAAGAACAGCATTTATTAAGTTTTTAATGATGTGGGTTTATAAGTACTTTAAGGCTTTCATGGGGCATAAATTATGCATTCAATTTCCTAACCTCTTATTTTTTGGAGGCTCTAGAGCACCAGGACAGTGGAAACACCCACATTTTGACTACATTTTAAAGAGTAAACACCAAGATTTTTTATTTTCTTTTATAAGAGGAATAGTGAGCCTTTTGGAGAATTCATTTTTTGCCACAAGTTTTTGTTCTCAGTTTTATAAGATATTTTCACACACACAAAAATGGACATATGTAGAGTTATACCGCAAAACACATTCTGCCACTCCGATCGAGTGTGGGTATAGCACATTGCATCTTTATGCATCAAAAAAATAAACCATTTGTACCGAAAACAGTGTACTGCAAACCAAAAAAGCCAAGACTACATGGCTGCCCCCAGGAATGCCATGTTCACAGGGCAGGAGGTACAGGAGGCTAAACAAAGGGGTGAACAAGAGTTCCTGTGGTTCCAATAGTGCCGATGTCTGCAGAAGATGGCTGGGACTGGTGTCTTTCAGAAATTTAGTCAGTGGGATATGCAGATGGGTCAGTTCAGGCAGGCAGAGACATGGTCAACAAACAAGCAAAGGATCGGTCCAGACAGCAGGCAGAAACCTAGTCAATAAAACAGGCTAGGATCAGCGCAGGCGGTAGGCTGAGGCAAAACTGCACTGGTGTGGCAGAGATCAGGAACACTGTTGCTGGCTGCACTGCCTTTGATGACAGCACTTTCTGTGTTGGAGATCAGGGACATGGTTGATAGCTGCACTGGCACGGCTAGTGAACATGAACATTGCTGCTGGCTGCGCTGGTCTGGTGATCGGGGATAAAGACTGTCTGGTCACACTGTCTGCATTTCGGTGTCTCGCACCTGCAGAGATCAGCGAGTGCAGCAGCTGTGCGTTTTCAGCAGCTGCATCCCAACAAAGCTCAATGCAACTACCTGTGCATACCCCATGTGGGTAAACACAGCCCTCGCACAGGGTACGCATTGATAAGCCCTGTGTGGACGAGGCCTTATAGCGGAACTTGAATTTGTGTGATGATGATGATCGAGGACACTGACTGGTCATACTATTAAGCCTAATTTCACATGGGTTCTATCAATGTGTACCCCGTGCGAGGGCCAAGTCTACCTGCCCGCTATCTGCATCTCAGCTGGGGATAATTCAACCTCTCTAGCTGTCCTGGTTACCATGGTCGAGAGAGAAATTAGGGAATTACAACGGTCACAAACAGGAGGTGAAGGTAAATCCTTGAATGAGAAGATCTATTCCAGTGACAACTTGGAGGATTATCCCTAAGTTTGGACAGATTTACCCAGAAGTGAAGGGAAATCTTCCCAAAGAGACACACCAAAAAAAATGAAACAAATTTTACGATTAAATGATTTTCTTGACATGCATTAACCACTTAAAGACCAGCCTCGTTTTCGATTTTAGGTGTTTACATGTTTTTTTTTTTTGCTAGAAAATTACTTAGAACCCCCAAACATTATATATTGTTTTTTTTTTGAACACCCTAAAGAATAAAATGGCGGTCATTGCAATACTTTTTTCACACCGTATTTGCGCAATGGTCTTACAAGCGCACTTTTATTGGGGGGGGGGGGTGGGGGGGGGGGTAATCACTTTTTTGAACAAAATAGAAAAAATAAGACAACAGTAAAGTTAGCCCAATTTTTTTTTTATATTGTGAAAGATAATGTTACGCCGAGTAAATTGATACCAAACATGTCACGCTTCAAAATTGCGCTCGCTCATGGAATGGCATCAAACTTTTACCCTCAAAAATCTCCATAGGCGAAGTTTAAAAAAATTCTACAGTTTGCATGTTTTTGCATTACAGAGGAGGTCTAGGGCTAGAATTATTGTTCTTGCTGCAACGATCGCGGCAATACCTCACATGTGTGGTTTGATCACCGTTTTCATATGCGGGCTCTACTCACGTATGCGTTCGCTACTGCGCGCGAGTTCGACTGGGCATTTTTTTTTCTCTTAATTTTGATTTTATTTTTACACATTTTAAAAAATATATATATATATTTGGGTCACACCTATTCCTATTACAAGGAATGTAAACATTCCTTGTAATAGAAAAAAGCATGACAGGTCCTCTTAAATATGAGATCTGGGGTCAAAAAGTCCTCAGATCTCATATTTGGACTTAAATGCAATAAAGAAAAAAAAAAGTCCTTTGAATAAAATGACATTGAAAAAACTTGGCTTTAAGAGGTGACATGCTGAAAGGACCAAAAAGCATTGACTGATCAGGTAGAGAGTACTTTGAAAGGAAGAGGTGGAACATAGCCCTTGTGGTCAGTCTTTGACAAGGAGTTCTAAAATCTGTTAATAGTGGAACAAGCAGCAAAATTGTCCCTTACAGGGACCTTTAGGAATGATAAAAAGATTTAACTGTGAAAAGGAGCTGTAGCCAAAAGGAAAACTCAAACAGTATGTACCACAGCCAGATAGAAAGCATGACAAGAGATGGAACAATGCCCTGGTTAAAGTGGCTTTAAACCCCCCCAAAAATAACACAAAAACCCTGTAAGACAAAAGGCAAAAAAACAAAAAAAAAACAAAAACAAACAAAAAACAAAACACAAACAAAAACCCACGTTTGACACAAAAAGGTGCAAACCAGATTTTGTAGCTATGGTTAAGAAAAAGGATACACATCTTTCATTTGCTCGATAGTTGGAGCTCGAATAATATCATTTATTCCAATAATATTCTCATGCTTGAAGCGCAACAAAATTTTGATCTCTCTCAGTGTTCTCTGGCAGTATGTTTGATGTTCAAAAGGGCTGATTTTCTTGATAGCAACTCGAACTTTGTTCACGTTGTCATATGCAGAACTAGAAAGAAAAAAAAAAAAAAGAGAACCATTGAAATGGTTAGGTCTTAATTCTAAATTACTGAAGATAATTTAAAAAAAACTGTCACCTACCATTGTATACATTAAGGCAAAGAGCATGGAGCAAAGGAAGTTAACTACTGCAATCAGAATCCATCTTTATGCCAATTCAAATTTCACTGGCTGCTTTGGGGGTATTACACTTAACAGAACCTTATTGGTCATGGCTCTTTACACTTCGATGACTACTAAAAATTTGTATTCTTTAACCATCTTTTTAAAAACCATATTTAAAAAAAAAAACAAACCCAAGTTGAACCTTTAAATATATCAAATAGACAAAAAAGTAAAAAAAAAGTGGTATTATTTTGGCATTTGCTTTCAGTTTTCTGTTTCTGTCTGTTTCTGTCTGCTGCCTTCTTGCTGACTTGAAGTGTCAAAACCCCACTAATTGTTTGTTGTGTTCCTATTCAGACAACATACCAAAAAAAAAAAAAAAAATAATACCAACTTCTAAACCTTGAGTGTCGGTTCACACTGAGGCAGCGCGACTTGCAGCGCAACTGCCTCAGGCGACCTGGACACGACTGGGGCGGCGACTTGCAAAACGACTTCTATATAGAAGTCTATGCAAGTCGCCTCAAGTCGCCCCCAAAGTAGTACAGGAACCTTTTTCTAAGTCGGAGCGATGCAACGGTTCCATTGTACAGAACGGGACGCTACTTGTCAGGCGGCTAAGTCGCCTGACAAGTCGTCCTAGTGTGAACCGACCCTTAGGAGTAATTCACACCAGTCACTGAATTACAATACAGTGCCTGGTGTGGACGGGCGGGAGATCGCGTTGCACCCTACTTTTTTTTTTTAAAGGAACTTTATTGAAATGTAACAGACATTGCATTAAATTCAACAGTGGGCCACAAGGTGCGAGGTGGTGAATTGCCTTGCACTGCTCTGGACCACTGCGCACACCATTCACACACCACCCCAATGCAGTAGTGTAAACCGGGCACACAGGAGACAAGGCATTGTCAAACAGTGGGACGGCACTGAATAGCTTCCTGCTGTGGCATGAATGAACTCTTAATTTTTTGTCAAATCAAGAGTGTTCAAATCCAGTACAAATTATAAGACATACACCTCCACAGGTTGGTTATGAAACTTGAGGACCTTCAAGGACTGGGTACCCTTTTCATGTTTAGGGTCCACTCCCTTGGACCTGTACAGCACCCTGCAGGAATGCCTTAGCACTGTAGTGTCCAGGATTCCACTTCGCAGGGTCTAGCACCCGGAGACCGCATTACAGGCAAAACCTTGCAGGATCTTAAGTCTTCTTTGCGAGGCTCGGGTACCATTTATCTAAGCCTATAAAGCTGTGTGTCAAATGAAACCGATCGGTCAATCCCTTGATTCATTTAAGAACTGTTTGTGGGACTAGAGACCTGGAGCTGCCATAACCCTGGTATCCTCTTCTTCAGCGGGTGGTCCGCTACAAGATAAAAGTGGACTCTGCGGCCGATTTGCCGCAAGATCACTTATCGGCGTTGGGAGAGCTCTCATTTGTTTTTGAAAATGAAGAAAGAAAAGAAAAAAATTTTCTTCAAATTTTCAAAACTGTGACAAAAAGTGAGATCTGCAAACTGCTCACCATACCCCTCAGCAAATAGCTTGTGGTGTCTACTTTTCAAAATGGGGTCATTTGAAGGGGTTTTGTGCCATCTGGGTATTCAATGGCCTCCGAAACTGTAATAGGCAGTGAGGAGTGAAATAAAAAAAATTACACCCTTTAGAAAGCCTAAAGGAGGTGATTGGTTTTCGGAGTCCCGTACGCGCTGCTAGGCTCCCAAAAAGTCTCACACATGTGGCATCCCCATACTTAGAAGCAGCAGAATGTATTTTTGGGTGCAACTTGTGTCAAAATATAAAATATTCCATGGACTCGACAAGCCTCTCAGCAAATAGCTTGGGGTGTCCACATCCCACCAAATAGGGTCATGGGGGGAGGGGGGGGGGGGTTTGAACTGTCCTGGCATTTTATGCACAACATTTAGAAGCTTATGTCATACATCACCCACTCTAACCACTTGAAGACAAAGCCCTTTCTGACACTGTTTACATGAAAATTATTTTTTTTTTTTGCAAGAAAACTACTTTGAACCCCCAAACATTTTTTTAAAGCAAAGGCCCTACAGATTAAAATGGTGGGTGTTGCATTTTTTTTTCACACAGTATTTGCGCAGCGATTTTTGGGGAAAAAAAAAAAACTAATTTTAATGCACTGAAACACTATATTGGCCATATGTTTGATGAAATAAAAAAGATCTTAGGCCGAGTACATGGATTCCAAACTCTACATGCTTTAAAATTTTGCACAAACATGCAGCGGCGACAAACTATATACATTTTTAAAAGCCTTTACAGGTTACCACTTTAAATTTACAAAGGAGCGAATTGGAGAGAGTACAAAGAAGGGCAACAAAGCTAATAAAAGGGTCTAATAAAGGGTCTGGAGCATATTAGTTATGAGGAAAGGTTGCGAGCACTGAACTTATTCTCTCTGGAGAAGAGACGCTTGAGAGGGGATACGATTTCGATATACAAATACTGTACTGATGACCCTACAATAGAAATAAACTTCTGCGAAAAAGTTTTAACGAGACTCGCGGCCACTCATTAAAATTAGAAGAAAAGAGGTTTAAATTGCTAAAATTACTGCCCTCGATCTGATCTTTGCGGTGATACCTAACATGCATGGTGCAATTGCTGTTTACATACGACGCCAGACCGACGATTGCGTTCGCCTTTGCGCGAGAGCAGGGGCGCTTTCTACAGACACATCTTCTTTTGGGAGCTCTTGGGTAGGAGGGGTACTAGGGAGGATATATGGAAAATGCCTCTCAAGCAGCCGACTTACTGCATTTGGATTGGGAAGGTGAAGCACAGTCTGGAAACAGAAGGGCTCCGACGATCTCTTCCTGGAATTTAAGGATCCAGTCCGTCCTGAAGCTTTGTATAGCACATGAGCGTTCAGCAAAGTAAATTGAAATATACAGACACTTTTTTTGTACCAGCATCTGGCCTTACGGGCAACTAGATACGGCGCTAACAACGAGTCGTTGAGGTCCACCCCTCCCATATTTTGGTTATAGTCGTGGACACAGAGGGGTTTCTCCACAACACCAGTCGCCGTGGGAATTTGGACCGTCGTGTCTGCGTGAAGGGAGGACAGAACAAAAACAAACATTCTTATTATCCCTCCACTTCACAGCGAGCAAATTATTACACTTCAAGCAGGCTCTCTCCCCCAGCCTAAGATGGGAATCTACAAGCCTCTGGGGTAAGCCCCGGGGATTAGATTGCACGGTGCCACATGCGCCAATCTGATGATCAAACAAGTGACTAAAAAGTGTCACGCTCGTGTAATAATTGTCCACATACAAATGGTACCCCTTTCCAAATAAGGGTGACACCAAGTCCCACACAATCTTGCCAGCGCTCCCTATGTATTCTGGGCAGTTCAGAGGCTCTACGCAACTATCTCTTCCCTCGTAAACCTTAAAACCATATGTATAGCTTGTGGCCCTGTCACAGAGCTTATACATCTTGACCCCGTATCTTTCTGGGAAGATACTGTTTGAAAGACAAGCGGACTGAACATTTAATCAGGGACTCAACTTAATCGGGAGTAAACAAGGCTGCAAAACATTGGTTGAAGTGGTTTACAAGGGGCCAAATTTTGTAGAGCCGATCGGTCATCAACCCTGTCCTCAGGGCCCACTAACAGGCCAGGTTTGCAAGACAACTGAAATACATCACAGGTGTCATCATTTGGTGCTCAGTGATTGCAGTATTCTAGTCTGAATCTCCCTAAGGCAATGCATAAAACCTGGCCTGTTAGTGGGCCCTGAGGACAGGGTTGATGACCACTGGTATACAGGGTCTCCACGAGGATGACAGAGTTCATAGTCGATGAAGTGCATGAACCGCAAGATCTGCCGGTATCGTGCCCTGGTCAAGGAGGCAGAGAACACGGGCGTATGGTAAATTGGGTCAGTGGACCAATGTGACCGCAACTCATTCTTTTTAGTTAAGCCCATGAGGAGGAATAGGCCTAGAAAGGTCTTAAATTCAGAAACCGTAATTGGTTTTCAATCTCTGGCAAGGGAGGACAACTGGGGATTAGCGGCGATGAATTGATCAGCATACAACATGTTTCGCTTATCGTTTCATCAGGGCACTACATGCATTACTGATTTCATCTAGATTACATAGAATATGAAACATACCATTAGTATAGTGAAACATATCCTATCAATTCAAGACCAACAAGATTATTCAGATAAATTACACTTGTATAGAAGGAATGTTACAAATGCTCACCTGGACTAAAAATAAAGTGAACCACTAAACCGCACCAATGCACAGCCATTCACCCATTAAAAGACCACTTGGGGCCGATTTCCCGTGGATGTCAGGTCCAGTCGGGTTAAGCCGGTAGGGAAATTGGACCGTGTTTAAATTGCTGAGAAAAATGATGGTCTGACAGTTTCAAGACAAATTTATGCAAGTAAAAACTTATATAATAAAGCACTACAGAAATGATCATAAGATTGACATGTGTAAACAGCATGTATATTATTGGCATCTGTATAAACAGCAGCATATAGTGCCTAGTGCAACATGCCATAAAAGGGATTCTAATAAGAATTTTACAAATACCATCTTAAGTTTATTAATAATAGATGTTTTAATTCTATATATATTATCCTTATTTGATATCTTAAGTTTGTAATTAATATCTTTACCTGTAAGTAGCCAGCCCTAGCAAGTTGAGTGGATACTCTATACCTTATTTACTTCATATCTGATATTGGTTAATCAAATTAATTATATTGATTACATAAATTTAATCATGGAAAATAATAATAAAAATTAAATTAAGATATAACTTACAAATTTAAGATATTATATAAGAATAATATATACAAAATTAAGACCTATTATAAGCTTAAGATGGCATATGTAAAATTTTTATTAGGAATCCCTTTATGGCATGTTACACCAGGCACTATATGCTGCTGTTTATACAGATGCCAATAATATACATGCTGTTTACACATATGTCAATCTTATGATCATTTTTGAAGTTCTTTATTATATAAGTTTTTACTTACATAAATTTGTCTTTAAACTGTCAGACCATCATCTTTCTCAGCAATTCAAACACGGTCCAATTTCCCTACCGGCTTAACCCGACTGGACCTGACACCTTAATGGTTCACTTTCTTTTATTAGACCAGGAAACCTTTTTTAACATTACTTCTATACAAGTGTAATTTATCTGAATAATCTTGTTGAAGTTTTGAATTGACGATAGGATATGTATCACTATACAAATGGTATGTTTCATATTTTATGTAATCTAGATGAAATCAGTAATGCATGTAGTGCCCTGATGAAGCAATAAGCAAAACATGTTAGCTGCTCCTGCATACCTACGTAAATTGATTTCATACACCGAGCTGTAATTTAAGGTCACAATATGTATTTTGACTGTATTGTCTTTTATCTGTTTTTTTCAATAAAATATATATTTTCTATTAATCATTGTCGGTGTTGCTCACGTTCAAATATACATTTTCTCCCTTCAAAATCCCATTATCCCCTTGAGAGAGCTATGTCTCCCTCTACAATCTTATTATAACTAGGGACTGGGAGTAATGTTCTGTTTCTGGAAACTGTCCAACTGTATATGTATATAATAGATCTATAGAGATCTTCGTGAACAGCGAATAAAAATCAAGTGACGTAAAATCAACAGTTTCCACCTGAATTCTGGGTTGGCAGAAGTGGTGGGCTCCCAATTAAGATTGGTAAATTCTGCAGGAAGGACACTATGGGCACGACAGGCCTGTCTTCTTGGTGGCAGCGGGCACTACTTGTGCTTGCCACCTCGACAGCTTGAACTGCACTTATGGGACTAGTCACGTCACCACGTGATACTGCAGTGCTGGATGTACAAGCAGGGTGTACTAGGCCGCTGGTGCTTGCCAGTTCACCAGAAGGATGAGCGGCACTAGTACTTCTCTGCTCCATACGAGAGCCCTGCGGTTCTTGCACCTCAACAACAGCAGGAGAAGATCAGGGTCTGGTACGCCTGACCTTGGCAAGGACCACAACTCCTTTGTCAGAGCCATCTGTCATGGAGCCACTGTGGTCTACAGGATCGTATTCTGAGCCTGAATCTGACAGATGAGCGACTTCCTCTTCACCATCTGTCATGCTCAGAAACGTGTAGGACTCTTCACTAGTTTACCTTTGATTTGCCATTTTGGGCTCTAAAATTTACTGGTACACTAGTGAGACTCACAGGGAAAAAAGAGCTCCTAGGCTGTCAGCAACTGTATCGAATGCTACCAAAAAACTGCTAGCGATCGCAGGGATCAGGCCTGACTCTGCAGTAATGTGTTTCGTGCTTTGTAAGTGACAGTGATCGATCGATACTGCACTTGGGTGGGCTGGGCGGAGGGGCAAAACGCAGGTGCTAGCAGGTATCTGGGCTGATGACGCTAACACTGCTTTTTTTGGGAAACCTAAACTGCTGGGGACGCTAGTATAGATCTGATATCGATCCGTTCAGACACTATAGTACTAAGGGAGGCGTATGCTGCGTGCGAGGGTGTTAGATTAGTGCCAGTAGCGCTGACACTGCCTGGGGTGACGCAGACCCTAACTGACCCTAAAACCTAACTAATATCACCTGCCGGGCGATCAGGGGGTTAAACCTTTATTGGGTAACGGCAGGTGCCCTGACGCTATAAAACTAACCAGCGTCACCCATAACACTTATACATTGATCACTGGTGACAGCGGGTGAAAGGGTTAACTAGGGGGTAACCAGGGGGTTAAAACCTTTATTAGTATATGGGGGTACCCCACGCTATAAAAACCTGACGGTGAACCTAAAATAACAGGCTAACTAGTGTCACCCGCGACACTAATTCGGCAATCAGAAAAAAGATCACTTAGTTACACTGGCGACGGGGTGAAAGTTAGCTGGGGGGGCGATCAAGGGGTTAAACCTTTATTAGGGGGGTACCCTAGAACTAAAGGGGCCTATCACTAACTGCCCTAACACTTTTAAGTCAAAAAAATGACACCAATGCAGTGATCAGTAAAAAAAAAAAAAAAAATGAAAACTGCTATTGGTGTCACTGACAGGCGGTGCAGGGAGGGGGTGATTTATATATCTACGTGACTGGTGTTAGTGTGCTGTTGGTGTAACTCACTCTGATGTCTTCTCTCCTTGGGCGCTGGAACGAAAAGGCTTCACGAGGAAAGATGACATCACTTCCTCTCTTCTATTTACAGTTTCAGAAGCAGAGGAAGCTTCTCATTCATCAGGAGCGATCGTGAGGGAGAGGCCATGAATCAGTGGTCTGCCCCTCATGACGGATCGCTCCTGGAACGATGCCGACCACCTCGGGCACTAGGTCTTTTTGACCCCCAGATCTTATATTTAAGAGGTCCTGTCATGCTTTTTTTCTATTACAAGGGATGTTTACATTCCTTGTAATAGGAATAAAAAGTGACAATTTTATTTATTTTTTTAAAAAAACCAACAGTGTGAAAATAAAAAGGTAAAATAAGAAAAAAAAAGAGCTTGCGTGCAGAAGTGAACGCATACGTGAAAAGCGCCCGCATATGAAAACAGTGTTTAAACCACACATGTGAGGTATCGCTGCGATCGACAGAGCAATAATTCTAGCCCTAGACCTCCTCTAACTCAAAACATGCCACCTGTAGAATTTTTTAAATGTCACCTATGGAGATTAAGGGTAAAAGTTTGTCGCCATTCCAGGAGCCGGCGCAATTTTGAGGCGTGGCATGTTGGGTATCAATTTACTCAGCGTAACATTGTCTTTCATAATATAAAAAAAATTGGGCTAACTTTACTGTTGTCTTATTTTTTAATCCAAAAAAAAAAAAAAAAAAAAAAAAAAAAAGGGAGTGTATTTTTTAATCCAAAAAAAAAAAAAAAAGGGAGTGTATTTTTTAATCCAAAAAAAAAAAAAAAAAGGGAGTGTATTTTTTAATCCAAAAAAAAAAAAAAGGGAGTGTATTTTTTAATCCAAAAAAAAAAAAAGGGAGTGTATTTTTTAATCCAAAAAAAGGGAGTGTATTTTTTAATCCAAAAAAAGGGAGTGTATTTTTTAATCCAAAAAAAGGGAGTGTATTTTTTAATCCAAAAAAAGGGAGTGTATTTTTTAATCCAAAAAAAGGGAGTGTATTTTTTAATCCAAAAAAAGGGAGTGTATTTTTTAATCCAAAAAAAGGGAGTGTATTTTTTAATCCAAAAAAAAGGGAGTGTATTTTTTAATCCAAAAAAAAGGGAGTGTATTTTTTAATCCAAAAAAAAGGGAGTGTATTTTTTAATCCAAAAAAAAGGGAGTGTATTTTTTAATCCAAAAAAAAGGGAGTGTATTTTTTAATCCAAAAAAAAGGGAGTGTATTTTTTCCAAAAAAAGTGTGCTCGTAAGGCTGCTGCGCAAATAGGGTGTGACAGAAAGTATTGCAACGACCGCCATTTTATTCTCTAGGGTGTTAGAAAAAAAAAAAAGTAATATTTAGGGGTTCTAAGTAATTTTCTAACAAAAAAAAAACTGTTTTTAACTTGTAAACAAGTCTCAGAAAGAGGCTTGGTCCTTAAGTGGTTAAGAACGTTTGTTTTATTTTCTAATGTTGATGGGGTCAAATCAACGTTCTTCTCTACCACAGTGATGGGAAAATTTGAATGAGCAGAACAGAAAATTCTTGGTCAAAGGAATGTATGTATATAATTTATGTATGTGGTTTTTGTTTAGAAATTACATTCATTTTAAAACTGAATGTTAAACGCAAGTGAAATTTTCAAATGACATTCTTTCGTTCAGCGAATGTACAAAGATTTTTCGTATGAATATTCTCGTCTGAAAATCAATACGTGTATGCCCAGCATGGAGCTCGGTTCACACCTATGCAGTTTGATTTTGATTTCTACACTGCTTTACATGTGCGATTTTGCTGCAATTTGCGTCTTACATTTTTTAGGCTTTTTGTGGCCAATTTGTGGTTGGGCAGATTAAAGAAAAATGCAAATTGCTGCAAAAACGCACTACATGCTTTTCTGCAGCTTCTCCATTGAAGTCTATTGAACCAAAAAAAAAAGCATTTTTTTCATTGAAAAAGTCCTTGACCCTTTCCAAATACATAGAACATTTCCCATAGGAATCCATGTTAAAATTAACTGTAGTGAGTTTCTGCAAAAAGCACCAAAAAACGCATAGGTGTGGGAACTGGGCCTAAGACGTTTAGTAGCATGCTTTTTTTTGTATTACCTGTCATATTGGGGTAAAAAAAAAACAAAAAAAAAAACCTAAAATTTGGTGGGGGGTGGGGTGAGGTTTGGGGCAGCGAATTGGGTGACTGGGAGCAGGACCTGCAACATGTTTCAAAAGGTGAGCTTAGCCTTTAACCACTTTCCGCCCGCCGTATGCAGAATGACGGCTGGGAAGTGGTTCTGTTATCCTGACTGGGCGTCATATGACGTCCAGCAGGATAACATGCCAGCACTCGCCCGTGAGGGCGTGCAGCGCAGCGTGTCAGTCTGACACCCCGCCTCTCCAATCGTGATAAGAAGCCTCTGTCAGAGGCTTCTTACCACGTGATCAGCTGTGACCAATCACAGCTGATCACAGAGTGAAACAGAGGAACATTGATCATCAGCACAGCCCCCTCAGATGTGCAAATAAGCTACCAATCAGTGCCCAGCATTCCCCCAATAAAAAAAGCCTTCAAGTGCCCACCACAGTTCTAGAGCCCAGCAGTAACACCTGTCAGTGCCCATCACACCAGCCTATCAGTGCCACCTCATCAGTGCCCAATTCTACTCATCAGTGCCCAATTCTACTCATCAGTGCCCAATTCTACTCATCAGTGCCCAATTCTACTCATCAGTGCCCAATTCTACTCATCAGTGCCCAATTCTACTCATCAGTGCCACCTTATCAGTGCCCAATTCTACTCATCAGTGCCACCTCAGTGCCCAATTCTACTCATCAGTGCCACAAAAATAATTTTAGTGTACACAAAAAAATATATAAGAGATTACATTGTTTTGGAAAAAAATAGCAAACAAGTTTGGTCCCAGAATTACATGCACCTGCGAAAATGCAAACAAAACTCAAAATGTTATATTGACGAAGCTTAATAAACCTCTACAACAGATTGACAAACCCCATGCATCAGGTCGCCAAGAAGTTTTGTCCTGGTGCTTGGGGTGCCACCCATATTCTCCCCAGATGACGCACGATCGGCGGTGACACTCTTCTCCCATTCTAGTAGGATAGGAAGTGACGCCGCACGGTCCCCAGTCAGTCAGTTTCCCCAGCTATCAAAGCATATAAATGCAGGGTGGATAAAAATCTATGATGATTTTTACATATAAAAAACAAAAAAAAGAAGTTGGATTTAAAAAAATCAGATGTTGGATTTAAAATCAGATGTTGGATTTAAAAAAATCAGATGTTGGATTTAAAAAAATCAGATGTTGGATTTAAAAAATCAGATTTTGGATTTTATTAAAATGCTTTTGGAGTAAAAATCTATCTAAAGATAATGCATCTTAAATAGAAAATGAATTTAGCTTATTCACCATGAAATAGAGCTTAGTTATGTACCACGTGTCTGTATATTCTGCAATATTTACATGTTTCGTAAACTCATTCATTGAATCCAAGCTCTGCAAGCTGAGATAACATACACTGCATTGATGCATTCACACAATTTCCCAGTAACAAGATGAAAGTTCAGGAATATTCCTTTATCCTATTTTTTTACAAATCTATTTACACTACAAACTGTACGATTGTATCGCAAACAAAAAACAAAGTGAGGTGGGACTTTGAGTGTGCCTCTGTGGGGTTGAAATAAAAATCTATACCATATTAAAAATGTAGAAAAAAAACCCTTTATTCACCATCCATGGATGGAAACCTTAAAAACAATTTGACAGACTACAGTTTTACTGTTTCTTTTGGTTCAGAGTGTGCAGATTCTGGTAGAGAATATCGGAAATATGGACTACGTGTTTCACGGGTGACCCCGCTTCGTCAGGGCCTTTAAAAAACAGCACAAAAAATATATGTATAAGTATTACTATATTAAAGAGTAGTTAAGAAATACAGTACCAACATTTACAGAATACTCTTTAGTGAGCAACAACATTGCAAATACAGTATATGAGAAATCATTTTATATGTCATAAAAGTAATAACTGGGTGCCTGTCAAAACAGAGTACCATACACCCTGCCCCCCCCCCCCAAAAAAAAAAAATTACATTCCAAATGTGGCATGTCAGGGGGTCACCAGCACATAAAGTGGAAGTTCCATGTTTGGGTGGAACTTGGCATTAAAATCCACACCCCTGAAAAAAAAAAAAAAAAAAAACAACTCTTAAGATAATCTGAAAATTCACAAGTTTATTTTTAGACTTCATCTGACAGAACTAAGGCATTGGAATTCAGATGTGTTAATTATAGTGCAGTAAATACTACAGTACTCTGAATAATAGAAATTAACTTGTCGTTTGGGATAAAGATTACTTGAAACTGCAAAGTGTAAATTAACCGCTGCTTACAACTAGTAGAAATACAGACTTGGATTACCAGATTCATGGTGATTATAACTATATGTACTTACTGTACATACATTTGATCTTTATTTGAAGTATGTGCATAGCTAACTTTAACATAGAAATATTATTTTGCAAAGTCTAAAATTTAAAAACTGGAAAAGTGGAAAAGTCACATACATAACAGCACTATACTAACAGACTTTGAAAAAAAAAAAAAAAAAAGAAAGAAAGAAAATAATTTTTGCAATTGCCCTAAAGACACAGGAGTCAGTTATTCAGAAAAATGATGTCATCCAAAAGCAGTCCAATTTAGGGATGGGCAAAGTGACAAAAAACACTAAAGCAGCACACAAAACAATAGAACTGAGGGCAGTCTGTAGCACAACGTACTGCCCGAAGTACCTTATGGCCCATGCAGGAACTTAGGAAATGTTAGAACAGAAGACCAGGGGGCAGCTGTGCAAACCTGACAAACCATTGCCTGTCAAAAAGTCCAAGATGAACTCACAGGTCTAGCAGAGGGAGCTTTAACAGTGTAGGGTGGAACCTGAATCACGAAACTAGGGGTCTTTAAATTTTTGAAATTTTTTGTTTCCCCGTTCTGAGGCTCCGTGACACAATCGCTGGGAGACCCACCAGTCCAGCGGGCACGCGCGCCTGCTATCCCTGGCTCTTAAAGGGGACGTACAGGTGAGCCAATTTGCCCGCCATTGTGCCGACGTATATCGGCGGTCGGCAACTGGTTAAGTGTTTTGTTTTTTTGTTTTTTCTTTTATTAAATGATCCCTCCGTTTAGCCCCTTAACCCTTAAATTTACTATAATCAGTCTTACTCACTCCTTATTCTCCTTCTCCATTGAATTATTTCCTGCTGATTTTTTTTGTTCACTTCCATTTTTATAAAACTGTAGGGCTGCAACTAACGATTATTTTCATAATCGATTAATCGGCCTATTATTTTTTCGATTGATTAATCGGATAAAATCATTAAAAAAAAATCGTAATGTGCCATTTTTTTCTATTCCTCCCGGGGACACCAATGACGGGGCGCTATTCCTCCCGGGGACACCAATGACGGGGTGCTATTCCTCCCAGGGTCACCAATGACGGGGCACTATTCCTCCCAGGGAACACCAATGATGGGGCACTATCCCCCACCCCTCCCAGGAACACCAATGGGGCACTATCCCCCCCCCCCCCCAGGAACACCAATGGGGCACTATCCCCCCCCCCCCAGGAACACCAATGGGGCACTATCCCCCCCCCCAGGAACACCAATGGGGCACTATCCCCCCCCCCAGGAAACACCAATGGGGCACTATCCCCCCCCCCCCCCAGGAACACCAATGGGGCACTATCCCCCTCCCCCCCAGGAACACCAATGGGGCACTATTCCCCCCCCCCCCCAGGAACACCAATGGGGCACTATGTCTATTCTCCTCCCACCCAGGAAAACCAAAGATGGGGAACTACTACTCCAGGCAGCCACCCCCCGGAACACCAATGATGGGGAATTATCCCCCGCCCCTCCCAGGAACACCAATGAGGCACTATTCCCCCCCCCCCTTCCCAGGAACACCAATGAGGCACTATTCCCCCCCCCTTCCCAGGAACACCAATGGGGCACTATTCCCCCCCTCCCAGAACACCAATGGGGCACTATTCCCCCCCCTCCCAGGAACACCAATGGGGCACTATTCCCCCCCCTCCCAGGAACACCAATGGGGCACTATTCACCCCCCTTCCCAGGAACACCAATGGGCACTATTCCCCCCCCCTCCCAGGAACACCAATGGGGCACTATCCCCCCCCCCTCCCAGGAACACCAATGGGGAACTATCCCCCCCCCCTCCCAGGAACACCAATGGGGAACTATCCCCCCCCCCTCCCAGGAACACCAATGGGGAACTATCCCCCCCCTCCCAGGAACACCAATGGGGCACTAATCCCCCCCCCTCCCAGGAACACCAATGGGGCACTATCCCCCCCCCCCCCCAGGAACACCAATGGGGCACTATTCCCCCCCCCCAGGAACACCAATGGGGCACTATTCCCCCCCCAGGAACACCAATGGGGCACTATGTCTATTCCCCTCCCTCCCAGGAACACCAATGATGGGGCATTCCCCCCCTCCCTCCCCAGTAATACTGTTAGGATGGTGCCCGGTCATAAAAACGTGCTGTTTATACTGTGTTATTAGCTGCTACCTTTCACTATGAATGTGCAGCTCGGCTCTCCTCGCTTCTTGCCCCTCGCCTCTCTGTTCCCTCGAGGCAGCGGGCAGGGCTGAGATCAGTGGGGATGACGTCTGCAAAGAGGAGGAGGGGGGAGAGGTGCGCCATGGACGTGCCTGGTCACAAACGGCGGCGCCGAGGACACAGGAGGGAGGATTTTTTCTCTGTTCCCTCGAGGCAGCGGGCGGGGCTGAGAAGATCGGGGGGGTGACGTCAGCAAGGAGGAGAGGCGCGCCGTGGACGTGGGGCGGCGCAGACGTGCCTGGTCACAAATGGCAGAGCCGAGGACACAGGGAGGGAGGATTTAAAACAGACTGACAGAAGGAAGGTGCGGACCAACTAATCGATAATGAAAATTGTTTCAGCCCTATAAAACTGTTTGCACCGTTTAATACTTTTACTTTTCACCTTTAATATTTACGTTTTTCACACTGGGAAAAAGCACACAATTTAAAAGGGGGGGGGGGAGGGTATTGTATTTGTAAATACCTGTTAAGTGCTTTGTAAACAAAAAAGTTGCGGTAGGTAGTGTAAATTAGTATATCGAGTACAATTTTTTACATACAAAGAAATCAAAATAAATCTGTTCAGAAATCAAGTTAATTTATGTGTAATAAAATGGAATAATACGGAAAAAATATTTAACACATGAAGAAAGGGAGATGCAAAATGGCATGGAGAGCCAGGATCCCATCTGAAATCTTTCAGTAATTAGAAAGCAATCCTGCCCCTCGTCAGTGTAAATCGTTTGGTTCAGTCTCAACTGATTTCTTATAAAAAGGTGTCTCATTACCAAGGTGTCACACAAGAATTCTCATGATGAGTAAAAGCAAATGGCTCTCTCAAGACCTTTGCAACCTTATTATTGCAAAACATACTGATGGCATTGGTTACAGAAGGATTTCTAAACTCCTGAATGTTCCAGTGAGCACTGTGGGGGCCATAATTCAGAAGTGGAAATCATTTCACCATAAACCGGCCACGACTAGGTGCTCCTCACAAAATTTCTGACAGGAGGAGTGAGAATCAGAAGAGTTGTCCAAACGCCAAGAACACCACTTGTGTAAAGCTTCAGAAGGACCTAGAATTAGGTACAATTGTTTCAAAGAAAACAATGCACTCAACCGCCATGATCTGTATGCATGCTCACTATGCAAGACTTAATTGCTGAAGAAAAAGCATGTTGAAGCTCATTTAGACAAGCCTGTGAAATACTGAGAATATAGTCTGGTCAGATGAGACCAAAATTGTACTCTTTGGATGCCATAATAAACATCATGTTTGGAGGTCAAATGGCACTGCACATCACCCCAAAAACACCCATACCAACAGTGAAGTTTGGAGGTGGGATTATGGTGTGGGGCTCTTTCAGCATACAGTACTGCCTATTAACCTGCATATCTTTGAAGGAAAGATGAATGGAAAAATGTACCAAGACATGTCTGATAAGTCTGCTGCCATCTACCAAGATGAAGAAGATAATCAAGGGTGGACATTTCAGCATGACAATGATCCCAAACACAAAGCCAAAGAAACTTTCAATTGGTTTCAAACAAAGAAAATAAAGCTGCTAGAATGACCCACCCAATCACCTGACTTGAATGCAATAAAAAAAAAAAAAAAAAAAAAAAAATTTACGGAAAGAACAATCCGAGTTCATAGAGGACCACAGAACACTCCAAGATTTGAAGGCTGTAGAAGAATGGACAAAAAAAAAAAAAAAAATCACACCCGAGCAATGCATGTGACTCATTTCTTTATACAGGAGGAGTCTTGAAGCCGTCATTACCAACAAAGGATTTTGTACAAAGTATTAAATACATTTCCGTTAGCATGTTCAATACTTTTTCCCGGTGTCATTCCATTTTATTACACATAACTTCATTTCTAAAAACGTATTTGTTTTGGTTTCATTGTATGTATGGATTGCATGGGTTTCTTACTGACAGGTAGTGAAAATTTCAGGTCAATAGCACCTTTATGGCTCGTACACAAACCGAAAATCGGACAGATCGTTCTTTTCTTGCATGCTAGTCGCATATCGAAAATGGAGGTTGCTAAAGTGACGAAAATTCCCATACAACAGAATAAAATGTAAAAATCTGTAATGTCATGTGTTGTAGTGTATTTCTATTGTATTTTCGGACGACAGCTGTACTGATTAAATGAAAAACCTATGTACAATCTGGTATCGTATGAGAAAAAAAATTGCATTTGTCTGATCAGATAATGTCGAATGAACTGTCGCGATTGGCTCTTGAAAGCTCTGTACTAACGATCGGATTAACATACGATCGCTTCGAAAGCGGTATTTTTCATCAGATTTTCGGATCGCGTGTACGGGCCATTTAAAAGTATCTTTACCTAGAAAAATGGTGATGTGTTCAACACTTGGGATATACAGGGTATTTTAAACTAGGAGTTAGACATGAAGCTACATAAAAGGGGGGGGGGGGGTAGGGTGAATAAATCTTTTATATTAAAGTAGTACTAAAGGCTGACTTTTTTGCATAGATATATACTGGTGAAAAGTTAAAGTTATTAAAATAACGTAAAGTATTTGTAAACGTTCATTTATTTACTTGTCATACTTCCCCGATCTGTACAAGGATTTTGCAGAGCAGACCTAATCGTCCTCTTCTGGGGTCCCCCACCTTTGCTTCTGGCTCCCCCTGCCTTCAGAGTGCCCCTACAGCAAGCCTCAAAGTTCTCTTGCCCAGGAGTACATGTCGCATGAGGCCTTGCTCCTCACACATACACTAGTACTTAGGCACTTTACTGACATGTATGAACTGTGTACTGAGCTGTATGTGCTGCACTGGGTTTCCCCGATATGTAAACAAATATGTAATTTAGCCAACTAATCGGCTGAGCAACCGATTATGAACATAGTTGACAATTAGTTTCAGCACTAATATTGATCACTGCTAGCAGTGATTGCAGGAGAGAAACCCGACAGGCTGGTTGTACTCAACTTCAGTATAAGCAGCCGGCCCAAAGATGGATCTAAATTTAGCTAGTTCCTGTTGATGCTGCCAAATTTCGATCAGTCTATGGCCGCCCTTAGCTGTTCCTACCTATTACTGTGGACTACAGAACACCTCCAATATGGAGAAAGGAGGGAGATGTTATGTACTCGATGGTGTTATGTAGTCCCTGTTCTATGGAACATCTTTCAACTACAGTGCTGTAATAGATTTACAGCAGTGGCAGTGAAAAGGATAAATAATGCAGAAAACTTGACTGGTAACCACTCAAAGTGGTCACTAGTCAGGTCTAAAGCTGCTCACAGATGGGCTCGCTCCCCCCCCCCCCCCAAATCAGAAAACAAATGGATTCCCATCTACACAATTTACCAGTGATGGGAACGCCTGAAAAGCGCCGTGTCACGGAACGTCCCACACTCCGCTTGAGTGCTTTCGTCAGTATATCACTTCCTCCCAGTCTGGATACAGATATCAGAAATTCCAACCGCTCACAAGCACAAAACAAGGCGACACTTGTTTCACTGCTAACATGGACTGTTTATTTAGAATCAAACTGACAAGACTTTATATGCCGTTCGAGGAGGTTCCCCCCTGCTGCTCATATTACTTTAACAATACAACTGTAACCTAATTAACATGAGCTAGTTTACTAAATCATTTACCCAGACTAGGTGACTACGTCTCCTAGCTCATTGACTATTCAATACATTACCATAAACATCAACACAGGGTTAATAAGAACAACAATGTGTGGAATACCCTTAGAACCTGTGGTAAGCCAGACTAGACTCATTTACATTAAACACATTATAGCAGACATCAGACAGGTAAGTGGAGTTGATATTAGCATCTCCTCACAGTATGTGTCCCAACAGTATGACTCAGTCACTATTGCGAATATGGCAAATACAGGGTCCCCAGAGTCTGTGTGTCCTTGGGACAAGGACCCTAAGACAAAAGTAACACCACCTCAAGGGTACTCCAAATGCCAGGGCCCATAATCTGTAGGCAAGAGGCTGACATTCAGTCCTCTCCAAAAGCCTCTGTCCCGGCGCTATCACCAACACCCCCTTTCCTTTCTCTGATCACAACCCCATCAGTTTCACTGTATCCTTGTAGCCAACTACCCATCCCTCCAAGCAGCAAAGGATTACTTGTAGGAACCTTTGCCACTTTAAAACTTCTCTTCTCTATTCTGCTACGGACCACCTATATGACAATCTCTCTCCTGTCCACCTCTGTCTACAACAGGTCACTCATCACTGGATGCACTTGCTCCTCTAACCACACGCAGAATCAGGCCCCAACCGTTACAACCCTGGCAAACTGACAACACTAGAAAATGTCAAAATACACTGCCATGCTCTTGAATGACCGTGGCGTAAAACCAAATGCCTGCATGACTTCACCCTATATAAATCTGCCCTTCTAAAATACAATTCCTGCTCCATGCTGCCAAACAAGCCTACTTTGTCTCTTATTAATACTATGTCATCCAGTCCCCGTTGGCCCTTCTCAACCTTTAACTCTCTGCTTTGTCCCGCACCCCCTCTTACCCACTAACTTACTCACTGCCCAAGAGATTGCCAATCATTTCAAAGACAAGATTGATGCAGTTACATACCTTGCCTACCAGCACATTCAACACCTTCCTCTTTTGAATTGGCTACTACTGAAGAGGTTACAAAACTTCTCAGATGCCCACCTAACCAATTGTCCTTGGATCCTGTTCCCTCACAACTACTACGGTCACCCTCTTCTATCCTTTGCTCCCTCACTGAAATCTACAATCTCTCTCTCTAGTGGCACCTTCCACTCCCATACTTAAAAAGCCCTCACTGGACCCCACCAACCTGAACTTAAGACCCATCTCATTACTCCCATTCATCTCTAAAAACTTCAAAAACTTAGTCTACAACCGTCTTAGCTCCTACCTCTGTGAAAATAATCTTCTTGACCCCTTACAGTTTGGCTATCGCTCACAGCACTCCACGGAAACTGCCCTACTAAAACTCACCAACTATTTACTAACTGATAAAACCAACAACCACTACTCCATACTCTTATTACTTGACCTCTGCGGCCTTTGATACTGCTGACCACCCACTCCTTCTCAAACTCCATTCCCTTGGCCTCCAAGATTCTGCTCTATCCTGGTTCTCTGCCTACCCATCACAGCACTTCTTCAGTGTTACCTACAACTGTCTCCTCTTCTCCATTTCCCCTGTGGGGGTTCCCAAGGCTCTGTTCTTGGACCCCTTCTCTTCAATATCTATACCTCCCCTTGGTCACTTGATAACCGCCCATGGCTTCCAATTATACGCTGATGACACCCAAATCTGTCTACTCCTCACCTCACTCCTTCAGTCTCCGCTCACATTATTAACTTACATATCAGCATGGATGTCACACCACTTCCTTAAATCTAAAACTGAGCTATTAATATTCCCCCCCACCCCTGCCCCCCTCCACGACTTTTCCATCAAAATCAACAATGCAACCATTAGCTGCTCCCCTCAAGCCAGGGTACAAGGTGTAATCCTAGACTTGTCCTTTCAGCCTCAAATCCAAAAATTGTCAAAAGTCTGTAGACTTTACCTCCGTAACATCTCTAAAATTCGCCCCTTTTCAACAAATGAAACCACCAAGCTCATCATTTACTTCCCTTGTTATCTCTCGCCTTGACTATTGCAATTTTCTTCTCATTGGCCTACCACTCCATAGGCTATCCTCTTTTCAGTCCATCATGAATGCTACTGCCAGGCTTATCCACCTTACCCACCATTCAGCGTCTGCCAACCCTCTCCTCCAATCCCTACACTGGCTCCCAATCGCCCAGCGAATTAAATTCAAAATATTAACCACAACAAAGACATTCATAACTCTGCCCCGAGCTACATCACCAATCTCATCTCCAAATATCACCCAAACAGTCCTCACCGCTCCTCCCAAGACCTCCCTACTCTCAAGCTTCCTCATCTCCTCCTCACATGCTAGTCTCCAGGATTTCTCCAGAGCCTCTCCCATCCTCTGAAACTTGCTACCTCAACCTGTACAGCTATCCCCTACTCATCTCTTCAGGAAATCTTATCACGCAGTGCCCTCTTAATCCTCTTGTATTATAACTGTATGGTCTCCCTTTTATATTGAAAAGCGATGCGTAAACTGTTTGTGTTATATAAATCCTGACTAATAAATAGTTGCAGCCACTGATCAAATGAAAATTTTCCAACATCCCAGTTAAAAATCCCTAACAAAACCCCACTTTACTATAGACGCAGACAGTACGGCTCAGGAGCAAACCTGCATGAGAAAGCAAGGCTCGGGAGCAAGCCTGCACAAGTGCCTACAGAGGAAAGAGCTTCCTATGGGGGCACACCAGAGGAGCAGCCAGGAGCGCCAGCAGGGGACCCGAGATGCAGAGGTTTAGGGCAGCTCCGTGCAATTCCATTTCACAGAGTGGATCAATATAAAAGCATTTAAAAATGCATTTACGATCACAGGGGTGAGAAAATGGTTTAAAAAAAAATTGTCCAAGGGACTTAAATTGAGGTCTCAATCTACTTGTCTTGATATAAAAAAAAAAAATAAAAAAATATTTCCCAGGATGGAAAATATGAGGGGGTTGAGGTTTTATTATTCTTTGCTAGAAAATTTCTTAGAACCCCCAAACTTTTTTTTTTTTTTTAAAGCAGAGGCAAAAAACGCAATACACTTTTATATTTTTCCAAAACATTGGGTTATGTTACGTCGAGTAAATACCAAACAGGTCAAGCTTTACAATTGTTTCTGTTGCACGGACGTGCACAATGTAAATTTTACTATCCATAGGGGACACTTTAAAAGCCTTTACAGGTTACCACTTTAGATTTACACAGGTGTGGTGCTAGAATTACTGCCCACGATCTGACTTTTACAGTGATAAATCACATGTGTGGGACGATCGCGGTTTGAGTGCAGGACTGACACATGCGTTTGCCTTTGCAAGTGAGCACGGGGATGCTTTTTAAAGAAAAAAAAAAACCACGTTAGTCGTCACTTTGTTTTTTTGGAATGTAAACATCCCTTCTGGCAGTAACTGGTACTCTTTATGAAGAGATTCGGGATCAATAAGACCCCAGATCCCTCTTCTGCCCTTAAAGGATTTGATCACACCAAGATTGGGGTAAAAATTTTAAAAAAATGGCACCAGGGAACCCAGAAGTGATGTATGCGCATCGCTTCCCATTTACTACATCAGAGGCAGAGAGCGGATCCAGTCTTTGTCCACTCTATGATCAGCTGGCAGAAGCGCCAACTAGTTAGGGACTCTGACTTCAACAAGAGCCAAAAGTCCGTTCTAAACCCTGCTGCTTGCCTAAAAAAAAAAAAAAGAAAAAAAAGGGGAAGAAGCATGTTCTACCCGACAACTAGAGCTGTATATCCCAGGTGTCAGGCAATAGGAATTGAACATCCCTGAATAATTTTAACTAGCAGACACTTGGTAAAGGTTTCTTTTAATAACCATAATATGGTATTTGTATAGCTCTAGTAGTGGCCCATGTACAAAGAGTTAGAATGGGCCAACATGTACTTCATTCAACAGTAAACAAGCTAAACCATTTGTGGACAATATTTCTGCGAGCAAGAAAACTAGGCAACCAAGAAATTCACTCAGATGTAACTGCTCATTAAGCACTTCAATACAGAGCACTTACACCCCCCCTTCCTGTCCAGACCAAATTTTCAGCTTTCAGCGCTCTCACACTTCGAATGACAATTACCCAGTCAGGCAACACTGTACCCATATATTATTTGCGTCCTTTTTTAAAAAAATGAAAGTTGTCCATTCAGTATAGGAACAGTAGAGAAAACTGCAGCGAGCTTGAGTTGCCCTATTCCGGGCCTAAACTTTTTAATATGTTTATTCCTGTTTTGTAATAAAACTTATGGATTTTAACCGAGTTATGTCCTCGACGGTACCAATAAAAACCATATTCCTCAGACAATATAATTTAGCAGATCCCATGATGTACATGGTGGATATAAAAATGACTGATGTGTCTGCTAATTTTAGAACCTAAAAAAGTCAAATACCACGACCCCACGCACATGGAAATTAAAATATAAGCATCCAGGTTTATTTGGAGCCAATTTCTAAATGCACTCCAAAGCATTTAAATACTTTGAATATTGAGCTATGTGTCGCCAACTATGAATAGATAATAAAAAATATTAAATGATTACAACACACTGGCTGCCAATCACTTCCAAGGCCATGTTGCAGCCAATGTGCTAAATAATCCAGTGTCACCCTTTGATGAAGTCACGTGTGCAGTGACGCAAAGCATCAGGGAGGAGCCAGGTGTCGTCGCTTGCGGCCGAGACCGGAAGTACCCTAGTTGGATTAAGGAATTTTAACTGCAAGTTACGTTTTTTGTTTTAATAATTTTTTTGGAAATAGTGCAGTATGGAGGCCCCCCCCCCCTCTTTATTACATGTCCTCACCTTACTGGATGAGCCTAAAGTCCATTCCAATATCGATACTGTCGTGAATATCGTTAGAAGTCGGTCAATTGCTGGGATTCTGCTTTTTATTCATACTAAGGCTTGATTTGACCCGTAGGGGTCTCCATTTGAGGTCAGAGGCTGGGGGAAACGAGTGGCGCACCACGGATGGCGATAGTAATAGGACATCGATTATATTGCACATGCATTTTTTTTCTCCTTTTTTCTATGACCTGCCATATGGAGATCTGTCCCCTCCTTATTAGATTCTGATTGCACTCACCACTTTTGGACTTTGCACTTTATTTCTCTGTATGCACTTCATGTGAATATTGGACTTTGATTTGCACTACTGGCACTTCAGTATTTTTCTTGCACTTTATGACTAATATGTATGTTTAATGACTTTTGACTATATTGAAGATTGGTGACACTGGATTATTTAGCACATTGGCTGCAACACGGCCTTGGAAGTGATCGGCAGCCAGTGTGTTGTAATCATTTAATATTTTTTTATTATCCATTATTCATAGTTAGCATCACATACCTCTATATTCATTTTTGCCTGTGTGGGTACACATCTGTTGGCAGCTTCTCAAATCCTTATTGTATTCATTTGAGTGAGTTTGGTTTTGCGCATTAGTTCTTTTCTTTATTTAAATACTTTGCTATGCGTACCTAAACGTTCAATAGTGTCTTGGTGCATTCAGTCTAGTTGTATTAAGACAAAATAAAAATGTCGTTGTCCCAACACCTAGTTTTACACAGCTAAGCCCAGGCACATCTAAAAACGTAATAAAAGGTGATCTGGGAAACACAAAAGTTTTGTTTAATTACCAACTTCTCCTGTATTTAAATGCAGGTGGCCCATGTGTATGGTCTATAATAGCATCAATCAGGAGGGTACTTGATTCCAAGGCATCTGTATAAATCTGTAGGCCCCTTTCACACGGGCACCTTCGCCTGACTGCTCTGCTGATCCCTGCTGAGCAGGCAGACAGGTCCGTCTCCGCTTACTGTGCAGACCGGAGATGGACCCAGTCCCGGTCTCCTCTATGGGGAAATCGGGTGAAAACGGACCGCTTGTCAGTTTTTATCCAATCGACTAGACAGATGAATAATAGGACCACCATACATGTGGATTTTGCAGACAGGATCAGGTAGCAGTGGATCTCAGCTGACATGTCAGCGCTGGCATCCACCGCACCATAGGGGAAACTGAAAAGATTAGCCTCGTCTTAGGACATCCTAATTAGTTCTCCATTATAAAAAAAAAAAACAAAACAAAAAACAAAAAACACAGCCCCGGACCCATGGTACAACATGTAAGCCTAGCATTCATACCGTAGTAGGGAAAAACTGCTAGGGATCTTCAACTGAAAGTATGACTTAAAGTGGAAGTTTAGACTAAAACCACAGCTCACTGTACAAATTTGGCAATACCCAATCTGACTGAACTCCCACTAATGCGAGGGAGTGAGGTCATCCCTGCCTGGTCAATGATGTTGGCTGGCGAACAGGCCTCGGAAACTAGCTGCCAGAAGGTCGGCGGCTTGGTGGGGAGCTCAGAGAGACTGCATCGCTGGAGCTGAGGCGAGTATTGTTCCACTTTAGCTGCCTATTTAGCGTACAGGAGAAAAAGTACTGTTAACTAGAAAATGTGCATGTTTGGCAGACACATACGGATTTAAAGCTTGAAGCAAAACTAGTGCTAACATGACATTGCATTCCAAAGATCTCAGGCAAAGTACACATGCAAAGTAATGCATTATTTTGATTATCCACTAAAGTAACAGGACTAAACAGAATACAACCCATCTTATGTTGAAGTAGCAAGCAACAAAGGTTCATTCACAATGGGCGTGTTGATCAACACAGGCTCAATAAAAGCATGCAAAGAAAACTGTTCTCTATGTGCCCTGTTCACACCACATATATAAATTGCATAAAAATGCAGTACATGTATTTTTGTACAACACAAAAACATGCTTCAGTGCACTGCAGCACATGGCAAAGCACTGTACTGCATATATTTGTGAAGTTTTAAATTGTCAAAAAAGAAAAAAGTAAACAGATTATAATGTAGAAGAACTGAATAAAAACATAACAGTACTAGACTATTATGTATACTCAAAGCGGAGTAATTTTTTATAAAATTACCCCCGGTATAGTCACCACTCATTCGTTTACATATAGCCATCTTCAAAAGTGTCCACCGTTCTGTTTTTGTGTAGCACTGAAAACTTACTTCGCCTTCTGCACAGCGCAGCCATCTAGACTGTGGGCATGTGAAGCCTGCTGGGTCTCTTTTCCGGGATTCGGTGCATGCTGGCTACCCAGAATGCACCTCCCAATCTCACGCCTCCTAGGAACAATACCAACAAGACACTGTTCACTATACATTCCCCATTCAAAAATGTCACGATCTCCGCCTAGCATCGCATTATTTCCTGTTTTAACATAACGCGATACTAGCAGCGGAGGGGGAATCCAAATGACTCCTGGGATTGCCGTGTCAATCCCAGGAGCCAATGCGACCGCAGAAATTACATACCTCGCCACAGCGAGGTAGGGAGGAGGTCAAATTGAAAAACAAAAATAAGGTAATAAGCAAAAAGAAAAAAAAAAAAATAGCCAAAGACAAGGGGGTGGGGTGGTCTATTGAACAAGACCAATTTGTATTTTTTACTTGGAACTTCACTTTAACTGGTTGTAAACCCTTACATTATCCACTTGCTGACCGTCTTACTTGGAAAATACCTTACGTTATTACTTTGACAATACCAGGGTTATAGCTGCAGCTAGATGCTATAACTTAGGTATCATTTTTACCCTCATAGAAGTGGTCCGAGCGGTGGATTCGCCGCTGGGTCACTTTTAGAATCGTAGGTGTCGTCGTTTTTGGGTTTACCTGGTGAATTGGGAAGCCCGAAAACCGATCCAGCACTGGTGGCAGCTGGGCACAGATATGAGCGACATCATGACTTTCGATCACATGTGTAAACTGCTTGTACCACGCATGAGGTATTGCCACAAACATCCGAGTGAGAGCAATACTTCTAGCACTAGACCTCCACTAACGCTAAAATGATAACTTGTAGAAATTTGTGTTGCCTACGGAGATTTTTTAAGTGCCATAGATTGCACATGCTTGTTGAATGGTGCCAATTTTAAAGCGCAACATGTTAGAACCACAGAGAACAGCGCACACAAATACAAAAATACAAGAGCAGTAAATTTTAAATCTTACAAGGCTGCTTAAAAGCACCTAAACTTAATGAGTAAATAAGGGGGATTTTGTCACATATGGCCATACTATGCCCAAAGTGATTGTCTTTTTTAAACATGTTATACTTACCTCCTCTGTGTAGTTGGTTTTGCACAGAGCAGCCCAGATCCTCCTCTTCTTGGGTCCCTTTTCCAGCTCCTGGCCCCTGCCTCCTGTTGAGTGCCCCCACAGCAAGCAGCTTGCTATGGGGGCACCCGAGCCAAGTCACAGCTTCGTGTGTCCATTCAGACACAGAGCTCCGACCCGGCCCCCTCTCTCTTCTGATTGGCTGACTGACAGCTGTGGGAGCCAAATGCGCGGCTGCTGTGTCTCAGCCAATAAGGAGGAGAGCCCCGGACGGCTAAGACACTCGTGGTCATTGCTGGAGAGAGATGGGGCTCAGGTAAGTATTGGGGTGTGGCGGGGAGGTTGCTACACAGGTTTTTTTTATCTTCATGCATAGAATGCAATTAAATAAAACCTGCCTTTACAACTCCTTTAAGCCCCCCACGGCACCAAAGCACCCCCATTTTCAGTGGGTCCCGCACTATTCATCATAAAAAAGATAAATTCCACTTCTTTTATCCATGGGAGATACTCACCCCTTATATGGGAGATGTGTGTTAGTGCAAGCAGTGTAGTCTGCAGCTATGAAGGGACACTTCTAGAGCAACTAACTAGTTGACACTGGCAATGAAGTACTGGTGTGGGAGGGTGGAGTGTAGGACCCATTGAAAATGAGGTGCTTTGGTGTAGTGGTGGGCTTAAACATGGAATGGCCATATGATGAGACAAAATTCCCATATTTACTCATTAAGATTAGGTGCTTTTAAGCAGCCTTGTAAGATTTAAAAGTTACCCCTCTTGTATTTTTGTACATGTGTGCACTATTCTTTTATATTATACTAACAAATTGGGGTATACATGATTTGGTTTTGTTTTTTAATTCAGCAACAACTTGCCGTCCAGGCTTTTTCTGGCACTTTTTGTTTACAAGTTTAAATCAGTATTTTTTTTTTTTTTGCTAAAAAATTACTTAAAAACCCCAAACATTATACTTTATCAGAGACCATATGGAATAAAAGGGGGTTTTTTGCAATTTTTGTGTCACACAGAAATGGGAAAACACCACTTTAACCACTTGCCTTCCAGGCCAATTCTGACCTTTTTCTCCTACATGTAAATATTTAATATATAAAATTTTTTACTGGTTACATGTTGAGTTACAGAGGAGG
The DNA here is from genome assembly GCA_037952925.1 of Lithobates clamitans. Taxonomy (NCBI): domain Eukaryota; kingdom Metazoa; phylum Chordata; class Amphibia; order Anura; family Ranidae; genus Lithobates; species Lithobates clamitans. Next base: position 2,390,569 of record JBBGZY010000247.1, read on the forward strand.
TCTAGGGCTAGAATTATTGCTCCCGCTCTAATGTTTGAACACCGTTTTCATATGTGGGCGGGACTTACGTACACATTCACTTCTGTGTGTAAGCACACGGGGACAGGGGCGCTTAAAAAAAAAAAAAAAACACAAAGTCTGGTCCACCAGAAATCTCTATGGTAAACATCAAGGGTCAACTCACCGATAGCAGTGGTGAGTCGGTAGAAGCACCAGAGGGCGATGGGGTGGGGGGGTTAAACACGTCCCCTCTCACCGCCCGTAGAAACGATAAAGCGGCTGAACAGCTGCTATGATGGTTCCTATGGTGTAGAGAATCGCCGGCTGAAAAAGATTATATCTGAATGATGCCTGTAGCTGCAGACTAAATAGATATCCAACGTGTCACGCTTTAAAATTGTGCATGCTTGTGGAATGGCGACAAACTACAGTACTTAAAAAGCTCCATAGAACGTTACAACATGGTGGACACGGACAATTTTCCTTGAAATCTTCAATCTGCACAAAAGTGCAAGAAACCAATTACAAGATAGATACTACCTGACTACTTCTGCTCTGTGTTGGAGAGGTCAGGAGGAACTTGGGTCGCTGCTCCACATCTTCTGGTCCTGCACCAAGTTGGGCGATTTCTAGAAAGAGGTTCGTATGATTATACAAAAATGTACTGATTACAAGGTCCCCGAGAATCCAGCGTTTTTCTTATCGCTTCCACAATCCCAGCCAAGGTCTACCAGAAATTATCCGACACCTTCAGAATGCAGCCAAAGTGCCCACCAGTGCGGCCTCCACCGCTCCAATGGTCTTAAAAAGGGGAATTTTTTGTATTTTTTTTTTTAAATACATTTTAGTGTAAATGTGAGATCTGAGGACTTTTTGACATCATCTCTCACATTTAGGAAGTCCTGTCATGCGTTTTTTTTTCTATTACAAGGGATGTTTACATTTGTGATAAAAATAAAAGTGACCCAAACAAATTTTTTTTTTTTTTCTTCATTAAAAAAAACTAGATAGATATAGCGCCCCGTCCCGCAGAAGCGCCCGCATTTGCAAGTCGCGCCTGCATATGAAAACTGTTCAAACCACACGTGAGGTATCACCGCGATCGTTAGAGCGAGAGCAACAATTCTAGCACTAGTCCTCCTCTAACTCAAATCTGATAACCTGTAGAAATTTCTAAACGTCGCCTATGGAGATTTTTTTTAGGGACAATGTTTGTCGCCATTCCACGAGCGGGCACAATTTTGACGCATGACCTGTATCAATTTACTCGGCGTAACGTTTTCACAAAAATAAAAAACATTTGTGAGAACGCTGCGCAAATACGGTATGACCTCCATTTTATTCTCTAGGGTGTCAGAAAAAAAAAAAAGTATAAATATTATGAGAGAATAGAGAGGTCGACCGATATATCGGCCGATATTTGGTGTTTTTTTCTTAAATCGGCATCGGCCGATTGTGCTGATAAAAAAGGCCGATATAACTCAGCGCGACTTGCAAATGACTTCTGAAGTCAATACAAGTTGCCTGTAGTCTTCTGTGAAGCACTTCTCCCCTCCTCTGGGCAGCCTGCCAAATCTGATAAAAAGAACCTGAATTGATACAATGTTTACATTTCTGAATGAGCTGAACTCGTGTGTAGAAGTTCTCAGTTTCACCATTTAAAGACTAGATCTTTTCTGACACTTGTTGCTTACAAGTAAAAATCCTGTATTTTCTGCTAGAAAATCAAATATATATATTTTTTTTAGCAGAGACCCTAGGGAATAAAATAGCGGTTGTTGCAATATTTTATGTCACACGGTATTTGTGCAGCGGTCTTTCAAACGCAATTTAAAAAAAAAAAACAAAAAACACTAATTTAAAAAAAAAAAAACTAAGCAGTAAAGTTAGCCCATTTTTTTTCGTCCAAAAGTTTTGATTACCTGTTTTTGTGTATTTATATTTAAGATAGTTTTTTTTTTTATATTTTTTTTTTTATCTAAATTCTACATACAATGAACTGATTGGAGGTTTGTTTTGTTTAATAAATGTAAAAAATTTTCTGTATCACTTTAGGTTGCTTTCACACTGCAGCGGGCATGCGTTGACGGTAAAACGCTGCTAGTTTTAGCGGTGCTTTACCGTCATTTTTGCGGCGCTATTCGGCTGCTAGCGGGGAGCTTATAACCCAGCTAGCAGCCGAGGAAGGGGTTAAATGCGCCTCTGAAGCGCCGTTGCCGAAACGCTTTGCAGGCACTTTGGCAGCGGTGCGCATTCATTTCAATGGGCAAGAGTGGTGGAACAGTGGTATACACCGCTCCAAAGATGCTGCTTGCAGGACTTTTTTTTAACATCCTGCCAGCACATCGCCTCAGTGTAAAAGCACTCGGGGCTTTCACACTGAGACTGCAGGGGAGCCGTTTTACAGGCACTTTACAGGCGCTATTTTTAGCCCAAAAGAGCCTGAAAAACGCCCCAGTGTGAAAGGGGTCTAACTGTTAGATTTTATGAGATGAAGGGAAAAAAAAAAAAAAAAAAAAAAAAAAATCGGCCCAATAAAAGAAAAAAAAAAAAAAAAAAAAAAAAAAAAAAAAAAAAAAAATCGGCATCACATATTAGCCATCGGCCACCGAGATTTCTAAATATCGGCATCGGCCAGAGAAAACCCCATATCGGTCGACCTCTAGAATATAGTAATATATCTCCAAGTAATGCTAGCAAGAAAAAAATGATTTTAACTTGTGAACACCAAATCTCATAAAGCGGGGTTCCACCCAAATTTTGAACATTATCTCTATGCATTCTCTTCCTTGCCTAGATGCTGACATGCTGTGTAAAAAAATTTAAAATCAACGTAATTACCTTTTTTTTCTAATCTTCTTAGCACTTCCTGGTTTTCCTCCCATGGGAGTAGGCGTGTTTCTAGCCTCTCCCAGACCTCCCACAGTCTCCTGGGAGCTAGCCTCAGGCTTCCCAGCATGCATTGTGCAACAGTGTCATCACAACATCTCGGTGAATGCTGGGAGCACAGCATTCACCGCATCCAGGAAATACATGCTTGTGGGCTTCAAATGCTCACAATGAAGATGGAAACCGCCTTCAGTGAATTTTATAAGTTATTCTTTACAACGAAATCGGACACAGGCGGACTTATTACACAGAACATGTGAGTAGATAATCATGAGAAGAAAAGTTTGTGAATGAAAAAAAAAAAAAAAAAAAAAAACACCACACGATAGATAGGTGGACCCCCGCTTTAAGTGGTTAAAGACTGTGTGCAGTGAAGATCACCATTTGAACCCAGAGAAGGTGGAGGCAATATAAAGGCCTTACAATTATATTTAAAGTAAACTTTTACCAGTATTGTGCATATTTAAAATGATCATATCCATGAAACAAAAAAAAAAAAAAAAAAAAAAAGTCTCAGCTTTTAGTAAGATTTAACCACTTCAGCCCCACACCATTTGGCTGGCCAAAGACCAGAGCACTTTTTGCGATTCGGCACTGCGTCGCTTTAACTGGCAATTGTGCGGCCATGCGACGTGGCTCCCAAACAAAATTGACGTCCTTTTTTCCCAACAAATAGAGCTTTCTTTTGGTGGTATTTGATCGCCTGTGCGTTTATTTTTTGCACTATAAACAAAAACAAAAAAAAGCGACAATTTTGAAAAAACGCAATGTTTTTTACATTTTGCTATAATAAATATCCCCCAAAAATATATATAAAAAAATGTTTTTCCTCAGTTTAGGCCGATATGTATTCTTCTACATATTTTTGGTAAAAATAGCGTCTACAAAATAGGGGATAGTTTTATGGCTTTTTTATTTATTTTTTTTTACTAATAATGGCGAGCAATCTGCGATTTTTATCGGGACTGCAACATTATGGCGGACACGGACCATTTTGACATTTTTGGGACCATTGGCATTTTTACAGCGATCAATGCTATAAAATTGCATTGATTACTGTAAAAAGGTCACTGGCAGTGAAGGTGTTAACCACTAGGGGGCAGTGAAGGGGTTAAGTGTGTCCTAACTGAAGGAGGGGATGGGACTGTGCAGGGGAGATGACAGATTGCTGTTCATACTCCGTATGAACAGACTGTCTGTTCTCCCCTCAGAGAACCGGAAACTGTTTACACACACAGATCTTGGTGTGCCCCGAGCAATCGCGGGAGCCTGGTGGTAATCAGGACCACCGGGCACTTGCATCTGCTCCATGGGGGAGCAGCGGGCGCACGCGCCCCATAGTGGCCGTCTAGGTTACTGACATAACATGACAGCGATACGCGCAGCCGAGCCATGTTGCTGCAGTACAACTGCGGCAGCTGGTCGGCATGCGGTAAAGGATTTATATTCCACCTCCACCCTTCATATCTGACTCCTAGTTAAAATGACATCGAGCGCATTTGTGACATACAAGGTGGATAAAAATCAACGATTTTTAAAAAAAAGTTGATTATCAATTTTTTTTTAATAAAATGCTTTTGGTGTAAAAAATCTAAAGTTTTTTTTTTATTAAAGATACATTAATAATTTAGTTTATTCAGCATAAAATGGAGCTTAGTTACAGTATGTAGCATTAAGCTGTATATTCTGCAATATTTATATTTTTGGTAAACTCATTCAATGAATCCAAGCTCTGCAAGCAGAGAAAACATGCACTGCATTGATGCATTCACACAATTTCACAGTAACCATGAGATCAATTTCAGGAATATTCCTTTATCCCATTGTTTTGCAAATCTATGTACACTACAAACTGTATGATTGAAATGGTTCTATCATCGCTGTTTTACTAACCTGCCAGCTTATTCTAAATAGGAAACCTTCATTTTGTTTGCAAATATTAAAGATTCTAACTATCAGCAAGAATAAGTCCTTACATTTAGAGAGCACCTGTCATTTCAGATCCATCATGGCAGTGCCTGTTAGCAGGCATCCACTCACCTGGTGCTGTCCCTCGCCTTGTTAAGTCACTGCAGCATTACCAACCATCCCATTAAAGTGAATGGGACTTTCGGTGGGTCAGAGGAGGAGCTGACATGAGACAGACGACAGTTGCTCTTTAAGACCCCTTTCACACTGGAGACGTTTTTCAGGCGCTACAGCGCTAAAAATAGCGCCTGAAAAAAAGCCTCAGATGCAAACCCAGTGTGAAAGCCCGAGTGCTTTCACACTGGGGCGCTGCGCTGGCAGGGCGTCACAAAAAGTCCTGCCAGCAGCTTCTTTGCGGCACCGCTCCTGCTCATTGAAAACAATGGGGCAGCGTTTTGCGAGCGGATTTAACCATTTCGGCCGCTAGCGGGGGGGGGGGGTTAAAACCACCCCGCTAGTGGCTGAATATTGCCGCTAAAAATAGTGCCGCTTTCACATTGAGCCGCCCGGGCGTCAGCGGTAAAGGGGTTTAAAAGATCCAGCCTTTTTACTAGTGATTTAAAGCAAATGAAAATAATAATAATAATAATAATAAATATATATATATTTTTTTTTCAGGTTAAATATAATGTTACTTTCACCATTTCAGGTATAAATGACTACCCCTTCTAGTAGAGATTCTGTTTTTGTACTAGAACAGGCTAATTTTAGAAACCCCATTATGACAGGTGATGCAAAATAAAAACCATGCTGCTACTAAACATCTTAGGCCTGGTTCACACCTATGCGTTTTTAGGTGTTTTTTGCAGAAACGCACTACAGTTCATTTAACATGGTTTCCTATGGGACACGTTCACATCTATGCTTTATGCTGCGTATCTGGAAAAGGTTAGGGACTTTTTTCAAAGCAAAATGTTTGGTTCAATAGCAATTTGCGTTTTTTTAATCTGCCCAACAAATTGGCCATAAAAAAAAAAAAAACACAAAACAAAAAACGCATAGCAAAAATCACTGCAGAAACAGATCAAAATGCTGGCCATACACATTGATTTTCAGATAAGAATATTCATACGAAAAATCTTTGTACATGCGCTTTAGAATGAAAGAATGTCGTTTGAAGATTTCACTTGCGTTTAACATTCAGTTTTAAAATGAACAAAAACCATACACTGTCTGAAAAAGTTTTCTATTCTGTTGCTTCGAATTTTTCTGTCATTGGTCCAAAACGAATGTTGATTTAACCCAATGATTAGAAAATAGAACGAATTTTCTTAAAATGAAACCTCGCTGTAACAGCTTTCATTTCAATTGCCGTGTGTTCCCCCCACTCGCTGTCACATAGAGCCCCGCCTCCTGGCACGGGTACTTTGATAGACAGAACACCCATCCAATCCCAGGATGTGTGACATATCAAAGTCTTCGGGCCAGGAGGCGGGGCTATATGCGACAGCGAGGTGGGGAAGACACCGCAATTGAAATTAAAGCTGTTACAGCAATGTCCCCCGGCGCTGATGATCTGGCAGGCAATCCTCTTCCTCTCCTCCGGCACAGGTGAGGCAGCACTGATAGTTTTAGTTTTTTTTTTTATTAACTTAATTCTGCATAAAACATTTAAGTAATTTCATGAGATAATTTTTGAGGGCATGTTTAGGGGCGGAATTAGGGGCGAGGCAGGGTAGGGCAACGGGTGGCGAGTAACCCTTAAAGCAGGGGTCCATTCACAAACTTTTCTTCTCATGATTATCTACTCACATGTTCTGTGTAATAAGTCCGCCTGTGTCCGATTTCTTTGTAAAGAATAACTTATAAAATTCACTGAAGGCGGTTCCCATCTTCATTGTGGGCATTTGAAGCCCACAAGCATGTATTTCCAGGATGCGGTGAATGCTGTGCTCCCAGCATTCACCGAGATGTTGTGATGACGCTGTTGCACAATGCATGCTGGGAAGCCTGAGACTAGCTCCCAGGGGACTGTGGGAGGTCTGGGAGAGGCAAGAAACACGCCTACTCCCATGGGAGGAAAACCAGGAAGTGCTAAGAAGATTAGAAAAAAAAAAAAAAAGAAAAAAAAAAAAGGTAATTACGGCGATTTACACAGCATGTCAGCATCTAGGCAAGGAAGAGAATGCATAGAGATAATGTTCAAAATTTGGGTGGAACCCCGCTTTAAGGCCTGGCTAGTAGCTAAGGACTTGACATTCTGAGCCCTGGGTTAGGATATGTACATGGCGAACGAAGCCTGACCTGAAAAAAACTCTCAGGACATTAAGATGTTGCCAAGAAAGGCCCAACTATTACTGTTCACCTACACAGGAGTGAGCTTTTTCTCGATTCAAATCTCCTCACATGCACCGACTGTTAAAGCCTGTACCATCATATACGTAGCAGCATTTTAATGCAACGCACTGCATAAGACACCAGCATTGTGGCGTGAAAAGGACATATAAAACAACTGTTTTACATGTGTCCTTGAGCTATACAGGCATCTGAACAGAAGAACAAAAATGTAATTTGCTGCAGCTTACCATATCTTAGATGTGGCAGCTGTATTATGTTTTTCTTATTTACGCTCCCCTCTCCTTACTGCCAGTAATGCACTCCCTGGGTGAAAACACTCACTGATCGCATTGCATCTGTGGAGGAGCAGCATTGTTTCACTAGATGCAACGTGTTCTGTAGTTCACGGAGGTGAATTAAACAAGGCTAACAACACTGTTCAGCAGCAAATATAACAAATGCGTTGGGGGGGGGGGGGGGGTGTCTGTGGGACTTTATATGATGATGAGATGACGTCATCAGCCTCCATCCCTATCTTATAGGGAAGAGAACAAGGAGGCGGGACATTAAATGAAGTACGCAGAGGGTGTTGTGCGGCATTATAATTAACATATCTATAATATATGTAAAAGAAGGACATTTGTCTCACAATTCATATTAGATAGAAAATTGATATACTACACATAAATACCTGCATGGAGTGGGATATTAAATTAAAAACTTTATTTCGTACAATACATAAATAATCTAGATAGATATATCTATCTAACAGCCCAAAATTGGATAGCACATGATTAGAATATACCGTATATACTCGAGTATAAGTCGAGTTTTTCAGCACTTTGTGCTGAAAGTGCCCCCCTCGACTTATACTCGAGTCAAGCACTTTTCTGCAGCAAAAAATTTCATTTTCCGAACCGACTTTGGGGCCCCGTATCTCAGGTAGGGCTGGGAAAAAAAAAAAAATCGATTTAAAACTTGAATCGAGTTGAGAGGTCAAATCGATTCAAAATTTAAGCAAAATCGATTTTAGATTTTTTTTTTTTTCACCGCGCCGGTCCCGAGGCGCTGCGGGCATGAGTTCTTAGGCGAGACCGCGGCTTCAGCCTAGTCCACGGCTGCCGCCGGACGCCGCGGACTAGGCCGAAGCCACGGCCTCGCCTAAAAGCTCATGCCCGCAGCGCCTCGGGACCGGCGCGGTATTCAAACTATAAAAAAAAAAAAACACCTTGATTCGAATCGTGAATCGAGTTTTTTTTAAGAGAATCGAAGATTTTTTTTTTTTTTTTTTTTTTTTTTTTTTAAGAAAATCTCCCAGCCCTAATCTCAGGACCACCTAGTCCTAGGAACCCCAAATTTGGTGTGCAAACCCAGTGGAACTATAGTTTGAACTGGAGTTTCTAGCACCAAGGGCCCCAAAATCGGTTCAGAAAATGTCATTCTCTGCTGCAGAAAAGTGCTTGACATTTTCTGAACCGATGTTTGGGGCCCTGTATCTCGGGGCCACTCGGTGCTAGAAACCCCAGCTTTGGATATTTTATGGTGCTAGTTCCACTGGGTTTGCACACCAATTTGGGGTTCCTAGCACTAAGTGGCCCTGAGATATGGGGCCCCAAAGTCGGTCAACTGTGTCAATCTGCAGCAATGTCATTTTGGGACCCCAAATTTTGGCTGCAGCTAGGTGGCATCTAGGAACCCTTAACTGCCGAGTTTGAAGTTCGGGGGACCTATGGCTGCAAATGGGCACAGTGAGGCTGCAAATGGGCATTGTTGACCCTCTTTTCCACTTACAGTAGCTGTACATTTCTCACCCTCGTCTTATACTCGGGTCAATAAGTTTTTCCCAATTTTTTGTGGTAAATTAGGGCCTCGACTTATACTCGCGTATATACAGTAGTCAAATACATAATGCATGAACAAAATCCACAATGACGTGGTAGGATGAAGTATGCGATTTGAACACGACATCTGTTAGCTCAACGCATTTCGTGACTTGATGTCACTCATCAGGAGCAAGCTTGTACATGTGCAAGATCTTTAATATAGTGTGCATTTCTAGTTGGTCTATTATAGCAACGGGTGTAAAAAGAGAAAAAAAAAAATTATATATATATATATATATATATACACACATACACACACACACATATATACATACATATATACACATACATACACACACACACACATACACACACGGGGTAAATCACCCTTATACAATGCCTACAGGGTAGAGCTGCACAATTCTGGCCAAAATGAGAATCACAATTTTTTTTGCTTAGAATAAAAAGATCACGATTCTCACGACGTAAAATCTTTCAGATTATACATAAAAATAAAAAATTGGGCTAACTTTAGTTTATTTTTTTAATTCATTAAAGTAATTTTTTCCACAAAAAAAAATGCATTTGAAAACCGCTGCGCAAATACAGTGTGACATAAAATATTGCAACCACTATTTTATTCTCTAGGGTTTCTACAGAAAAAAAAAAAAAAAAAGTATAAAAATTACACACTCTTTTCATGCGATTTTTCACTTTTTTTTTTATTTCTTTATCCTTTTCCTATGATTTGGTTCATTTCACACACCTTCTTGCTCTTATTTTTTCTATTCAGTTAATTCAATACACATCACTCACTCTTATTTTTTTTTATAAATTTACTTTCTACAGGCACGATCTGGTTTTTGTGATCACACATGCTCACTCACACATCACAGCCTGATGCATGACTGTCCCTTGGAAGGTTGCCTGTTGGGCTGGCTGTCGCTTAACACACCATCTCAGCTCCCGGAGGAAATCTTTCCCATGTAGGGATATTCATGACCCTCAATACCGTACCAACTGCACATGGATGCCCTGTAGGTATCATAGGGTGTTTTACCCTCATTTCTTTTTACATTTCTTTACACCCGTGACTATAATAGACCAACTAGAAACGCACATCATTAGAGATATCTTGCACATGTACACGCTTTCTCCTGATGAGTGACATCAAGTCACAAAACACTTTGAGCTAACAGATGTCATGTTCAAATCGCATACTTCAGGGCTTGACAAACCCCGGGCGCCAGGTCGCATCTGCGACTAGAATTAGCGACTCGGCGCGGCACAGCTGGGGTATCCTGTCTCCGTGTGGACCCCGACCCCCCGTGCGATCGCTTTGGTAATTGAGGCCACGGCTTTGCGGCCTGCTGCAGTCCTTCTGGAATCTGGCGCCATCTTGTGGTGGCCGTTGGTATGACAACACAACCAGCAAAGCTAATGCAATGCTAATGGAGCTTCCCCTGCCTGTTTTCACTGCCCGCCCATCTCCTTCCCAAAATGGAGAAGAGAAGGAAGCGATTGCGGGCGTCATCTGGCGCCTTTTGCCTAATGGCGAGTGTGGGGAGAGCCTTTTGGGGTTTTTTCGTAATCGCTTTTATTTATTTTTTTTAAGTAAAAACTTTTTTTTCCTACTTAAAATGAATTTGTCATCTCCCTGCTTGGCCCCTTTCACGCGGGCTGTCTGATCAGGTTCGCCTGTCAGTTTTTCAGGCGGACCTGATCGGACCCTTAGAGCCTTTTCACACCGACCTGCGGGGTTCGTTGGTGGTAAAGTGGTGCTATCTTTAGCACCGCTTTACCATCATTTTAGCGGCGCTATTCGGACGCTAGCGGGGCGTTCTGTGTAAATTTAAGATTGGTTAATTCTTATATTGAAAATAAAAGCTTTGGTCGGTCGTTAAAAAAAACCTGGCTCCTAACTTTTTTAGCTGGCTCCTAGATTCCAAGCAAATTTGTCAAGCCCTGGCATACTTCATCCTACCACGTCATTGTGGATTCGGTTCATGCATTATGTATTTGACTATATTCTAATCATGTGCTATCCAAATTTTGGGCTTTTCTATATGTATCATGTGCCATCCATTTTTTATAATATTTATGTATTGTACGAAATAAAGTTTTTAATTTAATATCCTACTCCATGCAGGTATTTAATTATGTGTGTAGTATATCAATTTTCTATCTAATATGAATGAGACAAATGTCCTACACCTTTACATATATTATAGACATGTTAATTATAATGCCACACAACACTTCGCCCTCAGCGTACTTCATTTAAAGTCCCGCCTCCTTGTTCTCTTTTGTCCAAAATGCGTTCAAAGGTTCTTTTAAAAGCGAAATTCACCTTTTGCATCAGGTTACAAGTTGCACCCATATCCATTTTGTAACATGCTCCAGACGTGCCCTCCGTACATGCAGCCTTCACTGTGCCCATCAAATGAGGCAGTACCCATCAAATGCAGCCTCACTGTGCCTGGATCGCACATAGTGGGGGCATCTCCTGCTGTGTCAGAGTTTGGATTTCAATATCCTGGCAGCCGCTGTAACAAAGTCCCGACTCCTGTGATAGACATCACACTGATTCAATTTTCTGGCATTGGATCAGTGTGCCATCACAGAAGACGGTCTAGGAGGCGGGACTTTGTTACTGCGGCCGCCAGGATATTGAAATCCAAACTCTGACACAGCAGGAGATGCCCGCTGTGTGCGATACAGGCATCGATGAGCAGACGCCCCGGGCATTTCAGATCCCCGCTCTGTGCGACATACAAGGGGAGAACTGACAGGGGCGCCCTGTGATGACGTTATCGACGCAATCGCGATTCAGCCAGCCTCTGCATCGATGCAGAATCGTTTAAAGCTGAATCGCGGTGCATCATTTAAACGATTATTTTTAAACACCCCTAACAAGTTGTCTTGGTTAATTAAACAAACGCCTCTCTGCCAAACACAGAGACTAGCTACCGTGACCGATTCATGACCCCTCATCTTCGATGAGTGTCCCCCAGTCATGCAGCTCCTTTTTGGAGGATGTCTCCTCTGCTCTTAAGAATTATCGTCATAGCCCAAAATAGCATACCGGTTCTATAGAGACCACCGGTGTGCGTCAATGTTATGTACGGGTACTTTTCTATTTTGCATTGTATGATTTTATATCTGCACGGTTTTATAACCTTAAAGTGGATGTAAACCAGATTCATGAAATTTGACTTAAGCACACATATCTATAGTGTTTTTCTATCTCTATCCAAAGCCCTAACAGCTCTATTCTTCTGTTGTCAGAAGTTATCATGCTGATAAAGTTCCCCCACAATGGAGATAAAAACCAGCCTGAAATTTGTGTTGGGGATGGCACTATAAATAGATTAACAGAGAGCTGGTCTATTCACAGCACAGCTGTGCACATTCCTTTCTCTGCCTACCTGGAGTGGGGGTGTGTGCGCCTTACCTCCAATCAGCTGTCACACAGTGTATGCCAAGAATCCACACCCATTGCTGAACAGGAAGAAAAAAAAAAATCTAACACAATGTTCACTTTCTAAAGAATATAGCAAAGGAAAGCCTGCAGATATACATCTAAAACTTATGTAGGTGGGTTTCATCTGTATCATCTAATGAAACAAATCTCCCTACATAAGTTTTAGATGTATATCTGCTGTTTTCATCTTTATATACTGTTTAGAAAGTGCACATCCTGTTAGATTTTCTCTTACTAGTAAGCACTGCAGTGAAGCCTGGGCAGACAGCTGATTGGAGGAAAGGTACACACCCTCTCCTCTTAGCTAGAGACTTTCAGCTCTGATCCTTGAATAGTTCAGGGCTCTGATAATTTATAGCATCCTCCCCCAACACAAAAAACTCTGGCTGCTTTTATCATATGTGACTGAGAACTTGTCAGGAGTTATCAGGCTGATAACAGAAGAACTGAGCAGGAGACAGCTACAGGACACAGTGCTTTGAAGAGATAACAAAACATTACATATATAGGTGCCCAGCTCAAAATTTCATGAATCTGGTTTACATCCGCTTTAAAACAAAGCCAGATTTTAGAGCTGCAGCGGGCTCCTACCTTCATCAGTCTGGCTTCCGGGTTCACAGGCTCCGGCTCTGACTGGCCGGAGCCACAATGACGTCACACCTGCACAGAGGAGCCGCCACGGCACAGGGCTCAGATGGCATGGCACAGCTGGCCGTTCCTTCAGAGCGCATGCGCCAGTGGCATCATTGGCTGCATCTAATGTAAATATCTCCTAAACTGGCACATTGCCTATAGGTAAAAATAATATGTAGAACTCCATTTCCACTTTAAGATATACACCCACTGCCCCTAAAAAGAAAAAAGCCATAAAAAGTAAAGGATGCACCGGTGCAGATAGAGTATTTTTTTACAACTGGACGTGAAAATGCAACCAATACTCTGTGGTGTGATTTGGGTCCATACAAAATGAATGGGCACAAATCGCACTGCAAAGAATTGAATGATTTTTGAACAGGGACGCAATTCCTGTCCGAACTGCATGCAGCTAGACTGCTTCCAATTGGTCAGCACCTTAAATATGACAGTGTTGACCAATTAGTGTGCTTTTTACTGCATCACTTATTTTATGTAGAAGGTTTGATCCCTCCCCAAGGTACCAAAAAAAAAAAAAGGCGGCGGCATAAGCAAGCGGATTAAAGTATCTTCACGCTAAAATAAATAAAACTGCATGTGAAAGTGAGATGGAATAAAGAGTCAGCTAGCTTTTATGGGAGAGGTTTATTTCAAATTCATGTTTTTATAACTAATAATGCTTCATTTTTATGGATTATTTTATAATTTAGGTTTTAATGTTACAAATTATTTAACAAATAACCAAGAACTCCACGCGACAACTCGTGTCATCTGGTACAATAAAGAAAAATAATCAGATCTCAGCAACAGATTTAACTGCAACACTATTTGCAAAAGACTGCTAAAGCCAATTTTTTTAAAGAAGCATTCAGTGACAGGATTAATACTACCGCTATTAGACACCAGCTTGCCATCTCAATGCACTGGCAGTGTAGAAACATCGACAATCAAGGGCAAAATATACATTGCTCGCACTGATGAGTGTTAGGCCGCAAGAGACTAAACACGTAACAAGCAAGAATACGAAAAATCACACAGCAATTTATATTGCTGGCCAAACACCAAAACCAAATAAAATAGTAAACACTGGTATTGTATTATTGATATACAATACAGATTCTGCAATGACTGTCATGCAGTCTTCAGGGCGGGACTACTAAATACCAGAGAACCAGAATATGTACCTCTAAATAAAATCTTCCAAATTAACATTAAAACAAAAAACAAAACCATACACACCTATTTGAGAACAATGGCAGCCAAAAAGAAGACATTTAGAGCATAAATGAACAGAGAAGAGACAGTCTGGAAAACAAACATGACATTTCACAATGTTCAGAACTCTGCAGGGGATGGAGATCAATATATATTTCATGCTAAAGGAAAAAAAAAAACTGCATCAATGAGAATGCAGAGATCAATTGTACACATGGTGACAGGGATCTTTTGCATTTAATAAATATGTGTATGACCTGCAGAGTGCTACAGCCTGAAGTTAGCATTAATCCTGTACACACACACACATAATGATTCTTAAAAAGATGACATTTCTAAGATCTTTATGCGTTGGATGGCACAGTGTCAAAGAACAGACAGTGTGTGTCAATATTGATTGCAGATCAGTTTCAGCAAAAAGAAAATTATTAATTCCTTCTGTTTGCATATGGCCTAAGGCTAGGTTCACACCTGTGTGTATTTAGCGCATTTTCAGACGTGCAGAAACACACGGCAACCGATTTAACATGTTTTGATAGTGGTCCTGTTTACAGTGTCCTGCAGTGCGTTTTTGGAAGCTGTGCAGGGATTTTTCTCATTATACAGCGCCAGTTTGTACAGTTACGTTACAATTTTCATGCTGAATGGTGCGTTTTTAGGTCCATAGACTTCAATGGAGACACGGAAATAATGCATGTACATGCATTTTTGGTAGTGTTTAACAACCCAGTCTCCTCCAACAAAAATGCATGAAAGCACACCATAAAAGTGCAAAAAAAAGGCAAAAAGCACATGCGCAGGGGTCAACCTAGCCAACACCTGGGCACGTTTTCATGCATTTTATTGGTTTTTTTTTTATGCATTTTCAAGCTTCAAGTGTTAATTTTTTCGTAGGAGGGACTGGTTGTTAAACACAAAAGAAAATGTGTTAATGCATTTCAACTAAAGGCTTTGGACCCAAAAATCCACCATCCTGCATGGAAAAAAAAAAAAAAAAAGTTCCTGTACGTCTTCCAAAAGCGCACTGTAGGAAACCGCATAGGTGTAAACGGGACCTATAGGCAACAGCGTTAAGTCAATTGTTGTGCATTCCTGAATAAGCGCTAACAAATGCACAGGTGTGAACATAGCCTTAATGGTAAAAGGAGCAGTGATCCTGTGAAGATCAACATGGGGACACATCAGTGACAGGCGGCCTCTGTCAATGATCCAGCACACAGGGGACTGCTGATGGGCTGGACCATGGTGTGTGTGCAGGAGGAGAAGGGGGGGGGTCGTCTTTCAGTGTCAAGTCCAGCTGAGGAGTCGTGTCCCCCATGTCTATGATGTGGAGTGTCCTGGCTGTAGTAACAGGTAGGCTCAGGTGATCAGCCCCTGCCCTCCACTATAAGGACCGGTGGGGAGTGACAGAGGGGAGTATGCGAGCAATGTAGCCTGCAGGGCTCCCGGGGGCAGGTACGGTGTGTACGAGGAGAAGAGTGGAGGACAAACATGGCACTCCTCCCCTCCTCCTCCTTAGTGAGAGTAGAGTGTGTGCACAGCCGTCCACCAGCACCAGTCATGGCTGTACTCCGCTCAGGGAGGGGTGGTGACAGGCTGGGGAGGGAAGTGTGCAGGCCCAGGACAGGGAGGAGGAAGGTGGACAGACAGCACACACACCACTTCCTGGCTACTTACCACACCATGCCGTAGGCCCCTTCCCCGATGTAGGAGAGATTGGTGTACCGCGGGCCTACGTCGAACGCTTGTCCCCGCACCATCTCTGGTCCCCCTCCGGGGTTAGACGAGGCCCCAGCTGCAGCCGCCATATTTGCCGCTCTGAGGAGACGAATGCGTGTATGCCGGGCTCTGTACGGCTCTTCCCCCCTTCTCTAAGTCTCTCCTTCCGCCTCTGCGGCCTGTCGCGTCCTGCTCAGCTGGTCAGGAGAGGCGGCGGCCCGTGTCGTACTCGCTCTGTCGGTCGGTGCTCAAGTGAGGCGCTGCCTGGCTAACGCCTTCCCGCCCGCTGGGTGTGTATGGGAGGGACGTAGGGGGCGGGGCCAAGAGGCGGGAACTCCCTCACGCTTTGCTGCAGTGGGTGTGGCGTCTACAGTGCTTTTTTTTTTTTTTTATATATAACAATCTTTATTAAAACACCTTTTTAGAACATATGCATAGCTCCCAACTGCCCCTGATTTCAAGAGACTGTCCCTGATTTGGAACAATGTCCCTCTTTCCTCCTCATTTGCCCCTCATTCTGGTCTGGTCCATGTAGTTTTATATAAAATGCACTATTTATCTTTCAAAAAGTGTTTTCCAGTGCTAAACCTTTCATCCAATTTCTAAATTACTGCATTTGTAAAAATCAAAAGCCAATATAAAGGAATAGTAAGCACATAGCTCCCAGCTGTCCCTGATTTCAAGAGACTGTCCCTGATTTGGAACAATGTCCCTCTGTCCTCCTCATTTGTCCCTCATTTTGGTCTGATCTATATAGTTGTATATAAAATGTGCTTTTTATCTATCAAAAAGTGTTTCCCAGCGCTAAACCTTTCATCCAAATTTCTAAATTGCTGCATTTGTAAATTTTAAAAGCCAATGTAAAAGAATAGTAGTGGTAAAAAAAAGTCCTTGTCGATTTAATTAACCTTTTTTTTTTTTTTTGGTTAATTCTCTTTTAAGGGGGTGTTGCAGGGGGCGTGTCCTATGCCTACATACATTTGTTAGTAGGTGTCCCTCATTCCCATCTCCAAATGTTGGGAGGTAAGTAGTGATAAAAAAGCATTTGTGGGTTTAAAGAGGAACAGCAGTCTGCTCACATAATTTGTAATAAAAACATCTTTTTTGGTGACAAATGGAAATTCATGGGCAGACTACCCAGAAATCACTTTCAACCAACCAGACTCCCATCATCAGACAAGAGGAAGTTACTACTCAAGTCTGTAATGGAGCTGACGCAGAAGGGCACAATCCTGGAAGTCCCATCATCTTAAAGGGGGGGGGGGTTACTCCCCATTATTCCTAGAAAAAAAGAAGACAGGGGATCTGCCCCCAGTATTGGATTTAAAGAATCTCAACAAAACAATCCAAATCGAAGCCTTCAAGATGGAAAGCCTCCAGTCAATTCTATTGGCAATAAATGTAGAAGATTGGGTGCTGTCCATAGATTTGTTGGACGCCTACTTACATGTACCTATACACCCTACCTTTTCAGATGTTTCTCCGTTTCTCAGTCAACCATCAGCACTTCGAGCTTCAATGCCTACCATTTGCCATTTCTTCTGCTCCCAGGACCTTTACCAAAATTCTACTACCCATAATCGCATATCTCAGAAAAAGGGGATTAAGGTTACAATCATTACCTAGACATCCTGCTTTTGGTGGACAGCTGAGAAACCTTGCTCCATCATCAGAAGATACTGCTCACGACACTTCAAAACTTCAGCTGGTTAATCAACTGGGGAAAAAAGCAACCTTCAGCCCACACAGAATATGATCTTTTTGGGGGCAGAACTAAATACCAAGGCGAACAAAGTACAGCTTCCTCGGGAGAAGATATTTCCCTTAGTTCAGAAAATGAAGAAGTTAATGTCAGCAACATCTCTGTCAGCCAGAATTTGTCTAAGCATCCTGGGGTCCATGTCTACCACTCTTCCAATGATCCAGTGGGCTCAATGGCATACGAGAGTATTGCAGAACTCATTTCTGCAGCGGTGGGATGGAGAATCAATGCTTCAAACAATTCCCAACCACAAGAGCGTGAAACAGTCAGTGTGGTGGTGGACACACAGTTACAACCTCAGGAGGCACAGACCCATGGTCCCCTCAGAGCTGGAGGTGATCACATCGGACGCCAGCCAGGAGGAATGGGAAGCTCATTACCAAGATCAAGCAGCGCAAGGACTATGGCAGTTCCAGGCACAGGGAGTAGTATGAAATATACTAGAGCTCAGAGCAGCCTTTCAAGCTCTCCTAGCATTTGGCTCATCCCTGAAGGGAAAAAATGTCTTAATTCGGTTGGACAACAAGGTGGCGGTAGCTTACATCCAGAGACAGGGAAGTACCAGAAGCCGCACACTGCTGGAGAAAATTCACCCTATCTTGGAAAGGGCTTAAACATATCTAACAGATTTGAGGGCTGTGTATTTTCCAGCGGCACAGAACCTGTTGGCCGACTGCCTAAGAAGGGAATTCCTGTTGAACAACAAATGGTCTCTGAGCCAACAAGCATTCACTCTCCTGACCAAAACTTGGAGTATCAATCTGGCAGCCACACCGGCGAAAGCCAAGTGTCAGAGATTCCTGTCGAGTGCACCTTACCCAGCAGCCAAGGAAATAGATTGCCTTCTCCATCCTTGGAACTTCCAATTAGGATACATATTTCCTCCAACACCATTAATTGCCAGTCTTCCTTCTGGATTCGCATCCTCCGACTACATGAGTGGCTGGGGCGTGATGACGTCACTCCTGCGCATGCACGCAGGAGCCAGTGTTTGCAGCACGGGCTCTGAAGGTCTGGCACTGTATATGCAAGTGGGGAAAGCAGAGAAAAAGTGTAGCGCTATACAATATCCAACATGAACGCCAATTGGCCAGTCAATATACAGTGAAAGGAATCAACCGTATCTGAGAAATAAACAATAAAAATAGGTAGTCCTCATAAAAACATTTTAAAAAGGAAAAATTCCGGCATCCAAAATGCAGACAAGCCCACTCCCACCGAGAGATGAAAAGGCTTACCGGATGAGATGGACCCAAAGGGGCATACGCCACGTTGGGTCGGATAAGGCTTGGGTGGTGAGTGGCTGTGCTTGGCCCGAAGAAATGTTGTTAATAAGTGGTCCCACGGATTACTGTATCCCTCCAAGTGGCACCCGGGTCCTGAAGGGTGTAGGCAATCTTGCGGATATAGATGGTCCTGCAGATCCCAGAAGGGTGGGGTATTGTGTGAATGAATCCCTCAAGGCGATATTCCATGGACCAGAAGATGGTGTTAATAGGTGAGGAAAGAAAGGAAGGGCCACATAGTGTAAATCCGAAAACAAAGATTTTATTTAAAATAAAAAGATGTACACTCACATGTAAATCCAAAGTAAAAAACAGCGCTGTGAGAAAGTGGCGACAGATTGCCTACACCCTTCAGGACCCGGGTGCCACTTGGAGGGATACAGTAATCCGTGGGACCACTTATTAACAACATTTCTTCGGGCCAAGCACAGCCACTCACCACCCAAGCCTTATCCGACCCAACTTGGCGTATGCCCCTTTGGGTCCATCTCACCCGGTAAGCCTTTTCATCTCTCGGTGGGAGTGGGC
Source organism: Lithobates clamitans (assembly GCA_037952925.1). Taxonomy (NCBI): domain Eukaryota; kingdom Metazoa; phylum Chordata; class Amphibia; order Anura; family Ranidae; genus Lithobates; species Lithobates clamitans. The sequence continues at coordinate 2,410,153 of JBBGZY010000247.1, forward strand.
TTGTCTGCATTTTGGATGCCGGAATTTTTCCTTTTTAAAATGTTTTTATGAGGACTACCTATTTTTATTGTTTATTTCTCAGATACGGTTGATTCCTTTCACTGTATATTGACTGGCCAATTGGCGTTCATGTTGGATATTGTATAGCGCTACACTTTTTCTCTGCTTTCCCCATTTATACTTTGTTGGTCGTGTTAGCTGCTTTCGTTTCCTTCCCTTTTTGGGTAGCGCAGAATTTTTTTGTATATATTGGTTACTGTATATGCAAGTGCAAGTTTAGGAGATATTCACAGTACCAACAGGTAAACCTTACTATAGGCTTGCTTGTAGGTACTTTAACCACTTGCCGACCAGCCGCCGCAGTTTCACTGCGGCAGAAAGGCACGGCTGGGCAAAAAAAGTTACCTTACGTCGCTTCGCCTTTTGGCCACTAGGGGCACGCGCGCCTGTCTGTATATACTGCCCTAGCCATTCGGTATATACTGCCCTAGCCTGTCTGTATATACTGCCCTAGCCTGTCTGTATATACTGCCCTAGCCTGTTTGTATACACTGCCCTAGCCTGTCTGTATCTACTGCCCTAGCCTGTTTATTTATATATATACTGCCCTAGCCTGTCTATATATACTGTCCTAGCCTGTCTGTATATACTGCCCTAGACTGTCTGTATATACTACCCTAGCCTGTCTATATATACTGCCCTAGCCTGTCTGTATATACTACCCTAGCCTGTCTGTATATACTGCCCTAGTCTCTCTCTCTCTCTCTCTCTCTCTCTCTCTCTCTCTCTCTCTCTCTCTCTCTCTCTCTCTCTCTCTCTCTCTCTCTCTCTATATATATATATATATATATATATATATATATATATAAATATATATATTTTAAAAAAAAATATATATATATATATATACTACCCTAGCCTAGAGCCAGCCAGGCCAGCCAGAGAGCACTCACCCCAGTCGGACTGTCTGCAGGTCACAGGTGAGTCCTGGTCAGGACACCCTGTCCTCTCCTCCTTCCTGGGGGGAGACTGCATGTGGCCATGGAGATTGTTGGGCTGTATGGAGGTTGATAGTAAAGTGTAAAGTTGACCGTAAATGTCAGGCTTATGTCATATGTAGGTGTCGGGGGGGGGGGGCTCCCTATTATATATGGTTGATTGAGGGCTGGTTCATACCAGCACACGGTCGCTGATAGCCAAGCCTACTTGTTTTTGTTGCCTGGGTTGGCAGAAATCCAGCGAGAGCTGGATGACTCACAGGCAGCATCATTAAGACCTCCCACTTATTTCCAGAACGTGCTGGAACCTTCTGGAAAGATATCAGGAGAGGTGAGGTGGAACAGCCTGGAATATTCTGAGGGCCCTGACCAATCCCCAACTTGGGTTGGCAGGGGGTATGCCCCCTCAAATACTCAGGGTCAGCCCAGCCGGGGAGGAGTTGTTCGGGTAGTAGCTCGAGATGGGGTTTCAGGAAGCTTCCCAGTCTGCAGAGGGGGGGGGGGTTTGTGGGCCTGGGCTCAGGTTGTGGACAAGAACTTCCTACAACCAACAGAGCTGTCCTGGACAGGAGGCATGGGAGCAAGAAAAGGAAAGCAGGAGAACACTGCCAGGCAAAGTCTCCAGGAGGAACAACAAGGTGCAGCCAATAGGGCTGGTGAGTGACACAGTCAGGAGGACTGTAAGGCACGCCTGAGAGGACTGGGAGCAAGCAGTCTGGGATGGATGCAGAGCCAGTAAGGAGGACTGTGGTGGCACGGGCAGTGGAAAGAGGCAGCTGCAGCCAGGAGGGCTGACAGGGCCTGAAGAGGCGGTGCTGGGATCAGTAGCCACGTGGGACAGCTAGCACTAGGACTACCATTTTTGCTACACCATAGGGGCCCACGGTCCCTGCCTGCAAAGAGCATTTTTGCTTTAGGCCTGGCTGAGCCAGTGTCAGGCATGCAATTCAGTGCTAGCTGGTCCTGGGAGTTATAGTTCTACAAGCAAGTTTGTGCTGGAGGTAGAAGAGGAGAAGTGTGTGAGTATACCGGTGGTGTATATAGTTTCAGTCCCTAATTTTCTATCTGCAATCAAGTGGGCATCCCATAAGTACCCTATCCCCATCCAAGTTAAATCCCTTAAATAAAAACAACAAAAAATAAGTACAAGGACTGTTTCTTACATGTTAGATGTCTGGGAATTCGTGTGCAGGGTGAGAGACGGGCCACAACTACCAGCAGCCCCTACGGGGGTACCGCTTAAAAATAATAATAATTTACTGCAGAAAAAACAGAACAATTCATACTCAAATTTTAAAGAAGTACAGCCAAAGCTCTTTTGGCTGTACTTCTCCTGTGGATCACAGGAGTGCACTTCATTCTGCACTCCTGTGACCCGTTTTCAGCAGACAGCGGGCTGAAGCTCGCTGTCTGCTGACGTCACAGATCTTGTACAGGCTCGGGAAAGATCACGACAATAAGGTTAGGATCTGCCCGCCTGTCTGGACCAGCTTCTCAGCCAGCCACTCCCGCCCCCTCCACAGACCAGTGCTCCTGTGAGCATCCACCTAGGTAAGTGTCATTCTTAAAAAAAACAAAACCCATAATTCTCTTTTAAACAGCAGAAGCACTAAAGTTGTTCAAGTCACTCTTCTAGCAGCTCAGCTCCCCCTCTCAACAAAGACTCAGCAGCTTTCTAATCTATGATGTAAGCACAGAGCAGGAGTTCTCGGAAAGGAGAGTGATGTGAGCTGAGCTATGTAATGTTGACTACTGGAGCAGCCATTCTCAATGCTTTAAATATGTTAGAACCCTTGAAATGACCTTCAGGTCTCTGGGAACCCTTGCCAATAATTACTGTATGTACAGGCCAAGGTACATTAGCATAAACAGTAAGCTGAGTAATAAGGATAAATAAAAGAATAAGGAATGTGGCCTATTTGAGCTGCTCTGTATGACAAACTTATTTTCAATAATAATGAAATAAGACAATTAAAGAGAAAATTCACTTCCCTTTCGCCCTGCTGCAATGCGATGTTCAGAAGTCCACACCACCATCTTTGTCCTCCTCAGTCATCAGAAGCCAGCTGTCTCTTCCTGGTCCGGGCAGCACCAAAAGCCACGCATGCAAGCCTTTTGGTGCGCTTTCAGAAAACACACAAAAATCTCTGGACATAATAAAACTCTATGGGGAAGTGCAGCTAACCTGCACAAAACCTGCAGGTACATTGAGCTGTGGCAAAAGAGCAGTGAATCAGTGTGAAGCCACCATTAGCATGCGTTTAATCCATTTCGATCCATTTTAATACATAAACAGTTTTAATAGATTGTTTCCAAAAGATAGCGTTTTTTGTTTCCAATAATTTATATTGACAGAATTTAGACGATGCATACAAAACAATTATAAACCGTTGAAAAAGCCTTTATCAAGCATAATCAGCCAATAGTAACATTCACAATAGTAAATGCTATAAAAAGGGATGTTGCCTCTACACCCCTCACCAGATCATTTCCCAAATAGCTAGTCTGGGGGTACAAAACATCACATCCATGAAGGATAGGAATTGAAAGAAAGGAAGAAAGAGAGTATAGAGCAATGGAAAAGCTTGATACCAAGGTTCCCTGAACGCTTTTGAACTCTAGGTGTTCCCTGAAAGATTGGTGATCCAGAGTTCCAATATCTATTCAAACTGGGGTATTTTATCATCGAGGATGGTCGAGAGCTTCTCGTTTACCATTATCTAGGAGAGTTTGGTCTTAAAGTGGTAGTAAAGCCTGGTTTTGAAAACTTGCTGACAGGCAATATATTTATGACAGAAGAGACCCCGTCGGTCTTTTCTGTCATAAAAGCTTCCTACTGCCTGTCAGCCATCATGTACACAGAGCCACACATGTGCAGTTCAGTGTACATTTATGGTCCCCGATCTGTGCCGCGGCAATGTGACTCCCATGTGCATGCCCTGGTGTGACATCATTGCGGTCTGGCCATGCAATTGGCTGAAGACAGGGAACCCGGAAAGGAAGACCAGGTGAAGATGGAAGCTCCTGAGACCCGCCGGATCAATCACAACGCAGCACTGGAGGGCTTCCTTGAAAGGGAAGTCTGCCATAATGTGCTAAATATGCTGTGCATACCAGCACATTTTGGTATATACCTGAAGGAAGCCCCTAAAAAAGAAAACATTTACCAGACTTTACTACCGCTTTAAGGATATCAAATTATATAAAAAACTACGAAAGACCCCCTATCGGGGCTTTAAAGCAGCCAATAAGATTCAGTAGAAGTAATCAAAAAGGATTCATTTATTGATACAAAAATATATAATATAACTTATAAAAATAAGTAAATTGATTCTGACTGTTCAAGTCAGGACATGAACTGTATGCATCATAAAAATTGCAACGGACAATACCCGTGGCTAGAAACAGTACAAATTGCAATGTGTTATGAGACAACCAAAGTTTCCTTAAGGGTATAATCCCCAAAGTATTGCAACGGACAGTGCCAAGGAATAAAATCAATGTACAATACAATATATAGGACAACAAGAATTGTAAATATGAATCCTGACGCGTTTCGACCCTCGCTTGGTCTTCTTCAGAGGATGGGTTGTCCGCTATCACAAGGTTCCTGGCAATACAGGGTATTTAAGGTAATGTAGTTCCTCCTATGTCCTCTGTCTCCCCCGTGTCGGGCAAACTCCCAAGAGGATGGGTGGTAGACTAAATGTGCCTTGCGAGGGATCACGCCTACATGCCCCCCCCATGTGCAGGGGAGGGAAGGGACTGCAAATGGCCAAAAGCTGCACCTGGAGGAATTCACGTTGGCACCAATTAGGCGGACCAAGATGGTTAGATATGATATTCCTGGTTCAATCACTCAGATCGGTGGGTGCATAACCAGGTATCACACGGTTTGAAAAGATTCACTGAATCTTTTCAAACCGTGTGATACCTGGTTATGCACCCACCGATCTGAGTGATTGAGTGATTGACCCTCCTTTTTAGATTGTAAGCTCTAATGAGCAGGGCCTCCTGAATCCTCATGTGCTGAATTGTATTGTAACTGTACTGTCTGCTCTAACATTGTAAAGCACTGTGCAAACTGTTGGCACTATATAAATCCAGTATAATAATAATAAGATGCATTAAGCCAGTCCCATAAACTCAATAAAAAAAAAAGTGGGGCAGAGGCAGCCCGTCCATTAAGAGCGCACGGGCGCCGCCACCCCCAATTTATGCGTCCAGCCCCTTTCAGGACGCCGGGCGCATTAATTAAAGCATCATTTTTTTAAGCACCTGATTAGAGCCAGAGGCTCTAATAGGCTTCAATATAGGGTGGGCTCCAGACGCAGAGCATTGTGCTTGGAGCCCACCCAGGTATGTTAGAATAGCAAATTAATATTCGCTATTCTAACACTGAATCGCCTCTCCGCCAATCAGGAAGCACGGGTCTGATACCCGTTTCCCAATTGGCTGAAAAGACAGGCGATCCTATTTGATGCCTAGGAGGAGGAGGAGGGAGATACACGATGGAAGCCGCCGTGATCCACAGGAGGAGAAAAGAAGAATGCTGCCACCCGCCGGGCACACTGCCCGCCCGCCCCGGGGGTGGTTGTTTGCTGCCCCTCAAAAAGAAAAAGCCACCAGCCGCCACTGGAGTAGGGCACAGGGCAGGCAGCCTTGCTTTAGACCAGTGGTTCTCAACCTTCCTAGTGCCGTGACCCCTTGATAAAATTCCCCAAGTTGTAGGGACCCCTAACAGTAAAATTATTTGCTCCTTCATTGCTGTAATTTTGCAACTGTTATGAATCAAAATATAAATATCTGATATGCAGGGGCCATCATTGCGCAATATTCCAAAAAAGATCATTTATTTAGCTTAAAACATGAAAAGATGTACACTCACATGATAGGGTGTTGTTAGACCGGCACTAAGTCTATCCAGCAATCCGGCATACAGTTTCTATACGCCGCTCCGTGCTTGGAAGCCGGCGAGCATTCCAAGCCTCATTTTCAGTGCAGGTCAGGGGCCAGATGTGACAGCAGCGTTGCTCCACTAGTCTCAACGCTTCCTGATGACACATAGTTCATGCGAAACATGCTGAGGTTAGTGGAGTGATGCCGACGTCACATCCGGCCCCTGACCCGCACCGAAACACAGGCTTGGAACACACATCGGCTTCCAAGCACGGAGCAGCGTATACAAGCTGTATGTTGGATTGCTGGATAGACTTAGTGGCGGTCTAACGCCCTATTATGTGAGTGTACATCCGTCCATGTTTTAAATATAAAATGTATAAATTATCTTTTTTGGAATATTGCGCAATGATGGCTCTTTATCTTGCATGAGTATATGGGTGGAGAATACAAATCGCTGGACCTGCTGAGGCATCTTTGGAGTAACCAGTACAAATGAATGAAAGACCCATGTTCTGATCAGGCCCTTATTATACCGTATTCTGGTGAGTGCACAATTCAGAAGGTGGTGGCGCATCACGGGTGTTTGGGTGCTATACACTTTGTATATCTAGCACTGGCACAGAATAAACACTTCTGAGGAACCAACTGGGACGTTTATATATAAATTATATGTTTTGTTCCATAATAATTTTTTTCTTGCACAGTCAGGTCATGTTGGACTTATTTATTCACAATCTATTGATTGATTGGGCCGGTGGCACACAGTACTAATAAGTTTTTATTAATTTGTCTCTGACTTACCAGTTATTCAGGTGTTCCATCAGAATCAGCAAACCGTCTAATGTGGAAAGGGAAGTGACATTCTGTCGCCGCCATCTTGGTACACTCGTCCGCAGTAAGGCTACAGTTAGAAGTCGGCGAGCGGACATCTTTTTACACCCACTGAAGTCTTGCATTTTATGCTTATTTTTACCAGTAAGGCTTACATACTATATATGCTCAGTTTACTGGTAAAAATAAGTGTAAAATGCAAGACTTCGGTGCGTATAAAAAGATGTCCGCTTGCCGACTTCTAACTGTAGCCTTACTGCGGACGAGTGTACCAAGATGGCGGCGACAGAACGGCACTTCCGCTTTGTCCTCGCCTCTCCCGCAAATGACGTCTCGCTGGCCGAGACGGACCGGACACACTATGTATACGAAGTTGGGTCTGTCCGGATTGGAAAAGCGTTTGTGACCCCCCTGGCAAATCAGCAATCGCCCCCTCCCCCCCAGGGTCGCGATCCACGGGTTGAGAACCACTGCTTTAGACGGTAGCCACATCAGATGGCTGGAAGACCGATGGGTCATGGCCTTGCATTCTATGGACATCCAAGGCATCATTGTTTTGCAAGTATGAAATTGGGCTAATTGTGCCACTTGAAAATATTTCCAGAGGTCTGGGACCCCCAAGCCGACTCTTGCTTTTGGAGTGAAAAGAGTCTAATCACCCTGAGTCTCTTGTCCTCCCCAGATGAATTTGAACAATTTCCATTGAAAAATTAGAAGGTCCGAGTTATTTATAGTTACCGGAAGGGTCTCAAAATAGTACAGTATTCGAGGTAAAACATTAATTTGTAGAGTATGCAACCTACCTACCAAACCACAAAAAAGATAGCATTTTCAATTGGTACCATAAGTGTTGCAGTCTTTGATATTTGAATCGATGATGACTCGCTTGTTTGAGATCTTTTATACTTAGATTGATCACAAATCAATATGTGTATGGTCATCTTAGGTGTAATAACATCCAGTCTGCTAGTAACTGACCTAAACATTGTCAGTGGAAATCTAAATAGCTGCTGTTTTACTGGAAGTTGCACATAACCACTGTAGACTGCACAGTCTTTATGGAAAAAAAAGAAGCTCCTTGCTGAAGCTACCTTATAAGCAGCAGAAGCCAGACACATTAAAGGTGGTTCAGATATAAAAAAAGAAAACAAATATGTTGATAATTACCAATGAGTGATGCATTCCTGCCTAAACCTGATTGCACCCTGAGGGCACAAACGTACCTTGCTTCATGACAACAGCACCCTTAAATAAAACTGGAATCCTATGAAGGTGGACTATAAATATATATTGTAAAATTGGTGTGGTAAAAGCTTGATGACTGAATGAATTTCCAAAAAGTAAAGATTACCCAATTGTTGTAGGTTACTTCTACTTACCATCACATAGCATAGCATTACATTTAAACAAAATCAGACTTTTGCTGAATTCTACATACCGTATATACTCGAGTATAAGTCGTTCCGAGTATAAGTCGAGGCCCTAATTTACCACAAAAAAAATGGGAAGAACTTATTGACCCGAGTATAAGACGAGGGTGAGAAATGCACAGCTACTGTAAGTGGAAAAGAGGGTCAACAATGCCCATTTTTTCAGCATCCCTGTGCCCATTTGCATGCCTCACTGCGCCCATTTGCAGCCATAGGTCCCCCGAACTTCAAACTTGGTAGTTAAGGGTTCCTAGATGCCCCCTAGCTGCAGCCAAAATTTGGGGTCTCTGAACCCAAAGGGTCCCGAAATGACATTGCTGCAGATAGACACAGTTGACCGAATTTGGGGCCCCGTATCTCTGGGCCACTTAGTGCTAAGAACCCCAAATTTGGTGTGCAAACCCAGTGGAACTAGCACCATAAAATTTCCAAAGCTGGGGTTTCTAGCACCAAGTGGCCCCGAGATACAGGGCCGCAAATATCAGTTCAGAAAATGTCAAGCACTTTCCGAACCAGTTTTGGGGCCCTGTATCTCAGGGCCACTTGGTGCTAGGAACCCCCTGCTTTGGATATGTTATGGTACCAGTTCCATTGGGTTTGCACACAAAATTTGGGGTTCCTAGCACCAAGTGGCCCTGAGATATGGGTCCCCAAAGTCGGTTCAGAAAATGTCAAGCACTTTTCTGCAGCAGAGAATGACCGAGTTTGGGGCCCCGTATCTCGGTACTACTTAGTGCTAGGAACTTCAGCTTTGGATATGTTGTGGTACCAGGTCCACTGGGTTTGCATACCAAATTTGGGGTTTCTAGCACCAAGTGGCCCTGAGATATGGGGCCCCAAATTCGGTTCGGAAAATGAAATTTTTTGCTGCAGAAAAGTGCTTGCCTCCAGTATAAGTCGAGGGGGGCACTTTCAGCACAAAAAAATGTGCTGAAAAATTCGACTTATACTCGAGTATATACGGTATTTCTTTTATATCATTTATCATGTACTATTTACATGATAAATGTAAAATGAATTTCTATCATCATTATCATGTACTCTTTAAGAAAATGTAGTTGTTTGCATGTTCTGTATTACATTATAAATATTTATATATTGGGCTTAGGACTTTAAAAATCTAATTGTTGCATTTTGAGTTAAAAAAAATATATATATATATATATATAAAGGCACAATATATTTTTAGATATTCAAACGCATTTTTTTTTCCAAATATGATTTTTATTAATTTTTTTTTCCCAGGAATGAATTACATATACATATTATAACAGTGTTTACAGAATAGGAGAACATAGTCTCCTAAAATAATAAGCATGTATTACAAAAGAAACTTAACATATATTAAATGTATAAATACAAGAACTCAAAAATCTAATTATCCCCCTATCTCACTGCTACAGTAATCTAAGTTCCTGCTTCTTATCACCTTATGTGACAAAGCACCTCTGCTTCATTCCATATGCTTTAACTTAAAAAACAAATCTAAATAGAGGACAAGAAGAGATATAACATAAAAAAAAGGAAGGGAGGGGAAAAGAATCAAACACATTTTTTTTCCTTATGTCTCCCTTTTAAATTTTCTGTTTTTTTTTTATTTTCATAAGTTTATATGATTTTAAAATGCAAACATTTCTGTATCACAATATACTGTATATATACAGTATCTCACAAAAGTGAGTACACCCCTCACATTTTTGTAAATATTTTATTATATCTTTTCATGTGACAACACTGAAGAAATGTCACTTTGCTATAATGTAAGGTAGTGAGTGTACAGCTTGTATAGCAGTGTAAATTTGCTGTCCCCTCAAAATAACTCAACACAGAGCCATTAATGTGTAAACCGCTGGCAACAAAAGTGAGTACACCCCTAAGTGAAAATGTTAAAATTGGACCCAAAGTGTCAATATTTTGTGTGGCCACCATTATTTTCCAGCACTGCCTTAACCCTCTTGGGCATGGAGTTCACCAGAGCTTCACAGGTTGCCACTGGAGTCCTCTTCCACTCCTCCATGATGACATCACAGATCTGGTGGATGTTAGAGACCTTGCACTCCTCCGCCTTCCGTTTGAGGATGCCCCACAGATGCTCAATAGGGTTTAGGTCTGGAGACATGTTTGGCCAGTCCATCACCTTTACCCTCAGCTTCTTTAGCAAGGCAGTGGTCATCTTGGAGGTGTGTTTGGGGTCGTTATCATGTTGGAAAACTGCCCTACGGCCCAGTCTCCGAAGGGAGAGGATCATGTTCTGCTTCAGTATGTCACAGTACAGTGGAATCTGAGCTCTGACAGGCTGATCCCCCCACCCCACTTCAATGCTGGCAGCACTCATACGTCTATTTCCCAAAGACAATCTCTGTACTGTATCTATCTATCTATCTATCTATCTATCTATCTATCTATCTATCTATCTATCTATCTATCTATCTATCTATCTATCTATCTATCTATCTATCTAGATATATCTATATATAAATATATCTATATATAGAGATAGATAGATAGATAGATAGATAGATAGATAGATAGATAGATAGATAGATAGATAGATAGATAGATAGATAGATAGATACTATCCAGTGAGCAGCAGCTGTGTGGACAAAAATGCCTTGTTGATGTTTTAGGAGAATGGGTAGACTGGTTTGAGATGATAGAAAGGCAACAGTAACACAAATAACCACTTGTTACAACCAAGGTATGCAGAATACCATCTCTGCATGCACAACACATTGACCCTTGAAGCAGATGGGCTACAGCAGTCATTCCTGTCAGCTAAGAACGGGAAACTGAGGCTACAATTCGCAGAGGCTCATCAAAATTGGACAATAGAAGATTGGAAAAACGTTGCCTGGTCTAATGAGTCTCGATTGCAGTTGCAATATTCGGATGGTAGGGTCAGAATTTGGCGTAAACAACATGAAAGCATGGATCCATTCTACCTTGTATCAACATTCAGGCTGGTGTTGTAATAGTATGGGGGATTTTTTCTTGGCACACTTTGGACCCATTAGTACCAATTGAGCATCGTTTAAATGTCACGGCCTACCTGAGTATTGTTGCTGATCATGTCCATCCCTTTATGACTACAGTGTACCCATCTTCTGATGGATACTTCCAGCAGGATAATACACCATTTCACAAAGCTCAAATCATCTCACCACTGTTTTCTTGAACATGACTGTACTCACTGTACTCCAATGGCCTCCACAGTCACCAGATCTCAATCCAATAGAGCACCTTTGGGATGTGGTGAAACAGGAGATTTGCATCATGGATGTGCAGCCGACAAATCTGCAGCAACTGCGTGATGCTATCATGTCAATATGGACCAAAATCTCTGAGGAATGTTTCCAACACGTTGTTGAATCTATGCCACGAAGAATTAAGGCAGTTCTGAAGGCAAAAGGGGGTCCAACCCGGTACTAGCAAGGTGTACCTAATAAAGTGGCCGGTGAGTGTATACAGTGGGGCAAAAAAGTATTTAGTCAGCCACCAATTGTGCAAGTTCTCCCACTTAAAAAGATGAGAGAGGCCTGTAATTGTCATCATAGGTATACCTCAACTATGAGAGACAAAATGTGGAAACAAATCCAGACAATCACATTGTCTGATTTGTGAAAGAATTTATTTGCAAATTATGGTGGAAAATAAGTGTTTGGTCACCTACAAACAAGCAAGATTTCTGGCTCTCACAGACCTGTATCTTCTTCTTTAAGAGGCTCCTCTCTCCTCCACTCATAACCTGTGTTAATGGCACCTGTTTGGACTTGTTATCAGTATAAAAGACACCTGTCCACAACCTCAAACAGTCACACTCCAAACTCCACTATGGTGAAGACCAAAGAGCTGTTGAAGGACACCAGAAACAAAATTGTAGACCTACACCAGGCTGGGAAGACTGAATCTTCAATAGGCAAGCAGCTTGGTGTGAAGAAATCAATGTGGGAGCAATAATTAGAAAATGGAAGACATACAAGACCACTGATAATCTCCCTCGATCTGGGGCTCCATGCAAGATCTCACCCCGTGGGGTCAAAATGATCACAAGAATGGTGAGCAAAAATCCCGGAACAAGACGGGGGGACCTAGTGAATGACCTGCAGAGACCAACATAACAAAGGCTACTATCAGTAACACACTACGTCGCCAGGGACTCAGATCCTGCAGTGTCAGACATGTCCCCCTGCTTAAGCCAGTACATGTCTGAGCCCGTCTGAGGTTTGCTAGAGAGCATTTGGATGATCCAGAAGAGGATTGGGAGAATGTCATATGGTCAGATGAAACCAAAGTAGAACTGTTTGGTAGAAACACAACTCGTCGTGTTTGGAGGAGAGAGAATGCCGAGTTGCAACCAAAGAGCACCATACCTACTGTGAAGCATGGGGGTGGCAACATCATGCTTTGGGGCTGTTTCTCTGCAAAGGGAACAGGACGACTGATCTGTGTACATGAAAGAATGAATGGGGCCATGTATCGTGAGATTTTGAGTGCAAACCTGCTCCCATCAGCAAGGGCATTGAAGATGAACTGTGGCTTGGTCTTTCAGCATGACAATGATCCCAAACACACCGCCTGGGCAACGAAGGAGTGGCTTCGTAAGAAGCATTTCAAGGTCCTGGAGTGGCCTAGCCAGTCTCCAGATCTCAACCCCATAGAAAACCTTTGGAGGGAGTTGAAAGTCCGTGTTGCCCAGCGACAGCCCCAAAACATCACTGCTCTAGAGGAGATCTGCATGGAGGAATGGGCCAACATACCAGCAACAGTGTGTGACAACCTTGTGAAGACTTACAGAAAACGTTTGACCTCTGTCATTTCCAACAACGGATATATAACAAAGTATTGAGATGAACTTTTGATATTGACCAAATACTTATTTTCCACCATAATTTGCAAATAAATTCTTTCAAAAATCAGACAAAGTGATTGTCTGGATTTGTTTCCACATTTTGTCTCTCATAGTTGAGGTATACCTATGATGACAATTACAGGCCTCTCTCATCTTTTTAAGTGGGAGAACTTGCACAATTGGTGGCTGACTAAATACTTTTTTGCCCCACTGTATACAGTGGAACCTTGGATTACGAGCATAATTGGTTCCAGAAGAATGCTTGTAATCCAAAGCACTCGTATATCAAAGCGAGTTTCCCCATAGAAGTCAATGGAAACCCAGACAATTTGTTCCATAGTCACTTCTATGGTATGCAGTACCGCATGTGGCCAGAGGTGGGGGGGCACCAGAGATACTTGGAAACACTCGGAAACAGCTCGGAGCCGCTCGAAATGCACTTGGAAGCACTCGGAAAGGCTTGGAAACACTCAGAAACGGCGTGTTTCGGAGTCCACCTGAGTGCATGCGAGTGGCTCCGAATGTCACTGGCGCCCCCCGCACCTCTGGCCAAATGCGGTACTGCACACCGCAGAGGCTTGAATCCTGCTCGTTTTGTGAGACAACTCTCACAAACTGAGTTAGGATTTGAAAAAAATAATAGCTCATGAGCACATACGTTTTTATGTGATATATATGTTTTATATGATGCATTTTCATTTTTTTCCTTTGGTACATCTCTAGAAGCATGGCACTGTATCTAACTGGAAGATTTAATTCTGGTTAATTATTTATATCACGTGGGTTTTTAATACAGCTTCGGTTTATTACTATTTTCCTTAATTTTGGTTTAAAATAATTTTCTTTGGATTGTTATACATATGAACATGTTTTTGTTTTTTTTTATTGTGAGATTTCTATGAGTGCTCACAGAAGGGCAGAGTGCGTTATGTTAAAAACTGAGGTTTTTGTTGCACAGATTCCTAAATACATGAACAAGCCACACTGTCATGTCAGTGCACTTCTGCGAAGTGTGGTCCCTAACTCAAACATATTTGACTTCCCACTGGGGAGATCAACCCCTCTATGTGCTTCCGAAACAGTAGGTGAATATAATTCAAAAAGTCGTTCCTGTGACAACTCTCTGTGACGGGAATTGTTTTCAATTTGGAGGGGTTTCATCTCATGTTCTGTTGTGTTTCCAATACAGACAATATAGGTAAAGCTTCCTATGGTGTACAGGCAACAAAAATAGCCTGATAAGAGTTTAAACCTTTCTTTACTCTAACCAGTGGCGGCCCGTCCATAGATGGCGCACAGGCGCCGCCTCCCCTATCCATGCGTATGGCCCCCTGATCTACATATCAGTGGCGCCGGACCATGGATTCCAATGCGGCGGGGTGTTATTTGAAACATCTGATTAGAGCCAGAGGCTCTAATAGGCATCAAAAAAGGGTGAGCTCGGATAGCATTGCGCTCAGAGCCCACCCAGTTGTGTGACCATAGCGAATAAGTTTTCACTGTTAGCACACTAAAGTTCCTCCCCGCCAATCAGGAGGCAGGTCTGTGAGACAGGCGATCCTACTGGATTCCTAACGCTTTGGTGGAAGACACATGGCAGAGGAAGCTGGAGGAGTGGACACCAGAGCCGCCGCAGCCACTGCCCGCACTCCAAGAGAGGACAACACAGCCTCGCCACACGAGCGAGTAAGTGCCAGGCCAGACCGCCCGCGGGGGGGGGGGGGTGCTGCAACCAAAGAAGAACCCACCACTGGCTCTAATGGGCACAGTGTGGGTACAGGGTTTAGCTTTTGCCAACTTCTTTTTGGGGATCTTGCGGTTAACATTACAACATGTACAGATTTACATACATATTAAGCTCGTGGTTAGCACTTCAGCCTAGCAGCACTAGGGTTGCAGGTTCGAATCCCATCCATGAAAATACCTGCCTGGAGTTTGCATGTTCTCCCTGTGCCTGCATGGGTTTGCTCCGGGTACTCCGGTTTCCTCCCACACTCCAAAGACATGCTAATAGGCTAATTGGATCCTGTCTAAATTGCCCCTAGTATACAGTATGCATGAATGTGAGTTAGGGACAGTGGTGGTGTGTCCATAAGGGCGCACGGACGCCGCCCCCTCTCTCCAGTCACCCCCTCTATGACCAATGGATAGATTCATGCATACTTTCCTAGCTTTATAAATAAGTATGTATACTTTTACTGAGAAAACATCCCTATAAATCACATTATAGATCGCAAAGTGTCAAAAACACCCCAAAAGTAAAGCTGAGTGGTGTTTTTAATTATGCTTAAATATAGATATTTAATAATTATTGCATCTTAAGAGAAAGATTCTTCCTCTTTATAACAATAACTTCAATATATATTTTAGGTTTTAATTACAGGAGCAGCCGCAGATTCTAAAGATGAACGGTGATAGGAATTATTAATATTTCTGTTTATAAGTGTATTACTGCAGAAGAGCATTCTAGGAAATCACATTACCATGACTCACTATTCCTTGCAGTGTGTCAGACATCTATCCCTTGAGTCTCTAATGCATTATCAGATCAAGTGTAGAAACAGTGACTTTCTTAAAAAAGTGGATAATAATGATATCACTCTGCACTACAAAACCACAATCACATACCGTACACCCAGTGGGTAAAAATCTGCAATACTAAGCTACATTGTACATATGTGCTCAGCTCTGGAGCACACAAAAGACAGGACCCTTTAGCTCGGCATAGATGATTTGTTTTTTCTTCAGCCAGTGTGTGGGTGGGGCCTACTCGCCCTTCACATGGGGGGTACCTTTGTGCGCGGGAGCAGACGGGGACTGCGGTCATGTGAACAGTCGAACATTAAGGCAGTTCCCCGCCCTAGAGATGAGCCTTCACTGTGCGCAGTAATAAAATACAGAATTCCTCTGAAAAGCGACTTGTCCCATGTCACTATACACTGTAACTTGTATGTTGCATTAGGAGTGGCATGCTGAGCCTGCACCCACTCTGCTCTGTTATCTCTCTCCCAGTAACAGAATGGGGTCCAGCCGTGCACATAGCACAGACCTCATGCACGCACGCATTAACACTTTTACTTCCCATACCTCGTGACCAAGCTCCATAATGTTGATTCGGATCGTGTTGCTACTGGAAACCAACCGCTAAGGATGGAGCCAGACAATGACCCCCTCGCTACCGGAGGACCTGTCACTTTACTAGGTACAATGGCTAACGACTATTTGCTTGTAGCTTGTTCCTTCACCCATAGAAACTACACTCCTCTTCTCCTTGTCTTGCTGAGTTAACCCTTTTGTAACGGTGTTACTTCATACCCCTTTGTGCTTTACAGACACAGGTTCTTTTAGATATGCCAAAACCAAAATGCACCCCTTTGAATAACTTCAGACCAGGCTCATAGCAATTAATGTGACTTTACTGAAGAAGTATGGCATAACAGTTCTATATGAACAATGTCTTTCCTCTAATTGTAACTATTGCAGTGTGGCTTCCCAGGCATACCTCTGTGAGGCGAGAGTCCATAATGGCATTTTCTATGGCTGAATGTCCCTGAAAGTCCAAGTGTCTTTAGCAGCAATCCCGATTCCACATACAGTCAGAACCAAGTCAACTAGGAAGAGCCTGCCAAGAAGGACCCTGGACCTCAGCCCTTCCCCCTTTTTATAGTACAGGTGGGCCAGCTAGGATCAAAAATCCCAAAAACAGAAAAAGTCATAACTGCCAACGCAGGTTCATTTTAATAGAGCTCAGTTTGGCCACCAGAAGTAAAAAGAGACACATGGTACTTCTGTATGTGGAGGAACATGTGGCTCACTCTCCTCCCTCCCCTTATGACAGTACCGGTGCTAGATGATATCCACTTAGGCAGCTAGCGTGTAAGCGGGGCCTAGATAGAATACTTGAACTTTGGGGGAAAAAACACCAGACAGCATTAATTTACACTGGTTTTATGTTGTAGAAAACAACAAGATACAACAGGCAGATATAGCATTGGCACTAGGTATTCTGTGGAATATAGTGTCATGGTAGGCAGAAGAACGGTTGCGAGGAAGACAATTCTGAACAGTTCTGTAAATCATACCTACAATTCAAAACTGCCAGAAGAGCATGGGAATACAACCAACTATTGTAAATAAAGAGACACACACAATGTATCTGGAAACATTTGGGCCGCAGCACGTTTATTGGTATTAATAAAAAATAATCAAGAATATAATATAACATCTTTAATTATTAAATAAAACTCAAGACACAACTTATCTATCCAGAAAAAATTGCTCAGTCATTAAGGACTCAAGCTAAATGAATAAACATAACCACAAGTCCCCATTTTTAATGAAAAGGGTGACAAAACCACAAAAAGCGTCTTGCGACAAAGGGTGGGAGGGTGGCGAGCTTGCTGCGCTGACTCACTGGCAAATTGCCTTAGCTGAGCCTTCTTATATATTAAGCCCCACTCGTTCTAGAATGTTCTGATGGGTCACATGGTATACTCTCTTCCTGCCCAAACTCCTATTTGAATTTTGAAAGAGCCAGCATCCTTAAAGTAATTCATTAACTTAATATTTATTTAAAATAGGAGGGAAGGGCAGCCACATGCCCATGGCCAGACAGAGTCTGCCAATAAAGCAATTTTAAACCCAAGAACAAAATGTAATATACTGTTGTATACCAATTCTTAAATGTGGTAATTGCCTTAGCTTTCTTTTTTAAGGCTGTTTTACTTTATTTTTTACCGGGTGATGTGGTCAGTAACACACTTCCTGTCTAAGGCTGGATTCACACCTATGCAGTTTTAGTGCTTTTTGCATTTTGCAGATTTGCACTAGAGTCCATTTAACATGGTTTCCTATGGAACATGTTCTGTAGTGCAAATCTGCAAAATGCAAAAAGCACAAAAAATGCACAGGTGTGAATCCAGCCTAAAGCCTGGTACACACAACCCGCTGAGTTGAATAACAAAAAAAACTTGACAGTTCCGGTTGGAACTGCTGTACCAACAGTGTTAGTCCAGCGATCTCCCCCCTCCAGAACACTTGGCCGGCTTCTGTCGGACTGGATGACATACAGGCCTGTTTTTATTGAATTGGTCAAAATCTCCCAACATTCAGCCTGTGTATACTAGGCATTAGGGTGTCTCTGCTCGGAATGGTTGAGCAACAGAAAAACTTTAGACAGCAGCATTGTCAGTCTGGGTTGAATAATCACAGACACTGGCTGGAACACCAAGTAAAAATAAAGGGAAAAAGACTAAAAGAAAATAAATGCGGCCTCCACATCTAAGAATAAAAAAAAACTGCAATTTAGTACATTTTCATTTTTGGGTTTAAATACCGCTTTAATGTCAACCAGTTTGGCTGTCCTGCATAGGCAAATCACAGGTTCATGTGAAGGAAAGCATTCCTAATTAGCTAATCAGTCATCTCAAGGACATTTTCACACATTCCAGGTCCGCCTGTCAGTATTTTAGGCGGACCTGAACGGACGCTCCATACAGGTCTATGGAGCGACGGATGTCAGCGGTGACATGTCTGCTGACATCCGACCCGCTCCTATCTGCTAAAGTGCGACGGAGGAAAACCCTACTTTTCCATCCATCTGCGGATCAGATGAAAACGGACTCTATGGTCCGTCTTTATCCGATCCCCCATAGAGGAGAGCGGCGCTCTGACAGGTCTGTCCCGGTACAGTGTGCAGAGACAGACCTGTCATCTGCCTGCTCAGCGGGGAACGAAGCGATCCCCCGCTAAGCAAAGCGGAGCCCATACACGGACACGTCCGTGTGAAAGGGCCCAGGTCACAGGTACATGTCACTGCAGAAGAGTGGGGACAGGGTTTAGCTTCTGCTCACTTCTTTCAAAGGATCTTGCAGTAAACATTACAAAAAAATCCCAGGACTCAATCTTGTTACTCGAGTTGTAACAAGAATACATTTCCATACTGGCGACTCATACTGATGACTTAATATATTTCAATTTTCCATAATTTTTTGTTGCAGTGGTCACCAGTTCATATAGTGGAATTAATCTCTCTAATAGGGACACGAATAGCAATATAAACTTAACAGAGTCAAACCCTTGCAACTCTACCGAAAAAAAAAAGTAAATATATTGTTTAATAGAAGAGAAGAGAAAAAGTAAATACTTTAACACTCTCACAGCTACTTCCATGAGCTGGTGTGCTGGTTCTGAAAAGCTACTCATGTCATGGTATCCCACTTCCACCTGAGTAACTTGCTGACTCCAAGAAGCAACCCAAAGTCACAACTAACCAGACTAACAATGTTGCTCTAGGTGCTTAAAGCGTAAAAAGTGGAACTTCCGCTTATCAGTCTCCTCCGCTTATCAGTCATACGGGGGGGGGGGGGGGTTTGGGGGACGACGACGACAGGTACCTGTTTTTGACAGATGCTTGTCCCCACTTTTGGGAGATGGGTCCACGGTCCTGTCTCTTGGAAGTTTGGCCCCCTCCTCCGCCACCAGACCAATTAGAAAGCACATGCACAGTAGGGACCTGGATATGAAGGCAAAAGACTTCACTGCCGGTTCCCCTACTGGCAATGGCGGCGGCTGCACCCGAAGATTGGCTGCGGTGCCAACACCGTTATTAAAAGTCACCAGCTGCAGTATTTGTAGCTGCTGACTTTTCATTTTTCGTGAGGGGGCCGGACATCCTCTTTAAGGAGAAGCCTTATCACTGCACCTCAGGGCCTTTGTGAAGAATGCATGCACGCTGCCAACCAGTGCTGGGACAGGGTCATCCCAGGGCAAAGATACCAAACTGCATCCCCTCCCCCCAGTTTATAACAGCGGTAAACTATAGCATGAACTATAAACTATATCATGACATGCAGAATGAGGCAGTGTGGAATGGGGATTGTACAGCCCAGGAAACAAAAAGGGGTGGCGTAAGGGCTTGTAAGGTGCAGCAAATAGAATGAGATGAAATGGAATAGAGGGTGCAGCATGTCGTACAGAATGAGGTGATATGGAATAGCATATTGTACAGAATGAGGTATTATAAAATAGCACAATGTACTGAATGAGGTATTGTGGAATAGGGAATGTGCAGTAGGATGTGTAGAATAAGGTATTATGGATTAGGGAATGTACAGCATGGTGTGCAAAATGAGGTGCTATGGAATAGGAAATGTACAGCATATTGTACAGAATGAGGTATTATTAGAGTTGCCACCTCATCCCTTTAAACCCGAACACATATTAATTACATAGGTTCTGTGGCTGATTAAGTTGGTAATTAAACTCACTTAGTGCCTTACCTGCATTCAATTAGCCACAGAACCTGTGTAATTCATATGTGTTCAGGTTTAAAGGGATGAGGTGGCAACTCTAGGTATTATAAAATAGCACAATGTACTGAATGAGGTATTGTGGAATAGGTTTTGTGCAGTAGGATGTGCAGAATAAGGTATTATGGAATAGGGAATGTACAGCGCGGTGTGCAGAATGAGGTATTGTGGAATAGGGAATTACAGCACGATGTGCAGATTGAGGTATTATGGAATAGAGAATGTACAGCATGGTGTGCAGAATGAGGTGATATGGAATAGAGAATGTACAGCATGGTGTGCAGAATGAGGTGATATGGAATAGGGAATGTACAGCATGGTGTGCAGAATGAGGTGATATGGAATAGGGAATGTACAGCATGGTGTGCAGAATGAGGTGATATGGAATAGGGAATGTACAGCATGGTGTGCAGAATGAGGTGATATGGAATAGGGAATGTACAGCATGGTGTGCAGAATGAGGTGATATGGAATAGGGAATGTACAGCACGGCACACAGAATGCAGTGATATGGAATAGGGAATGTACAAAAATGCAGTTCTTTCTTGATGCATATGCATTACTCACAAATTTTTGAGATGAGAATGAGGAACACCTATTAGCATGTACTTGTACGGCATAAGACACACCCCCTGCCATACCCCCTTAAAAGAGAATTATATATTTTTTTAAATTATTAGTTAGTTTTACCACTACTATATCTTTATACTGGCTTTCAAAATTTGCAAATGCAGCAATTTAGAATTTGAATGAAAGGTTTCGCACTGGGAAACACTTTTCGGGCCAGTTCACACCACATGCAGTCCAGTGCATTTTTTTTCTGCATCATAAATGCATAGAAAGTATGTTATATGGTTTTCAATAGCATAGTCGCATGAGTGTCAATGCGCAGTTAGCCAGTGCCGGCAATACTTCACTATATGCCTTTCTCTCTCTTTTTATATATATTGTCTTCCCTGGTCCGCATACTAATTATTTGTGGGAGCTCCTCTGACCTTGGATTTACCATCCTGACTCCACTAAGCATTTTTTGACCCCTGAACTGCAAAGCTGAGGGTCTACAGGCTTTGGTGAGTGGGGTCAGCAGAGGGGAATTTTGCTCTTTTATTGAGTGTGGTCTCTGCACATTTCCTTTCAACCTTGATATTTGAGTCGGCACTTTACACATATGTTTTCACTGTATTATTATTTACCATTGAGTATTTGTTTTATTGCACTTTGCACTTTATTGTGTATACACATTTAATACTTTTTCCATGAGCGCTGTCAAGACATTCATTTTTAAGGTCTAGTACCATTACAACAGCTGCTGTGGTCTTTATCAATTATGATTTTGCACTATATAAAGTTCTCCATTGGCACAAGTTTTAGTTTGTTTTATATTGCAGTTCCATTGCGTTCCAGTTCCAGAAAAAAAAAGTACTGGTCTGTAGTGGAACGCTGTAAAATGCATCAAAAACACACTGGAATACACATTTTCCTACTTAAAGAGGAGTTCCACCCAGGGGCTCCATTAAAAAAAAAAATTAAAAAAGTCAGCAGCTACAAATACTGCAGCTGCTGACTTTTAATTGGACACTCACCTGTCCCTGGGTCCAGCGATGCAGGGGATCGAAGCCCCGCTCGTCCTCCCCCTCCGCTCGTCGGCGCCGGCATTTCAACTGTGGGCGCCGGGCTGTGGCTTCACAGCCTGGCACCCACTGCGCATGCGCGAGCGGCGCCGTGTGCCGTGATTGGCCGCTCAATCACCTGGGACCTGTAATGGGTCCCAGATGATTGACAGGAGGGAGGGAGCAGAGCCGAGCCCTTCCTGTGCCTGGGGGGAAGTGATGTCACCAGCCCAGGCAAAGGAATAGGCAGACTACGAGGGACCACCTAGCAACAGGCATTTAGAGGTAAGTAAAAAAAAAAAAATATTCAAATGTTTTTTTGTTTTTTGTTTTTACAATTTTTCAGGTATTTTTGTTTTTTTGGGTGGAACCCCACTTTAAGGTTAAGAAAAAAGAGGGGAAAAAAATGCACTGGACTGCTTAAAAAACGTACCAAAGACGCACTGGAACGCATCAAAAACACATCAAAAACGCGCATGTAGAAAAGCATCTGGAAAGCATCCGGACTGCATTTCTATGGTGTAAACCGGCTCTTTGAAAGGTAAATATTGCATTTTATATACAACTATATACATCAGACCAAAATGAGGGACAAGTGAGGTGGAAAGAGGGACAAAGGAACTTTGTTCCAAATCTTTTGGGATGCTATTAATAATAAACAGCACCACAAGCCTGACAAGTGATTTTGCACATGTACACCCGTTACACTACCGTAAATGCAGGCTCCTTGAATGATTAGATTTAGTCTGTCCTCATTGCACTGCGTCCCTCTCTGTCTGTCTACCCGGCGTCCCTCTGTGTCCCTGGCATCCCTCTCTGTCCTCAATGCACTGCATCCCTCTCTCTCTGTCCCCAGCATCCCTCTCTGTCCTCATTGCACTACGTCCCTCTCTGTCCTCATCGCACTGCGTCCCTCTCTGTCTGTCCCCAGCGTCCCTCTCTGTCTGTCCCCAGCGTCCCTCTCTGTCTGTACCCAGCGTCCCTCTCTGTCATCGCACTGCGTCCCTCTCTGTCTGTCCCCGGCGTCCCTCTCTGCCTGTCCCTGGAATCCCTCTTTGTCTGACCCCGGCGTCCCTCTCTGTCCTCATCGCACTGCGTCCCTCTCTGTTTGTCCCCAGCGTCCCTCTCTGTCTGTACCCAGCGTCCCTCTCTGTCTGTCCCCGGCATCCCTCTCTGCCTGTCCTTGGAATCCCTCTTTGTCTGACCCCGGCGTCCCTCTCTGTCCCTGGCGTCCCTCTCTCTCCTCATCGCACTGCGTCCCTCTCTGTCTGTCCCCAGCGTCCCTCTCTGTCTGTCCCCAGCGTCCCTCTCTGTCATCGCACTGCGTCCCTCTCTGTCTGTCCCCGGCGTCCCTCTCTGCCTGTCCCTGGCATCCCTCTCTGTCCTCATCGCACTGTGTCCCTCTTTGCCTGCCCCCAGCGTGCCTCTCTGCCTGTCCCTGGAATCCCTCTGTCTGTGCCTGGCGTCCCTCTCTGTCCCTGGCATCCCTCTCTGTCCTCATCTCACTGTGTCTCTCTGTCTGCCCCAGCATCCCTGTCAGGCCCCAGTGTCCCTGTCTGTCTGTCCAGGTGTCCCTCTGTGTCCCTGGCATCCCTCTCTGTCCTCATCACACTGCATGCCTCTCTGTCTGTCCCCAGCGTCCCTCTCTGTCCCTGGCATCCCTCTCTCTGTCTGTCGCCGGCGTCCCTCTCTGTCTATCCCCGGCGTCCCTCTCTGTCCTCATCGCACTGCGTCCCTCTCTGTCCCTGGCGTCCCTCCCTGTGCTCATCGCACTGCGTCTCTCTGTCTGTCCCCAGTATCCCTCTCAGACCCCGGTGTCCCTCTCTGTCCTCATCGCACTGCGTCCCTCTCTGTCCCTGGTGTCCCTCTCTGTCCTCATCGCACTGCATCCCTCTCTGTCTGTCCCCAGCGTCCCTCTCTGTCCCTGGCGTCCCTCTCTGTCCTCATCGCACTGCATCCCTCTCTCTCTGTCCCCAGCATCACTCTCTGTCCCTGGCGTCCCTCTCTGTCCTCATCGCACTGCGTCCCTCTCTGTCCTTATCGCACGGCATCCCTCTCTGTCCTCATCGCACTGTGTCCCTCTGTCTGTCCCCAGCATCCCTCTCTGTCCTCGGCGTCCCTGTCTGTTCTCCTCCCCCCTGCCACAGTGTCCCCCTGTGTCCTCCCTCCCACCACATTGTCCCCCTGTGTCCTCCCCCCACCACAGTGTCCCCCTGTGTCCTCCCCCCTGCCACAGTGTCCCCCTGTGTCCTCCCCCCTGCCACAGTGTCCCCCCTTACGTTGTCACTCTCTGTCCTCATCGCACTGCGTCCTTCTCTGTCTGTCCCCAGCGTCCCTCTCTGTCCTCAATGCACTGCGTCCCTCTCTCTCTGTCCCCAGCGTCCCTCTCTGTCCTCGGTGTTCCTCTCAGTCCTTATCGCACTGCATCGCTCCCTGTCTGTCCCCAGTGTCCCTCTCTGTCCCTGGCATCCCTCTCTGTCATCACACTGCGTCCCTCTCTGTTTGTCCCCGGTGTCCCTCTCTGTCTGTCCCCGACGTCCCTCTCTGTCCTCATTGTACTGCGTCCCTCTGTGTCCCTGGCGTCCCTCTCTGTCCTCATCGCACTGCGTCCCTCTCTGTCTGTCCCCAGCATCCCTCTCTGTCCTCATTGCACTGCATCCCTCTCTGTCCTCTTCGCACTGTGTCCCTCTCTGTCTGTCTCCGACGTCCCTCTCTGTCCTCATCACACTGCGTCCCTCTCTGTCTGTCCCCGACGTCCCTCTCTGTCCTCATCGCACTGTGTCCCTCTCTGTCTGTCCCCGACGTGCCTCTCTGTCCTCATCGCACTGCGTCCCTCTCGGTCTGTCCCCAGCATCCCTCTCTGTCCTCAATGCACTGCGTCCCTCTCTCTGTCCCCAGCGTCCCCTCTGTCCTTCTCTGTCCTCATTGCACTGCATCGCTCTCTGTCTGTCCCCAGTGTCCCTCGCTGTCCCTGGCGTCCCTCTCTGTCTGTCCCCGGTGTCCCTCTCTGTCTGTCCCAGACGTCCCTCTCTGTCCTTATTGCACTGCGTCCCTCTCTGTCCCTGGCGTCCCTCTCTATCCTCATCGCACTGTGTCTCTCTGTCTGTCCCCAGCATCCCTCTCTGACCCTGGTGTCCCTCTCTGTCTGTCCCCGGCGTCCCTGGCATCCCTCTCTGGCCTTATCGCACTGCGTCCCTCTCTGTCCTCATCGCACTGCATCCCTCTCTGTCTGTCCCCGACGTCCCTCTCTGTTCTCATCGCACTGCGTCCCTCTCTGGCTGTCCCCGACGTCCCTCTCTGTCACTGGCATCCCTCTCTATCCTCATCGCACTGCGTCTCTCTGTCTGTGCCCAGCATCCCTCTCTGACCCCAGTGTCCCTCTCTGTCTGTCCTCAGTGTCCCTCTGTGTCCCTGGCGTCCCTCTCTGTCCTCATCGCACTGCGTCCCTCTCTGTCTGTCCCCGACGTCCCTCTCTGTCCTCATTGCACTGCGTCCCTCTCTGTCTGTCCCCTAGGTCCCTCTCTGTTCTCATCGCACTGCGTCCCTCTCTGGCTGTCCCCGACATCCCTCTCTGTCACTGGCATCCCTCTCTATCCTCATCGCACTGCGTCTCTCTGTCTGTGCCCAGCATCCCTCTCTGACCCCGGTGTCCCTCTCTGTCTGTCCCCGGTGTCCCTCTGTGTCCCTGGCGTCCCTCTCTGTCCTCATCGCACTGCGTCCCTCTCTGTCTGTCCCCAGAGTCCCTCTCTGTCCTCATCGCACTGCATCCCTCTCTGTCCTCATCGCACTGCCTCCCTCTCGGTCTGTCCCCAGCGTCCCTCTCTGTCCTCAATGCACTGCGTCCCTCTCTCTCTGTCCCCAGTGTCCCTCTCTGTCCCTCTCTGTCCTCATCGCACTGCGTCCCTCTCTGTCCTCATTGCATTGCATCGCTCTCTGTCTGTCCCCAGTGTCCCTCTCTGTCTGTCCCCGACGTCCCTCTCTGTCCTTTTCGCACTGCGTCCCTCTCTGTCCCTGGCGTCCCTCTCTATCCTCATCGCACTGTGTCTCTCTGTCTGTCCCCAGCATCCCTCTCTGACCCTGGTGTCCCTCTCTGTCTGTCCCCGGCATCCCTCTGTGTCCCTGGCATCCCTCTCTGAACTCATCGCACTGCGTCCCTCTCTGTCCCTGGCATCTCTCTCTGTCCCCATTGCACTACGTACCTCTCTGTCTATCCCCAGCGCCCCTCTCTGTCCCTGGCATCCCTCTCTGTCATCACACTGCGTCCCTCTCTGTCTGTCCATGGCGTCCCTCTCTGTCTGTCCCCGGCATCCCTCTCTGTCTGTCCCGATGCCCCTCTCTGTCCTCATTGCACTGCATCTCTGCCTTTCCCTAGCAACCCTTTCTTAGGGCAGCACTCTTAAGTTGCACTAATATGCTGTACTGATGGTCACTGATAGGCTGCACTGATGAGGCCGCACTGATTGTCTGCACTGATGGGCACTACTGAGGTTGCACCAATGGGCATTGCTAAGCTTTATGTTAATATTGTTCAAAAGTTGTTGTTAATATTCATTTTTGGAACTTAATACTGCATAAAACATTTAAAGTGGGGTTCCACCCAAAAAACCAAACATATCTAAAAAATTCTAAAAATAAAAACAAAAAACATTTGGATATTTTTTTTTTTTTTTACTTACCTCTAAATGCCTGTTGCTAGGTGGTCCCTCGTAGTCTGCCCCTTCCTCTGCCTGGGCTGGTGACATCACTTCCCCCTGGCACAGGAAGGGCTCGGCTCTTCTCCCTCCCTCCTGTCAATCATCTGGGACCCATTACAGGTCCCAGGTGATTGAGCGGCCAATCATGGCGCGCCGCTCGCGCATGTGCAGTGGGTGCCAGGCTGTGAAGCCACAGCCCGGCGCCCACAGTTGAAATGCCGGCGCCGATGAGCGGAGGGGGGGGACTAGCGGGGCTTCGATCCCCCGCATCGCTGGACCCAGGGACAGGTAAGTGTCCAATTAAAAGTCAGCAGCTGCAGTATTTGTAGCTGCTGACTTTTAATTTTTTTTTTTTTAATGGCCCCCCTGGGTGGAACTCCTCTTTAACGGTGTAATTTCATGAACTAATTTACAAGGGGCGGGGCAGGGTAGAGTTGTTTTTAAATTAGGGGTGCATTTGTTTAGTCAGGCCTAGGGCAGCACATAACCTAAATACACCACTGGGAACATGAAATGTACAGCATGGTGCACAGAATGAGGTATTATGGAATAGAGAATGTACAGCATGGTGCACAGAATGAGGTATTATGGAATAGAGAATGTACAGCATGGTGCACAGAATGAGGTATTATGGAATAGAGAATGTACAGCATGGTGCACAGAATGAGGTATTATGGAATAGAGAATGTACAGCATGGTGCACAGAATGAGGTATTATGGAATAGAGAATGTACAGCATGGTGCACAGAATGAGGTATTATGGAATAGAGAATGTACAGCATGGTGCACAGAATGAGGTATTATGGAATAGAGAATGTACAGCATGGTGCACAGAATGAGGTATTATGGAATAGAGAATGTACAGCATGGTGCACAGAATGAGGTATTATGGAATAGAGAATGTACAGCATGGTGCACAGAATGAGGTATTATGGAATAGAGAATGTACAGCATGGTGTACAGAATGAGGTGATATGGAATAGAGAATGTACAGCATGGTGCACAGAATGAGGTGATATGGAATAGAGAATGTACAGCATGGTGCACAGAATGAGGTATTATGGAATGGAGAATGTACAGCATGGTGCACAGAATGAGGTATTATGGAATAGAGAATGTACAGCATGGTGCACAGAATGAGGTATTATGGAATAGAGAATGTACAGCATGGTGCACAGAATGAGGTATTATGGAATAGAGAATGTACAGCATGGTGTACACAATGAGGTATTATGGAATAGAGAATGTACAGCATGGTGTACACAATGAGGTATTATGGAATAGAGAATGTACAGCATGGTGCACAGAATGAGGTATTATGGAATAGAGAATGTACAGCATGGTGTACAGAATGAGGTGATATGGAATAGAGAATGTACAGCATGGTGTACAGAATGAGGTATTATGGAATAGAGAATGTACAGCATGGTGCACAGAATGAGGTATTATGGAATAGAGAATGTACAGCATGGTGCACAGAATGAGGTATTATGGAATAGAGAATGTACAGCATGGTGTACAGAATGAGGTATTATGGAATAGAGAATGTACAGCATGGTGCACAGAATGAGGTATTATGGAATAGAGAATGTACAGCATGGTGCACAGAATGAGGTATTATGGAATAGAGAATGTACAGCATGGTGTACACAATGAGGTATTATGGAATAGAGAATGTACAGCATGGTGTGCAGAATGAGGTATTATGGAATAGAGAATGTACAGCATGGTGTACAGAATGAGGTATTATGGAATAGAGAATGTACAGCATGGTGTACACAATGAGGTATTATGGAATAGAGAATGTACAGCATGGTGTACACAATGAGGTATTATGGAATAGAGAATGTACAGCATGGTGTACACAATGAGGTATTATGGAATAGAGAATGTACAGCATGGTGTACAGAATGAGGTATTATGGAATAGAGAATGTACAGCATGGTGCACAGAATGAGGTGATATGGAATAGAGAATGTACAGCATGGTGTACAGAATGAGGTGATATGGAATAGAGAATGTACAGCATGGTGTACAGAATGAGGTATTATGGAAAAGAGAATGTACAGCATGGTGCACAGAATGAGGTATTATGGAATAGAGAATGTACAGCATGGTGTACAGAATGAGGTATTATGGAAAAGAGAATGTACAGCATGGTGCACAGAATGAGGTATTATGGAATAGAGAATGTACAGCATGGTGTACAGAATGAGGTATTATGGAATAGAGAATGTACAGCACGGTGCACAGAATGAGGTATTATGGAATAGAGAATGTACAGCATGGTGCACAGAATGAGGTATTATGGAATAGAGAATGTACAGCATGGTGCACAGAATGAGGTATTATGGAATAGAGAATGTACAGCATGGTGTACAGAATGAGGTATTATGGAATAGAGAATGTACAGCATGGTGCACAGAATGAGGTATTATGGAATAGAGAATGTACAGCATGGTGTACACAATGAGGTATTATGGAATAGAGAATGTACAGCATGGTGTACAGAATGAGGTATTATGGAATAGAGAATGTACAGCACGGTGCACAGAATGAGGTATTATGGAATAGAGAATGTACAGCATGGTACACAGAATGAGGTATTATGGAATAGAGAATGTACAGCACGGTGCACAGAATGAGGTATTATGGAATAGAGAATGTACAGCATGGTGCACAGAATGAGGTATTATGGAATAGAGAATGTACAGCATGGTGCACAGAATGAGGTATTATGGAATAGAGAATGTACAGCATGGTGCACAGAATGAGGTATTATGGAATAGAGAATGTACAGCATGGTGCACAGAATGAGGTATTATGGAATAGAGAATGTACAGCATGGTGTACACAATGAGGTATTATGGAATAGAGAATGTACAGCATGGTGTACACAATGAGGTATTATGGAATAGAGAATGTACAGCATGGTGTACAGAATGAGGTATTATGGAATAGAGAATGTACAGCATGGTGTACACAATGAGGTATTATGGAATAGAGAATGTACAGCATGGTGTACAGAATGAGGTATTATGGAATAGAGAATGTACAGCATGGTGTACAGAATGAGG
Organism: Lithobates clamitans; assembly: GCA_037952925.1. Taxonomy (NCBI): domain Eukaryota; kingdom Metazoa; phylum Chordata; class Amphibia; order Anura; family Ranidae; genus Lithobates; species Lithobates clamitans. The sequence continues at coordinate 2,439,854 of JBBGZY010000247.1, forward strand.
TATTATGGAATAGAGAATGTACAGCATGGTGTACACAATGAGGTATTATGGAATAGAGAATGTACAGCATGGTGCACAGAATGAGGTGATATGGAATAGAGAATGTACAGCATGGTGTACAGAATGAGGTATTATGGAATAGAGAATGTACAGCATGGTGTACAGAATGAGGTGATATGGAATAGAGAATGTACAGCATGGTGCACAGAATGAGGTATTATGGAATAGAGAATGTACAGCATGGTGTACACAATGAGGTATTATGGAATAGAGAATGTACAGCATGGTGCACAGAATGAGGTATTATGGAATAGAGAATGTACAGCATGGTGTACACAATGAGGTATTATGGAATAGAGAATGTACAGCATGGTGTACACAATGAGGTATTATGGAATAGAGAATGTACAGCATGGTGTACAGAATGAGGTATTATGGAATAGAGAATGTACAGCATGGTGCACAGAATGAGGTATTATGGAATAGAGAATGTACAGCATGGTGTACAGAATGAGGTATTATGGAATAGAGAATGTACAGCATGGTGCACAGAATGAGGTATTATGGAATAGAGAATGTACAGCATGGTGTACACAATGAGGTATTATGGAATAGAGAATGTACAGCATGGTGTACACAATGAGGTATTATGGAATAGAGAATGTACAGCATGGTGCACAGAATGAGGTATTATGGAATAGAGAATGTACAGCATGGTGCACAGAATGAGGTATTATGGAATAGAGAATGTACAGCATGGTGTACACAATGAGGTATTATGGAATAGAGAATGTACAGCATGGTGCACAGAATGAGGTATTATGGAATAGAGAATGTACAGCATGGTGCACAGAATGAGGTATTATGGAATAGAGAATGTACAGCATGGTGCACAGAATGAGGTATTATGGAATAGAGAATGTACAGCATGGTGTACACAATGAGGTATTATGGAATAGAGAATGTACAGCATGGTGTACACAATGAGGTATTATGGAATAGAGAATGTACAGCATGGTGTACAGAATGAGGTATTATGGAATAGAGAATGTACAGCATGGTGCACAGAATGAGGTATTATGGAATAGAGAATGTACAGCATGGTGTACAGAATGAGGTATTATGGAATAGAGAATGTACAGCATGGTGCACAGAATGAGGTATTATGGAATAGAGAATGTACAGCATGGTGTACACAATGAGGTATTATGGAATAGAGAATGTACAGCATGGTGTACACAATGAGGTATTATGGAATAGAGAATGTACAGCATGGTGTACACAATGAGGTATTATGGAATAGAGAATGTACAGCATGGTGTACAGAATGAGGTATTATGGAATAGAGAATGTACAGCATGGTGCACAGAATGAGGTATTATGGAATAGAGAATGTACAGCATGGTGTACAGAATGAGGTATTATGGAATAGAGAATGTACAGCATGGTGTACACAATGAGGTATTATGGAATAGAGAATGTACAGCATGGTGTACACAATGAGGTATTATGGAATAGAGAATGTACAGCATGGTGTACAGAATGAGGTATTATGGAATAGAGAATGTACAGCATGGTGCACAGAATGAGGTATTATGGAATAGAGAATGTACAGCATGGTGCACAGAATGAGGTATTATGGAATAGAGAATGTACAGCATGGTGCACAGAATGAGGTATTATGGAATAGAGAATGTACAGCATGGTGTACACAATGAGGTATTATGGAATACATCTTTCATGACGCATTTGAGATGACATTAACAATAAATGGCACCACAAGCATGACAAGTGATTTTGCACATATTCACCCCCTACACTACTGTAAATGCAGGATCCTTGAATGATTAGATTATGTCTAAAGGAAAAGATTGTAAACATTTCAGTTGATTTTGTAAATGTGTATCTGCATTCTCTCCATTGACATTAATGGCAGATATCTCTCTATATATTTTGCCTGCATGTTCACATGGATGTAACTGCACCGAAAATACACAGTCAGTGCCTTATGGAAGATGCATATTAATGTTTGCTGTACTTTGCATACATTATTTTTCCCCCAAAGCCTTTTAAACACTGCCCAGTATATATCCAAATGCAATCTTCCATTAAGGATCCTTGCTTGGTTTCCAGCTTACAAAGAATCTATTCCGCACACAGGCATGCTATGACTGGGGAAGGGCTGTGGGTGCTAATTGCTGTAGGCGTGGACACAAAGAGACTCGAGCAGAAGAGGGCGGGGCGCACTATTCAGTGCCATCCGCACACTGATAAACCTGCAAGGGGCGTGAGCGAGGTGGGGCGGGGCGCTGGGCTGCTGTCACAGGCAGAGCCTGGTAATCAGCGGGAGGCGGGGTTCCTAATAGCTTGCAGCGATTGGCAGAGCAGTGTGACAGCTGCACGATGCAACCAGTGTCAGAGCAGATTTCCCAACTTCAGTGTTGTGTTCCTCATAGAAGAGTGCCGATCACCCTCTCCTAGTGAGTAGGGAAGCCAGCACTCGGAGGCGTACACCTACAGACGTTCCCAGTACACAAGCAGTACTTGTTTGTACATGCTGCCATGTATGCTAATTCATCTCCTGAAAGATACGTGCGATAGTGCGAACACATACGTCAATCACGAACCCCGGATGTAAGCTGATGTATTGGCAGTATGTGGCATGTGTTTGATTCTGGTATGGTGTATTGAGGCATCGATACTGTGTAATCCGTGATCTAATTCACATTACATTTGGGGGCAGATCGCTGAGACTTCTGTAAAAATCTAGCATTACAAACTAAGGCCATGTTCAGAGAACAATATATAAAGTGACACTGTTGTCAAACCAAAAAAAAAAAAACAAAACAAAAAAAAGGATGTCCCTGTAATGCTGGTTACAGCTTGAATTAAAGCTGATTTAGGTGTCATGCACACAACCATACAGCATACAGCGCCTGTATAATTACTGTCTCGGGTGCACATGCTGATGCCTACAGCCATCCATTGAGATGAATTAGAAAAAGCAGCTGTACACTGTTATGGGCTGGGGGTGCTACCTGTGTACAGAGTATATGTCCATGAGGGTGCTTTACACAACCTTACCCCCATCAAGTAACTGCGTACAGCTGCATTTTCTAATTCATCTCAACGGGCGGCTGTATGTGGCAGCAATGGGTTCCAGGAAGTGATTACACATGCCAGGGCCGTAGATTGGAGGGTACCACCAGTCCTCCTGTACGGGGCCCAGGCAGCAGAGTGGATCGGATGTGGGCGGGGGGGGGCAATTACTGGAACTGATCCTTTTATATGGCTCTCTCTGCAGCAGCTGAAAGCTGTCTTCTTCTCCTCTCCCTCCCATTGGCTTTCAGCTGCTGCAGAAAGAGCCATACAAAGGATCAGTTTGAGTAATTGCCCCCTCCGCCACACCGATAACCCTCCCTGTGCACTATACGTTTCCCCCTGCTGCCCAGGCCCCCCTGTTTGTGCCGCCCCCCCGCAGCGCTGCTGGCTTCCCTCCTCTTCTTCCCACTGGCAGCTGCAAGCACACCATAGGATCCTTCAAGATTGTGAGTGTGGGAAGGGTTAGGTGAATATATCATATTTACTAGCCCCTTCCTTTCCTAAATGAACACAATGAGTGTTCTGTGCCAATAACTCTGTGTTCAATCATAACTGAAGCATTGGCTGTATGGGGCCCCATGGTTTCTAACAGCAGCCCTGACGCAGGCTCTGCATGCTGTACGGCTGTGTGCCAGAGACATAAATCAGCTTCAATTTGAGCCGTGGGTAGCCCTGCAAGCACAACCCAAAACAAGAACTGAATGAGCGAACAGTGGTTGGATCCTAGCAGATGCAGTCACGGTTTGGCAGCACCACTGTATTTAGGGTGCCACAGCTGCAAAATACAGTAATCGTCAGTAGAAGTTCTCCATTGATGCTGTTTAGCATGCTTAGAGGGAATCAAGTGATTTTCTCTCATTCAGCCTGTGGGTTGAATTTTCTTCTGAAGCAATTACTTCTGGAAGTGTCAATCTCCTGTGTCCCCAAATGCACTTGCTAATTATTTATTCCTGCCAATCCCCACATCAATACTGTGTCCTATAGTGACATAGGAGTTGGCAGGCAGAACAAGTAAGTTCTGCGGTGGATACACCTGGAAGCAGTGGCAGAACTACCAGGGTCACAAAGGTCACACTTGCAACTGGGCCCTGGTGTTCTACCACTGTGAGGGGGCCGGCTGCGTGACTTTAAGGCTTGGTTCACACGGCTCCGACCCCAAAAGTCGTATGACTTGCTTGTGATTTCCTTGTGATTTGCTTGAGACTTCCTTACGAATTTTCTGTGCAACTTTTGTGATTTAACATTGCAATCAATGGCACTCAGAAAAGTAGTGCAGGAACCTTTTTTTTTTCGCTGAGACTTGAGTTGCATTGAATGTGTTTTGACTTGTCGTGACTTTATGTGTCAGTGTGAACCGGGGCATATAAAGGGCTCAAAGATGGGTGCAAAGGACCCTGGCATCAGTGGGAAGGGCCCCCGGGACCAGAGGGACCAAAGGAAGCCTTTTCAAAATGCATAAGCTACCTTAACATGACACTCCACAGTGAATTACAACCAGGTGTGATAATGCACATATGTGAGAAGGGGTCCAAACTGTATACCGCAAGTACCACAAAGGGTCTGGTATGGACTGGGGGGGGTGTTGACCCACGCCGACCCCACAGCCAGGTGCCGGCAATACATTACAGCTGCGAGCAAGTTTAAATGAATTTTTTTCCTTTAAATGTAATTTTGCTGCGGCACTATTCTACACATCACACAGATGCGGCACTTTACAGGCAGACTAAGGGGACCCCTAGGCACGATATTTAAAGGAATATTTCATTTTTATTGTTTCACTTTAAGCATTATTAAAATCACTGCTCCTAAAAAAACTGTAGTTTTAAAAACTTTTTTTTTGCATTGATACGTGTCCCCTGGGGTAGTATCCGGGTCCCCTTACACTTTTTATGGCAACAACTTGCATATAAGCCTTTAAAATTAGCACTTTTGATTTTTCATGTTCGTGTCCCATAGACTTTAATAGGGTTTGCATGTTCTCTCGAACTTTTTGCCTGTTTGCATGTTCTGATGCAAACCGAACCGGGGGGTGTTCGGCCCATCCCTATTGCCTATGATTCTATAGAGGAAACTGCATTATGTCTCTGGTTATACTGATGCTATGTAAATATGTTTTTCTTTACTCCTGAGGGACGCACAGCATTTGATGCTATAGATGAATTTCCTGGGGGGTGCCTTGTGGGGGGTGGGTGGATGTTATAGTGGGGAAGGGGTTTTTTGTTTCTGTATTGAGCCCTGCGTGACTGAAACTTTGTTATTTTTTTTATTATTTTTGGCAAAAAGAACAAGATTAAGTGCTCAGACCTGCAAATGAAGCCATTTATTCTGATTACTGGAATTAACACTACTAAACAAAGTGTCTGAAGGATTTTTTAAAAGTAAGCTGGAGGGGGTTTATTGCGCTCTAGCAGACACCCCCTGAATGCTACCTATCCAAAAAACTTCTATATTTCCACCTGACAAGGCTTCACAGTATGAAAACCAGCATATAATTTAACAGAATGAAATTACAATTTCCTGGATACCAAATATGATTGAGATATAGAGTATATTCATTAGCCTTCTGGACCTTGTAATATAGGCATGTTTGGTGTCAGATTGGCATCTTCCCATAAATTAATGTGGCCATTTTTTATAAAGGTAACTCCCATCACAGCAGGCAGTATGGATTATGTATAAAGTTTCGCTCTAATAGTAAAAAAAAGACAGTGCTAGGTGTCAAATATGCTTTATGCTAGATGGTGATTTACCATTCACTATATCTGGCTGCACACCACAAACATGAAATTTAAACCTGACTGTGTTTGTTACCAACTTGCAGATTTTTGAGAAAAGAGGGTATCCTTGTGTCCAGTACAACCCCTCAAAATCCATAGCAGACCCTTATCCGAGTATGCAGCCTGGAGGACAGGATGGGGGGAGGGCGAACCATACCGGACAACATGCCCTCAACATGGGGAGGGTGCTTTGGGGGGGGGGGGGGCCACATGTTGATGTGTTCAAGGGCCTCTTCCCAACAACTCTGGCCATTGGTTGTCGAGGTCTGTGGGCGGAGGCTTATCGGACTCTGGAAGCCCCCTTTAACAAGGGGGCCCCCAGATCCCGGCCCCTATGTGAATGGCTATGACATCAGAAGGGGGAGGGGTAACTCGGTTACGTCACGGGTGGCCCCGCCTTTGCCTATATAACAGCTGTCACAGCCAGGAGATAGCAGTCGCTGGGATGCCTCCCATTGAGGCGGAGCTTTTTTTTTCTATTTTTTTGGGTCCGTCAGCAGGCGGTGTGATTGAAAATGGATGGACATCGCGGGACACTTTTTTTTTTCTTTTTTAATAAAGGAATTGTCAAAAACGGTCTATTGTGGTTTTTATTTTTTTGACACTTTTTTTGGAGAATAGGTAGGGATACAATGTACCCCATAACCGTTCACATAGGGGAGCTGGGATCTGGGGGCCCCATTGTTAAAGGAGGCTTCCAGATTCCAATAAGCTCCCCGTCCGAAGACCCCAACAACCAATGGCAAGGGTTGTCGGGAAGAGGCTCTTGTTCCCATCAACATGGGGACAAGGTGCTTTGGGGGGATCCCAAAGCACCCCCCCTATGTTGAGGGCAAGCGGCCTGGTATGGTTCAGGAGGGGGGGCACTCGCTTGTCCCCCCCTCTTCTGGCCTGCCAGGCTGCTTGCTCGGATAAGGGTCTGGTATGTATTTTGGTGTGGAGTTCCCCTTAAAATCTATGCCAGACCCAAAGGGCCTGGTGCGGATTTTGGGGGTGCCCCATGCCGTTTTTTTTGTTAAATCTGTCATAGGGTTCCCTTTAACCACTTCAATGCACTGTATTATATATATATATATATACACATATACATATACACACACACTAAACTGCCTGCATACCACTAACGAACCTGCCTAGTCTAGCTCAGGTTCTTTCAATCTCCTCTACATATGGCCGCTGTGTAAGCAGCCTTATATAGTGTGGGGCATGGACTTAGTCCCCTGAGCCATGATTGGCCAAAGCAGGGCAATCTGCTATGAGAGCCATGATTGGCCAAAGCATGCAGGTCAGAAGCATGCTTTGGCCAATCAGCAGCCGTCAATGCACTGTGATCGCGCAGTGCATTATGGGGTGCTCCGCAGCGCTCGAATTTCCCACGAACATCCCATATGCTTGGTTCGTTTGTGAACGAACACCTAATGTTCGAGTCGAACATACGACTTATGGTATCCTCTTCTTGAGACCAAGAGAGGATATCATGCAACAGGTGTGAGATATCATGCAACAGATGTGAGATAAACTCTCACAATTCTCCCCAGCAACCACCATTCCATTTATGTGATCATACCCTAATTTGTGCCCCTAGGTGTCCTGAGTAACAGTTGTAGGGCTCAGAGCACTTATTTGACATATAAGCTACCCAAAGAAACTTTTTTCTGAGGGCCAGTGACTCTTGCAAACACAAGATTAGATTTACTCCACAAGCAGATTTGACTCTGCAGATCAGGCAAACTTTACTTAAACGTTACCCTATAAATTCCCAGACAGACATAACAGACAAAGCAGACATAAGCAACAGTAAAAAAATCTGATCTTTCGATCCTCTGGAAAATGATGCCCCCCCATGTCCAGTGGTGGACTGTTCCTGATGAGCTCGCATCCAGAGCTGGTCTATGGGCATGAGGATGTTAGGAACAGTCCACCTCACAAGAATGTTAGATCGGTGGGGATGGGATGAGGGGTCAGCGACAGGGACCAGTCTTGCGCTGGAAAGATCAGTGGAATAGGTGAGTATATCTGGGCAATTCTCTACCCTAGACAAAAACGGGCAGTTAACCCACGCAGTGCAGGCACATAGGGAAAACATTTTTTTTCCTGGAGTTCTGCTTTATGTTTTAACCACATTTGTTTTACTGTTGCTTATGTCTGTTTTGTAATATATTTTCTGCAAGTTTTTTGATATGATATTAAATGAGGGGGTCAGTGATCTGGCTCAGTCACTAGTGGTCTGTTTCCCAAAAGCAACCTGGACTGAACTCATGATACGAAGACCCCATGTACCTAGCCGCATGTTATAGGTGAAGTAGTTAAAAAAGAAGTTTGTCTTTTTAATTCATACTTACCTAAGTCTGATGCTGCATCTGTCCCCCGCTGGCTGAGAACTGAGCGATCAAAGACCACTGATCACTCAGTTCTTAGTGCTCTGTACCTGCTCTGTAAGCATAGAGCTGGTGCCTGTCAGTCACAGCTGCCTGCTCTGCCCCTCCCCCCCTCTGGAGTGCTCGGTTGTGGAGGGGGCCCGAAGCGGCTGGCTCAGGCTCTCTCAGTGGCTCACTGAGAGGCAGAGTCAAGTGCCGTTCCAGGCTTCTGGATGGAGGCCGACCATATGGTCCCACTCTTTCCCCAGCCTGGACTGGCTCTGTAACATCAGTCTGCTGTCAGCTGAAAACGGGTCACAGGAGTGCAGAACGAACTGCACTCCTGTGATTAACAGAAGTACAGCCAAATTAGTTTTGACTGTACTCCTCATTTAACTAAGAGAATGCATGAGGTCCATGCTTGAGCTCCTTTTTTTTCCCAATAAAATGTTTTTTTTTTTTCTCTTTAATCTTATCGATTTAATTACAAACCTCCTACCAGCAATACCAAAACCTGAAGAAGTGAAGTTTGTTTCAAACAACGCATTAAGATTGTGATGTTTTCCATCTTGTCAAGTTGTTTTACAACTGTAGTTTGTACTCCAGCATGAAGAAATATGTTACTGTGTGTTTCTGGAACAATATATGTGATATTTTGGTCTTGTTTTGGTGCACTTACCTGTTTTTAACCTTTACATTGGATATTTGTAATAAAGAATATGACCTTTTATATCTTACATGTTTAATTCGCTTTTTGACCTCCAAAAATACCGGGGGCAAATATTCTTGGTACATCTTGGCAAGTGTAACTGTGGGATGGAGGCAACTGAGCTTTTGTGATAGAGGCCGTGTTTTTGTTTTTTTAGAACTCTGTACATTGTAATCAAAACAGGGAGGATGTAGAAGGCAAAGAGGAATTTGGTTCCAAAATAGAGACAGTCCCTACAAACTATGGACAGTTGGGAGCAATGCAAAGTTGCATCCCAATCCATCAGCAGATCAGAAGTAACATCTCCCAAACTAGGAAAAAGGTGAGGATAATGTCTTGTCTTGTATTGCTGATGTCACACTTTTTTTTTACTGAAGGTGACCACTTCAGCGTTATGACATTAGTGCTACAGTAATCTCTATGGAAGCAGTAAGTATGATTAATCCCGAAGAAGCATAATATGGAGGACATTGTAGTAGCAGCTTTTAGAGTAATTTATACAAAGCAAATGTCACAAATTTAGCCCACACAGGAGTGCTGCTGTGATTTCTATGGGAGCCACTTATGTAATCCACTCCTGCTTGTAACATAATAATCAGAGAAATGAGGCTTTCACTATTTTACCTCTAAAACAGAAGCTCAGTGTTTCATACTAACCATCCCTGTAACACTGGTTCTCACACTAGCCTTTACTGTAATCCCAATTACTGTGCTCAAACCTCACACTAAAGATGGCCAAACACTTATAGATTTTTTTCTTGTTCCATTTACAGGCTTCAGAATAGAAACCCGAACTTTCCTCCATCCATACAAATGATGTGGATGGATGAATCCCCCCTGCCGAGCTATTGTATTCTGACATCCGTGGGAGCTGGCTGTCAGAATACCTGAACGGTGTTTGCAAGTGATTGGCTGAAGGGCCGTTTCGCTGATGATTTTCAACCCAGTTCATTTGACAAAAGTCAACTAAGTAATCGACTTGTTAAGTCAGCTGCGCTGTTAGAATTTTGTCCAGTTCTTCTGAATTAGCTGAAATTCTAACAATGTATGGCTAGTTTAACCCTCCCTGTAACGCCAACCGTTCAACTCTAAGTGGCTCTGTAATCCCATTGTCACACTAATACTAACTACCTGTAACCCCAACACTCACACTGTAACCAGTGGCATATCCTACATGTGTGCAGGAAACACGGGCCCCAAGGGGGGCTCAACCCCACCATGACTCACCATTCCCTTTGTAAAGTCTGTCCTTGCCAACTACCTACACCTGCTGTACTGCCTGTCTCCACCATCAACTGCCCCTTCAATATTGCATGTCCCGGACTTCAACTGCCCCCTTCTGCTTTGCTCCATCATCACTAGTCACCTCAGTTCTGCATGTGCCCACTATTAACTGCCCCCTCTGTACTCCAGGGCCCATTATCAACTGATCACCTCTGTACTGCCTGCTCCACCATGAACTGCCTACTCTGTACTGCCTGCCCCCCACCATCAACTGCCCCCCTCTGTACGGCATATGCACACCATCAACTGCCCCCTCTGTACTGCCTGCTCTCACCATCAACTGCTGCCCCCTCTAATTCTTGTCTCCCCCATCACTGTCCCTCTCTGTAATGCCTATTGCCAACATCATTTGCCTGTAATAATGATTTGCTTTACTAAAGACAATCGTATAATTTTTAGAAAAACAAACATTAATTATATATACATACAAAGGACCATAAAAGCATGATGGTAACAGTTCTCTTAATGCCAGTTGATGTCTCCCTCTAGTATTATAAAATATTCCATAAACTGGTGATTTATAGGATAAGAGCACTTTAAGTGTATTTGTCTTTCAGGACCCCCTTCTCTGTCATAAATATTCTTTCATAAGGATATACTTACCTGAACAACAGAACTCCTGGCATATTGACTGTGCTGGGCAACCTACCACTGCACAGACTTGTCTTTGAAATGTTTCCAACTGCCAAGTGTTTCCCCCACACATACACACCACGCATTCCATTCATTTCAGTAGAAATCTTATCTACAGATATTGACAGGCCTGCAAACAGCAGTATGGGAAGATTTTGCCTACCTATATCCTGAACTCTGGGAAACAATGATTTTAGGATATTTGCTATGAATCAATAAACCACTTCTAATAATGTGTGTCCCTATGTGTATTTGTCTGCTGGGTTACTCAAGGGCTTATTCAGACCAGCGATCAGACCCGTTCTCTGATCTGAGCCACTGTCTCCTGCATCATTCTATGCATTAAGGTAAAAAACCTTTTGTGAAAAGTCCCCAGTTCCCCCCCCCCGTGAAGTAGGAGAGGGGCCAAGCCACATAGACCCGAGCCGGTTTGCTATAGGGGCACTCGGCAGAGGGTAGGAGTCAGGAGCACCAGCGGGGACCCGAAAAGAGAAGGATTGGGGCTGCGCTGTGCAAAACAAATGCACAGAGAAGGTAAGTATGACATGCTTATATATATATATTTTTTTTTTTAAATAAACGTTTACAGTTACTTTTAGACCCCTTTCACACTGGGGCGGTTTGCAGGTGCTATTGTGCTAAAAATAGCGCCCGCAAACCCACCTGAAACAGCCTCTGCTGCTGTTTCTCCAGTGGAGCGGTGCACTGGCAGGACGGGGAAAAAAGTCCTGCTAGCTGCATCTTTGGAGCGGTGAAGGAGTGGTGTGTTTACCGCTCCTCCACCGCTCCTGCCCATTAAAAGCAACGGGGCAGCGCGGCTATACCGCCGGCAAAATGCCTCTGCAGAGGCGCTTTGCGGTGGTTTTTAACCCTTTCTCGGCCGCTAACGGGGGGTAAAACCGCCCCGATAGCGGCCGAATACCGCCGCTAAAACGACGATAAAGCGCCACTAATAATAGCGACGCTTTACCGCCGACGCATCTCCCCCCCTAGTGTGAAAGGGGCCTAATTAAAGAACTGACCCACTCAAAGGACACATATCCAATATTTCACAACAAATGAGCCTGTTGGCTGAACATTAAATCAAATACTTACCTCACGCTTTAACAACTTCTGTATCTTAACTGACCAACCATATGATAGCCTTCTACATATTCTTTGGGCCCATAGTCAACAACCTCAGAATGTTCAAAAGTCTCCTTCACTGGACATACACCATTTTAAGACTGAGCACAGCAACAAGACACAAGGTCTTGCGTTTGCATCAGCAAGGTCTCTCCTAGGCAAAGATTTTAAAGCAGACTGGGGTTTCAAGATGAGCTATTTAACCTGTTTTGAAGAAGCACAAATAAATGGGAAATTTTAAGGACCATAGATGCAGTGGTCAGCCAAGGGAACTTAATGTAGCAGATAAAAGACACATGCTTACTTCCCTTTGACATTGTAAGATGTCCAGCAGTGCCATCAGCACGGAACTGGCAGAAACCAGTGGGTCCCAGGTACACCCATCTACTGTCTGGAGAAGTCTGGCCAGAAGTGGTCTTCATGTAAGAATTGTGGCCAAAAAGACATACCTCCGACATGGAAACAAGGCTAAGTGACTCAACTTTGCATGAAAACATAGGAATTGGGGTGCAGAAAATGGCAGCAGGTGCTCTAGACCAGTGGTTCTCAACCTCAGTCCACAAGTACCCCCAACAGTCCATGTTTTCAGGTTTTCCTTTACTTTGCACAGCTGCTTTAATCAATATCAATGACAAGGTATTGATAAGAGCTATTTTATCTAAGGGAAGTTTCCAAAACATGACCTGTTGGGGGTACTTGGGGACTGAGGTTGAGAATCACTGCTCTAGACTGATGAGCCAAAATGTGAAACATTTGGTTGTATCAGGAAGCAGTTTGTTCCCCAAAGGGTTGGAGAGTGGTACAACAATGAGTGTCTGCAAGTAACAGTGATGCATGATGGAAGTTCCTTGCAAGTTTGGGGGTAAATGGAGTTGGAGATTCGGTCAGGATCAATGGTGTCATCAATGCTGAGAAATAAAGGCAGATACTTTCCATCATCCCATACCATCGGTGTGTGATTGGTTCCAAAATTATTCTGCAGCAGGACAATGACCCAAAACATACAGTCAATGTCATTAAGAACTATCTTCAGCATAAAGAAGAACAAGGAGTTCTGGAAGTGATGGTTTGACCCCCACAGAACCCCGATCTCACCATCTAGTCTGTCTGGGATTACAGTACATGAAGAGACAGAAGGATTTGAGGCAGCCTACAACCACAGAAAACCTGTGGTTAGTTTTCCAAGATATTTGGAACAACCTACCTGCCAAGTTCCTTCAAAAACTGTGCAAGTGTACAATTTGATGCTGTTTTGAAGACAAATGGTGGTCACACCAAATATTGATGTACTTTGTATTTCTCTTGTTCTCCTTTACTAACTGATAAAAATAAAATAAAATTAATAACACATTTTTGAAAGTATTCTTCATTTACAGTATTTTTTTCAAGCATGCCCAGAACCTTTTCACATATATACTGTGTATATATATAAATATATAACATTTGCAGCATTTTTAGAAAAATAAGCGGTGCTTCGTATGTGATGTATCTGATCTCAAAGAAGGATCTGTGGCATCAGTGTGAGCTCACTGTTTCCTGTTTATTTCTATATTTTACAGCATGTGTTGAAATATTTTAACCATAGCTTGTATTTCTACAGACTCTAAGCACATAGGTTAGCCTAACCCATTGTTTTGGCATAATGTCAATAAAGACAGTGTTGTTACACTTGGACATTGTGCTGTAGAAGTCTGTCTTCAAAACAGAATTAAACTTGGAAAGTGCAAATATTTTACATTCTGCTGCCGATTGGCTCAGAGCACTCAAAGTTGTTTTAACACATCCAAGGCTACCTTTGCATGCCTTTGAAAGGCATTTGGTGTTTAATGTGAGCTGTTTCCCCCAGGCTCAGCCAGAGCGCAGGCGTCCAAAGGAAAGCCACTGGTTTCAAAGTGCAACAGAGCAACTCCAAATTGAGATAACCCCAGAGCTTCTTTTCCACTGATTTGAAGTGATTCTAAACGAGCAGGAAACCCCTGCTCAACAAAATAATAGGGGGTAGACCTTGTAGCTGTTACCCGATTTTTCTCTGGCAGCCGAGTTGGAAAAAAATAACCAGAAATGGGCCACACCCAGACTCAATCATGAGAAGATAATGAGAACTGGTAAGAGCTGTAGCCATCTCGACAATGCCATAAAATGAAAATTTTGAATTCTGTGCTTTTATGATCTTAAATGTTTATACCATGATTTGGCTCCTGCCAGGCTGCAGAGTTATTACACAGGCACTGGTCTGGGGGAGGGAATAAAGAAAACATGCTCCACCCACTGTTAATAAGTCATCCACCACGCTTGTTGATGAGAAAGATGGAGCGTTTGTGACTGCTCTGTTCTAATTAATAGGACTTCTGCACACAGTGGTCACAGATGTTCCCCTGATGCCCTGCATGGGCTGCCCATTGAGGAAACTGCAACATAATGCTTTGGAAATTACAGGTAATAAACACATTTTACTGGGCATCAAAAATGTCAATATAACTTTATCAAACTAGGTACAGATCCAGTATAACACAGGCCAGCACTACAACCTGGGTTAAAGTAACACCCCAGGAAACAGAAAAAATATGCTTGGAGCACCCCCCTCTCCTCCCTCTGCACTGCAAAGTCTACTTGCTTGTTTAGTCTAGAGGAATAGGAATAAGCAGTCTTACATTATTCCTTGCCCCCATAGGCTTTCTCCTACTTGCTTCCCTTTGCTGCTCCTCTGATTGCAGACAATACAAAGTGCAATGCAGGACCAGGAGTCCTGACATGAGGGCGACAAGGGGCACACCACCATCTTGGGAGTGCCACAGCATCAGCTACAGATAGGATTGAGGAATAAGGTAATTACTGCTTATTCAAATCCTGCTAGACCAGTTGTTCTCAACCTTTTTAAAATGGAGGAACCCTTGAATGGAGGAACCTTTTTAGTCTGTAGGAAGAACCCCTCAATACAGATACCCATACCTCCCAACTTTCTGCAATGGGACAGAGGGACATCTGATAGCAAAAAGCTGGCAAAGCACCCCCACCCAATGGAGAATACCCAAAAATGATTTATAAAGCCTACTTTTTTTTTTTTTAACTAGTACCATTTCTTTCGATTGGCTTTTGAAATTTACAAATATAACTTAGAACAGGTTTCTCAACCAGGGTTCCTCTAAAGCAGGGGTGTTCAACCGCCGGCGCCCTTTGATGTGGCCCGCCATCTCCTGTTCTGGGATGGTGGGTTGGGAAGCCAAGACCGCAGGTTCCTGACCCGCCATCCCCGAGCATCAGTGTGAAGAACAGAGCCGTGCTAGAGGAAGCAGAGCAGATGCTTCCTGTATAGTGCCGGTGTCTTGCCGAGAAAGTTCCCCTGGCGGATAAGGAACCCCCTGTACTGCGCAGGCGCAGCACTTGCAAAGTACGAAAGACTAGGAGCCGCTGAAAATAGCCGAAGCTGAAAAACTTCAATCAGCTGTACACGGCGCCTGCGCCCTAGGCCCAGGTTCAAGCCCCACCATCCAAGTGGACCTAGAGGGAGAATAAAAAAGTGCCGAGCAAAGCGAGGCCTTGCCCGAAGCGTGGCGAGCGAAGCGAGCCCGTGAGGCCCCTTTCACAGGCGCCGTGTACAGCTGATTTCTATTCTATTCGGCTTCGGCTATTTCCCCTGGCTCCTACTGCGCAAGCGCTGCGCCTGCGCAGTAGAGGGGGGTCCTTATCCGCCGAGAGGAACTTTCTCGGCAGAACACCGGCTTCTGTCACAGGTGTAGTGATACAAAATGTACTTCGCCTGTGACAGGAGCAATACAGGAAGTATCGGCTCTGCTCTCTACTGCAGCTGCATGCTTCCTCCAGCGCTCCTGTCACACTGATGCTCGTTAATGACAGGTCGGGAACCCACGATCTGGGACAGCAGCCACCAGGGATACCCACCAACAGTGCCAACAGTACCTACCAACACTGCCAGCAGTACCCCCCTAGCAATGCCAGCAGTACCATCCACCAGGGATACCCACCAGCAGTGCCAGTACCATCCACCAGGGATACCCACGAGCAGTGCCAGTACCATTCACCAGGGCTACCCACTAGCCGTACCATCCACCAGAGATTTTCAACCATACCATCTACCAGGGATGCCCACCAACCGTATCATCCACCAGGGACACCCACCAACAGTACCATCCACCAGGGATGCCCACCAGCCATACCATCCACCAGGAATTACCACCAGAAGTGCCCATCAGGGATACCCGTCAGCCGTACCATCCACCAGGGATACCCGCCAGCCATACTATCCACCAGGAATACCCGCCAGAAGTACCCACCAACAGGACCCGCAGCAGTACTAGCCAGCAGTACCCATCAGCAGTACCAGCCATCAAACACCACCAGCAGTACCAGCCCTGGAGCACAGCCAGCAGCAGCCCCCAGCCATACCTGCCCTAGGGAAAGCAGCAGCCACCAGCCATACCCGCCTGGGGGACAGCAGCAGCCGCCAACCATACCCACTTGGGGGACAGCAGCAGCCACCAACCATACCCACCTGGGGGACAGCAGCAGCTGCCAACCATACCCACATGTGGGACAGCAGCAACCAGTGATACTTGTAGGAATCCTGAGGAAGAAGTGAAGATTGAGGTCTGCTGAGATGCAGGAAAACTGCTGTGCATCAGTGTGAAAGCAGCCTTAGGCCCCCTTCACACAATCGGTCCGATTGGGTCCGCCTGCCCGTTTTTCGGGCAGACCCAATTGGACCTTCCATTCACCTCTATAGAGCGGCAGATGTAGACGGATTTGTGTCCTTTTGCATCTGCCTATCTCCAACCCGATCCGCTTAAAAAAAACAGAAGGGGATCCGTCCCCTTCTATCTGGGCGGATCGGATTGGAGGGCCCAAAGAGTAGAGCGGGCTGTGTCCGTGTTTGCTCTGCATAGGCAGAGTAGACATAGACCTGTCATCTGCTTCGCTCATTGTGGCCCGCGACCGGTTACCAAGTCGCTAAAGTGGCCCTCGCTCTTCAAAAGGTTGGGCACCCCTGCTCTAAAGGTTGCTAAGGGTTCCTTGAGCAATGAGCACTTTCTGCCTCCCAGATAAGTTTCCACTGACACCATTGGTCTTTTTAGCTATCTATAAGGGGGTAATTCTTCCCAATGACCACAAGTGTATGGAGCATTCTTCTCACTGACCATCACACTAAAATGTATCATTTATTTATTTAATTTTTAGTAGGGGCTCTCTAAAGCCAGAAAGTTATTTCAAGGGTTTCTCTGTGTTGAAAGGGTTTAGAAAGGCTGATTTAGAAATTGGATTAAAGTTTAAAACGGAGGTCCGCCCACCGCTGAAAAAATTAAAAGCCAGCAGCTGCACATACTGCAGCTGCTGACTTTTAATAATTGGACACTTACCTGTCCTGGGGTCCAGCGATGTCGACACCGCAGCTGATGTTTCCATCAGCTGTTGGGTGTATGCCGCCTGCATTGCGAGTAAGGGATACAGGCAGTGAAGCCCTACGGCTTCACGCCGAGAACCCTACTGCGCATGCACGAGGCACCGCTCCTCTCTCCTACTGGCCCAGCAGCCAGGGAAGGAGGAGGGAGGGAGGGAGCCCCAGCGATGATGCAAATACCCGCGGCTGAGGCTCCCGCAAGTGGGCAGACGATACCTATGAAAGACAGGTATCCTGTCCCCCCTCCCCCTAAAAGGTGCCAAATGTGGCACCGGAGGGGGGAAGGAGTACAACAAACTGAAGTTCCACTTTTGGGTGGAACTCCGCTGTAAACAACGTTTTATTGATAAATTGTGCATTTTTACATTATATACTGTACATAAGACCAAAATGAGGTACAACTGAAGAGGAAAGAGGGACAGAAGGACTTTGTTGCAAAAGTGGGGCAGTCCCTCCAAATCAGGGACAGTTGGAAGCTATGCAAATAGCTAAAAAGATTATTGGTTTCATTGTTTGTTTTTTCTGAGAGATATTTTTGCATGGAAAAAATGTGCATTATTTCTATTCACAGGAGCCTGCAAAGCATTGCACTCATGATCAGTGGATCGCGAGTGCAATGCCAGGCTCCTGCAGACTTTTGCTCCAGCTCCCTATTTATACAGGGGTACGGGCTTTCAGTTACTGGGTTGGAGGAAGTGTAGATGGACTACGAGTGTAGTGATTGCTGCACTCCTGTTCCATTGAGAACAAGTCATCTGCCGCAGGGGAGACAGGATTTGTAATTTATTCATTGCCCCGCACAGCCACACTGATTTCAAAACAGACAGTGTGTGTGTGTGTATATGTGTATATATACATACATACATATATGCAGAAGTGTATGTCCCCATTGCTGTTCTGAATCTAGGGGCATTCATGCCTCTAGTGAGCTACAATCCACACGTTGATGGTTTAACAAGCACTGATATGCAAAAGACAGTTCCAAGCTGCATACTTCCCCTTACAACGTGGTGAAGCCAGAATAATTTTGTATAAAAGAGATAAGGCCTGAACAGCAGATCAGAAATATACCCCTAGTAAAATTATACAACAAAGGAAACTATTGCACACTGAACACAGCACCAAGAAAATATTTAATTAGATACAGTGCCTTGAAAAGGTATTCATACCCCTTGAAATTTTCCACATTTTGTCCTGTTACAACCAAATACGTAAATGTATTTTATTGGGATTTTATGTGATAGACCAACACAAAGTGGCACATAATTGTGAAGTGGAAGGAAAATGATAAATGGTTTTTACATTTTTTTTACAAATAAATATCTGGAAAGTGTGGTGTGCATTTGTATTCAGCCCCCTTTACTCTGATACCCCTAAAATCTAGTGGAACCAATTGCCTTCAGAAGTCAACTAATTAGTAAATAGTCCACCTGTGTGTAATATAATCTTAGTATAAATACAGCTGTTCTGTGAAGCCCTCAGAGATTTGTTAGAGAACCTTAATGAACAAACAGCATCATGAAGGCCCAGGAACACACCAGACAGGTGAGGGATAAAGTTGTGGAGACGTTTAAAGCAGGGTTAGGTTATAAAAAAAATATCCCAAACTTTGAATATCTCACGGAACATTGTTCAATCCATCATCTGAAAATGGAGTATGATACAACTGCAAACCTACCAAGACATGGTTGTCTACCTAAACTGACAGGCCGGGCAAGGAGAGCATTCATCAGAGAAGCAGCCAAGAGGCCCATGATAACTCTGGAGGAGCTGCAGAGATCCACAGCTCAGGTGGGAGAATCTGTCCACAGGACAATTATTAGTCCTGTACTCCACAAATCTGGCCTTTATGGAAGAGTGGCAAGAAGAAAGCAGACATCACAACCTGCAAACACTCATTTCAGGGAGGTGGGCATGGCTTTAACCATGCTACATATGGAGCGTGACTTAAATGGGGTGTGGTTTTATAGAGTCTGAGATGGCTTACATAGTGCAGAATGTAATGTTAAATAGGGAATGTACAGTGCGGAGTGTATGGCGGTGGGTAGTATGTACAGTGTGGAGTGTATGTAGGTGGGTATAATGTGCATGTGAGGAGCGTGGAGTGTACAATGGTGAGAAGTATGTAAAGAATGGTGTCAGTAGGGCAGTGGACTGTGTCAGTAGTTCTTTATTACTATTATTATTTTTTTACAATTTTATTTTTTTAATTATTTTTTACAATTAATTTTTTTATTTTTTGGTTTTCACAGTGATTGGGGGTGGGGGTAGTGGACAGTGTTGGTAGAGCAGTGTGTCAGTAGTTTTTTGTTTTTATTATTTTCTTTATTATTTTTTACAATTTTGTTGTTTATTTTCTTTAAAAATATATATATATATATTTTTTTTCACAGTGCTTCTGGGGAAGGGATGGGGAGTATGTGGAGGTGATGGTGTCAGTAGGGCAGTGGATGGTGTCAGTAGTTTTTATTTTTACATATTGTTTTTTTTAACAACTTAATTTTTTTTAAATGTTTTTTGGGGGGAGGGGGTTGGGGCAGTGGACAGTGTTGGTAAGGCAGAGGGTGGTGTCAGTAGTTTTTTATTTTATACAATTTTATTTTTTATAATTTTTGTTTACAATTTCATTTTTTATTATTGTTTGCATTTTTTTAAAATCAACCCTGTTTGGGGGGGGGGGTGGACTTTGGTAAGATATCAGGGGTCTAAATAGAATCCTGACATCTCCCCTTTGAGACAGAGAAAGAGGCTGAAGACAGAAATTCCCCAGTCCCTTTCTCAGCATTGAAGATGAATGGACAGAAGACAGCAGCTCCTGTCCATTCATAAACTGAGCAGAGTGACACACAGGTTACTCTGCTCTTTGCTCAGTTTTCACAGGACACAGGAGCGATCTCGCTCACTGTGTCCAATTCAGAAAGGGCAGGGGCCGGTATATGACTGGTCCCTTCCTCCGCTCGCCATCCTGACAGATCCCCACGGCTGGCGGGAGAGAAGAGGAGAGGAGGGAAGCTGGCTGTGGGGGACGAGGGGGGGATGGAAGAGGAGGACAGGGAGCCAGAGAAGAAGGGGGGGTGAAGGACATGGAGGGGAGCTGGAGAAGAACAGGGGAGAAGGACACGGAGGGGAGCTAGAGGAGGAGGATACAGGGAACAGTCGGGGATGATCGGTGCAGAAGGAGGGACAGCTGTGATCACGATCTCTCTGTATATCTTTTTAGCTGACACCTGCGGGAGGGAGAAAAGGAGAAGCGGATGCCAGGTTTAGAACGAGATCGTTGTTCACAGCTGTCCCTCCTGCTGCATTGGTCATCCCCAGCTGTGAAGCAGGGGACCATCCAGGATCAGCCCCGCAGCCGGGATATCGGGCAGCACTTGCGGGTGTCCGGGAGCCGCCCCTGAAATGCGGGAGACTTGAGATGTCTGAGAAAGTAATTGTTGAAAGAAAGCCATAAGAAGTCCCAATTGTAGTTTGCAAAAAGCCATGTGGGGAACACAGTAAACACATGGAAGAAGGTGCTCCGGTCAGATGAGATCAAAATTAAACTTTTTGGCCTGAAAAGAAAAACGCTATGTTTGGCAGAAAACTAACACCCTGAACACACCATGCCCACCATGAAACATGGTGGTGGCAGCATCATGTTGTGGGGATGCTTTTCTTCAGCAGGGACACAGAAGCTGGTCAGAGCTGATGGGAAGATGGATGGAGCCAAATACAGAGCAATCTTAGAAGAAAACCTGTTATGCCCTGTACACACGATCGCACATTCCGAGAAGAAAATAGATAGATTTTTTTCCGACGGATGTTGGCTCAAACTTGTCTTGCATGCACACGGTCACACAAATCTTGTTGGAAATTCTGAACGTCAAGAATGCGATGGCGTACAACACGTACGACGAGCCGAGAAAAAGGAAGTTCAATAGCCAGTGCGGCTCTTCTGCTTGATTCTGAGCATGCGTGGAACTTTGTGCGTCGGAATTGTGTACACACGATCGGAATTTACCACAACGGATTTTGTTGTCGGAAAATTTGAGATCCAGATCCCAAATTTTGTGTGACGGAAATTCCGATGGAAAATGTCCGATGGAGCCTACACACGGTCGGAATTTCCGACAACAAGCTCCCATAGAACATTTTCCATCGGAAAATCCGCCCCGGTGTACGGGGCATTAGAGTCTGCAAAAGACTTGAGACTGAGGTGGAGGTTCACTTTCAAACAGGACAACGACCCTAAACATACAAATACAGAATATAAATAAAGAGTTCTGCGCTGCTGTAATATACCAGTGTGTGCAATGAAAAATACTATATACACATCCAAAAAGTGAGAAGAAATGAACTATTTAAATAAAGTACAACTACTACTCATACAAAAACTCTGATAAAATCCAGTGATCCTAAATAAATACAATAAATGCCCAGTGCTGAAAAGTCCAAACAACACTATTCGGTAATAGTGTATTGAAAATTTCAATCAGTGAAATATTCTACTCGCTGTGTCTCTTTTATGGGTGTGAATTCCACTATTAGGTATAGCCTTTTCACCTGTGATATTCTACATCCAATATTCTACTGGTGTTAAAAACCCAAATCCCAGTGCTGTAAAGTGCTTGCTGTTTCTTCTCCAGATGTAATCAGATGTGTAGACTCCTCTAAGGATGGACGCTCAGACACCGTTTGGTATCTCCTCTCTCCTTATTCAATTAACCTCATGAATACCCCCCGTGGTAATCTCTAGACAGAGCTCATGATCGCAGAGAAATTACCATAGTGTAGTATGTCAAAAATCCAAAGATTTTTTAATACTATGTATTGCACTCACAGTAAAAACACTTGTAAAATAGCATTCCAATATAGGATCCGGCACAATATAGGATTCATTCCAATATAGGATCCGGCACAAACTGAGCAAAGACTTGCCATTACTCCTCGTAGCTCAACTGTGAAATCACCTCACTCCTCCCACGCGTATCGTCACTAACCATGTGACTTCCTCAGGGATGAGTTTTGGTCAGATTTGATGGGAAGATGGATGGAGCCTAATACAGGGCAAACTTAGAAGAAAACCTGACCAGTGAGTTTACATCTTCTACAGTGTCTCCTGGGCTTTGCCAACTATTATCAGAAGTTTATTCGTAACTTCTAATCTCTGGTCAAGCCCCTGACTGATATGACCAGAAAGGACGGTAACCCACAGAGTTGGTCTCCAGAGTCCATTAAGGCCTTTGGGAGTCTCAAGGCTGCCTTTGTATCTGCTCCTGTGTTGGCACATCCTGATCCTACGTTACCTTTTATCCTTGAGGTTGATGCTTCTGAGACTGGAGTTGGCATCCTTCTGTCTCAAAGTCCTACCTCTGATCGCGCTGTGCATCCTTGTGGCTACTTTTCCAAGAAATTGTCACCTGCGGAGTGGAATTACGAGATTGGTGACAGAGATCTGTTATTTTATCATTTTAGCCCTGAAAGAATGGAGACATCTCCTCGAAGGTACCACTGTGCCGGTTCTCATTCTTACTGATCATAAGAATCTCATATTCTTGTCTGAGGCTAAATGCCTCTCTGCCAGAAGGGCGCGATGGGCTCTTTTTTTGTCTAGTTTCAATTACATTGTCTCATTCTTTCCTCGGTACTGAGAATGTAAGGGCTGACACTTTGTCACGACAATTTTCCTCCACTTGCAAGATGGAGTCGGTTCCGGTTCCTGTAATTCCTCTTGATCATATTCTGGCTACTGTTCGCACCAGTCTCACTTCTTTTTTTGGGTGACAAAATTTTTGCCACTCAGATCCATGCTCCTCCTGAGAAACCTTGTGACCACTGCTTTGTCCCAGAGAGTCTCTGTACAGTCGTGCTCCAGACTTACCATTCTCCCAAGGCTGCTGGCCACCCTGGGAAGAATCAACTCTTTTCGGCCATTTCCCAACAATTCTGGTGGCCTAGCCTACGCGCTGATGTAACCACCTTCATAGCTGCCTGTTCCGTGTGTGCTCAGAGTAAGACTCCAGGACACCTTCCAGTGGGCCTCCTACAACCCATAGCCAATAGAGAGAGGCCCTGGACCCACCTGTCTATGGATTTCATTGTGGAGTTACCCAACTCTGAGGGCAACACAGTTATCCTTATGGCGGTTGACCACTTCTTGAAAATGTCCCATTGTATTCCACTTAAGAAGTTATCCACTTCTAAGAAACTAGCTTCCATTTTTGCTCGGGAGATCTTTCGTTTACATGGGCTACCCAAGGAGAATGTGTCGGACAGGGGTAGTCAGTTTGTGTCCCGGTTCTGGCGAGCCTTTTGTGTACAGCTGGGAATTCAGCTTGGTTTCTCCTCTGCGCTTTACCCGCAGTCTAATGGGGCAGCAAAATAAGCCAATCAGTCCTTGGAGCAGTTCCTACGTTGCTATATTTCTGACTATCATAACAACTTGTCAGATCTCTTACCGTGGGTAGAGTTTGCTCACAATAATGTCTTGAATTCTGCTTCCCGATTGTCCCCGTTTATAGCGAACTATGGTTTCCAGCCTTCCATGTTGCCTGACTCGTTTGTTCTGCAGAGTATTCCTGCATTAAAGGAGCATCTCCGTCGTGTTCGTTCCACTTGGGCACAAGTCCAGGAGGCTTTGTGACATGCTAATGATAGGTACAGAATCCATGCTGAACACAGACGCCTGCCTGTGCCTTCCTACCAGGTTGGGGACAGGGTATGGCTGTCATCTCGCAACCTCCGACTTTGTGTTCCCTCACTGAAGTTCGCACCTCGGTTTATTGGGCCTTTCCGTATTCTTCGCAGGATTAACCCAGTGGCTTATGCATTAGACCTTCCTTCTAATATGCGTATTTCGAATGTATTTGATGTCTCCTTATTAAAACCATTGGTCTCTAACCGCTTTACCACCTCGGTGCCACGTCCTCACCCTGTACAGGTTGAGAACCACGAGGAGTATGAAGTACAGTCCATTGTTGACTCTCGTAGGTTCTGTAGGAGCATACAGTACCTGGTGCATTGGAAAGGGTACGGTCCGGAGGAACGCTCTTGGGTCTCATCCTCGGACGTACATGCCCCCGTCCTTCTCCATGATTTTCATAGACGTTTTCCCCCCAAGCCTGGTGGTCCTCCAAGGGGGAGGGGTCGTTGAGGAGGGGGTACTGTCAGGGCTGGGCTCAGCCCTTCCTTCTCTGAGCTGGCTGCTCAGCTGTTGGCTAATTGCCAGCTCCTATCCCTCCACAGTTACTCAGCTGTTGATGATATCCTGCTCGTCAATCTTGCCTACTCAAGCCGTCCAGTCCAGAGGATCTCTGCCTTCGCCTTGGTCAACATCACAGAAACTATCTCCTGTGATCCTGTTCAAGACTTACTTTGCTGACATACCTTCTGGCTTCGGATCCTGCTTGCTGTTCCACTACATTGATCCCTGACTTCTGGCTTGGCTGACTATCTGTTCCGGTTACCGAACTTTGGTTATGTTTTGACTACGTTTGTTCTTTTTACTTTTATTATTAAACAAGTGTGATTTAACTGTACTTCTGTCTCGGCCTGATTTAATGGTTTCTGACAGTGAGTTATTACAGCTTCAGCCTGTCACTGACCACTGGTGCTGGTGGCACGGTACAGCCTAAGCCTGCCACTGACCACTGATGCTAGGGGAAAGGGGAGATGATTACAGTCTAAGCCTGCCACTGACCACTGATGCTAGGGGAAAGGGGGGGAAGAGTACAGTCTGAGGCTGCTACTGACCACTGATGCAGGGGGTTATTATTACAGCCTGAGCCTGCCACTGACCACCAATAGTGGGGGAGAATTTTATTATTA
The DNA here is from genome assembly GCA_037952925.1 of Lithobates clamitans. Classification (NCBI taxonomy): domain Eukaryota; kingdom Metazoa; phylum Chordata; class Amphibia; order Anura; family Ranidae; genus Lithobates; species Lithobates clamitans. The sequence goes on from JBBGZY010000247.1 coordinate 2,465,063, forward strand.
CAGACTTAGTTTTCCTCTGTACTCTGGGAGGGTTATAACCACTTTAAGATTTTTTTTTTCACCATCTGTGTCCCATTGCAGATTTCCCTTCACTTGCTGTCCCATAACCAAACAGGAAGTGAGAGGAAATCTCTATTTTCCGGGGACAACCCAAAATTTGGGATTTTCTTTTACTTTAATTTTCAATGATAAATGGTAAACAGAAAAATAGAGCATAAATCTCCCTAACAGGGGCACAGACAGCAATAAAAACTGACAGGTGTTCTAATCCCTCTCCTCCCTATATAAAAAAAATAAAAAAAAGAAGCTTTGCCTTCAGTTAGTCTTTAATAGAATATGGCAACTGCTGTTTGAGAGTATAAGAGGAATGCAATGAAGCACCCCAAAATATCTCTAGATTTTTTTTATATTATATTATATTTTTATTTTTATATTTGTGGGGAGATGAACAACCCCCCCCCCCCCCCCCCAGTTGTATGTACTCATAATTTATTGAATAGCGCTTAATTGCATGCCCAAGCATCCCACCGGACCAGAACTGCATCCCACCACGTTCCCGCTGAAGAAAAAGCTAGTTTTGTTTAAAAATGTAATTTGCATGTTTGAGCAAGAAACAGAAGAACCAGGGGGCAGCAAAATATAAGTAGACTAAACAACTTTAATGCATGTTTGTTTTTCTAAAAGTGTATAGAAAATATTCTTATATATTTTCTTTATTTTTAAAAGAGTGAAGACTAAAAAATTCAACATTGGTAAAAATATTTTTTTTCTTTTTAAAGACAGGTACAGTTGATATAAAAAAAAGTCTACACACCCCAATTAAAATGTCAAGTTTCTGTGATGTAAAAAAATGAGACAAAGATAAATTATTTTAGATTTTTTCCACCTTTAATGTGACCTATAAACTGTACAACAAACTAAACATTTTTAGGTGGAGGGAAGTAAAAATAAAAAAATAAAATAATATGATTGCATAAATGTGCACACCCTTACACTAATACTTTGTTGTAGCACCTTTTGATTTTATTACAGCACTCATAGTCTTTTTGGGTATAAGTCTCTATCTGCATGGCACATCTGGACTTGGCAATATTTGCCCACTCTTCTTTGCAAAAACATTCCAAATCTGTCAGATTGCGAGAGCATCTCCCCTGCATAGCCCTCTTCAGATCACCCCACAGATTTTCTTTTTTTTTCAAATTCTTTATTTTAATTATCCAGCATACACAGTACAGCAGATCTCTTTAGTTAGATACATGGATAGAGTGAACATAAAGCAAATCTGTACAAACCGGATGTGCAACATCAGTTATAATTAGTATAAGTGCATGGGTGGCCGTGTCGGAACGCCCAGTAATCATAAAATCTACAGAACTTAAACTGTTAAGAGAGGAATCAACATTCTTGGTTCGAGTAAGGTGAAAGGATAAAGCTAGAAAGTGTAGGAGAGGAAGAGGGTACAGTGGGGGAAGAGGGAGGAGAAAGAAGGTGGGGGGGAGGGGGAGGCAGGGCAGATCCAGTTCCCGACAGGGGGTTGGAGGACCTTGAGGACGTTATAACACTATGGGGGTTATTTACTAAAGGCAAATCCACTTTGCACTGCAAGTGCACTTGGAAGTAAAGTCACTGTAGATCCGAGGAGGATATGCAAGGAAAATAAAAAACAGCATTTTAGCTTGCACATGATTGGATGATAAAATCAGCAGAGCTTCCACTCATTTCAGATCTACCCCTTAGATTTAGAGCGACTGCACTTCCAAGTGCACTTGCAGTGCAAAGTGGATTTACCTTTCGTAAATAACCCCCTATGTTTTAAGATTGTCTTCCTTCCTCCGAGAATTTGAATATGTTCCAAATGACCCAAGTTTTAGAGTAAGTCTCATGCTGGTTTTGGGCCGAGAGTAACAGATCTTCCATCTTGTTTACCTCTTCAATTCTTGAGAGCCAAAGCGAGATAGAAGGGGGCCTTAAGTCTCTCCAGTGCAGGGCAATGCACGATCTGGCAGCATTAAAAATATGGCTCAAGACTGATTTGTTATATGTTTTTTCAGGTATGTTCGAGACGTGTAGGAGAAAGAGAGCAGGGTCTTCAGGGAGGATGTAATCGGTTAATTTCTGGGATATATGATGGAGCTCCTTCCAGAAGTGCTCCAATTTCGGACAGGACCAGAAATTATGAAGTAAAGTCCCCCTATCTTCCTGACATCTCCAGCAATTGTCGGGGATCGAGGGGGAGAATTTGTGAAGTATTGAGGGTGTACGGTACCATCTCTTCAGAAGTTTAAAATTGGTTTCCTGGGCATGTTGTGCCGGGGAAAAAGTCCTGTCCAATGTCAGTTCCCACTTTCATAGGGTTCGAGTACACACTCGAAATCCATCCCACCATCCTCTCCCCCAGCCCCATGTACTGTAGGACCGAAAACATAAAGGACCAGTTAACCTGGTTGAAAGCCTCTTCGGTATCCGTGCCCAGAAACACAGAGGGAGTGTAGGAGAGGTTGGCCACATGGATAAGATTCAGGGCTTTAATGGTATTGTCTCGAGCCTCGCGGGTTGGTATAAAGCCAACCTGGTCGAGATGGATTAATGCTGTCAAGTGAGGTTGGATGCTCGTGTCCGTCTCTCCGTCACAGAAGGCCTTACACCTCTTCCTTTTACATAGAGTATATTATACTCCTAGAAGACTGTTTAGGTTCGGGTGTAGGACAGACGATAGATGCCCTAGGTGTTATAGGTCAGGAGATCTCATACACATGGTCTGGAGATGTCCAAAATTGGTAAGATATTGGACAGAAGTGGTTGGGATAATAAACCGTAGATTTAAGGTAAACCTGGAATTAGATGCTAAGGTGTGCGTACTGGGGTTGGTAGGGGCTAATACGGGCAATCCCAGTACAATTACTGCCATAATAAGGTGCTTATATCAAGCGAGAAAGTTGTTAGCACAATCCTGGCTCTCTGCAAATCCTCCAACTATAGGGGAATGGCTTAAAACAATGGACTGCCTGGTCTTTGATAGAAAGAACGGTACACATTAAAAAAGGGAATTATAATAAATTTCTTAGTATATGGAAGTCCTGGTTCCAGGAGCTGAATACACGGCATCTCTTCTGAACTAATTACCCCCTGACCCCTTATGAGTGCAGGGGCGAACAAATGCCCAAACTGGATAAACCCGGGAGTAGGAACATGCTCTACCGGGGTTTAGACATACGTAGAACTCCGCGAGTCTCAGTGCTAATAAATTTAACTATTGCGCTGGTTACTAGGGAGGGGAGGGTGGTGGTAAGATGGGTAGTAGTTTAAAGGTGGGCAGGAAGAGTAGGGAACTAAAAAAGGGGGTAAAACGATATATTGTAAGCTGTTACTTTTTATACCCTTATAAATGTTTGTAACTATCACAGTGCACGGCAGAGATGGCTGCTAATTAGTTTCTCTTTTGTCCTTTTGTTACGTTTTATTGCCTTGGATATTTGCACTTTAACACAGCGTGCCACGCAATGTTTGTAACTTTTAATATATTGCTATCAATAAAAAAGACTTAAAACCGAGGTTGAATGCTCATGGCAATAATTTTTGTGAATAGCTTAAGATCCACATTTAATAAGGAGATAGGGCGGTAGCTGCCACGCGCTGATGGATCCTTGTTCTCCTTGGGTATGACAGAGATATGTCCTTATAAAGCTAGGGGGGAATACTGTCTCGTGTCCTAGGGCGTTAAATGTTCGTACCATCTGCTTGCCGAATTGGAGAAATAGCCAGTAATATTTATGGGTGAATCCATCCGGGCCCGGAGATTTGCCAGGTTTGGATGAGCCAATGGCCTCTTGCAATTCCTCAAGAATAATGGGAGCTTCCAGATCCTTTCGGATCTGTTCCAACAACTGAGGGAGACCTTAGGAGGAAATATATTCCTCGATGTTGTTTTGTGACTGTGCTCTAGTAGGTAAATTATACAGAGATTGGTAAAACCTGCAAAAAATAGATCCGATCTGGGTGGGGAGGTGTACCTTTCTGCCCTCTGAGTCCACTAGGTGACGTATGTAGGATTGTAGGTGTTGTTCCTGCAGGTCTCTGGCTAGTAGACGACCACACTTATCCCCCGATTCCTAATAGTGTTTCCGGCGTGACTGCAGTGCTGCCTTGACTCTGTAGTGAAGAAGGGAAGTCACTCGTCTGTGCAGATTGAGGAGTTCGGTCTCTACAGGTGTCACAGGGTTCTGTTTGTGTTGGGTCTCTAGGGCGTGTATGTCCGTCAGTAATTTAGTCAGTTCAGATTCTCTGGCCTTTTTCATTCTGGAACCGTGCTTAATAAGGACCACCCTTATTACCGTTTATGCTCTTCCCAAATTATCCCTGCGTCGCCGTCTGGGGTGAGATTATATTGGAAATAGTACTGCAGTTCTTTGATCACATCCTCAACTACTAACTTGTCATCAAGCAGGCTTTCATTGAGTCGCCACTGTCTGGTGTTTGAAAAGGCATGTTCGGTCATAGCTAGTGTCAGTGTGATCGGGGCATGGTCAGGCCATGTGATGTTCCCTATGTCTACTGCTTTAATCGCAGATAGCATGCGGTGGGGGATGATGAACAAGTTGATTTGGGAATATACCTTATGTGGAGGGGAGTAAAATGTGCAGTCCCTGTCATCGGGATGGAACAATCTCCATGCGTCAGTAAGTTGGTGGTTGTAGAGGGTCTGTAGAACTTGTTTGCGCGGGCCTGTGGCCACCGAGGATCCTCCCGTTGATGTGTCTACCTTAGGGTCTAGAGGTAGATTGAAATCTTCACCAAGAAGGAGTTTACCCTTGGCGAATTTCATAAGTGTGTTGGTAGTGGAGCAAAGGAATTGGTCTTGGTTGCAATTAGGAGCGTATACTGTGGCCAGAGTCACTTTAATACCACTGATCATGCCCTTAAGGAACAGAAATCTGCCCTCTGCGTCTGCTCTTATGTCTAGTAGGTTCCAAGGAACTCGCCTGGATACCAAGATGGATACCCCTCTGGATTTGGATGGATTATTAAAGGCCTGATATTCAAAGGGATAAAAGCAGCTCTTTAGGATTGGTGCCTTGCCCTCTTTAAAGTGGGTTTCCTGGATATATGCCACATCAGAATGTGAGCGTTTCAGATCTTGGGAGGAGCATCCTATGTTTTTCAGGTAGGTTGAGCCCTTTAGCGTTTAGGGAGGTGACTCTTAGTACCTTCATCTCCCCTGCCGGCTGACTAGGGGGAGAGAAGAGAAAGAAAGGGGTGAGGAGGAAGGGGGTGTGGGGGTGAAAGTGGGGTGTGGGGAGGGGTGGAAGAACGAAAGATGTTAGAGGGGATAAGGGAAGGAAGCAGAAAAGGGAGGAAAGCAGAGGGGTTCTATAACCCTGGTGGGAGAGTGGGGAGTTTAATAACCACTCGCGTCTCCCTCTTACAGCTAAAGAGGTATAGGGAAAATAGAGGCACTCACATACGAATTACCACTTAAGTGAGTGCGGGCCTAAGTGGGGAAGTAGTCGAGAGTGGGCGGGAAGAAACTGCTCTCCTCCCTCCGACGACCATAAAATCATGTTACAATCAACAACCCGTGTATAAAGTAGTACAAATGAATTCTGGGTGTCACATTAGTAATAATAGAGCAGCAATGAGCAAGTGCTTGTTGCAAATACCCTGTGAACAGACCCTGTCAAATCTATTAATTTATCCGACTGCAAAAATCTCACGTGGCGAGGCATAGATGGGGGCCGCCACCCAATGCCTGGATCCAGGGCATCCACATCCCGGTCTCGATATACCAGATAAAAAATCCAGTTTCCCAGACTGCTATAGATGTATTTACATCACCTGGGCTTCCAGCCCCCACCCGGAAACCCCATCCCCACGTCAATGAGGCGGGGGTGCGTTGTCCATGTCATGGGCCCTTAGGGCCATCAGGCAGCTAAAACCCACCAATACAAACCAATAAAATAACTAAGGAATAGCGGTGACGCCACAGCTATTCGTTAGTCCCGGAAGCTACGGGCTGAATCTGGAGCCGGCCGGCTTTTCCTTTATGCTGTTATTTAGCTGTCGATTCGTAAGTGTCCATTTGGCTTAAGTTTTATTCAACAAATGTCTTATGGTTTTACGCTATGTGGAGCATTGTGTCGTTTTCTATGTTAAACACGGTACTCTGCATTTACTCTGCTGGGATATATGACGTGGAGCCTGTTGGACGTGATGCCATCTAGTGCCTGTCTGAGAGATCCCGGGCTGGGGTTACAGCCATCTGCTCAGTGTGGTCCCCTTAATCAGGGACCAACTCCCTCTGGTAAGCGGCAGTATTTTCTTCAAGGTGGAGGTCCCATCTACGCACTTTTTGTTCACTGCAACAAGAACTTTCATCACTTATCACTTTGAGAATTTTTTTCAATTTTTTCATATCTTTTCTATGTATGGACTAATTAAATTTTTGCAATATATGTCACTTCGTTGTGGATCTATTAGATGGACATTGTTTAACTACATATGTGTTTATGTGTTTGACTCATAGGTGTATATAACACCATTTGGGTCCTTTAATTATTTATATTTTTTAGTTTGTGGCACTTATTTGTGTTTTACTTCACATTTTACTAGCGCGACTTTTTTCCTAATATCCTGTTTTGTGCTGTATAACAGATTAGTCGCTGCTCCAACTTTTCTATTTAGATTGTTAGCGCAGTATTTTATTTATAATTATTGCATGAACAATAGTTTGGGGTAAATGTCTTCCATGTAGTAGTCCTCAGCATGACCAGGCATGGTCTACAGGAAAAATTGAGGTACAAAGCCCTCCAACATGTTATTGCAGATAGTACCTGAAATTTGATGGTATATCGTCATTCGGGTAGTCCCTCGTACACAAACAAGGCCAAATATTTGCAAGTAGTAAAGGTAAATCCTGGAAAAGTTTCCACAGGTAGGGGCATTATCACGACTCCCGTGGGGGGGTCAATCTCTGGGCCTGTGATCTGCCTGAGCGGGGTTGTGGGCCCGCTTGTTGGATAGAGAGACCCAGTCGCTGGGGGCGGAACTGTAGTGGTTGCAGCCAATCTGGTGCAGAGATAGGTGGAATCTCCAGGAAGGCAAACATCTGTGGAAGGACTGCCGGTCGGTGTAGTGTGAAGGAGGATGTTCCCTTCCGGATGGTCAGTGCAAATGGGAATCCCCACCGATATGTATGGCCCAACTGTTGTAGTTGGTCCAGCAGTAGTCGTACCAAGGCTTGACGCTGCAAGGTCGCCTTAGACAAATCTGGCAAGATTTTGATAGTGGCTCTGTCAAAGTCAATTGTTTCCATTGTCCAGGCCTTGCGCAGGATGTCCTCCTTATGAGTATATCTATGCAGGCGGCAAATGATATTGCGGGGCATGTTCGGGTCAGTTGAACTAGGGCTGAGTGCCCTATGTACCGTGTCAAGTTCTAGAGATTCCGGAGGAACAGAGTCCAGTACCCGTCGGAATATGGCGACAACTGTGTCCTCAAGTCCTCCGGTCCTGTGGCCTCTGGGAGGCCTCGGAGCCGCAAATTATTCCGGCGGCTCTGGTCCTCAAGGTCCTCTATGTGTAACTGCATGGCCAGTGAGTGTTCTGCTTGGCGTGCCTGCTCCTGTTCCACAGCAGACATCCTTCTCTCCACCGCCGACACCGAGGATTCCCCCACTGCTATACGCTCGGAGAGCTGCTGAACGTCAGAGCGGACCTCCTACAGATCATGTAGATGTGCCTCTGTTACGCGGAGGAGCAGGGCCTCAATGTCCGCCCTTGTGGGGAGTGCACGGAGAAGCTCCCTGATCACTGCATCCTCTCAGTAGGGAGCGGACCCCACCGGCCGTGAGCCAGAGGCAGGCATGTGGGTAGCCAAGGCTGCGGGGTAACCACAGCATGAGTCAGAGGCATCGGATGGAGCCGGGGACACAGTCGGCTCTGTCGGAGGTACAGTCTCTACATTACCGCCACGTGGGTTCGCCATTCTGGTCCCGGAGCTGCGAGTCTTGGCGCCCGGGAAATAGTGCTTGATGGCTGACCGTGCTGGAGTTGTGGCAGGTACCTGGGCTTTCTTGCACTTGGCAAGGGCACATGCCGTGTTAAACGGGTCGCTGAGTCACTGCTTTTCGTTGGAGGGAGATCGAAGCTCAGGAAAAACAGGTCCCTACTCTGCCATGTCTAAACCACGCCCCACCCCACGGATTTTCAATCGGATTCAAGTCTGGGCTCTGGCTGGGCCATTCCAAAACTCTAATCTTGTTCTGGTGAAGCCATTCCTTTGTTGATTTGGATGTATGTTTTGGGTCATTCTAATGCTGAAAGGTGAAGTTCCCCTTCATGTTCAGCTTTCTAGCAGAAGCCTGATGGTTTTGTGCCAATATTAACTGTTTTTTGGAATTGGGCATAATTTCCTCTATCTTGACTAAGGCCCCTGTTCCAGCTGAATAAAAATATCCCCAAAGCATGATGCGGTCACCACCATGCTTCACGGTGAGTATGGTGTTCTTTAGGTGATATGCAGGGTTGTTTTTTGCGCCAAAAATATCTTTTGGAATTATAGCCAAAAAAGTTCAACCTTGGTTTCATCAGACCATAACACATTTCCCACATGCTTTTAGGAGTCTTCAGATGTGTTTTTGCAAAATTTAGCTGGGCTTGGATGTTTATATTCTTAAGAAAAGGGTTCCATCTTGCAACTTTACCCCATAGCCCAGACATATGAAAAATATGGGAGATTGCTGTCACATGTACCACACAGCCAGTACTTGCCAGATATTCCTGCAGCTCCTTTAAAGTTGCTGTAGTCCTCTTGGCAGTCTCCCTGACCAGTTCTCTTCTCGTCTTTTCATCAATTTTGGAGGGACGTCCAGTTCTTGGTAATTTCATTGTTGTGCCATATTTTCTCCACTTGATGATAACTGTCTACACTGTGTTCCTTGGTATATCTAATGCCTTGGGAATTTTTTTGTACCCTTCTCCTGACTGATACCTTGAGATAACAATGAGATCCCTCTGATCCTTTGAAAGCTCTCTGCGGACCATGGCTTTTGCTGTAGGATATGACTAAGAAAAAGTCAGAAAAGACCTACTAGAACAGCTGAACTTTATTTGGCGTTAATCAGAGGCACTCTAAATGATGTCAGGTGTGTACTGATTCCTATTTAACATCAGTTTGAATGTGCTTGCTTAATTCTGAATAGCTACATACAGTTAGAAGAGGGTGTGCACACTTATGCAAGCGCATTATTTTAGTTTTTTATTTTTACTTCCCCTCCCTAAAGATTTCAGTTTGTTTTTCAATTGAGTTGTACAGTTTATAGGTCACAATAAAGGTGGAAAAAGTTCTGAAATTATTTATCTTTGTCTAATTTTTTATATCACAGAAACCTGACATTTTAACATGGGTGTGTAGACTTTTTATATCCACTGTATATATGAAATTTGACAAATTAGTTTTATGCAGTCTTCTATCCAACCAGGAGATGGAGCTATAGTCTCCTTTTCACATGTTCAGCATCTCATACCAGTTTATAACCATTTGGGGCCAGTTTTCTTTTTATGTTATTCTTTGTCATTCCCATTGAACGACAGTTGTATAAAGGCTTACATTTCTGAATCTTTTTTTAGAAAATGCTAGCTGGTTGGCTGTCCACCCCTATCTAATGTTTTCAATAATATGGAAAATTTAACTGAAACAGGCAGGGAGCACCCTGACTTCACTGGCTGCGTGATTCTCATAGGTGATTTACAGAATATTATATCCAGAGATAGCTAGGCAACTAGTCTTTTTTAAATTAGCTTTGTAATGGCAGCCCTTGTAATTCTCTCAATACAGGTTTCCTTACACCACCTGTCCTCTGGAGCATTTTTTTTCACATGCACGTTTGGTTAAAAAAAAAAAAAAAAAAAGTAAAACACCCCAAAGGGTGGATTTTAAAGGTACTAAAACATGGTTTAGTATGTACACATGTATCTAGATCAAATTTCTTGAAGAGCTTGCAGAGCTGGTTTAGCAGACTCCTTAACTACTTCAATACTGGGCACTTTTGCCCTCTTCCTGCCCAGGCCATTTGTCACACTTTGAATGACAATTGTGCGATCATGCGACACTGTACCCAAATTAATGTTTTAGTATTTTATGCACAGAAATAGAGCTTTCTTTTGGTGGTATTTAATCACCACAGTTTTTTTTTTCTAGCTAAAAAAAAATAAAAAATACTAAAAAAAAAACATTTGTCAAAAAATGTTGTAAATAAGTAATTTTTCTCCTTCACTGATATGCACTAATGAGGCTGTACTGATGAGGCACTAATATGCAGCAATGATGGGCACTGATGTGCAGCACTGATTGGCATCACTAATGGGCACTGCTGGGGCTGCATTGTAATCAGGGCACCGCTCCACCATCATCTGACGGTGGGTGGGCTGCAAGTGCTTAATAAATATGCATAAATAAGATAAAACTGATTTCAACTTAAAGTGATTGTAAATGTTCAGAAAAAAAAAAAATTATATATATATATATATATATATATATATATATATATATATATAAAACAAACATGGTGTACTTAACTGCTCTGTGCAATGGTTATTCCATACCTCCCAACTTTTTGAGATGGGAATGAGGGACACCTATCAGCAAAAGTATGCAGGCGTAGGACACACCCCTGGTCATGCCCCAAGGAGAATTGTACAAAAAACAAGATTGGTTAAACCCACAAGTGCCCTTTTTACCACTACTATTCCTTTATATTGGCTTTTGGAATTTACAAATGCAGCAATTTAGAAATCAGATGAAAGGTTTAGTGCTGGAAAACACTTTTTGATAGATAAAAAGTGCATTTTATATACAACTCTATAGATCAGACCAAATGAGGGACAAATGAGGAGAAATGAGGGACAGAGGGGCATTTCTCCAAATCTGGGACAGTCCCTCGAAATCAGGTACAGTTGGGAAGTATGGTTATGCACAGAGCAGCCCTGATCCTCCTCTTCTCGGGTCCCTCACCGGCGCTTCTGGCTGGGGGGCACTCGTTCAAGCTCTCTTCTTAACCCCGCTCTGTTTGTCAATTGACACAGAGTGCGGCTCAGCCCTGCCCCCTCCTCACTGGCTTTGACTTGCCAGCAGCAGAAGCCAGTGAGGAGGGAGAGTGCTGAGAGAGTCGCTGCTCTCATCCATCTCTGGATCAAGATCAGGCTCAGGTAAGTATGACGGGGGAGGGGGAGCTATATGCAGGTTTTATTTCTTTTTTTAGGGTAAAAAAACTTCCTGTATTTAGAACCACGTTCATTTGAGTTTATAAGGGGTCAGGAGATGATTTAGTAGAAAAATACGTTTACTGGTATTAACAGGAGATCAGTCATGGCTGCCTCTCTTTTAGTACCAGTTTCTCTCAAAGGCATTGTAAGCCTTCCTACCTGCATCAGATGTGCATTGAGCATGTACTTTCATGGTGTCATTTGTTTCTTTATATGAGCCGCCATTAAATGGTGGCCCGCGGTCTGAACACGGACCGAGGGACGCTCGTGTCCGGACCGTCAGCGTATTGCCACATTTTAGCAGTCAGTGGTTGTTGGGTCTGTGGGTGTCCCAGCAACCAGTTACATTGCGTGTGAGCTCCGCCCCTGCTGCTGATGGTGGCCCCTGCTCCCACTCCTGGCTGGGCCGCGAGTTGAGGCATAATTTCACGTGCGTGCCCCGCCCTGCTGCTGCTCGTGGCTCCCAATCCTGGCAACAAGTTGAGGCATGACTTCGCTGCTCGTGGCTCCCAGCTCTCACTCCTTGCGAGGTATGCTACCCCACAGCTTTTGCCCCCTGCAGCTTGCCACCTGTGCCAACTCCTGCCCTCAAGGTATGTGGGGCACATTATTTGTTAAGGGGCAGGCTGATGGGCACAATTTGTTGTGCCCCTTAACATAAAATGTGCCCATTAGAGTGATGGGCACATTTTATGTTATGGGGCACTCTGACGAGAATGACTGATGTAAGGTGGCAATGTGATGGGGACACCTGATGTAAAGGAGCACTGTGATGGGGATACCTGATGTAAAGGATTACTGTGATGGAGACACCTGATGTAAAGGAGTACTGTGATGGAGACACCTGATGTAAAGGAGTACTGTGATGGAGACACCTGATGTAAAGGAGTACTGTGATGGGATACCTGATGTAAAGGAGCACTGTGATGGGGATACCTGATGTAAAGGATTACTGTGATGGAGACACCTGATGTAAAGGAGTGCTGTGATGGAGACACCTGATGTAAAGGAGTACTGTGATAGGGATACCTGATGTAAAGGAGCACTGTGATGGGCACATTTTGTTGTGCCCATCAGAGTGCCCCCTAACATAAAATGTGCCCATCAGCATGCCCCTTATTTAATGTTAAGGGGCATGCTTATGGGCATATTTTATGCTAAGAGCCACACTGATGGGCAGATTTTATGTTAAGGGGCACGTTGATGGGCACAACTACAATCTTTCATAGCACAGACTTGAGATTCAGACCGCAGAAAATTTTAGTGACTGGACCTCCTTGAATTTTTATTCAATACCCCTGCTCTATATGCACAGCCTATAGTAGAGTAAATACTCGCATTCTTGTGTCAGATGTTTCTTTTGGTGTAGAAACATGAGGTATATGACATGGCACTCTAAAGGTAATACATGGTCTCTGTCTGTAGTGTGTAGCTGACATATCTGGTTAAGAAACTATAGTCTCAGTCTAGTGTTGGTACAGGTGAGAGCTACACAGTAATTAGTTCTGACAGACGTAAGCATGCAGACCATACTAAACACAAAGAAACGCCCACCTCCTCCTTCCAAGTGTTTAAATCTCTTGCCATCACTGTCATCTTCTCTTCCGGTTACTTCTAGGTGCAGGGTTTTTGGCCTCTGGTTTAGCTGGCAAAGGAATGATGTAATTTTGGGCACAGCTGGAGCGTGCAGAGAATGCATGCTGAGCTGTGCATGTGCAGCTCAGTGTGCATTCAACAGTCAGGTAAGTATTTGTTATTGCAGATGAGGCTTTGCATGTCTCATCTGCAATAAAGAGCCTGGCTGTTTGCAGTCATATTACCACAGGTTGCAGGAAAGAAATTTGCACAAATCCCCCCATCAATACAGACAATGTTGACAGGGAATCCCTCCTGCCAAGCAATTGTCTGCTCCCGGCAGCAGGGGGGGGGGGCGGGGGAAGCCGTCGCCGCCAGGAGAAGACAGCGATTTTCGCTAACGGCTATAGCAGCCGCTAGCGATAATCGCAAGAGAATCCAACAGGCTGGTTGTACCCAAGTTTATCGATCAATCAAGTTAGTACATTTAGCCTGCCCATTAACGGTTCAAATCTTCGAACCGTGTATTTCCAGCCTTAGTTCCCCTTTAACCTGCACACTAAGGGTGACCATGCAGCTAGGAGATGCATTTTTTTTAAGGTTGCATGCACTGGATGCTATGCAACCAGGAACAGGAAGTTTTCTCATCCATTTGGTGAATAGGGTGAATTTAGTAAAAAGGGACAGCCCAACTGTAGAAATATGCACGGACATAAGGGAATCGATCAGCCATGACACCACAAACTACAATCACAACATGTGAGCACATCGTTACAAGGTATGGCAAACAGCATACTGAAAATAATTGCACTAATACCTGGTTAAAGGAACAAAAATGTACAATGCCTTTAACTAAATATAGTGGTGTCAGCAATTAGATAGCCTGATTGAATTTGCGAACATTTCAGAGATTGCACAGTTTTGTCTGTCAATAAACTGCTGACACCATGTGGACTGGACTGAGTTTTCAAATAGTTACTGTAACTGCACTAATCCTCTAAACCCCCCCACACAAAACAGGCAGGATCACCACCTAATCTCTTTAGGCCGCTTGTCCATTGCTCTGCTAATGGTATTACTAAATAAGAATGCTGGAAATTGCCACTGAATAACTGGCAGAAACATGGATTGCATAGTGCAGTATCCTATAGCAACCTACAAGCAATATTATTTCATTGTTCTGGCTGTTCTAAACTGAAAAAAGGAGAAAATAAATTGTATGATAGGAGTTAACATAGTACATGTTAATTTCCATAACCACAGTGATGATTAGGTTCATTAACATTTTATATTTCTCTATTATGTAATGTAACATCTATAATAAAAAAAATAAAGTCTTCTCTATTCTTAAAGTCCAAATCCAGATTTTGTTTGGGTTAGTGGAAGTTTTTATATCTGTCTTCTGCAAGGTTTATATTTCTTTCTTTGCATCAGAGATTACTCGAGTCGAGAACACAAAATAAGGGGAAGAGGGGTCACTTGTTGCTGGATGAAACACAAACCTTACCTTCCAACCTTTCTCCATCTTATCAAAAAATAAAAAAATAAAGGCTCGTTTGGTTATTATTAAAGATTGATTGTTATTAAAGCGGAGTTCCACCCAAAAGTTGAACTTCCGCTAATTTGTCTCCTCCCCCCTCTGGTACCACATTTGGCACCTTTCGGGGGGAGCGGATACCTGTCTTTGACAGGTAGCCTGTCCTTACTTTCGGGAGACCGGGCCGCAACAAATTATGCCAGCGGCTTGGCTCCCTTCTCCTTCGCTGCTGGGCCTCGCGCATGTGCAGTAGGGACCCAGCGTGAAGCCGTAATGCTGCACTACCGGGTTCCCTTACCGGCAATGGCGGCGGCAGCACCCAACAGCTGAGTGAAACATCAGCTGCGGTGCTGACATCGCTGGACTCCAGTACAGGTAATAGGTGTCCTATTATTAAAAGTGAGCAGCTGCAGTATGTGTAGCTGCTGGCTTTTAATTTTTGCAAGGGTGGGCAGACCTCTGCTTTAAAGATGAATTCCAGGCAGGTATAAAGACAAACTGAAGTATTGACTGTATGTACATCATTTAGCCCCCCGGGCTTCACATCGAGACGATTTGACATGTCAAATCGCAGCTCCGCGCTGATTTCCAAAAGTAGTCCCGCACTACTTTTGGCAACTTTGGGGCGATTTCAATAGACATCTGTGCATAAACCTGCACAGATATCTTTCAAATCGCCCCCCGAACTCGCAAAAAAAAGGAAGGTTTGAAATTGTGCGAGTTCAGCTGAACTCGCATGATTTCAAACCCGCCTCTAATGTGAATGTAGGCTAAATTTTTATTATTATACAGGATTAATATAGTGCCTACAGTTTGCGCAGTGCTTTACAAAATGAAGGCAGACAGTACAGTTACAATACAATTCAATACAGGAGGATCAGAGGGCTCTGCTCATTAGAGCTTACAATCTAGAAGGGAGGGTCAAGTGAAACAAAAGGTAATATCTGTGGGGGATGAGCTGATGGAGAAAATTAAAATACAGTTGTTAGATGCAGGTAGCATAGGCTTCTCTGAAGTGGAGAGTTTTCAGAAATCATCTAAAAGCGAATAGAGTAGGAGATAATCAGACAGATTGGGGTAAGGAGTTCAATAGGATTGGAGAGGCTCTGGAAAAGTCCTAGAGGCGAGCATGGGAGTAGGTGACAAGGGAGCTAGAGAGCAGGAGGTCTTAAGAGGATCGAAGAGAACGATTAGGTTGGTATTTTGAGACTAGGCAAGTGATGTAGCTGGGGGGCCGAATTCTGGTTGGCGTTGTTAGTATTTTGAATTTATGTGTGCGCACTGTGCTACACCTGTCTGTGCTGCCACTTAATATTCAATAAACATGCAAATGAGGTGAAACAAATGTCAATGTAAATAAGAGAGAGAGACACAAATAATTTGACAGTGGTGCACTAAATTTATCTACAAAACTCCTAAATACTAACCACTTGACCACTGGGCACTTAAACCCCCTTCCTAACCAGACCAATTTTCAGTTTTCGGTGCTCTCACACTTTGAATGACAATTACTCTGTCATGCAACACTGTACCCATATGAAATGCGTGTCCTTTTTTTCACACAAATAGAGCTTTCTTTTGGTAATCACCGCTGGGTTTTTTATTTTTTGCGCTATAAATCAAAAAAGACTGAAAATTCTGTAAAAAAAAAAAATTCTTTGTTTCTGTTAAAATTTATTGCAGAGTATTGGCAGAATATTGCAGAGTATTGGCAGAGTATTGCAGAGTATTGGCAGAGAATTGCAGAGTATTGGCAGAGTACTGCAGATTATTGGTAGAGTATTGCAGAGTATGGGCAGATTACTGCAGGGTATTGGCAGAGTAGTGCAGAGTGATGTGCCGTGATGCGCCGGTCTTCTGGACCTGGTGATCACAGATTTTTCCTAGAGCGCGCCCCAGGGGCGTGCGGGAGCAAGATTCTGGGAGGACGTCCTCCCAGAATAAGCCGACCGCGCTGTATCTGTCTTTCGGCTATGGCCCAGTCAGCAAGTGGTTAACATTGTGAAATGATCAACATAAAACACCCATATATAATTAAAAGTGTCCATATGGCATATCAAAAAAAATATATATGCTCCAACATATGCAAATCAATATGGTAATACAGTCCAACCTAAAGTGATGAAGAATAGTGAAACAAAATCTCGTTGATCCACCAAAATCCTTCAAAGTGACGTGTGCCAATTCCACTCTCTTAAGAATAAAGCTCACCAGATGCTCTCGTGACTGGCAAATATCGCCTTATTAGATGTTATTAAAGAGCTGCTTTTACGCGCCAATCTCCATCCAAATTAATAAAGACACTCTCCACATGTGGGGATAGAAATTGGGACAGAGTCTCCAATAGTGTAAAAACACCTTAAGGTAATCGGTTTATTAAAAGTAATGTACTTACATCACAAAAGATTCAAAATCGCCTTGTTAAAACTCCAAACATGCCAGGTGACTCAGTGTTGCGATCTCCTCCTAGCTTCCTTCGTACACTATCTCAGCGTTGCCGTGTAGCCACGTCCCGATGCGTTTCATCACTTCAGACTTCGTCACAGGGGGTGGCGACACGGCAACAATGCTTAAGTATCTCCCTCCTCATCACTTTAACTCATAGTGAGCAAATTTGGTGGACTTTTAAGTCAATGGCACGGACCACCGCAATATTGTCCATCTGTCCAATTAACCAGCCTTCTACCAGTTAAAATTGTAATTATAAACAATAAATGATAAAATATTCACAACCGGCTAGATGGTTAACAGCGGCATGCACGTTACTGTGTCTCACAATACTCCACCAATAAAACACACTACTCATGTGGGAATTAAAATGGACTGACCTTCCAACTGTTCCATTAACCCCACATTGACTAAGAGAGTTTGAAATAACCATTAAATGCTGCAAATAGTCTCTCCAAATTCTAAAATCCGCAGCACGAAATATATAACATTAAATAATGGTAAATACCGAATTCAGATTCATTGCCACTGTCAATTTAAGGTTTGGAGGAGTGATACTATTGCTTTTACAAACTTGATTACAATTTTAATTTATAGTCTATATAAAATATCCATATATATATAAAAAAAATATATATCATCTCCAAAAATAAAGAATAAAAACTAAAATAAGATATATCCTCAAAAAATAAAAAATTAAAAAAAAACATTTAGTTAGAACCCGACTAATAAGTATTAATCATTAATACTCACTAATGAAGCAGTTAATGTCCAGTTCGATGTTTAACCCCTCAAGGCTCATTGTCTGTAATAAATGAGTCGACTTTGTTTCCCTTCTGGAGAGGTTTCTAACTCCAAGCAGGAAGGACCCTATTCACACCCCAAAACTGGAGAGAAGAGGGGTCTTTTGCATGATAATGCCTGTAGTGTTCTGAGACACTGTGATATTTATATCCTTTGAATATATTGGTTATGTGTTCACCTACTCTTATTTTCAGAGTTCTTTTTGTACATCCAATATACATCAGTCCGCATGGGCAGACTAATGCATATACGATATGTTATATACGAGTAGTGTCATGTTATGAGGTCAGTGATCTCATACTCTCTACCTGTAAGTTTTGAATAAAATGTGGATCGTTTCTTTACATTGTTTTTTGCAAACTGACATGCTCTACATTTCCCGCAGTCTACAAAACCCTTTCAACCCTGACAGAAAGATAGTTTGGACGGAGGATCTAGAACTTTTTGAACTACATTGTCACCAAAATTAGGAGCCCTCCTATAAATAAAGGAGGGTTTTTTGGGGATTACAGATTTCCATACCCTATCCATCCTGAGAATAAGCCAATGTCTGGAGAATATGCTCTCAATTTCCTTATACTGGCAATTAAAATCTGAGATGAAACACGACTGATTATCATCATCTTTATCAATCTGGATCCTATGCTCCATGCATTGGTCCCTTGGGATAGCCAATGTCCTCTGGATCTCTTGATCTATCTGTACCTCTGAATATCCCTTCTGTATAAATTTATTTTTTATGGTATCTGATTGTTCTAGACACTCACTGTCAAAAGTGCAGTTCCTTCTGATACGCATTAGCTGACCTTGTGGATTGTTGCGCAACCACATAGAATGATGGCCACTTCTAATTGATATATAACTATTTCTATCTGTAGTTTTAGAATAAACTTTTGTGGCTAAAATATCATCTTTCCTATAAATAGTCAGATCCAAGAAATGTATGGTATCGGTACTGTACTGGTAGTCTAATGTAATATTGTTATTATTGTTAAGATGATGCATAAACTGGTGAAGTGATTGTTCATTGTATTGTATTGTGAATTTAATTTGTTGGGTGAGCAGAGGCCAGTGGAGGGATTGACAGAGAGGAGTAGCAGACACAGAGCGATTGGTAAGGTGGATGAGCCTAGCAGCAGCATTCATGATGGATTGAAGGGGGGACAAACTATGTAGAGGTAAGCCAATGAGGAGGGAGTTGCAGTAGTCGAGGCAAGAGATGACCAGGCAGTGAATTAAGAACTTTGTTGTGTCATTGATTAGAAAGGGGCGTATTTTGGAGATGTTGCGGAGGCTGAAGCGGCAAGAATTGGACAGTGATTGGACGTAGGGCTTAAAGTGATTGTAAAGGTAATTTTTTTTTTTTTAAAAATAACAAACATGTTATACTTACCTTCACTGTGCAGCTCGTTCTGCACAGAGTGGCCCCGAACCTGGTCTTCTGGGGTCCCTCGGCGGCTGTTTCGGCTCCTCCCCGCAAGCATTTACCACCTTAATGCGAGCTCCCTCGCACGGTGGTGAGTGCTTGCGGGCGCGCTCCCGTGATACAGCCGGCGGCTATAGCCGCTCGCTGTATCACTCGGCCCCGCCCCCTGGCGCGCCGCGTCATCGGATGTGATTGACAGCAGCGCGAGCCAATGGCTGCGCTGCTTTCAATCCATCCACTGCAGCCAATCAGCGACCAGGCTGAGCTGCAATGAGGACGAGCAGCGAAGATTCGAGGGGTCAGGTAAGTAAAACGGGGGGGCTGGGGGCGGCGGTACTGTCAAAAGTTTTTTCACCTTAATGCATAGAATGCATTAAGGTGAAAAAATTTTTACCTTTACAACCCCTTTAAATGAGAGTTCAGAGTCCAGGACTATAACCCAAGACCTTGGAATGCGGAGATGAGCTTATAGTTGCGCCATCAATTTTGACAGAGAGATCGGGGAAGGGGCACGTGGGGGAGGAAAAATCATGAGCTCAGTTTTGGATAGATTGAGTTTGAGGAAGTGGTGTGACATCCAGACTGACATATCTGTTAGTAAATTAGTGATACGTGAGGAGACTGAGGGAGTGAGCTGAGGGGTAGAGAAATAGATTTGGGTGTCGTCAGCCTAAAGATGGTATTGGAAGTCATGGGAGGCTATCAGCTGACCCAGGGAGGAAATGAAAATGAGGTTACATTTTTTTAACCGCTTTTCAATGGCGATAAGCCAACTGCTCCCTAAGAAGTAGAAGGAAATTAACGTAGGCGATCTACTGCGCCCTAGAAGGCACAGTGGAAGCCAAGCAAAATCGGGCGATCAACTTTCTAGCTAGGTACAATACTCTGGACACCATAATATAAATACCTTTAGGATACATTTCAGCATCAATTGCGCCCAGCAAGCACACAGCGGATCAAGAGGTATAGGTATTTGGGCTA
Organism: Lithobates clamitans; assembly: GCA_037952925.1. Classification (NCBI taxonomy): domain Eukaryota; kingdom Metazoa; phylum Chordata; class Amphibia; order Anura; family Ranidae; genus Lithobates; species Lithobates clamitans. The sequence continues at coordinate 2,485,092 of JBBGZY010000247.1, forward strand.
GATCAGAAATAACCTGCACTATCTCTGCCCAATATCGGGCAACTTTCAGGCAGCGCCATATCATGTGTTTAAAGTCCCCCCTGACCGTCGAGCACTTTGGACATAAGGGAGAGCGGTTGTTATTTTTTAAATGTAAATGATTTAAGTACCTGAAAAACACCTGGTATCAGCCTCTTGCAATACCCTTCTGGGTTTTGCAAGGTCACATAGGTTTAGATTTCTTGAATCCCTCATCCACATTAAACAGCATGGATGGCAAAATATTCCATGCTGACTGTTGTATTCAGACAGCTGCAACACCTATGCTTAGTGTGGCCTTTTGTACGGCTATACATCTTTATGATTTGAGTATTTCCTTGTGGTTTAGTGCACATAAGATAAACGATCATTTGCTTTTGGCCTGCCACGTTCAGCTTTAAGGGCTGGTTCACGACATGCCTGCACAGGAGTGACAAGTGCGTTCCTATGCGATTCACATGCGGTTCTGTGCGGTGCAATTTCATTTTAAATGGGCCAAAATTGCACCAAAGTAGCGCATGCACTACTTTTTAAAACACACTCTAACCGTATCACATAGTACAAAAGTACCATGCGATCAGGTGTGGGAAAACGCACTGCATTTGCAACCTGCGTTTGGGGTGTCCTGAACTTTCTATTGATACCCGCTGCAATCGGAAATGGAGTGCGTTTTGCATGCGGTCTGAATCACACAGTCCGCTCCTGTGCGATTTATGTGCGGGCGTGGTATGAACTGGCCCTTAAGCATACCTAAACCCAAAACCAAGGGGGGGACGTGGTCAAGCTGGCAGCCTGAGCGGACGTTTTTGAGCAGAGCTCCGCTCCTACTTGCCTACCTATCTGAATAACACGGGACCTGCTCTGGTATTTACCCTCGCCGACACCTGGGTACTTCCGGGTATGAAAAGAGGCAAATCCGGCTGGGGAAGGAAAGGTGGATACAACTCCAAGGCATCCCTGCAGCAGAAGAAGCAGGCTCCTATAGGCGGCGGGACCATGGCATCCCAAACCACCACAGCAGATCCGGCGAAGGTGGAGGATCGCTTTCAGGCCCTTATGCAGGCCATCACCGGCTGCCAAACAACCCTAATGATGGCAAAAATATAGACACCCTGCAGACAGACTTCGGGCTGATGAGGAGAGACATGGACAAACTGCGGGACTGGGTGGGTGAGGCAGAGATACGCATGGGCGACTCTGAGGACTCCATCCTGAATCACAGAGCATCCATCCATACACTGCAGATGAAAATGAAGGCCCTGGAGTTAAGGGCAGAGGATAGCGAGAACAAAAGCCGCAGGAACAACCTGAGGGTGGTGGGGCTGCCGTAGGGGACCTAGGGCCAAGATCCCACAGCGTTCACGGAGACCTTGCTCCGCACCCTTCTCCCACGGGCCGCGTTTTCCCCACATTTTGTCGTGGAGAGGGCCCACAGAATGCCAATGCCCCCCCCCCGCACCTTCATTTTTAGGCTACTAAATTATCAGGACCGGGACCTGGCGCTCCATGAAGCCTGGAAAGTGGAAGCGCTCTGCAGAACCTTTGATCACGTTAAAGCTCAACTCCGCACCAGAGGCCTGAAATACAGCATGTTGTTCCCGGCCCGCCTGCGAGTGGTGGATGGGGAATCCACCCGCTATTTCACCTTGCTGGAAGACGCCTCTCAATGGTTGGACACCCTCCCCCAGGCTCGGTAACTGTATATATACCTTCCCTGTTTATCATGTTTCTCTGTTCCCTTCTCTCCTCCAAGACTGCCCCTGACGGAGACTACTAGCCACACTGCTGTTTGGTTGCCGCAATGCCAAAACCAAATGAAGGTGACATGCCACTAAGCTTTAAGTACGCGGCAGCGTTGGCCTGGCTCCAGGACACTGAGCCTACATTTCTGAGCGTGCCACTGCCGTACTTGCATCACCCCTGCAGCAGATACTGAGACACCCCTGGTTGTTCCGTCCTGCCCTGGATACCACCTGGCCGCTTAATGTATATTGCTGCTAATGCATTGAGGAGACTCCCCCCCCCCCGTGGAAGATTGGAGGGGGGTAATGGGAAGATCCTTGCCCTGGGAGTTTAATGTTTATAGCTACCAATGTCTGCTGTTGAACAGTTTAAGTATGTACCCCTAGCTAACACTAGGTGTTTTTTCTATTTTTCATGCTGACCAACAGGTAGGTTCAGTGGCCGTCTGCTTCTCCATTTGCCACCATAGGAGACTTTCCTACTGTGTGATGGGTTTGGTTCCCCAATGGACGTGCAGGGTGTGTGTGTGTGGGGGGGGGGGGTTGGGTTTATATGTTTGAGTTGTTCCCTTTTTTTGTTTTTTTAAGTTTGTTGTTGATGATGATATTTGAAGTGGTTTACATTGGTCACCTTTTCCAGCCCCTGTCATATATGAAGGCTGGGTGTCCAATGCCTCACAAATTGATGGTTCTGTATTGCATGGTGCCTGCCTTGCCCCAGGTCAATCTTATCAATGCTCCCCTGGCGGCTATACTGTGCTGCTACCGCTATGGCTCCAATAAGAATTATCTCCTGGAATGTCTGGGGACTCAGTGACAAGCTCAAGAGATCCCTGGTCATGGCCTAGCTCAAGAAATACAACCCTCACACATGTATATTACAAGAAACCCACTTAGTGTCGAGTAAGGTCCTCAGCCTGAAAAAAATGTGGGTGGGGCACTATCACCATTCTACATACTCTAGGTATGCCTGGGGGGTCAGTGTACCTGTCTTATACCCTGCTCGATGTTAAGATTGACCTGGAGGGTAGGTATATTTTGCTACATGATGTGGGGGACACTGTTAAGCTGTTTATTTTGGGCCTATATATACCACTGCCAGGCACAGTGTCTCTCTTGAGGTACCTGACTCCCATCCTGTCTACTTATCCCACCGACAAACTTGTCATAGCAGGTGATTTTAATATGGTTCCAAACCCGTCCCTTGACAGAATGTCTCCAGGTGTTGGCACTGACTCCCCCACACACAGATGGGCATCTCTTTATGGTCTGACAGATGTCTGGCGGTGGAGATTCCCAGCTGATAGGGCCTACACTTGCCAATCTGCCTCTTACCGTTCAATGTCTAAAATTGACTTGATGTATGTTAGTGGGGGACTGCTCCCCCGGGTGCGTGAGGTGAATATACTCCCAAGGGGCATATCAGACTGTGTTCTTCTGCCTGCAAACTCAAACACCCCCCTTGGAGAGACTGTGGCGACTATCTGGATCTCCGAGGAAACAATAGAAACTGAGATCTCTAAGTGCATACCAGATTTCTGGTTGTCCAATGCAGGATCCACCTCGCTGCATAATAGGTGGGATGCCTTCAAAGCATATATTAGGGGATGCTACCAATCCGCTATCTCACACACTCTATAATGCCAAAATATCTATCGAGGAGGCCGAGACCAGGACTCAGGGTCTGGAATCTCAGTATGTCCTGACCCAGAACCTGATCACATATCTCGATATGCAGGCAGCCTACCGAGAGATGATGCTCCTGCGGGTAGCAGGGGCCAAAAAGCAGCATCAGACACAGTGCATCTTTGAGCAGGGGGGAAAAAACAGGCCGTCTGCTGGCATGGCTAGCTAAGGATCAACAACTCACAACCACTACTGCCCATATACTGTAAGAGATGCGAATGGGGTACCGGTGATGGCTCCGGTAGCCATCAATGCATGTTTCGCCTCGTATTATAGTACCCTCTACTCTTCTAGGGCGGACTACTCAAGGGAGGAGCTGGAATCTTCTTTGGCAGTTCACCTTTCCGACTCTCAGTGATGAGGCCCGTGACCATCTAGATAGTACTATTACCCTGGTAGAGGTACAGCAGGCCCTGGGTGAGTTACAGGCGGGGAAAACTCAAGGCTTGGATGGCCTCCCCCTGGAGCTCTATAGGCAGTACGGGGAACAGTTGTCACCGAGATGATAGTCGGAATCCTGAAGGACACCACTCTCCCAACCTCTAAGGCAGAAGCAATCATTGTTGCCATCCCCAAACCTGACCCTGAGCTATGCACCTCTTACCGCCCCATATCTCTGCACAATGCCGACGCCAAGATTCTTACTAAAGTTTTAGCCAGAAGACTTAATGAGGTTATTCTTACCCTAATTCAAGAAGACCAATTTTATGCCGGGTAAGGGGACAGATATAAATCTACACAGGCTCTATACAGTTATGAATGCCAAGGAGTCCCTCACCCAATTCGATGCAGTGGCCTCCCTGGACGCGGAGAAAGCATTCGATTCAGTGGAATGGAATCACCTATGGGAGGTCCTACGTCGTTTCGGCTTTGGCCCTAACTTTATACCCTGGGTACAGGCTCTCTATAGGTCACCAAAGGCCAGAGTTCACACAGTGTCGACTCTTTCCCCACCCTTCCGTCTCCACAGGGGTACCAGACAGGGATGCCCGCTATCCCCTGGGAGGTCCTACGTCGTTTCGGCTTTGGGCCTAACTTTATACCCTGGGTACAGACTCTCTATAGGCCACCAAAGGCCAGAGTTCACACAGTGTCGACTCTTTCACCACCCTTCCGTCTCCACAGGGGTACCAGACAGGGACGCCCGCTATCCCCTGCACTTTTCGCGTTGGCCATAGAACCGGTGGAGATTCTCATGCGTTCCTCCCCCTTAGTTAGCGGAATACTGAGGCTCCGTCCAAGAGAAAATATTCCTCTATGCGGACGATACCCTGCTGTACCTTAGGAACACCTCAAATTCATTAGGGGCTGGCTTGTCACTTATAAACACCTTTGGCAGATACTCAGGCATATGCATTAACTGGGGAAAATCTGTGGTGTTTGCGCTGCACCCGTCGGATACCAGCGGATACCCCTCTACAGAGCGTCTCTCAATTCAGTTATTTAGGAGTGGAGATCCATAGGGACCTAGCATAGTTCATCCCCCTCAACCTGACCCCGGGGCTGTCCCTCCTGACTTAGAGATGTGCTGCCTGGAAAACATTGCCCCTTACCCCAGTCGGAAGGATCAACCTTATCAAAATGTCTGTGCTGCTTAAATTTCTGTATATCTTTAGACAAACCCCTGTACATATTCCGAATGCGTTCTTTAAAAAAATTAGATAGCTTGATCATCTCATTTATTTGGAATGGTGGAATCCCCAGAATAGCAAGCTCAACTATGCAGCTGCCTTTTTCCTTGGGAGGCCTCGCCCTGCCCTGCTTTCTCAAATACCACTGGGCCGCTGTTCTTGTCACACTCAGATGGTGGTTGTCAGAGGTCCCGGCCAATCCTGCATCTACAATAGAGGCGGCATTGCTTGGGTCCTACTCAGAATTAAGAAATTTAATACACCGTGGACCTAGGTCCAACCCTCATATCACCTACTCGATGCGGACCACTCTTGGGGGCTGGAAAACTGTCTGGGCCAAGATCCAGAAGCCCAACGGCTGGTCCCCCCACACTCCACTGTGGGGGAACCCACGGTTAACACCCTTCCATTCTATTCTGGATCCTGTGCTGTGGGCCCGCTTTGAAATGAAAACGCTGGCAGACATAGTGTCCCTCGATTACCTTTGATGTCCTAAAACAGCAAAGAGGACTACCAAACCACATGTTTTTTTTTAGGTATCTGCAGCTCTGCCATGCCTTTCGATCCCAGTTCCCTCTATCTCTTGTGCTGGAGACCACTGGGATCGAGCGGCTGTTAAGTGCGGTGGAGGAAACTAAACCTCTTTCCACCCTATACCCTGCCCTGGCAGGATTGAACACCTCTAAGGTTTCACAGCTGTTTTTGGTGTGGCAGATGGATATACCCACACTGGCCGATGATGACTGGGAAGAGGGCATTCAGCAATACCTCTCTGATGATCTCCACCAGAGACAGATTCATTCAAATTAGGTGTTTGCACAGGGCATATTTCTCCCCACAGCGCCTGGCTAAAATTTACCCGGATAGCAACCCAACCTGTCCCAAATGAGCCTCGGAGGAGGGTTCCTTCTTCCATATTGTTTGGTCCTGTCAACATATACAAACTTTCTGGAGGGGAGTAGTCAACGTTATTAACGCTGTCAGTAAATTAAAAGTTCCATGTGACCCGATACTACTGCTGCTCGGGATAGTTAACACATTGGAAGCCCCCCAATCAAAGAAACTATTTGTATTCTATGCAGCCTTTAACGCCAGGAAGGCGATCCTGCTACAATGGAAGGGAACTATCCCACCGATGATGCAGCAATGGCGAACCCTCATAAACAAGGCCCTCCCACTGTACAAACTAACTTATCTTGGATGCAATTGCCCCAAAAACTTTGCTAAGATATGGGAGCCATGGGTTCGGGAGGAGCAGCTGCCCCTGGAGTGGGGATTGGAGCCAAATGATCAGCACTTAGCTCCTATGACAAAGGTCACTAAATTACTCAACCATATGCATCGGGCAATCTATAAATGAAATACCTCCCCCAAGCCCCCCTTCTTGATACCTATTTGCCTACTGTAGGGCAAAAGATGGCCCACCAGAAGATGGACACTAACACGCACTCACCACTCACTGTCTGCTGCTTATGGTGTTTTATGTTTCTGTATACCTCTTTGAATGGAGTGAACGATACTCTCCGTTATGATACAAAAATGCAATACTTAATGTGTACCATTGTTTTCACCTCCCTCCCCACTCTCTTTCCTTTTACTTGACTTGAATACCAACCATCATGTACCATCTGCATTGATATTGAAGAATGTTCTGATTGCAACCACTGCTAACTGTTTATACCCTTGTTTTTTCTTTTGTTTTCATTGAAAATAAACAAACTTTATGTTAAAGTAGTATAGTAGTAGTGTAGGGTGTAGTGGCTGCATTTGTTTTCTTCTTTCAAGCTTATTTTTCTATATTTTCACCTGGTAATTCTGCAAATAACATACTTTTATGGACTTCAAACATGACTGTGGGGGGACTTACTAAAACTAGAGCACTCAGAATCTGATGCAGTTAGCCAATCAGCTTCTCACTCCAGCTTGTTCAAGTAAAGAAAAACTCCAGCTTTTTCCTCCCCAAAGCAACAGATGCATTGTTCATGTAAATGAATCACAACTCTGCTGTCAGTTTGTATGTAACTTTCCTTATTTAGCTGGATACAGCAGGTTTCTGTGTCGTCACTCCTCCTCCTGGCTGAATTTTCAAAGTGCTCTGACTTCCTGTTTTCAGTCCTAATACTACATGTTGTATAATTCTTTGTAGCTTCAGGGCAGGCTATGGGAGTCACTTGTACCAGGTCTGGAAGTTGATGTGGGTGCGTCCTAAGGTTACTGTGGTTGTTTGTGGGCATTGATGTGGGTTTTTGGGTTGTCGGGTGGGTGGCGAAAAGTATAACTGGGTCATACCTCCTCCTGTGTCATTCTTGTCTTGCAGCATACCCGAGAATAATGGCTTACAGCAAGACTACAGAGGAAGGGCTATGGTAGGTTATTATTTATTTATTTCAGGTACTTATATAGCGCCGTCAATTTACGCAGCGCTTTACATATACATTGTACATTCACATCAGTCCCTACCCTCAAGGAGCTTACAATCTAAGGTCCCTAACTCACATTCATACATACTAGGGACAATTTAGACAGGATCTAATTAACCTACCAGCATGTCTTTGGAGTGTGGGAGGAAACCGGAGTACCCGGAGGAAACCCACGCAGGCACAGGGAGAACATGCAAACTCCAAGCAGGTAGTGTCGAACCAGTGACCCTTCTTACTGCTAGGCGAGAGTGCTACCACTACACCACTGTGCCGCCCATTATGAAGATGTTTCCTTCATGTGTAAAATAATTTCATAGAGATCAGGGATCTGAGGGGTGGGACTCTTCCTGTTCACACTGTCAGCATATTTAACTGGGCAGGACTGAATTCTAATGGTAATCCATTCAAATCCTGCCCAGGAGCACAGCTAGCATTCAGAACCGGCTGTGTATGAAGGCGTATCCTCCTTGAATAATGCCATGATCTGTGAGGCAGGACTTTGGAGGTTGGGACTCTTCCTGTAGGTGTAACTGAGCAGGATTGAATGCTAATTAGAATGTATTAAATCCCACCCACCATCAGAGCTGTGAAGAAAGTTACATCATTTTCAGAGTCTGTAACACACTTCTTTGTTGTCTTTCAGACTCTAGCTGCTGCAGAAAGGGACAGAGTCTATCAACATGATATACAGAGTGTCACATGCTACAAAACCACAACTAAATGCAGCATATTAGGGGATCTTCAGACAAAGAAACATGGTACAGAGGTATAAGATATGCTGGGATTGATCATTCCATTCAGTTCTAGTGAAAAGAAAGTTGGAGTTCCGCTTTAAGCTTTGACAATAAAACCTGGAAGCTGATTGATTTTTATGCACAGCTGCACCACATTTTGCACTCCAGTTTTAGTAAACATCCTTTATTTTTCTTCTTCATTACATCAGGGTAAGGCAACTGGTATTTATAGAACTTACTAAGGAAGGAAGATATCCTTCAGTGCAGTTAACAGGAAGTAACAAAGTTGCTACATTTTTTAGCTTGGAAAAAAAAAAAAAACTAATGTAGCCATCACATCTAAGGTCTGTAAGCTGCAATGTGTTTTGTGGTGTAATTCTAAGTATGCCCATGCAGTACGTTAGAAATATATTATTGACAACTTTGTGGGTGTTTCTACTAGCCAGATGCTCCTGGACCTCAAAAAATGTGATAGGTAGTCAGGAAATTAGATGCATAATTTATGCCCCTAAAACGTCTAAAGGTGCTCCTTGGATCTTGGGCCTCTCTATGTGGCTAGGCTGTGAAAAAGTCTCACGTGTGGTATCACCATACTCCGAAGGAGTAGCAGAATGTGTATTAAAGTCTATGCTGTGTGTTAGAAATATGTTAATTAGCAACTTTGTGTAAAAAAAACTAAAACAAAAAAATAAATAAATAATTTTCTTTAGTGCAATTTCCCGAAACTTGTGGCAAAAAAAAAGAACATCTTCAAAAGACTCACTATACCATTCAGAAAATATATTGGGGCATTTAACAAAACGGGGTAATTTTGTTTTTCCTGCCCTGGCACGTCAGGGACACAGTTTATCAAACTGTGCTGCAGATTCCTACCTTTTGTTATTCTGAAGAAATCCCTGTTTGTCTGTGTCCATCTAGAAAATGAATCTTATGGGAGTGGTTTCATCATTATCAGCTGCTGCACCTGCAGGGCTCTAATGAACAAAATTGCAGGGTCGGCCTCCCTTTAGACTTTTTTTTAAGACTTTTTTACTAAAAATTGCATTTTTGTTGCAGGGGATGCCTGAAATTTGACTTGTGTCTTTGTGCAGACTTCTGGGAAAATCAGTGAGCCAATTACACAATCAGGAAATTATGTTTCTGGGTTTGAGAAATAACTTAAAATTACAACGTAAAAAAAAAAAAATTTCATTTTCTAAAAAATTTTGACAAAAAAAATACAACCAGCTCTATAGAAGGAGGGTGCAGATCTGCTGGGAGTGAAGATGGCCGAAAAGTTAGAGGGGCTTTTAAACTGGGCGACGGGGTGAGGGTCCAGACAGAGATAGCCAGTGTGGAACATATTTCAGTGAGTAGTATTGGGGGCATTAGTGGTAGGTTGACTAAAACATCTAAACCCATGGTAAGTATAGTAACAAGTCCTATTTGCAACTTCAGAACACCCAATAAGGAGATAGTATGCGTCCGCACAAAACTACGAGGCATATTCATTAATGCCAGGAGTCTGGCGGACAAAATGGGAGAACTAGAGCTGCTACTGTATGAGGAGGAATTCGATTTTGTGGATAATTTTAGAGACCTGGTTCAATAGCTTTCATGGTTGGCTGGCAACCATTCAAGGGTATTCACTATATCACAGGGACGATGAGGGGGGGGGGGGGGGGTAAAAAAGGGGGTATGCCTGTATATCAAAAATTATATACAGGTGAATGTGATTGATGACATCACTAATGGAGCAAGGGAAGAGGTGGAATCCTTATGTGTACAGTTACAAAGGGAGGAAAACAAAGAGAAAGTAATACTGGGAGTATGCCCATAGGCCCCCTAACCTGAGGGAGGAGGGGGAGACGGACCTCCTATCACAGTTTGGAATGGCAGCAAGGATGGAAGTGTCATATTGATGGGGGATTTTAATTATCCAGACATAGACTGAGCGGAAGGAACCGCGCATTCATCTAAGGCTCGCCATTTCCGAAATGTCTTACAGGACAATTTCATGGGTCAGATGGAAAATGCACCAACAAGAAACAATGCGTTACTAGACCTACTGATTACTACAATACAGACTAGATCGCGGATCTAGAAATACGGGGTAACTTAGGAAACAGCGATGACAGGTCAATTCGTTTCAGCATAAGCCACACAAATAGCAAACATAAGGGGAATACAAAGACACTGAATTTCAAAAGAGCCAACTTCCAGAAACTACGCTCCTTGCTAGACGATAATAAATGGGATAAAATCCTAGGAACAAAGAACACGGAGGAAAAATGGGTGTGCTTTAGGAGCATATTAAATAAGGGTATTAGCCAGTGCCTCCCAAAAGGGTAATACATTTAAAAGAGCTAATAAAAGCCCTGGGTGGCTTAACACCAATGTAAAAATTCATATAAAAACAAAGGAGAAGGCCTTGAAAAAAATACAAGGCTGAGGGGTCATAATCAGCATTCCAACTGTAAAAAGAATGCAATACGAAAGGCACATAGAGGAGGAGAGTAAAAAAAGAGTAAAAAAAATCCCAAGAAATTCTTTAACCAGTTGCCGACCGCCTCGCGGCGATATACGTCGGCAGAATGGCACAGGCAGGCAAAGTAACGTACAGATACGTTACTTGCCTCCCGCGGGCGGGGGGTCCGACTGGACCCCCCCGGTGCCCGAGGCGGTCGTTATCTCTCCCCCGGCGATCGGAGGTGAGGGGGAGGCCATCCATTCGTGGCCACCCCCTCGCGATCGCTCCCGGCAAATGAAATCATTCCTCTGCCTCTGTAATGTAAACAGAGGCAGAGGAAGTGATGTCATCTCTTCTCAAGACAGTCTTTTCGTTCCGGCGCCGAGGAGAGAAGACATCAATGTGAGTTGCACCAACACTACACTTTCAGTAGAACACTCTAGGCACACTTTTCACCCCCAGATCACCGCCCTGTACCCCCTGTCACAGTGACACCAATAGCAGTTTTTTTTTTTGCATTGGTGTCAGTTTGTGACAGTTATAAGTGGTAGGGCAGTTAGTATTAGCCCCCTTTAGGTCTAGGATACCCCCCTAACCCCCCCTAATAAAGGTTAACCCCTTGATCACCCCCAGTCGCCAGTGTCACTAAGCGATCATTTTTCTGATCGCTGTATTAGTGACACAGGTGACGCTAGTTAGGGAGGTAAGTATATAGGTTCAAAACAAAAAGAGAGAGTGCTGCGCTGGTCCAGTGTGATGTGATTGTGTAGCAGTGTTTAAATTATAAAAAAGTAAAATTAAAATAAGGTGTGCGGGTGCTGCGTTTGTGTGCACAGTATCCTGTATTGAATTTGTAAACTGTGTATGAGTGAAAAAAAGTCCTATATCCCGTTCGGCCTATGAAAGGGATGGGACAGTGCAATGTGTGTAGGAAGCCAATATAAATAGTTCTCATACACACCAAGTATTAATATAACTTGTGCAAATAAACTCTTAAAGTGCTGTTGTGCCTGTGCAACTCATAAGAATATAAAATTGCAGATGAAGGTGAAAAAAGGGGTATACGGGTACTGTGTTTGTATGCCTAGTATCCTGTGAAAAAAAAATATATATATGACAAAATTTCTTATATCCAGTTCTATCTATATAAGGGCTGTGGCAGCACAGTGTGTGCAAAAAGCCTTAAAGTGCTGTTGTGTCTGTGCAGCCCATAGAGATAAAAAGAGTCATATTCATATAATAACAGTGATTAAAATAATAAATATCACCAACATAACATGTGCAAACTTCAATCTGTGATCGATATAAAAGTGCAAATTTTTGCAAAATCCATATTTGTAAAGAACACTGTGCAACCTATGCAAAATATATAAATAAATAATGTGCAAAACCTTATGAGTGTAACAAACAGGTGTATGATGTTTCTCTATAACACCCGAATAATTAATAGCACTCAAAAAAATATATATTATAACGTGAAGTCCAAACCAAGTCTTTGAAATACAATAAAAATGCCGGTGCAAGCTTCAAATGAAATGTTTTGTGATCCCTTTAACAATCCAACTGTGCAGCAAAAAATCCGGTGGGGTGCCGAAAGAGAGAGGGTGTATGTATCCTTTTCGTGCTCAAACACACACAAGTAAATGATGGCCCCTTACCTTGCGGCAATGGGACAACCGCATAGAAGGTATATGGAGGAGATGGTCTCTCTTTGGGGTCCCTGGACCTGAGCCGGTGGTCCCTGTATTTTAATTCCTCAGTACCAGCATCAACAGTAGCAGAGTCAACATAAGGGAGAATAAGAAGGGTACCAGATAGTGTAGTATTTCCAACAAATCGATGTTTTTATTAAGGTTAAAAGCATGTACTCACATGCAGTAGATGCATAACACATATAAATCCTACGAGCGGCGAGCTCGTCAATCCAAATCTGTGTCCGTGCCTATCCCGTCCTTTATACTTTTGGAATTTGTAAAGCAGCAATTTAGAATTTGGATGAAAAGGTTTAGCACTAATTCCAGCAACATCCACAGTGCCTCTGTCTCTTCTCTTTACAAATTTAATACAGGATACTGTGCACACAAACGCAGCACCCGCACACCTTATTTTAATTTTACTTTTTTATAATTTAAACACTGCTACACAATCACATCACACCGGACCAGCGCAGCACTCTCTCTTTTTGTTTTGCACTATTCATGGGCCTTGTCTGATCCCACTCTGTGCTTGCAGCTGTCCACATACACCGCTGTTTCCGAGGTAGCGCAGGGATAATCTATATAAGTATATAGGTTCGCCGTCAGTGTTTCATATTGACAGGGACCCCCATATACTACCTAATAAAGGTTTTAACCCCCTGATTGCCCCTTAGTTAATCCTTTCACCAGCGAACACTATATAACTGTTATGGGTGACGCTGGTTAGTTAGTTTGTTTATTATAGTTCTAGGGCACCCGCCGTTTATTACCTAATAAAGGTTTAACCCCCTAATTGCCCAGCGGTGATATAAGTTACGTTTTTATGGTCAGATAAGGTCTGCGTCGCAACAGGCAGCGTCAGGTTAGCGCCAGTACCGCTAACACCCACGCACGCAGCATACACCTCCCTTAGTGCTATAGTATCTGAACGGATCAATATCTGATCCGATCAGATCTATACTAGCATCCCTAGCAGTTTAGGGTCCCCATAAACACAGTGTTAGCGGGATCAGCCCAGATACCTGCTAGCACCTGCGTTTTGCTCCTCGGCCCAGCCCTGCCCAGCCCACCCAAGTGCAGTATCGATCACTGTCACTTACAAAACACTAAACACACATAACTGCAGGCCTGATCCCTGCGATCGCTAACAGTTTTTGTTGGTAGCGTTTTGATACAGTCGCTAACAGTCAGGAGCTTTTTTGCCTGTGAGTCTCACTAGTGTACCCCCTAAATTTAGAGCCCAAAATGGCAAATCGAAGGTACACTAGTGAAGAGGCCTACACGTTTCTGAGCATGCCAGATAGTGAAGAGGAAGTCACTCATCTGTCAGATTCAGGCTCAGAATACGATCCTGTAGAGGACAGTGGCTCCATGACAGATAGCTCTGACAACGGAGTTGTGGTCCCTGCCAAGGTCAGGCGTACCAGACTCCGAACTTCTTCTTCTGTCCTTGAAGTGCAAGAACCGCAGGTCCCTCGTATGGAGCAGAGCAGTACTAGCGCCGCTATTCCTTCTGATGAACTGGCAAGCACCAGCGGCCTAGTACACCATGGTCGTACATCCAGCACTGCAGTAATACTTGGTGACGTGGCGAGTCCCATAAGTGCAGTTCAAGCTGGCGAGGTGGCAAGCACAAGTAGTGTCCCGCTGCCACCAAGAAGACAAACACAAGCCTGTCGTGCCCATAGTGCCCTTCCTGCTGCATTCGCCAATCCGAATTGGGAACCCACCACTTCTGCAGCACCCGTACTTCCCCTATTCACTGGCCAACCCGGCATTCAGGTGGAAACAGTTGATTTTACGCCACTGGATTTTTATTCGCTGTTTTTCACCGAAGATCTCTATAGATCTATTGTGGACCAAAGCAATATATATGCTGGTCAACACATCGCCACTATTCCCCAGTCCTCCCTTGCTAGAGATTGGAGACCAATTACAGTCTCCGAATTTAAGATCTTTCTGGGCCTTTCCCTCAACATGGGCATAACTAAAAAGAGTGAGTTGCGGTCATATTGGTCCACTGACCCAATTCACCATATGCCCTTGTTCTCTGCCTCCATGACCAGGGCACGATACGAGCAGATTTTGCGGTTCATGCACTTAAATGACAATGAACTCTGTCGTCCTCGTGGAGACCCTGAATACGATCGGCTCTACAAATCGGCCCCTCGTAAACCACTTCAACCAATGTTTTGCAGACTTGTTTACTCCCCATCAAGTTGTCTGCGTTGATGAGTCCCTGATTAAGTTTTCTGGCCGCTTGTCATTCAAACAGTACCTTTCCAGCAAGGGTGCCAGATACGGGCTCAAGATGTATAAGCTCTGTGACAGGGCCACAGGCTATACATGTAGTTTTACGGTTTACGAGGGCAAAGATAGTCACGTAGAGCCGACAAACTGCCTTGACTACATAGGAAGCGCTGGCAAGATTGTGTGGGACTTGGTGTCACCCTAATTCGGAAAGGGGTACCACTTGTACATGGATAATTACACGAGCGTGCCACTTTTTGGTCACCTTTTTGATCAACAGATTGGAACATGTGGCACCGTCCGACCTAATCGCCGGGGCTTTCCCCAGCGGCTTGTAGATTCCCGTCTTAGGCTGGGGGAGAGAGCCTGCTTGCAGTGTAATAATTTGCTCACTATGAAGTGGAGAGATAATAAGAATGTTTTCGTTCTTACCTCCCTTCATGCAGACACGACGGTCCAAATTACTACGGCGACTGGTGTTGTGGAGAAACCCCTCTGTGTCCACGAATATAACCAAAATATGGGAGGGGTGGACCTCAACGACTAGTTGTTGGCGCCCTACCTGGTTGCCTGTAAGGCCAGACGCTGGTACAAGAAAGTGTCTGTTTATTTATTTCAACTGGCTATGCTGAATGCTCATGTGCTATACAGAGCTTCAGGACAGACTGGATCCTTCCTTAAATTCCAGGAAGAGATCGTCAGAGCCCTTCTGTTTCCAGACGGTGCTCCACCTCACCTTCCCCACCAAATGCAGTAAGCCGGCTGCATGAGACGCATTTTCCTTATGTCCTCCCGAGTACCCCTACCCAACGAGGCCCCCAAAGAATATAGGCGTGACACCCGGTATTATTGTCCCTCCTGTCCTGACAATCCTGGTCTATGCATTGGTGAATGTTTTGAACGCTACCATACACTAGTTGAGTATTAGCGTAGGGTACAGCACTGCACAGACTAGGACACACTTTCACAGGGTCTCCCAAGATGCCATCGCATTTTGAAAGACCCAAACCTGGTACCAGTTACAAAAGTTAAAGTTACTAAAAAAGTGTAAAAAAAAAAAAAAAAAAAAAACACAAAAAAAATATAAAATAAAAAAAACAAAATAGCTGTCGTTTTATTGTTCTCTCTCTATTGTTCTGCTCTTTTTTACTGTATTATATTCTGCAATGTTTTATTGTTATTATGTTTTACCTTGTTTGTTTACCATGTTTGCTTTTCAGATATGCAATTTTTTAATAAAAATAAAAAAAGCCGCGCATTAAACTAACACATACATATATAAATTGATATGTTGTAAAAAAAATATATATAGATAAATTCCTTGATGATTAGATCTAGTGAAAGTCCAACAACAAAGAAGGAAAAACGAAAAATCGAAACTCCTCAATTGTCCAATAGATGATAATGGATGTTCAAGTGAAGCAAAATATAAATCCCAACTGATAAATAAAATGCTTACCAGATAGTAAGCCAAATCAAGCAGGTGGCTTAAACCCAGCCTTTAAGGGACCAATCTCGGTGGATTTTTGACAATTATCGCTCGTGAGATAGACGTGGATTCACAAAAATTTGACCCAAAAAAATTTAAAACAACATAGCGTAATACTGACAAAAAAAAAACGCATAAAGAAAAAAGAAAAAAAAAGTTTCACTCACACAGTGAAAAGAATCATAAAAAACACCCGGTGCCTAGTAACACACATAGGGCCTCTATGTGAGTGACGTGCAAATCATGCAGGTAGTGGGTAGACGTCTAAAAAAATGTTTTGTGTATGTACCAGCACCATACAAAGAATCTGCTTACCAGATGCTATATAACATATGTGGGTATATCTGTCAATCAAATGGTAATGGTGAAGGGGTTTCAAGCGTGCAGCAAACCACATAGAGATCCTGCTTACCAGATGCCAAACTTTAAGTGAGCAAACTGACAAAGCCAAGGGAAACGACCTCCTTGCATGGAGCGATGTATATCCGTCATAACAGGCATATCAAAGGCTGATATAGAATTCTTTGCATTGGAAGATTCTTCAGGTCGGTAAGTAAAATGTTCTCTCTATAGAAGGTTGGGAGGATGTTATGTCCTCTAGTCCTCCTGGCGATCAGCGCTCCTGGCTACTCTTCAGCAGTAATGCTGCTATAGATACAGGCCCCTCAAACGAGCTGCTTGGATGCACACAGTCTTAGGCTCCTTGGCCGCACACAGCTTCAACGCACACAGCAATTTTTTTATACTTTACTGTTTGCTGTGTTTTATTGGTAACCATTTTTTTGTTTTCAGGTACGCCATTCAGCTGCAGAGCGGATTTATTTATCTTGACAGCAACAGCGTTTGCTCCTGCGATACATAAAGCTGTGACTCCAGCGCTGTCGGAGGTGATTTCACCACCACATTTACATACTTCAGCATATATGCCGAAGCGTGGGGGCAGCAGTGGATGGAGGAGCAATTTGCTCCTGCCTTTTGCGGAAGGATGCCCCCATGCTTCGGCATATATATATTTTAGGCACAGGTTGCTTTAACTGTTTTATTTTTTACTATGTTTTTTTTGTATTTGCTTTGCAGGTATGGTAAGTCTGTTATACTGTAATGTTACTTTGTTTTATTGTTAACCATCATTTGCTTAGCAGGTACGCCATTCAGTTGCAGTGCGGATTTATTTATCTTGACAGCAACAGCGTTTGCTCCCATGATACATGAAGCCGTGGCTCCAACGCTGTCGGAGGTGATTTCACCACCACAGTTACATACTTCAGCATATATGCCGAAGCGTGGGGGCAGCAGAGGGCGGAGGAGCGATTTGCTCCTAACTTTTGGGGGAGGATGCCCCCATGCTTCAGCATATATATACGGTGCATGTATGCCCATCATTAGAAGTGGGTGGATGAAGGGAGGTATTCTAATGGTGGGCATACCCACCGATCAATCTCTTTTTTTCGTTCAGCCCACAGGCTGCATGAAAAAAAAGTTTACAATATATGCCCAACAAGGACCAGCAACATACTGGTATATTGCTGGACTTTGAGTGGTTATACCATAATGATGTCTGCAGGTTTAGGTACCATCTTGGTATCATTCTTTTCAGCCAGCGGTCGGCTTTCATGTAAAAGCAATCCTAGTGGCTAATTATCCTCCAGACTGCTTTTACAAGCAGTGGGAGGGAAATCCCCCCCCCCCCACACCGTCTTCCATGTTTTTCTCTGGCTCTCCTGTCCCAACAGGGAACCTGAGAATGCAGCCGGTGATTCAGCCAGCTGACCATAGAGCTGATCAGAGACCAGAGTGGCTCCAAACATATCTATGGCCTAAGAACCTGGGAGCTACGAGCATTTCATGACTTAGATTTCGCCGGATGTAAACAGCGCCATTGAGAAATTGGGAAAGCATTTTATCACACCGATCTTGGTGTAGTCAGATGCTTTGAGGGCAGAGGAGAGATCTAGGGTCTAATAGACCCCAGTTTTTTCAAAAAGGAGTACCTGTCACTACCTATTGCTATCATAGGGGATATTATATTTACATTCCCTGAGATAACAATAAAAATGATTAAAAAAAATGAAAGGAACAGTTTAAAAATAAGATAAAAAAGCAAAAAAATAATAAAGAAAAAAAAAAAAAAAAGCTGCGTATGGGACCCCGAAAACCAAGCACCGCCTTCAGGCTTTCTAAGGTAAATTTTTGATTTCACTTTTCACTGCCTATCACAGTTTCGGAGGCCATGGAATGCCCAGGTGGCACAAAACCCCCCCCCAAATGACCCTATTTTGGAAAGTAGACACCCCAAGCTATTTGCTGAGAGGTATAGTGACTATTTTGCAGACCTCACTTTTTGTCACAAAGTTTTGAAAATTAAAAAAAGAATTTTTTTTCTTGTCTTTCTTCATTTTCAAAAACAAATGAGAGCTGCAAAATACTCACCATGCTTTTCAGCAAATAGCTTGGGGTGTCTATTTTCCAAAATGGGGTCATTTGGGGGGGGGGGGGGGTTGTGCTATCTTGGCATTTTATGGCCTTCGAAACTGTGATAGGTAGCGAGGAGTGAATCAAAAATTTACGCCCTTAGAAATCCTGAAGGCGGTGATTGGTTTTCGGGGCCCCGTATGCAGCTAGGCTCCCAAAAAGTCCCACACATGTGGTATCCCCGTACTCAGAAGCAGCAGAATGTATTTTGGGGTGTAATTCCACATATGCCCATGGCATGGTTGAGCAATATATCATTTAGTGACAACTTTGTGCAAAAAAAAAAAAAAGTGTCACTTTCCTGCAACTTGTGTCAAAATATAAAATATTTCATGGACTCAACATGCCTCTCAGCAAATAGCTTGGGGTGTCTACTTTCCAAAATGGGGTCATTTGGGGGGGGGAGGGGGGGGGGTTGTGCCATCTTGGCATTTTATGGCCTTCAAAACTGTGATAGGTAGTGAGGAGTGAAATCAAAATTTTACGCCCTTAGAAATCCTGAAGGAGGTGCTTGGTTTTCGGGGCCCCGTACGCGGCTAGGCTCCCAAAAAGTCCCACACATGTGATATCCCCATACTCAGGAGAAGCAGCTAAATGTATTTTGGGGTGCAATTCCACATATGCCCATGGCCTGTGTGAGCAATATATCATTTAGTAACAACTTTTTGTAATTTTTTTTTTTGTTGTTATTATTCAATCACTTAGGACAAAAAAAATAATATTCAATGGGCTCAACATGCCTCTCAGCAATTTCCTTGGGGTGTCTACTTTCCAAAATGGGGTCATTTGGGGGGGGGGTTGTACTGCCCTGCCATTTTAGCACCTCAAGAAATGACATAGACAGTCATAAACTAAAAGCTGTGTAAATTCCAGAAAATATACCCTAGTTTGTAGACACTATAACTTTTGCACAAACCAATAAATATATTGATATTTTTGTTACCAAAGACATGTGGCCGAATACATTTTGGCCTAAATGTATGACTAAAATTGAGTTTATTAGATTTTTTTTATAACAAAAGTAGAAAATATCATTTTTAAAAAAAAATTTTGGTCTTTTTCCGTTTTTTTTTTTTTTTTTAAACTTCTTTTTATTGTGTTTTTAAACAGACAAACACATACAACACAAGTGCTATGATACAGTCTTATTACATTTCAAGCTTAATGTAGCAGTATATATCCATGGATATTCGATACGTGAAATGTCAGTAATCTACATACAGGTGCTACGTCCCATTCCCAATTCACAGTTCCGTATGTTGGGATGCCCTCTCTTTTTTAACTGTTAACACAATTTATAATATTATTAAACTTCCTTACTCCGTTATGCTGTATCTGAATCGGCTAGCCATTTTTTCCAAACCTTTTCGTACTTCATCGGGCACCCCCTGTTTATGTATGTGTCTTTGTAAAGAGGAAGATTACCATTAACCAAACGTTTCCATTGTGTCAGAGAGGGAGGGTTTGGTTTCTTCCATTGCATGGCTATCTGTTTTCGGGCGTAAAAAAGAAGTAGTCCTACCAGTGTGCGTTTTGCTATAGTCGGTATCAAGGTTTCTATCAGACCAAGAAGACAGATCTCCATCACCTGTGGTAATGCAAGTGAGGCGACTCTGTTTGTCATATCCAGTACCTCTTTCCAGTAGTTCTGGATGTTGGGGCAATGCCAAAAAATGTGTGTAAAGTCACCAGGTGAAATACCACATCTCCAGCATGCAGCAGAGCAGGTAGGGTTCATAATGTGAAGTCTATAAGGGGTGTAATAGGCTCTGTGTACTATTTTAAATTGTACTAATCTATCTCTCATAGACACTAAAGAGCGAAAGGGAAAATCCCATACGTCATCCCAATCATCGTTGTCTAGAGTAGGTATATCTTGTTGCCAGCGAGCCCAAAGTTTATTTAGGGGAGGCAAGGATATAAGAACCAAATGGGCATATAAATGTGAGGTTGGTTTTTCATCACAGTTAGTTCTAAGGGTTCTCTCCAGACCAGACTGCACAATAGTACATGTGGAATTATGAAATTGCGCAGCAAAGGCATGTGCCAATTGGAGGTAGCGAAATTGGTAGTATTGGGGGATATTATATAAAGAGGAAAGCTGTGATAGCGATAGCAGGGACGTTTGGGATACTATTTGGGAGATAGTTTTTATGTTATATTTGGTCCATGCATAGGGATCTGGAAGTTTATAAAAATGTGGTAGATTGGGATTCAGCCATATCGGAGCATCAGGGGAATATTCTGTCTCTTTGTATTTTTCTAATGCCAGGCCTGCTCGCCATGCTCTCAAGGTGGTGTTCATGGAGGGGGTTAGAGGATAGGGGGCGCGAGGACCCCTAAAAACTAAACACCGAAGGGCCTCCAAGGAACCCACTACTGTGGCTTCAAGAGCTGTGGAGGAGTTTGTTTTGTCGGGGTTCAGCCACCAGGCCACCGTTACCAGTTGTGTGGCAAGAAAGTATCTGTAACAGTCAGGAAAGGCCATACCACCCTGGGTTGTTGGCCTCATCAAGGTCGTCAATTTGTATCTAGGTGGCGAAGAACCCCATAAAAAAGATGTGAATAATTGGTTGAGTTTTTTGAAAAAGGGCTTGGGTACCCATTGCGGAGAGTGACGTAGAAGATAAATGTATTTGGGAATGATTTTCATTTTGATAAGATTTACACGTCCCCAAACAGATAGAGGTAGTTTACGCCATGAATTAAGCTTGGTTTTAGTGTCTGAGAGTAGTGGGGCCAGGTTTAAGGGAATAAACTCCGAGGCTAGTGTAGATACTTGGACTCCTAAGTACTTAAAGGTGTCTACCCATTGTAAGGGACAATCTGGGGGGGAAGTAGACTTGGCTGCTGGGTCTATCGGGAATAGTAAGGACTTGGACCAATTCACCTTAAGGCCAGTAACTTCTGTAAATTTGTTTAGTATCGTCAACGCACCCTGTAGGGATGGGCCAGCATCGTTGAGGAAAAGCAGCATGTCATCCGCATACAGGGCTACCCTCTCCTCCAATTGACCAATACGTAGACCCCTTATGTATTGAGAAGTGCGTAGTGCTTCTGCGACTGGTTCAATGGCCAAAGCAAAAAGAGCCGGGGAGAGAGGGCAGCCCTGTCTAGTCCCTCTGTGCAATTCGAAGGGGGCGGATAGGCCTCCTCCTACTCTTACTGATGAAGTGGGGCACTTGTATATCACCTGGAGCCATCTGATGAAAACTAAAGGAAATCCCATTCTTCGCAATGTTTCCCATAGAAATGGCCATTCTATGGTATCAAAGGCCTTTTCAATGTCTAGTGAAGCTATTGCTCTTGTCCCGGTATTTTGGTGTCGTGTGTGTATGTTAGTAAATAGCCTTCTTAGATTTACATCGGTGGATCTGCGGGGCATAAAACCAGTTTGGTCGGAATCTATTAAAGAGGGGAGGAGGGGGTATAGACGAAGGGCGAGCAGCTTAGTTAGAATTTTGAAATCATTATTTAGGAGCGCAATTGGGCGGTATGAGGCACAAGATGTCGGGTCCTTAGGAGACTTGTATATCAGGGTTAAGTATGCATGGTACATGGAATCTGGCAGTCTACCCTCAGATAGACATGCCGTGTAGATTTGGGCTAATAGTGGCGCTAATAATTCTCCATGGGCCTTATAGAAGACTATTGGCAATCCATCTGGTCCAGGTGCTTTCCCGGCAGGAAAGGAGTGTATAGCATTCAGGACCTCTTGGGCCGTGAATGGTTGAACCAGCGTCTCTCTTTCCTGATCCGAGAGCCAACCGAGCGCCAGAGGATCTAACAGATCCTGCATTTTTTCGGGCTGAAAGTCAGGGGGTAAGGTGGATGTGTACAGGGTTTTGTAGAATGTGCTAAAAGTTTGAAGGATTTCAGAAGGAGTTGTTACCTTTGCACCCTCAGCAGTCAGTAGCTCAGAGACCAATGTGGATGGCTGATCATTTTGTGCCAACATGGCCAGGAGACGGCCATTTTTATCACCTTGTTCAAAAAAACTCTGCTTACCACTAAATGACTCTAAGCGTGTGACCTCGGATAAGTGCAAATGTAATTCTCTCTGTACTACCATTAAAGAGTCAAATTGGTCAGGGTTGGGATCCGAGCTGTATTTCGCCGTCTGAGTCGTTACTGCTTGTTGTAATGTATGCGTTTTAAGGGATTGCTGCTTTTTGACTTGTGCAATAAGCGAAATGTACTGCCCCCTAGTGTAGGCCTTGAATGAATCCCATATCATGTCAGTAGATGAGGACTCAGCGTTTTGTTCCCAATATTCATTCAGCAGAGGGGGTAAGGAGTCAGTTAGCTCAGGATGTGTAACCCAGTGTGCACCCAATCTCCAAAGTGCGGCATTTTTCAATGCCGGCGAGCGAAGCTTCACTGCCAGGGGGCTATGATCTGATAGCCCGCTCGGCAGATAAGATGCCTCCAGGACATCTGCTCGCATGGTGAGGTTGGAGAAGGCTAGATCTATACGTGATGCTGTTTTATATGATGTGGAAAAACATGAATAAAGCCTGGTAGTGGGATTCTTCCATCGCCAAATCTCCTCTAGACCCATAGTCTGGGCCCAAACCAACAAATCCTTATTATGGTGTTTGGGTGGAGTGGGTCTATCCAATTCGGATGATAGGGTGGCGTTGAAGTCCCCCATCACCAGTAGTTTACCTGTACCCAGGGATGAAACCTTTTCCATTATTTTATATAGAACATCAGGTGAGAAAGGTGGAGGTATGTATAGTCCAACCACTATATATCGTTGGGACCACAGTGTAAATACTACTATGACAAATTTACCCTGTTGGTCTGTGCATACATCATTAATTACACACGGAAAGTTTTTGTGTATTAGTATTGACACTCCTCTTGCGTAAGTAGAGTATGTGGAGTGGATAGCCCTCTGTATCCACGGTTTTTTAAGCGTCAAGATTTTGCTGCCCATTAAATGGGTCTCCTGAAGAATTATGATTTGTGGGGCATTAGACTTTAAATATTGGAATAATAAAGCTCGTTTAAATTTTGAGCCTAGACCCCTCACATTCCATGAAAGGACTGTGAAGGATTCTGCAGAGGTGTTAGCCATTTGGGGTATAGAGGCATAGCCAGATCGGATAAATGAGGGGATGCACCAAGAACCATCTCTTAGACAGCAAAATCTCTGCTAGATCCCGCCATGTATCAATAGCACTTAACCAGGTTAACACTTGTGAGACAAAAAATAAAGCAAATAAAAAATAAGAGGAAAAAAAACAAAACTTGCACTTGTTCCTCAAACAACCCAAGCACGGTGTGCTTATCTTACTATGTCCCATCTCTCTCCCAAAAAGGAAAAAGAAAAAAAACAGGGAAGAGAGACTGGGAATAGTTTTACCCCTAAACAACAAAACCATTGTGTGTAGCTACAGGTTAAATAGTGTACTACACTCTAGTCATCCAACAACTGGTCAGGGACTTTCTTCAATAGGTGAGTTCTGAGCCCAGAACTAAAAAGTCAACCAGCTGAAGATGAAGAGGGGGGGAAGGGAGATGTGGTGTTAATTCTCGTAGTGGTTCTTAGAGAATGAACGTGTTATTGATCCGCAAAAGTTGAGCAGTCCAGCTCTTAATATGTCGCTCAAATCTTCACGTTTTGAAAAAAAAGGATGGAGATCCAGTGTAAAGGGCAGAGAAAAATTCAGGAAGGGGGCCAAGGGAGGGAGAAAAAAAGAAAAAATATCACACCAAATAAAAAGAAAAAATAGCAGGCACAAACGGGGGGGGGGGGGGGGGGAGATAAACATCAATGAGATGTAAATGATGGTAAGCAAAGACAGCATGTCAGGACTCTATGGTATGTGTAAAATAGTCAGACCACAGGATCTATGTGTCATTCTGCTGTAGTAGCTGTGCTGCTTCAGTGAGGATTACGAACCTTTGGTGTGATAACCAATCCAGATGACAATGTTTATCATGTAGTGAAATCAGCCACGTCCATCTATCCACGATAAGGCAGCCTCAGGATCCAGAAAAAAATGAGCCCGTTCCCCGTCAATCACTCTGAGCTTGCTTGGATAGAGCAGGCTGAATTTTAGGCCTTTTTCTCTGAGGCGGCGTCTTGCTTCAGTAAAGGAGCGGCGTCTTTGCTGTATCTCTGGAGAATAGTCGGGGAAGAGCATAATTTTGGCATTGTTAAAGCGCAGGTCTTGTTTTTCCCTGGCTGCCGCAAGCAATTTGTCCCGGTCTCTGTAGTTCAATAATCTAAGTAGAAAAGGACGTGGTGGGGCTCCAGGGATTGGCGGAGTTGGGGGAACTCTATGAGCCCTCTCTACCACATACGTAGGCGGCATTGCGGTGATATCTAGCAGTTCTAGGAGAAACGTTTCCGCAAACTCGGCAGGCCTGGATCCCTCAGCACGCTCTGGAAGGCCTAGTACTCGGATATTGTTTCTCCTCAGTCTGTTCTCGGTGTCAATGGACTTTTCCTGCAGGGCCTTAACTTGCAGCTGCAAGGCACGGAGGTCCCGGGAATCAGCCCTGGTATCATCTTCCAGCTGGGAGATGCGGCCTTCTGCCTCCGTGAACCGGGACCTAAATTTGTCCATGTCGTGCCTAATAAGACTGACATCCGTGACTAGGTGATCAATCTTGACCATAACTGAGTCATTGCCTGCCTTGATAGCCGCCAGCAGCTCTGCATGTGAAGCCGCCTGAGCAGCTGTCAGCTCCGAGGATGTCTGTGTGCCGGCCGACATAGTGCTTAAGGGAAGCCTCGTGGGCAAGATGGCGGCGGCGGAGGACCGGGTACAGGCCTTAGAGGAGGATTGAGGCTTACCCGGCGGCGGCGGAGAGGTCCGCTTAGTGCTGGAAGTCCTCCTAGACCCCAGGATGGCGGATTAGGGGGAAGAGTGAGATTTGGAAGCCAGGATTAGATGACAGGATATGTATACGAGCGGAGCTCAGCTTCAGCACGTCCTCTCTGCTTCACATTCGGCCACGCCCCCGGTCTTTTTCCGTTTATAGCGCAAAAAAGAAAAACCCCAGAGGTGATCAAATACCATCAAAAGAAAGCTCTATTTGTGGGAAGAAAAGGACGTAAATTTCGTTTGGGTACAGCATTGCATGACCGCGCAATTAGCAGTTAAAGCGACGCAGTGCCAAATTATAAAAAGTGCTCTGGTCAGGAAGGGGGTAAATCCTTCCGGGGCTGAAGTGGTTAGGTACATAAATGGTAAAGAGGGAGGACAGATCATATTGGTCTCAAAAAATGATGAAGGGAATCTGGTCACTAAGGATGGTGAGATGGTGAAGGTTTTGAATGTATTCTTCTCCTCAGTCTTCACGAGGGAAACAGGGGGCTTCAGTAACCAAAACTGCAATGTTTATCCTCATGATACGTCACAGGAAGCACCCTCATGGTTAACAGAGGATAAAATTAGAAACAGACTTGAAAAACTTATAAATAAGTCACCAGGACCAGATGGCTTGCACCCAAGGGTCCTTAAGGACCTCAGTCAAGTAATTGCCAGAGCGCTGTTCATAAGTTTTACGAACAGACTGACTGGTATGGCACCAGCTGATTGGAGAAAAACCAATGTAGCACCAATCTTTAAAAAAGGACCAAGATATATCCCTGGCAACTACAGACCATTTAGCCTAACATCAATAGTATGCAAGATCTTGGAAGGGATAATAAGGGACTAAATACAATATTTTAGTAATGAAAACGATATCATTAGCCGTAATCAGCATTGATTCATGAAAAATCATTCTTGCCAAACAAATCTATTAACCTTCTATGAGGAGGTGAGCTGCCATCTAGATGAAGGAATAACCGTAGACATAGTGTATCTGGATTTTGCAAAGGCATTTGAAACAGTTCCTCAAAAATGTTTACTGTACAAGCTAAGGTCTGTTGTCATGGACCAAATTGTGAGTACCTGGATTGAAAACTGGCTACAAGGGCAAGATCAGAGGGTAGTGATAAATGGGGAGTACTTGGAATGGTCCAATGTGGAAAGTGGGGTCCCTCAGGGTTCTGTCCTGGGAACAATTCTATTTAATTTATTCATAAATGATCTGGAGGATGGGATAAACAGCTTAATCTCAGTATTTGCATACAATACTAAGCTAAGCAGGGCAATATTTGAAAAAAGAAAAACTAAAGCGCTGATGTGGATTCTTTATAAAATAACAAAACACCAAAAAGAAATGTGTAAGCTGCAACCAACCAATTAGTGTTGTGACACCTGTTGCTTTAAATCAATATAAATATGTTGGTGCGCTTATCAAACTATCCCCATCTGTTGGAGTGGTGCTTATATATAAAATCCTAAACCATAAAAATACCCTGATATCATAATCAGTAAAGTGAATAAGTGCAAATAAATAATCAATCAATAAAGTGAATAAATGCAAAAAAATGCATTAAAAAAACTTACCCTGATATCACAATCAGTAAAGTGAATAGGTGCAAATAAATACAATCAATAAAGTGAATAAATGCAAATAGATGCATCAAAAAACATATAAGGGAACACACATCCCTAGATATGTATAGATGTAAAAAAAAAAGCAATAAATAGTGTCTGTTTGTGTTAATCCAGCTGAGGTCTAAATGTCCAATCAATTGTCTTTGATGAACTTGCTTGTATTTCAATTCTCACAGATCACAGTTGCATGATGAATTACATTTGCAAAGTTATGATTCACATAAAGATAAAAGAAAAATCATTGTGCGGTGTTTTTAAATGCTACAAGACTGGGCAAACAATGTAATCCACTCACGCATTTGCAGTAGCTGAATCGCTTTTGTTAAAATGGTCAGGCAGCTTCACCACTCATACAGCTATCACTGTGTTTGCCGAACACTATGCGAAGACGTCACTTACTCCTTCTCCCTTATGCTTGCTATTCAGGACTGTAAAGCCTCCCTCACTGCTCAGATAGCGTCAGTATACATGGACTTCTCTCCTGTAACAAGACGTACAAAACTTAAGGGATAGGACAGGGGAAGCAGAGGAACGCATCAGCTCCCTTGAGGATGTTGTCCATCCCCTATCTGCCACAGTGAGGAATCATACAGGGGAAATGGTGGCCCTTTGCGCCAAAATTGATGACCTGGAAAGTCGTTCAACCTGCGAAAATCGAACAACCTGCGATTCGTGGGCTTCCCTGAACGTGCAGAGGGTCCTCGCCCTGGAAAGTTCCTCTATAACTGGCTAAGGGAAATTTTTGGGTCTGATGCACCATCCTTTTCCCATTTGACAGAGTGGGCACATCGCACCCCTCCGCGCCCCCCACCCTCTGGAGCACCACCCCGCTCCATTATTTCCCGGCTCCTCAACTTCCAAGACAAGGTTGCCATCGTTCACCTCGCCAGGGAGAAAGGCCCCTTAAAATACAATGGTTATACCATTTCAGTATACCCTGACTTTTCAACAGATGTCCAGAGGCAGCGCATCAGCTTTGCAGCAGTAAAGGCTCGATTACGCACAGAGGGCCTCTTCTATGCCATGCTTTTCCCTGCAAAGCTGCGCATCATTCATGATGGCAAGGCGCAATTCTACACCAGCCCCAAGGAGGCCATGGCATGGCTCAATGACCGATATGGAGTTCCAAGACGCAGAGCAGTTTAAAGCCTGAGGCTCTAACCCCTACAATCCCCATCTACACTTGCCCTGAGCTGAATGTGGAGACACCTTTCTCTCTACACATGGGAGTTCCTCTACTATGCCCAGCGGACCGTTTTGTTTCTCCATAAGGATATTCCACCCCCCCTTTAGCAGAACTGTGAACTGTTATCCTGTCATGCTCCACCCTTACAGACTAGACCTCCTTCCTATCGTCAGATCTGAGTCCCCCTATACAGGATACTGGCATATAACTATGCAATTTGTTCCATCTAATATTGAACTATGCTACATCCCTCATATGCAGAACCGTTCAGGGGTCACTCTGGATTCCACTACCACCCCACACCAGTTGGTGGCGAGGCCACAGGACAGTTCTCCCCCAGTTTAAAGGTTTCTTTAGTTCAGGGGTCCAAGGCTCACTATGTTGGGGTTGGCCGTGCGGGGAGAGGGGCAAAGGTTTTTTTGCTCTTTTTCTCTTTTTTGGGACACTCTCAATTTTGATTTTTTTTTCACCTTCTACGGGTACTGCCCAGTACTGTTTTTTTTTTCTGGTTTATTAACTGATAGCTCGTGCAGCTGCAGAGGCAGTTATATGCGGTATCTTGAAGATATGTTTAGATATGCTCACAGTGGCCAACCAGGTATTAAGTGTGAAGGCATTTACATTTCTATGTGACTGTGATATGATGTATGACTTAGAATGGCAAAGCCCTTGAAGATAGTATTATGGAACACTAGAGGAATGAATGCACCCCAAAAGAGATCCCTAGTCTTTTCGGTTTTAAAAAAATGCTGTCCCCATATTATATGTCTCCAAGAAACTCACCTCACTGGCACTAAAGTGAGAACCCTTGGGCGTCCATGGCTGGCAAAATCTTATCACTTTACCCGCACAAACTATTCCAGGGGGGTATCTATTCTACTAGCTAAATCCCTAGAACCTTACAAGTAACCACAGACCCAGAGGGGAGATTTATTATACTAACCTTACTAATTTCCTCTGTGACGTTTACTCTTGTGAGCGTTTATATTCCTCCCCCATTTTCAGTGGAGGTACCATCTAAATTGTCACTTAAGCTGCTGACAAGACCCCCTGGACCGATACTTTATATAGGGGACTTTAATGCCCTATTAGACCCAGCCATGGACCACTTGGGAGTTAGTGGTAGATCTTTTCCCTCCCTTCTGAATTGGATGCAGGTATATTATCTTACAGAGATATGGCGCTGGAAGCATCCAGACGTGAGCCAGTATTCTTGCCACTCGGATTCTTTCCACGCCATGTCTCGGATTGACATGGCATTTAACACGGCGGATACCCTTCCCGTTGTCACTGCAGTCTCGTAAACACCCAGAGGAGTCTCGGATCACGCTCCTCTCTCTGTGGACCTCACTCTCCTCCCAGGTTCGGGCCCTGCTATCTGGCGTCTGAACTCTTACTGGTTAGAGGATGAGGTGGTGCAGGGAGAGTGCAGAAAGGGTATTACGGGCTTTTGGAAGGACAACTTGGGAACAGTAGACCCCTCTACGGAATGGGAAGCATTTAAGTCCACATTGAGGGGCACCTTTTTGTTGCACCACTTTCGGGTGGAGCATTTTAAATAGCTCCATTTTGGGGCTACTTTTTTGTTTTGAACAAGTACGAGTTATCCGTGTGAAACTGGTCTACCAATGTTCCTGTAACGTCCTGTCTATGTCCTTTGGCAATTTGACAATAAAGTAACTATTCGACAGAAGTTCTTCCTTCCTTGGTGTGCGACCAATTTTCCTTTTCTTCAATTCTTTGCTGTAAGAATGTGGAATTCCCTTCCACAGGCAGTGGTTTCAGCAGGGAGCATAGATAATTAAAAAAAAACTAATTAAAAAACACCTAAACAACCACAACATACAGGGATATACAATGTAATATTGACATAAAAGCACACACACAAACACACAGGTTGGACTTGTGTCTTTTTTGAACCTTACCAACTATATGTAGACTTCAAAAAACTCACCATGACCATGCCTCTCACCTTGAACCATCTACTTTCCAAAAAAGGGGTCACGTTGGGGGATATTTGTACTGTCCTAGCATTTTAGGGCTTCAAGAAATGATAGGTAGTCAGTACATCAGGATTGATCAATTTTCAAATATTATATGCATATAATATATTATAGTTTGTAGACTCTAGAACTTTCACACAGACCAAATATACCCTGATTTTTTTTCACCAATGTAACAGAATGCATTCGATCCTAAATTTATGAAGATTTATTATTTTTTTTACTTCAAATTGTTATAACAAACTAAGAACTACTGTGTTTTTTTTTTCATCCAGGATCAAAAGTTTTAATCTTCTTTTATAAATATAAAAAAAAATAAATATAAAAAACTGTATAGTACAAAGTAAAGAACCCAGTGGTAATTTTTTAATAACATTTGGGTACTGAGTAATTGTCAAAGTGTGACAGCGCTGAAAAAGGACCTGGACTGAAAAGAGGTGAAACAGTCCAGTCTTCATGTGGTTAAAGGTTATACATTTTAGTGATTGGCTTTACTGTAGACTTTTATAACCTCAGAATACTGTTCCATAAACATGCATGGTGATCACAGGTAAAGCATGTTTTTATCAAATCTGACCTGGGGGGGCAGCCAGACACCTTTGAAACCAGCTTATTGAAAGGAGAAATCAATATGAGGTTTAAAAGTGGGCGGACAGGACGCACTGACGTACCGCGTGTGGTTCCCGGAGTGTCATGTGCGCTCGCAAGCCGGCCGGCTACTTGTGATTGACTTTTATCCATGCTTGTAAGTGTTACTCTTTTTTATTAATAAACCATTCATACGGTATTCGTGATTCACATTCACTGGTGATGGAAGACTGCACTTTCTTATTCTGAACCCAGCTAACGGCAGGCTGTTTGGATTCTTATGCAACTTTTTCCTTCTTTATTATCACCTCATTTGGTTCCTTTTTTGTCTTTTTTGTGCATACCATATTGTTATTAATGTGACGATTTCTCATACACCATGTTCATTTTTTAGTGCAGCTATTGTTTAGTATTTAAAAGTGGGTGTGGCGCTGCTTCTTTTTAGTGTGTCCCCCTTTAATACACCTAAAGTTGGCGTGTTTGTGAAGTGACAAAATATAAAAAGTGATATATTCTGAAAAATATAAAGTGATTGAATGCTACAATGAGTCCATAAAACCATAAGCTGTGCAATCAAAAATACAACTCTATGCAGACACAAGTTAAAAATATAGAAAAGTGGCAAGTGCCATGTCAACAAAGTGACGTGCTATGAAACAATTAAGTTCAGCAAAAAAGTGTTGTGTGCTATGAAACGATATTTGAGTCCATATGATGTCATTTGAATTCATAAATCTCGCAGTGTGTCGGTGACTCCACACGTGCTCCCTCTGTTCTCTCCTAACTCAACAGAAGCTTTTCCCCTTTAAATGGTGAATCAGCATTCACAGCACTCTGTGGCTGTATACACAATCCAGATCCAGGGCTACCTTTCTCTTGCCAATCCAAATCTCTCACATGGAGGCACAACAGGCAAGCCCCATAGTGTAAATCTGTTTTAACCATTTAAGAGAATTGTGTTAAAATGCACTTACAGTTTAAAAAAAAATGTTCAGCGGAAAGATCGTGAAGTCCAGGAATGCAAATGCGCTCCACGGCAGAAGTGACGCAATAAAGCTAAAGCTACACGTTTTGTCACATCAACGTCATCAGGATGTTTTTTTTTTTCTTAA
Source organism: Lithobates clamitans (assembly GCA_037952925.1). Lineage (NCBI taxonomy): Eukaryota > Metazoa > Chordata > Amphibia > Anura > Ranidae > Lithobates > Lithobates clamitans. The sequence continues at coordinate 2,517,037 of JBBGZY010000247.1, forward strand.
AAGTAGTTCACCTTTTATAACAAGACTGCCCCTGATCCCCCATTTTGTAATAATAATTTAAAAAAAACAGAAGGTAGAAAACTAATTATATATAAAAATATTTTAAAAAAATGAAAATCCCAAATCAACAAAGAAGCCAGCATCAGAGTCAGATACAAGAACTCCAGTGCATATGATAAATAAAGGATGCAGCGCTATGATTATACAAAATGAAATTAGTGGTAGTGAAAAAAATCTCACAAAGGAAAACTAAGGCAGTTACCAAAACCAAAGAGACATAAAATGAGTTATATATTTTACATAAATAAAATAATATCGTGCTAAAGGAATGATATTAAAAAATTTCTCATATCATGAAATAGATACCACAAAGAGATAATTGCCACACCAAAAAAAATGTGATAAATCATAAATAGTGAATAAAAATCAACTGAAATGAAACAATAAATGACATCCAAACACTGTTTAACACCATGAATAATGAAACAATAAACATATATAAAGTCACATCGCAAGCAGTGCAACAATAAAATTTAGAAAAAGAAACAGTCCATGAACATAGTGAAGATGCTAATCCAGAAGGTGTGGTATAGGTAGGTCCAAAATCCCAAATGCTAACACACCCAAGTGAGTAATGAAGCTCCTTACTGACTGCAGATGACGTCCAATCGTGACGAAACGCGTAGTTCGGGGCCTGTGATGCTGACGTCACTACGTTTTCTTTGACGTAGCCGATGGGAAGCATATGAACAATGGGAAGCCTGTGGAGACGCCGGGACTTTTAAAATTACTTATCCATATGTCGTATACGCTCTATTGGCTGGATCTTTTTGTAAGTGCAATCTTTTTATACAATAAACCCCTCATTTTGAACGATTACACTATGGGAGCATTTCTTGTTTTTGTTTCCCGAGTATCACAGATCTAGCTATTACTGCAGATGCCGCTATCGGTTTTTGGGAGACCTTAATATTCCCTGTGCCAGTTGAGACCACCTGGGTGGTCATCTGCAGTCAGTGAGGAGCTTCATTACTCACTTGGGTGTGCAAGCATTTGGGATATTGGACCTATCTATACCACACTTTCTGGATTAGCATCTTCACTATGTATATGGACTGTTTATTTTTCTTAATTTTATTGTTGCACTGCTTGCAATGGGACTTTATATATGTTTATTGTTTCATTATTCATGGTGTTAAACAGTGTTTGAAATTTATTGTTTCATTTCAGTTGATTTTTACTCACTATTTATGATTTATCATGTTTTTTTTTGGTGTGGTAATTATCTCTTTGTGGTATCCATTTCATGATATGAGTCATTTTTTAATATCACTCCTTTAGTACAATATTATTTTATTTATGTAAAAGATATAACTCATTTTATGTCTCTTCGGTTTTGGTAACTGCCTTAGTTTTCCTTTGTAAGATTTTTTTCACTACCCCTAATATCCCCCATTTTGAAAGCCAGCGTTGGATCCCCTCTCCCCGCTGTCAAAATGTAAAAAAAAAAACAATTCCATTCCGTGAACAGAAAACTACAATTTCCGACAGCCTTTGCGGCTGTCTGCTTGTCCATTGTTCTCTATGAACTACCATGGTATCGTGGTAGTTCATTGATTCTTCCTGTCAGTAAGCCCCTGCCTGCCTGTACAAGGTGCGAGCAAACAGATACAATAACAGGTCTGCAGGAGTCCTGCATGGCGTCAGCTATCTGCTGATCGCTGGTGTAATGCTCATCAGGCACCCAAAATAAAAAATAGCAAATGCACACACTTTTTTTTTCCAGCAAAAACTGTGCATTTATTATTTTTTGTTATAAGGTGAACTTATCCTTTAACAACTTGCCGACCGCAATACGTATATATACACACATTGCGGTTTGTAAGTGGTTTACCAGGATTATGGCTCAAGCTATCAGTCATAACCCCGGCATCTGTTTTTTTAGCCATAGGGTTTTTCATGAAAATGGGCTGCAGGAATGCTTTCAGAAGTGGTGGGAGGGGACGTCCCCCCTCCAGTCAGTGTTTCTAGAGCTTACCATTTCCACCAACATGCCCAAGAAACGATTTGATGGTGCGGCCAGCTGATCACAGAGGCGATAAAAGACTAGATCGTCTTCGATCACCTCTATGGCCTTGGGAGGACTGATGACGTCACTTCCGGTCCAGGGTGGAAGTAAACTATTTTTTTTTTAAAGTAAAAGATTTTTGGATTTTTATGGCTGGTTCACATCACAAAAAGGCACTCTAGATCCATTCCAGATGCGATTCTTCATGTGCGTTTTTGATGAGTTTCCGGATGCATTCCAGATGCTATCACAGTTTTTTCCATGTCGCTGGGGGCGGTACGTTTGTTGATTCATTCAAGTGCATTGTGGTGCAGTTTTGATTTGTTTTACCGCATTCCAATCCAGTGCAGGTAAAAATACAGCATGTTCTACTTTTTTCTCGGGGACTGGAACGTGTCTGGTTCTGTCCGCACTGGTGTGAACTGTGCACAAGTTAATGGGGTGGGCAACTACATGGCAAATGAGGTTTAATGTGGAAAGATGTAAAATAATGCATTTGGATGGCAAAAATATGAATGCACTCGATACACTGGGGGGAGAACCTCTGGGGGAATCTAGGATGGAAAAGGACCTGGGGGTTCTAGTAGATGATAGGCTCAGCAATGGCATGCAATGCCAAACTGCTGCTAACAAAGCAAACAGAATATTGGCATGCATTAAAAAGGGGATCAACTCCACAGATAAAACGATAATTCTCCCACTCTACAAGACTCTGGTCCGGCCGCACCTAGAGTATGCTGTCCAGTTCTGGGCACCAGTCCTCAGGAAGGATGTGCTGGAAACGGAACGAGTACAAAGAAGGGCAACAAAACGAATAAAGGGACTGGAGGACATTAGTTATGAGGAAAGGTTGCGAGCACTGAACTTATTCCCTCTGGAGAAGAGACGCTTGAGAGGGGATATGATTTCAATTTACAAATACCGTACTGGTGACCCTGCAATAGAGAAAACACTTTTCCACGGAAGGGAGTTTAATAAGACAGGTAGTCACTCATTAAAATTAGAAGAAAAGAGTTTTAACCCTAAACTGCATAGAAAGTCCTTTACTGTAAGAGAGACAAGGATGTGGAATTCCCTTCCACAGACGGTGGTTTCAGTGGGAGCATTGATAGTTTCAAAAAACTATAAGATAAGCACCTGAACAAACACAACATACAGGGATATACAATGTAATACTGACATATAATCACACACATAGGTTGGACTTGTGTCTTTTTTTCAACCCCACCTACTACGTAACTATGCAATTTGAAATCATGCAACCTACTTTCCATGCATTTTTGATGCAGCAAAAAAAATGCGCTGAACTGCATGTGGTGTGAATTGGCCCTTAATCTTTTGCTTTTAAAAGGTAAAGGAGAGCTTTGAGGTCTTTTTGACTCCAGATTACTCCATAAAGGAGGACCCGTCCTCCTTATTTCTATTACAAGATATGTTTTTAAAATTAAAGGGACAGTGTAAAAATAAAATATGTAGGTCGCGTACGCATATGTACACCTTATTAGCACCACACGCAAGGTATCGCCATGAACGTTAGAGCAAGAGCAATAATTCTAGCACTAGACCTCCTCTAACTAAATAGGTAACCTAAAAAAAAAAAAAAAAAAAAAATCACTTACTTATGGAGATTTTTAAGTATCATAGTTTATCGCCATTCCACAAGAGTGTAAGCAATTTTAAAGCGTGACATGTTGGGTATCTATTTACTTGGCGTAACATTAGCTTTCATATTTTTACAATAAATTCAAGTTGTAAAGTGCTACGTAAACTGTTGGCGCTATATAAATCCTGTATAATAATAATAAATTGGGGTATATATTATGTTTTTTATTTATTAACCACTTCAGCCACGGAAGGATTTGCCCTCTTTCTGACCAGGCCATTTTTTTTGCGATACGGCACTGCGTCGCTTTAAATGACAATTACACGGTCGTGCGATGTACCCAAACAAAATTTATGTCCTTTTTCCCCCACAAATAGAGCTTTCTTTTAGTGGTGATCAACTCTGCAGTTTTTATTTTTTGCGCTATAAACAAAAAAAACACAAACAAAAAAAACCACATTTTGTACTTTTTGTTATAATAAATATCTAAAAAAAAAATGTAAAAAAACTAAAAATTTCTTCAGCAGTTTAGACCAATATGTATTTTTCTACCTATTTTTTTTTTGGTAAAAAAAAAAAAAAAATCGCAATAAGCGTATATTGATTGGTTTAGGCAAAAGTTATGGCGTCTACAATACGGGGGATAGATTTATGCCAATTTTTTTATTATTATTTTTTTTACTAGTAATGGCGGTCATCTGCAATTTTTAATAGGGACTGCAACATTGCGATGGACAAATCGGACACTTTTTTGGGACCATTGACATTTACACAGTGATCGGAGCTAAAAATAGCCACTGATTACTGTATAAATGTCACTGGCAGGGAAGGGGTTAACACTAGGGGGTGATCAAGGGGGTAACCGTGTTCCCTGTGTGTTTCTAACTGTGGGGGGGGGGAAATGTGGCTGACTAGAGGAGGAGAGAGATTGTTGTTTCTACTTAGTAGGAACACATGATCTGTCTCCTCCTCCCTGACAGAACTGGGATTTGTACATTTACACACGCAGATCCTGGTTCTCGCTCTGTCACGAGTGATTGCGGGTGCCCAGCAGTGATCGCGGCCACCAGGCACGCACATCGGCTCTGGGGACACGGTGCGGGCGTGTGCCTGCTATAGTGTCTTAAAGAGCCAATGTACAGCTACAACGGTTCTCCCAGGGGAGCCAACCTGCTGCAGTATAACGGCAGCAGCTGGTCGGGAAGCGGTTAAAGTGTTTTTTTTTTTTTTTTAAATCGCGTATAAAAAACACTGAGCAAATACTGTGTGACATAAAAACAACAAGTAATTTTCTAGCAAAATAATTACAAAGTTTAAACTTGTACACAAAAAGTGCAAGAAAAGGCTTGGGCTTCAATTGGTAATAATCAACCAAAAATATCTTAAGTATCATTTATGCTCTGATAAGCAGCATGATGGTCAGATAAGATGTCCATGATAGTTTTTGATGCCCATGGTAAACACAAATTTATACAAGGTTGTGCACAACTGAAATGTTGGCTGTGCATTAAATTGCTTGTGACACATGCTCCTCTTGCCAAACTTGTGAGTGCCCATGATACCCAATTAGGCATTTATATATAGTGGAGATGGAAAGTATTCAGACCCCCTTAAATTTTTCACTCTTTGTTATATTGCAGCCATTTGCTAAAATCATTTAAGTTCATTTTTTTTCCTCATTAATGTACACATAGCACTCCATATTGACAGAAAACACAGAATTTTGACATTTTTGCAGATTTATTAATAAAGAAAAACTGAAATATCACATGGTCCTAAGTATTCAGACCCTTTGCTCAGTATTTAGTAGAAGCACCCTTTTGATCTAATACAGCCATGAGTCTTTTTGGGAAATATGCAACAAGTTTTTCACACCTGGATTTGGGGATCCTCTGCCATTCCTCCTTGCAGATCCTCTCCAGTTCTGTCAGGTTGGATGGTAAACGTTGGTGGACAGCCATTTTTAGGTCTCTCAAGACATGCTCAATTGGGTTTAAGTCAGGGCTCTGGCTGGGCCATTCAAGAACAGTCACAGAGTTGTTGTGAAGCCACTCCTTCGTTATTTTAGCTGTGTGCTTAGGGTCATTGTCTTGTTGGAAGGCAAACCTTCGGCCCAGTCTGAGGTCCTGAGCACTCTGGAGGTTTTCATCCAGCATATCCCTGTACTTGGCCACATTCATCTTTCCCTCGATTGCAACCAGTCGTCCTGTCCCTGCAGCTAAAAAAACACCCCCACAGCATGATGCTGCCACCACCATGCTTCACTGTTGGGACTGTTGTGTACACACAGCACCCCATATTGACAGAAAACACAGAATTGTTGACATTTTTGCAGATTTATTAAAAAAGAAAAACTGAAATATCACATGGTCTTAAGTATTCAGACCCTTTGCTGTGACACTCATATATTTAACTCAGGTGCTGTCCATTTCTTCTGATCATCCTTGAGATGGTTCTACACCAGTGGTTCTCAACTCCTGTCCTCGGGACCCACTAACAGGCCAGGTTTGCAAGGTAACTGAAATACATCACAGGTGATCTCATTTCCTGCTCAGTGATTGCAGTATTCTAGTCTGCATCTCCCCTAGGTAATACTTAAATTCTGGCCTGTTAGTGGGTCCTGAGGACCGGAGTTGAGAACCACTGTTCTACACCTTCATTTGAGTCCAGCTGTGTTTGATTATACTGATTGGACTTGATTAGGAAAGCCACACACCTGTCTATATAAGGCCTTACAGCTCACAGTGCATGTCAGAGCAAATGAGAATCACAAGGTCAAAAGGAACTGCCTGAAGAACTTAGAGACAGAATTGTGGCAAGGCACAGATCTGGCCAAGGTTACAAAAAAATTCTGCTGCACTTAAGGTTCCTAAGAGCACAGTGGTCTCCATAATCCTTAAATGGAAGACGTCTGGGATGACCAGAACCCTTCCTAGAGCTGGCCGTCCGGCCAAACTGAGCTATCGGGGGAGAAGAGCCTTGGTGAGAGAGGTAAAGAAGAACCCAAAGATCACTGTGGCTAAGCTCCAGAGATGCAGTCGGGAGATGGGAGAAAGTTGTAGAAAGTCAACTATCACTGCAGCCCTCCACCAGTCGGGGCTTTGTTAAAAAACACCTGAAGGATTTCAAGATGGTGAGAAATAAGATTCTCTGGTCTGATGAGACCAAGATAGAACTTTTTGGCCTTAATTCTAAGCGGTATGTGTGGAGAAAAACAGGCACTGCTCATCACCTGTCCAATACAGTCCCAACAGTGAAGCATGGTGGTGGCAGCATCATGCTGTGGGTGTGTTTTTCAGCTACAGGGATATCCTGGACGAAAACCTTCTCCAGAGTGCTCAGGATCTCAGACTGGGCCGAAGGTTTACCTTCCAACAAGACAATGACCCTAAGCACACAGCTAAAATAATGAAGGAGTGGCTTCACAACAACTCCGTGACTGTTCTTGAATGGCCCAGCCAGAGCCCCAACTTAAACCCAATTGAGCATCTCTGGAGAGATCTAAAAATGGCTTTCCACCAACGTTTACCATCCAAACTGACAGAACTGGAGAGGATCTGCAAGGAGGAATGGCAGAGGATCCCCAAATCCAGGTGTGAAAAACTTGTTGCATCTTTCCCAAAAAGACTCATGGCTGTATTAGATCAAAAGGGTGCTTCTACTAAATACTGAGCAAAGGGTCTGAATACTTAGGACCATGTGATATTTCAGTTTTTCTTTTTTAATAAATCTGCAAAAATGGTAACAATTCTGTGTTTTTCTGTCAATATGAGGAAAAAAATGAACTTAAATGATTTTAGCAAATGGCTGCAATATAACAAAGAGTGAAAAATGTAAGGGGGTCTGAATACTTTCCATCCCCACTGTGTATTATATATACACACACACAAAATTTTTTATATATATTATATATATTATATATATATATATATATATATATATATATATATATATATATATATACACACATACATACACACACACACACACACATACACATATACATACCCTCAGCTGCATGGGGCAGTGAATGAATGGGAAGTGCTCTGTGCTTAGTAAACAGTTTGCTATGCTTCAGTTATGAATGGACAGTGAGCGAGTGTTCACTTTAGAAAAATAGGGGGTGTCTATTACGTATTTATTAGCCCCTTCCCTCGCTCTCCATCCTAAAACATCGCCTGCAGCAGCTGGTGGGAGGAGAGGAGGGCAGCCAGCAGCACTGTGGGGTGGGGGTGGGGGTGGGGGAACAGGGCAGTAGGGGGAATCAGCACCACAGTGGTAAGGTTGTGTCGGGGCACACCCCCTGCGCACGCCTATAAATCACAGATCAAGCACATGTATAAGTGCATCTTATACAAGGTATATATCACTGAAGCAAGCCTAGATTATGGAACAGAAGAGCATTTTTGCATGTATTGGATATTGCTGTGTAGGTTTCTTGTTGTTCTGCACAGCTGGCCTCGTACAGTGTAAATCACAGGATCGGTCACTACATTTCACAATGGACAGGAACAAATTATGAGATGTGAATGTTGGTTGCTATGGAGTGGAGACAAGTACCAGGGGAGGAGCAGCTGTCAAGCATAATCAATGCTTTAGTATCTCTGCAAGGTTCCATCACTGTAAGGGTTAATTCTCTCTGCCTTCCTGCTTCTGTTCAGGATTTGAGCACTAGGCACACCTATTTTAGTTGTATAAGCAATATGATAAAACCTGAGCAACTTACAAGGGATAGATCCTTAAATGGAGCAGGTTGCACCGAGTAACGCTTACGGAAAATGACCCTGTATGTGTTTGTTGCTGCTGTTTTACAAGGCTGCCCTAACAGTGTGAAACACGGCGATCGGTCACTAAGCTCCACAATGGACAGGAACAAATCATGAGATGTGAATGTTGGTTGCTATGGAGCGGAGACGAGTATCAGGGAGGAGCACAATCAATTCTCTAGCATCTCTGAAAGGTTTCCATCACTGTAAAATGTTAATTCTATTTGCACCCCCACTGCGGCTTGTCTTTTGAGCACTAGACACATGCATGAGTAGTTGTCATGTTCAAACACATACTTAAGCGCTACATTCCTGTAGGTTTTTTTTTTCCCTTTTAGCTGGCACATGTTAGCACTTCTATGTGCCTTTAAATCCTTACTTCTGACAGACTGGGGCTTCCTGCTGCTGCTCCATTGGGAGCGTTTGCTTTGCTTGCTGCCAGAGGCATTATTACATAGACTGAACTCTGCAAGTCTCTGCTGTTTCCATGTGTCTGGACATGAGTCAGATCCCGTAGTCATATTTACGGGAAAAAATGACCATTGTTCAGATATACACAAAATGTGAGTGGAGGCCACAGTACCCGTTAAAAAGCAATTTGTCTTTTTGGCTAAATGTGTGGCTATTGAGCTCCTCATTAAGCTTGATATTTCAATAATCAATGTGTACAGTGGGTGGACTCTGCTGTTATATAAAATGTGCTTTCTTCTCACAACAGATTGAAATCATGGCATGAGTAGAACACATACTGGTGTTTGTCCATATTGAATACACTGTTATTCTAGGAGATGGTGATAGATCACTAATGTTAATAGCTTATTCCATCTCCTCCGACACATGCTCAATGACTTGGAACTAGTCACTGTCAGTTCCTGGAAACACTGCTGCCAGTAAAAGGGTAGATTTCACTTGGAGCTAAGCTCAGGTTTGGCACATTAACATTGCAGCACAGAAGCCCCGATGTTTGATTCCAGGCTGGTGCTGCTGGCTCCACAAATATTTTAAAAAATACACAGTAGCTGTATCTTGCCTAAGAGCTTTTGCACACAGGCAAATGCATGGAACTCCAAAGATGCATCTCAGTGTTCATTTGGGGCCATAAGCTATAGGCCTAATGTCAGTGCATGCATACATCCTGCAACGTCCTTTATCGCAAAAGTAACCAAGTTGGCAGAATGTATGCAATGGATTTGTGTACTGACCATACACAAATCAAACGTCAAGCCGAAAATTTACTAGCCTGTCATCCAACATTTGTTGGCCGAAAATTGGACAACAACTGTCAAAAGGAGCGTACTTACAGTAAGATTTTAGGACAACAGTCTGCCAACAGACAATCCCCTGCCAACAATCAAACGGTGTGTGTGAGGCTTTATATAAAAGGTGAGTGCAGCGCTAATAAAACAACATGACAAATTTTTCCACATTTTCAAGTGAAAAAATATGTAAATGGAAAACTAAGGCAGAGTCCCAGTGAAAAATTCAGTCCATGAATAAAGAAAAAAACAAACATCCATCCATGTGAAATAACGGTGACAAATTGTAGAAAATCGTGAAAGATCCTCCAAAGAAGGTGCATCCAACTCCACACCCAAGTGAGCAAGTAGCCTGCTTACCAGCTATCCGTGACTACTAAAAAGCAGTCTCACCCAGCACAGGCAAATTGGTCTCCCCAAGACCCTTAAAGTGGGGTTCCACCCAAAAAAAATACATGAAAAATCCTAAAAAAAAAAAAAAATATACAAAAAAACAATTTGGATATTTTTTTTTTTACTTACCTCTAAATGCCTGTTGCTAGGTGGTCCCTCGTAGTCTGCCTCTTCCAGTGCCTGGGCTGGTGACATCACTTTCCCCTCGGCACAGGAAGGGCTCAGCTCTGCTCCCTCCCTCCTGTCAATCATCTGGGACCCATTACAGGTCCCAGGTGACTGAGTGGCCAATCACGGCACGCGGCGCTGCTCGTGCATGCGCAGTGGGTGCCAGGCTGTGAAGCCACAGCCCGGCGCCCACAGTTGCAATGCTGGCGCCGCAGAACGGAGGGGGAGACGATCAGGGCTTCGATCCCCCGCATCGCTGGACTCTGGGACAGGTAAGTGTCCAATTAAAAGTCAGCAGCTGCAGTATTTGTAGCTGCCAACTTTTAATTTTTTTTTTTTTGACTGGACCTCGGGTGAAACTCCTCTTTAAAGATGTCTGGAAGCAGAGCAAGGACGATGCCACTCAGAAAATATAAAAGAAATTGCTTCCATAGTGCAGTACTTTATAAAATTCTATTTAACCACTTAAGCCCCGGATCATTTGGCTGGCCAAAGACCAGAGCACTTTTTGCGATTCGGCACTGCGTCGCTTTAACTGACAATTGCGTGGTCGTGCGCCGTGGCTCCCAAACAAAATTGACACCCTTTTTTTCCCCCACAAATAGAGCTTTGTTTTGGTGGTATTTAATCACCTCTGCGGTTTTTATTTTTTGCGCAATAAACAAAAAAAAGACAACAAAACAAAAACGCATTATTTCTTACTTTTTTGCTATAATAAATATCCCCCCAAAAATATATAAAAACTTTTTTTTCCCTCAGTTTAGACCGATACATATTCTTCTACATATTTTTGAAAAAAATAAAAAATAAAAAAAATCGCAATAAGCGTTTGATTGTTTTGCGCAAATGTTATAGCGTCTACAAAATAGGGGATCGTTTTATGGAATTTTTATTAATTTTTTTTTTTACTAGTAATGGCGGTGATCGCGATTTTTAGCGTGACTACGACATTATGGCAGACAGATCGGACAATTTTGGCGCTATTTTGGGACCATTAACATTCATACAGCGATCAGTGCGATTAAAAATGCATTGATTACTGTGTAAATGTGACTGGCAGTGAAGGGGTTAACCAGGAGGGGGTGCTGCAAGGGTTAAGTGTGTCCTAGGGAGTGATTCTAACTGTAGGGGGGTGGGCTACGTGTGACACGACACTGATCACCGCCCCCGATCACAGGGAGCTGTGATCAGTGTCATTAGGCAGAATGGGGAAATGCTTGTTTACATCAGCGTGGGAGGAATGGATGGAAGGCGCGTGATCAGACACTGGCATCACATCATACAGTTTATTCATAAGCAATAAAATACATACTACGTTTTGTGAAGGGGGTGGTTACAAAATATACATTCATAGTGTTACAAATGGGACATGCCTAGACAGGGGCAAGTGCTAAAAGAATGGCTGACACGTTTCGAGGATAACCTCTTCATCAGAGCTTTAAAAGGTGAAATGTATGTGCAAAGTGGGCAGGCGCGTGCCCCCGCATGTGCCCACGCAAACACATGCACCACTGCACAAGAGCACAAAAGGATGCAGGCACATGTGGATAGCTGTACGAAAAATGGGGAGAGAAGGTACCTGTGTACATGTGCCTAGGGATACATCCTTTACTGTGAAGTGGGGATGGACGGATCAATATAGGGTAGGATAATGTGGATGGGACATGTATGCAGGGAAATGCGTTTAAGATGCGTGCTCAGAGGAGCTGGATAACCTAGGTATGGGTGACGTGTTGGTGGAAGCAGAATTGTTGATATTTTTGCAGATTTATTAAAAAAGAAAAACTGAAATATCACATGGTCCGAAGTATTCATATCCTTTTCTGTGACACTCATATTTAACTCAGGTGCTGTCCATTTCTTCTGATCATCCTTGAGATGGTTCTACACCTTCATTTGAGTCCAGCTTTGTTTAATTATACTGATTGGACTTGATTAGGAAAGCCACACACCTGTCTATATAAGACCTTACAGCTCACAGTGCATGTCAGAGAAAATGAGAATCATGAGGTCACTGAGTTACGGAGATGCAGTCGGGAGAGAGTTGTAGAAAGTCATCCATCACTGCAGCCCTCCACCAGTCGGGGCTTTATGGCAGAGTGGCCCGCCGAAAGCCTCTCCTCAGTGCAAGACACATGAAAGCCCGCATGGAGTTTGCTAAAAAAAAAACACCTGAAGGACTCCGAGATGGTGAGAAATAAGATTCTCTGGTCCGATGAGACCAAGATAGAACTTTTTGGACTTAATTCTAAGCAGTATGTGTGGTGAAAACCAGGCACTGCTCATCACCTGTCCAATACAGTCCCAACAGTGAAGCATGGTGGTGGAAGCATCATGCTGTGGGGGTGTTTTTCAGCTGCAGGGACAGGACGACTGATTGCAATCGAGGGAAAGATGAATGCGGCCAAGTACAGGTATATCCTGGACAAAAACCTTCTCCAGAGTGCTTAGGACCTCAGACTGTGCCAATGGTTTACCTACCAACAAGACAATGACCCTAAGCACACAGCTAAAATAACGAAGGAGTGGCTTCACAACAACTCTGTGACTGTTCTTCAATGGCCCAGTCAGAGCCCTGACTTAAACCCAATTGAGCATCTCTGGAGAGACCTAAAAATGGCTGTCCACCAATGTTTACCATCCAACCTGACAGAACTGGAGAGGATCTGCAAGGAGGAATGGCAGAGGATCCCCAAATCCAGGTGTGAAAAACTTGTTGCATCTTTCCCAAAAAGACTCATGGCTGTATTAGATCAAAAGGGTGCTTCTAATAAATACTGAGCAAAGGGTCTGAATACTTAGGACCATGTGATATTTCAGTTTTTCTTTTTTAAGAAATCTGCAAAAATGTCAACAATTCTGTGTTTTTCTGTCAATATGGGGTGCTGTGTGTACATTAATGAGGAATAAAATTAACTTAAATGATTTTAGCAAATGGCTGCAATATAACAAAGAGTGAAAAATTTAAGGGGGTCTGAATACTTTCCGTCTCCACTGTATGTACATGCACATCCACGTGCCTGTGTGTATATATATATATGTATATATATATATATATATATATATATATATATATATATATATATATATATATATATTTATGTAAATAAAATACTAATCATTTTAAGTGATACCAGTAACTTTCAACCACCATCTTACCTAAACTTCTGTATGGTCACACTATCATCGATTCGCAACAATCTTTTTACATTTGTCATGGTTAAGTTTTGCATGTTTCAATAAGTTACCATTATATTACTTTTTATTGCATCAATTTAGATTTTTATTTCATTTCATTTCATCTTACTGTATTTTATTTTATTATATGAATTATAATATTTTTTATCGTATCACTTCATCATCAATTTGTAATATATTTTTAATATATTGGTATCTTCTTCAATACTACTAATATTACTCCAAACAAATTATGTGCAACTATTTTATACCATATCATTTTGATTTTATTAACTTATCACACATCTCCAGTCTGTCCCGTACAAACACACATCCACTATGCGTTCTGCATTACGCACTTATGACCCCTATTTATTTATCGGTCTACTTTCTATCTAGGGCGCTCTGATGTGGACCTACATGGAGCCAAGGAGAACTAACTACCCTCCACATGATACGTGTCTCCACTAGCCACCGCTTTCCATGTGTATTTGTGTTTGTACAGACTGTTTCACCTTTTAAAGCTCTGATAAAGAGGTTATCCTTGAAACGCATCAGCCCTTCTTTTAGCACTTGCCCCTGTCTGGGCATGTATATTTTGTAATCCAAAACGTAGTATGTTTATACTACTTACATGTATGTATTTTATTGCTTTTGAAAAAACTGTATGATGTGAAGCTGGTGTCTGATCATGTGCCTTCCATCCATTCCTCCCACACTGTCTTCTTCAGACCACCCCAGGTCAGTCCAGGCAGTGGGACATACATGATCACTTTCTCCAGTTTGGCCATCATAACAGCACTACGTATCCATACCAACAACGCCCCCACGAGCGCAGGAGTCAATCTTTTTTGTTTACATATTGTTTACATCAGCATTTCCCCCGTCCTTCCTCTCCGTGAGACGCACACGGCGGCAAATTTAAAAAGGGACGTACCTGTCCGTGCCATTCTGCCGACGTAAATGTTCGTGCGGCGGTCGGCAATCGGTTAATATAATAAGTGTGTTGCACTTACAAGATATATGACGTATCAGGGGCAATACAGCAATGTGTCTGATCAATGAGGTCCGCGGCGTTTCCTCGAGCTTCCTATTCCGTTTGCCCATCAAAAACGTGACAACGTCACCGTTGCAGGCTCCACGATGGTGACGGAGCCTGTGACGGTGACGTCATCACGCTTTTGATGGGCAAGCGGGATAGGAAGTGAACGGAAGCCTGAGGAGACGCCGGGGACCTCATTGATGAGGCACATTGCTGTATTGCCCCTGATACGTCATATCTTGTAAGTGCAACCCACTTATTATATTAAATTGCATTTTATAAAAGTACTGCACTATGGAAGCACTTTCTTTTATATTTTCTGAGTGGCATCGTCCTTGCTGTGGTTCCAGACATATGTAAGGGTCTTGGGGAGATCAATTTCCCCATGCTGGGTGAGACTGCTTTTTAGTACTCATGGATAGCTGGTAAGCAGGCTACTTACTCACTTAGGTTTGGAGTTGGATGCACATTCTTTGGAGGATCTTTCACGATTTTCTACAATTTGTCACCGTTATTTCACATGGATGGATGTTTGTTTTTTTCTTTATTCATGGACTGAATTTTTTACTGGGACTCTGACTTAGTTTTCCCTTTACATATTTCTTTTCACTTGAAAATTTGTCATGTTTTTTATTAGCGCTGCACTCACCATATATATCTATATCTATATATATCTATTTTTTAGTTCTTGTATGAGACTTTTTAGTGCTGGCAGCTTGTCGCATTCACTATATTTCATATATAGTATAAATTCTTGCTTTTCTAGCGCAGCGTTAGCCCACCTGGGCTTTCTTTTTTTCACATTTACCAGTGTATGAGGCTTTAGCCTAGGTACCCAACCAACACAATCAGCCCAATAAATTACTGTACTAGGTTTATAACATTTCACACATATACATGGAAAAAATGGTTGCATTAGTATTCATACCCCTTGAAAATTTACACATTTTGTCATGTTACAACCAAAAACGTTAACGTATTTTATTGGGATTTTATGTGATAGACCAACACACAGTGGCACATAATTGTGAAGTGAGAGGAAAATGATAAATGGTTTTCAAATTTTTTTTTACACATAAATATCTGAAAAGTGTGATGTGCATTTGGATTCAGCCCCCCTGAGTCAATACTTTGTAGAACCACCTTCCACTGCAATTACAGCTGCAAGTCTTTTTGGGTATCTCTACCAGCTTTGCATATCTAGGAGAGTGAAATTTTTGCCCATTCTTATTTGTAAAATAGCTCAAGCTCTGTCAGATTGGATGGAGAGCGTCTGAACAGCAATTTTCAAGTCTTGCCACAGATTTCAATTGGATTTAGGTCTGGACTTTGACTGGTCCATTCAAACACATGAATATGCTTTGAACTAAACCATTCCATTGTAGCTCTGGCTGTATGTTTAGGGTCATTGGCAAAAAATGCAGCGCTAAGAAGTATTAGGAAGTTAGGGTGTAGTGAAACAATTAAGTAAGAGATGCTGTACTGAACAGTAAAGCATATGTGCAAAAACCATAAGTGAAATTAAATTAACAAACACAGTATAAAGTGTCCACATATGGAAAATGGATGATTCCAAACTCAAATTAATAAGAGGAACTGGTATGGACCAAAAAATGATGTGAAACTAGAAAATAAAGTCAATGGTGCACGGTGTGGATCTGTGACTGTGAGTCAACAACGGGGTACAGAACTTCCGTAGCTGTAAACCAACATCTCGATATGGGGCATCAGAATGAAAACATCAGGAAGTAAGATAAGATGGGTACTCTTACCAGATGACGTGGACTCCACTGTCATATGACATGGAGTCAATGGTGCATGGAGCCAAACCTAGGCTGGAAAACGATATCCGGAACGGTGGAACCTCTGTCTCACTTCTCGACTTCTCTGGTGGGGTGAAGAAACATCAGGAAGGGCCGCCAACTGGATATCAGCCAATAGACCTCAAGGATGTGTTCCAAGGAGAAGCCGGGGACAGATTTGATCCAGACCCCGTGATGGAAGTAGGGCTACTGGAAGGCAGTTTCTTGCATCGGGGTAATATGCAAATAAAAAATAAAAAGCTTCTGCATAGTGCAGGTAAACCAGGGATTTTCATTGTGTTCACTTTTATCCATTTTTTGTATGGTATTTTTAGAAATAAAAATCCCTGGGTTTACCTGCACTATGCAGAAGCTTTTTATTTTTTATTTGCATATTACCCCGATGCAAGAAACTGCCTTCCAGTAGCCCTACTTCCATCACGGGGTCTGGATCAAATCTGTCCCCGGCTTCTCCTTGGAACACATCCTTGAGGTCTATTGGCTGATATCCAGTTGGCGGCCCTTCCTGATGTTTCTTCACCCCACCAGAGAAGTCGAGAAGTGAGACAGAGGTTCCACCGTTCCGGATATCGTTTTCCAGCCTAGGTTTGGCTCCATGCACCATTGACTCCATGTCATATGACAGTGGAGTCCACGTCATCTGGTAAGAGTACCCATCTTATCTTACTTCCTGATGTTTTCATTCTGATGCCCCATATCGAGATGTTGGTTTACAGCTACGGAAGTTCTGTACCCCGTTGTTGACTCACAGTCACAGAGCCACACCGTGCACCATTGACTTTATTTTTTAGTTTCACATCATTTTTTGGTCCATACCAGTTCCTCTTATTAATTTGAGTTTGGAATCATCCATTTTCCATATGTGGACACTTTATACTGTGTTTGTTAATTTAATTTCACTTATGGTTTTTGCACATATGCTTTACTGTTCAGTACAGCATCTCTTACTTAATTGTTTCACTACACCCCAACTTCCTAATACTTCTTAGCGCTGCATTTTTTTCCCAGTTACCAGTTATTGTTTGTCACAATGTATGCAGCTGCTGGCTCACATATATTTTATTTTTGCTATTAGAGCACAGTGTTTTTATATTCTCTTGTTTAGGGTCATTGTCCTGGTGGAAGGTGAACCTCCGCCCCAGTTTCAAGTCTTTCGCAGACTCTAACAGGTTTTCTTTTAAGATTGTCCTGTATTTGGCTCCATCCATCTTCCCATCAACTCTGACCAGCTTCCCTGTCCCTGCTGATGAAAAGCATCCCCACAACATGATGCTGCCACCACCATGTTTCAGGGTGGGGATGATGTGTTCAGGGTGATGTGCAGTGTTAGTTTTCTGCCACATAGTGTTTTTATTTTTGGGCCAAAAAGTTCAATTTTGGTCTCATCTGACCAGAGCACCTTCTTCCACGTGTTTGCTGTGTCCCCCTACATGGCTTCTTGCAAGCTGAACTTCTAATAGCTCTCTTTCAACATTGACCTTCTTGCCACTCTTCCATTAAGGCCAGATTTGTGGAGTGCACGACCAATGGTTGGCCTGTGGGCAGATTCTCCCAACTGAGCTGTGAATCTCTGCAGATCCTCCAGAGTTACCATGAGCCTCTTGTCTGCTTTTCTGATTAATGCTCTCCTTGCCCAGTCGGCCATGTCTTGGTAAGTTTGCAGTTGTGTCATACTCCTCCCATTTTTGGATGAGGGATTGAACAGTACTCCGTGAGACGTTCAAAGCTTGGAATATTTTTTTTTTTTTTTTTAATAGCCTAACTCTGCTTTAAACTTACCCACAACTTTATATCGGACTTGTCTGGTGTGTTCCTTGGACTTCATGATGCGGTTTGTTCACTAAGGTTGTCTAACAAACCTCTGAGGGCTTCACAGAACAGCTATATTTATACTGAGATTAAATGACACACATGTGGACTATTTACCAATTGGTTCCACTTGATTTTAGTTTAGGGGTATCAGAGTAAAGGGGGCTAAATACAAATGTACGCCACACTTTTTAGCTATTTGTAAAAAAAAAATGTAAAAACCATTTATCATTTGCCTTCCACTTCACAATTATGTTCCACTTTGTGTTGGTCTATCACATAAAATCCCTGTCACATCCCCACAGCTCAGGCGGACAAATTCCTCCACGATATCCCCCTACCGCAGGTAGCACAGGAACATATAGAGCTGATGGAGGATGACTTCACAGAGGGAGAAGTCGTGGTAGCAATTAAAAGCTTGAATCCTACAAAAGCAACTGGTCCAGACGGCTTTACTGGCCATTACTATAGAAAATATGCAGACATATTGACACCACATCTATGCTCCTTTTTCAACACATTGAGAAGGGGGGCTCCCTTAGCCACACAAGAAAACGCTGCCTTCATGCATGCAATTCCCAAATCAGGGAAGGACCATGGGGACCCCGCCAACTATCGCCCGATCTCGCTCATTATCGTGGACCTTAAATTGTTGACCAAAATCTTAGCGACTAGAGTTTGTGTACATCCAGACCAGGTAGGATTTGTTCCCAACCAGCAGGCCCTCGCCAAATCAGAAGGGTGATAGATATAATAGCAGCGCTTCATTCAAGTTGGGACAATCAAGGCAAACGCAAGGGTATGCTATTGTCATTAGACCTTTGTAAAGCGTTCGACTCTGACGTAGGATTACATACACTATGCATTGAAAAGATATAGATTTGGGCCTAATCTTATGACTACATTACAGACATTGTATAGCACACCTACTGCTAGACTCCTGATAAAAAGGATATAGATCACACACCATAGATATACACAGGGGGACACGACAAGGCTGCCCTTTATCTCCCATATTATTTATAATGGCACTAGAACCCTTGGCAATCAAATTAAGAAACCACCCAGATAAAAAAGGCATATACTGTGGAGATAGGGAGCACAAATGTGCCCTCTTTGCTGACGATATTTTAATCCTTCTTTCATCGCCAGTAACGTCACTGCCTAATTTGTATCAAACCTTACGTCATTTCACAGCTTTCTCAGGTCTTACGATTAATAATTCAAAATCAGAAGCTTTAAGCCTTACATTGAGCCAGAGACGGTGAAATTAATACAAAATTCATTCCAGTTCAAGTGGCAAAGAGAAGCTCTCCCATATTTGGGAATCTCTAACTCCTTTCCTACAGACCCTATATCAGGCCAACTATCCTCTATATAGAAAACTGACAGCGGACCTTTTAAGATGGGCCAACAATCCACCATTGTGGTTCGGCAGACTGTACTCTCTTGCCGAGACTGTTGTATTTGTTTAGAACACTTCCGATTGCAATCCACAAACCCGATATTAAAGTACTACAGAATAAGATTATGAAATTCATCTGGGGGGGATTTCCTGATATCAGGGATGGTGGCAACTCCTATGACCTATTTGGATGGTATTCTCCTCTTTATATTGGGGGGGATAAAAGGCCCACGGTGAATAGGCGCACCCTCTATACAACCAAAATGAGGGGGGACCTGGGGGTTCGGGATCTTGCCAAATATTTTGAGGCAGCACAGCTATCCCAATTAATCCATTCCCACTCCTTGCAAATTCAACCATCTTGGATGAAAATCAAATTGTCTCTCCACCCCACTAAACCGATTATTCACATGATGTGGCTACGCATGAGAGATAGACCAATTATAATGTGCCCTACATTATCCTTTTCACTAAGTCTAGTGCAATGCCAAGCTGCTGCTAATAAAGCAAACAGAATATTGGCATGCATTAAAAGGGGGATCAACGCAAGAGATAAAACGATAATTCTCCCACTCTATAAGGCTCTGGTCCGGCTGCACCTGGAGTATGCTGTCCAGTTCTGGGCACCAGTCCTCAGGAAGGATGTACTGGAATTGGAGCGAGTACAAAGAAGGGCAACAAAGCTAATAAAGGGTCTGGAGGATCTTAGTTATGAGGAAAGGTTGCAAGCACTGAACTTATTCTCTCTGGAGAAGAGACGCTTGAGAGGGGATATGATTTCAATTTACAAATACTGTACTGGTGACCCCACAATAGGGATAAAACTTTTTCGCAGAAGAGAGTTTAATAAGACTCGTGGCCACTCATTACAATTAGAAGAAAAGAGGTTTAACCTTAAACTACGTAGAGGGTTCTTTACTGTAAGAGCGGCAAGGATGTGGAATTCCCTTCCACAGGCGGTGGTCTCAGCGGGGAGCATTGTTTCAAGAAACTATTAATCACCTGAATGACCGCAACATACAGGGATATATAATGTAATACTGACACATAATCACACACATAGGTTGGACTTGATGGACTTGTGTCTTTTTTCAACCTCACCTACTATGTAACTATGTAAGTCTATGGGACAGATTGCTGAAGCCTTATGCATTCCGATCCACCCATTCTCCCCTAGCCCCGTTGACTGGTAATCCCCATTTCACTCCGGGTCTTAGTCCTCAAGAGTTCGCATGGTGGACTAACAAGGGCTGGATGCGTATTGCCGATATGTGCGACCACAAAGGTATCTAATCGAAACATACCCTAATAGAAAAATATCAACTCCCTAACATGGAATTATATCATTACCTTCAGATGCATCATATGAAGGCTTTACAGCGTACAAATGATATCACAACTTCCACCCCAATGGAATACCTGTGCAGGTCCTTCGATAAGCATACAGGCCACATCTCGAAAATATACAGTATTTTGTCCTCAAAGTCAGAAAAAACATTTTATATGAACAAGTGGGAACAGGATATAGAGGCAATGATGGAAATTGACTAATGGGTTAAAATTGCACGATTTGCCTCAAAATCATATATCAACACCTCGCTGATAGAGGTGAATTATAAAGTTCTACTGCGATGGTACATGGTACCAGTGAGAGTGGCAACATATGTCCCAGGCACCTCCCCTCTATGTTTCAGGGGATGTGGAATAAAAGGCACAGTATACCATATATGGTGGACATGCCCTAAAGTCAGGCGATTTTGGCTACGCATTTATAATTTTATCTACTCACTAACCCAGGTAAATCTAACTAAATCACAACAGGCGCTGTTGGGAAACCAAATAGAGGGAGTACCAGGGCACATATCATTTATCTTTACGGCGTCCAGGATAACGGTAGTTAGATCCTGGAGAGCGCCCATTATCCCCTTCGACTTGGTAAAAGCGAAGTTGTCGTGGATCATGATCTATGAACGCCTCTCAGCGATATTACTGGATAAACAACCAGTCTTTAATAGGGTCTGGGAAACAGGAAACATGGTTAAAATATCTGTCTGAACGCTTATGAGCCATTAGAATAGCTAAGTAGAGAACAACAGGGGTGCACCCCCCACCCCTCCTCCTTATTTCTCTCTCTTCTTTTCGTTCTTCTTCCTTCCTTCCTTTCCTTTGTAAGTTTTCTCTCCTAGAATCTCGTACGAGAGATCAGTAAGTGGAAAAAGGTCACATGTTACAGGGCCCTCCCCTTCATCTTAATGAAGCCAAAAGAAAGGACAGGGACCCAAGAGATAACTCGCGCGCCATAACCCGTCCCACCCCCCGCTTTATTTTTTTTTTCCTTTTATGAGATTCACCTCCTTGTTTTTTGCCGGTTACTTTTCCTTGTCACTCATTACATGCTACAAGTTATTTATATAGTTTGTCAAGTTGAAGTATAAAGCAATAAGAAACACAACAAACATCTTTGGTAGAGTATACCTAACTGTTCACATATTTAGTACTTTAAGACATTGTGTATATGGAAAGGCTGATCTCATGAGAACAATACTTTGCCTTGAAAACCTGTCTGGTTTAAATGTTAATAAAAGCTATTGGAAAAGAGATATATGAGAGGTCTGGGGTCCCCCCATCCACAGCGTGATCCCATAGAAGGTGGTTGGTGGGACTCTCGCCTACCCTCTTCTCTCCAGCACACCAATAAGTAGTTGTGACAATCCTAAGGGCAATATATTCTTAAACAGTTATAATTCCAAGTAATGATATTCTCAATAATGCCTAACCATATTTGTATTGAGTTCAGTCAAAGTTGGATGTAGTTACTTAATCACCCATGGTACACTAACGATCGTGACACTTGTGTTTGCATTATATTTTCTTAATGCCTCGTAGGCCGTGTTGGCCACGATGTGCTTCTATTTTCAGTGTTTTCAGAATGTATCCTGTATTTCCACCTGTTAGAATCAATAAATACTATTGAAAGAGAAATTCCTGTCACATAACATCCACAAGCTCCACGATGTCATCATGGAGGAGGATTGGAAGAGGACTCCAGTGGCAACCTGTGAAGCCCTGGTGAACTCCATGCCCAAGTGGGTTAAGGCAGTGCTGGAAAAATAGGGTTTTTAAATTAGCTTACCTGTAAAAATCCTTTTCTTGGAGTACATCATAGGACACAGAGCCTCAAGTAATTACTTGGTGGGTTATGGGCCTACCTTCAGGTGTTGACACTGGTATAACCAATACAGGAAGTTGACTCCCCTATATAACCCTTCCTCCTTCCAGGAGTCCTCAGTTTTTGTAGCCAAGCAATATACTCTCACCCCATAAAACAGAGGGGCGGGAGCTCTGTGTCCTATGATGTACTCCAAGAAAAGGATTTTACAGGTAAGCTGTTTTAAAAATCCTATTTTCTTTATGGTACATCATAGGACACAGAGCCTCAAGTAATTACTTGGTGGGATGTCCCATAGCAATGCTACTTCAGGGGAGGGAGACACCCCGTAGGGCACCCCGAGACCTTGAGGAATTATACTGCTGCTTGCAGCACACTGCGCCCGAAGGTGATATCCTCATTCCATTTTACACCTACTTAGTAAAATTTTGTAAATGTATGCACTGAAGACCAAGTTGCGGCCTTGCAGATCTGAGACATGGAGGCCTGGTGACGTACTGCCCAAGAAGCACCAACCGCTCTGGTAGAGTGCGCCTTAACTTGAAAAGGGGGAATCTTTCCCTTTAAATCATAAGTTCGCATTATAATTTGCCAAATCCACAGTGGATTTTGACGGTGCCTGTCCTTTTTTTAGGACCCTCTGGCAGAATAAATAAGACGTCAGTCTTACGAATCTGAGCAGTTTTCTTTAAATAGATCTTCACTGCTCTCACCACATCAAGACAATGTAGTGACTTTTCTTCCTTGGAACATGGTTTTGGAAAAAACGATGGCAGGACAATATCTTCATTCAGATGAAAGCCTGAAACCACTTTTGGCAAAAAGCCTGGACGAGAGCGTAACACCACTCCGTCCTCATGAATAATCAAATATGGCTCTTTACAGGAAAGAGCAGCCAATTCTGAAACCCTCCTTGCTGAGGATATAGCAACCAAAAAGATCAGCTTCCTAGTCAGAAGGACTAAGGGAACAAGCTGTAATGGTGTGAATGGCGGTTTTTGTAACACTGACAAAACTAAATTCAAGTCCCAAGGGCTTAAGGGTGATTTAACTGGCGGAATAATCCGCATCACTCCTTGCATGAAACCCCCGGACTAAAGAAAGTGTAGCAAGTGGTCTTTGAAATAAAATTGATAAGGCTGAGACTTGGCCCTTAATAGTACTCAGGGCCAACTTCATCTCTACGCCTACTTGTAGAAAGGCAAGAATTCTGCCTCTAATATATCTCCGAGGGTGCTAACCCTTGGAATTACACCAGGAAACATAAGCTTTCCAGACTCTATAATATATAGCTCAAAAAGCTGGCTTCCTAGCATTAAAGTAGAAATAACTGCCCTGGAAAGCCCACGTCTTTTTAGAATGTGGGTCTCAATAGCCAGGCCGTTAAATTTAGCATTCATAAAGTAGGATGGAATATCGGCCCCTGTGAGAGCAGGTCTGGCCTTAGTGGAAGGGACTACAGATCCTCCACTGCCATCTTTACGACCTCTGCATACCATGACCTTCTAGGCCATGCTGGTGCTGCCAGAATTAAAGGTTTTCTTTCCAGCTTGATCCTGCAAAGAAGTCAAGGCAGCAACTGAATAGGGGGAAATGCATAGATCAGTAAAAGCTGATCCCACAGTATCAACGCATCTGTTCTGCATGCGAATAGATCCTTTGTTGTGGACACAAAGTTGACTAACTATGTTGCACTGGATGCTAGAAGATCTACATCCAGAGTCCCCCATCCTTGACAAACAGCCCGAAAAATGTCGGGGTGAATAGACCATTCCCCTGGGAATAATCTGCTGGCGGCACATGTAGTGCATGAGCCAATTCTCTATTCCCGGAATGAAGACTGCTGATGGGCACAGAATATTTCTTTCTGCCCAAGTTAGAATATGGTTCACTTCTCTCTGCACTGAGAGATTCTTGGTGCCCCTTTTGGTGATTGATATAGGCCACAGCCGTGGCATTGACGGATTGGATCCTGTCGGGACAATCCCTTAACCTGGAAGTCCAGGCTTTTAGAGCCAGACGCACTGCCCGAATCTCTAGGATGTTGATGGCTCTTCCGGTTCTTGAACACTGTCCTTGGACAGTTGTCTTCTCTGTCATTACCACTTTCCAGAAAAGTGGTTTGAAGTGTTTACCCTTTAGAACATTCTTTAGTAACCACCATTTGAGGCTTTGGGACACCCTTGGGGACAGCCGCATTAGCAAGTCCAAAGCTTGGATCGTTTTGTACCAAGAAAATAGAATACTGTTTTGCAACAGTCTCGAATCGAACTGGGCAAAGGGAACTGCTTCGAATGAAGCCACCATCCTTTCTAACAACCTCATGCAAAGGTGAATGGAGGGACCTCCTTTTGACCTAACCATCCGCACCAACTCTTTTATAGAGTGGTGTTTTTTTTTTCTGGGCAAGAAGACCCTTTTTCTGGGCTGTATCTATGATCATACCCAAATACTGCAGCCCTTTTTTAGTAATTTTAATGGAGACTACTAGGTTGAGAACGCAACCCAGACCTTTCCAGGTAACTGGTTGTAATGCGTACACCTTACTCCGAACAGCGATTGGTCTATTAGCAATAGATCGTCTAGGTATGCCAAGACTGTTTAAGCCCTGTGCCCTTGACCTGGCTACAGGTGGGGCTAGCACTTTTGTGAACGCTCGAGGTGCTGTAGCTAGCCCGAAGAGCAAGGCTATAAACTGAAATGCTGCTGTTCTACTTCGAACCGCGGAAACCTTTGGTGAGCGGGAAATATATGGACATGCAGATATGCATTCCTGCATGCAGATATGCATGCTGATGCATCCTTGATGCTGATGCAGGATAGAAACTACTGACTTGATCGAAAGGAGCGGATCTTCAGGAACTGATTTAGATTCTTTTAGATCTAGAATGGATCTGTTGAATTTCCACATGAAAAAGGCAGTGAAGGTTCCAAGGAACCTAAGAAAAAACAGAACTATCAGCTGACTCTACTAGAGGTAGCTTGAAAGAGGCACAAATCATCTCTGTAAGAGGTTTGTACCAGCAATTTCTCAGATTACGAGGCTGAAAAAAAGTTCAACTCTAGTTGTCTCCTCTGCAGAGGAGTACTCGGTTTGGCTTTCTTCCCGATTACCTGAGGGTAATCCTTCATCCTCTACCCACTGATCCCTTGATAAGGGATCTCAGGTGGGGGAGGGGGGTCTAACACGCTTCCCATCCTTGGATAGCGGATGTGATTAAAGTCGCTAATTTTCCTTCTAAGCCCTGCAGGGCGGAGGAAAAACGCATCTTTAATCATGTATACAGGGGCTGAATATTTTCTCCTCTTAGGCTCAGTTTCCACTATTGCAACCCCAAAGTTGCATGATTTTACCGTGATCTTTTGCCGCCGAGAATATGTTGGGGCTCTATTTTGATGCAACAGGAAGCAATGCCTGTGTATTCTAGAGGTCTATGGACCTCAAGTCGCATCAAAGTGGCACCAAAGTAGTGCAGAGACTACCTTGAAGTCGCACAGATCTGAACAGTACTCCTTGGAAATCATGCCCTAGAGTCTGACGGTGGAGGCCGTCACCGCTGCCTAGAGGCAGCTGCCCCTGCGCAGGGGAAGGAATCTGTTTAGGTGACTTGTCCAAGGTCACAAGGAGCCAACGTGAGGACGAGGTCCCACGTCTTTCAGGAAGCCTCCCATGGCTACGCTGGCCGTCAGAGTAGTTAACCTGTGAGGAGTGGCTCCTTCACTAGTGAACGCCAACATGTGGATCTGAACCCATGTCTGTCAGGAAGTTTCCCATGGCTGCACTGGCCGTCAGAGTACTTAACCTGTGAGCTGTTGTGGCTTCACTTTAAATAAAAGGACATTTATACCTTCTACTGGACAAAAGAGCTTTACTGCTAGAAATCATTTGGGTATTTCACCAAACCTTCCCCAATGAAAAGGGAAACTAGTTAGTTAGACACCCTTTTTTGCAAGATGCTTCGGCTGACCAACCCTTTTAACCACAGGGTTCTAAGCATGTGTCTTAGCACAAGCACAAGGCGAGACGCCTGGTGGATAGGGTCTTTTATGGCATCTATGGCGAAACATAGCGCCATTGGTAGGAGGATTTTAACAAAAAAATTCCAACTCCTTATCTGTTGGATGCTTAAGCAATTATGCATCTTTATTGATGCTGGAAATCGCAGCGTCTGCTGGTGCTTTCCAACCTTTGTGAATTTTTCCTCCATGATAGAGAACTGAGAAACTCTTTGGAGGGAAAAAAATGCTTATCCAGATGATCCCATTCAGCATAAATAAGCGCTGTAAAAGGTTTTTTTTTTTAAAACAAAGAAGGGACCTGGACTTTCAGCTTACTCTGTTAGGAGTAGTATAAAAAGTGGAGTGAACCATCTCTGTAAGGGGGAGGGGAATTTTTATCAGCAGTGTTTGTTAAGCTCCTAGTTTTAAAGGAAGACTTCACTTTATACAAAAAAATGCAAATGGCTGGTTTTGTATGTTCATAAACTACTGCTGTAACTCCTTTAGATCCCTCAGAATAGGAACACCATCTGTTCAATTAAGAACTCCCCTCTGGCTGCAGGGACCACACAAATTATATATATATATATATATATATATATATATATATATATATATATATATATATATATATGTATTTTTTTAGAGAAGGCATAGGTGGGCTTTTTACAGTTCCTAGGCTTCTCCCCTTACCTTATCCTCGCTGCAGGATACTGCTGATTTAACAGACAGATCCAACTTTCACCCATCACGGCGGGCAGCGTAGTTAAACCTTTAAAGACTGGGGCCCTTTTTAATAGGGGTTCTGCTCCTTTGGACCTGTATAGCACCCCTCAGGAACAACTTTAGGTAATATGAAAAACCAAAAAGAGTCCTGGTTCCTAGGGTCCAGCTCTCAAAGAGAAGCTTACAGGCAAAACCTCGTTCTTCAATGCGAGACCCAGGTACCATCCTATGGCTTCAGTGGCGAGGATGGATCCGGTTGTGGAAGTTTTTTTAAATCCAGCATGGATCCCTCCCTGGAGCTCCTCAGAGCACATTTTCACTCGTGACCAACACCTTAGACACTGGCGAAAAAACTGAGGACTCATGGAAGGAGGAGGGGTTATATAGGGGAGTCAACTTCCTGTATTGGTTATACCAGTGTCAACACCTGAAGGTAGGCCCATAACCCACCAAGTAATTACTTGAGGCTCTGTGTCCTATGATGTACGATAAAGAAATAATTGTGGCTACACAAAATATTGACACTTTGGGCCCAATTTGGACATTTTTACTTAGGGGTGTACTCACTTATGTTGCCAGCGGTTTAGACATTAATGGCTGTGTATTGAGTTATTTTGAGGGGACAGCAAATTTACACTGTTATACAAGCTGTACACTCACTACTTTACATTGTAGCAAAGTGTAATTTCTTCAGTGTTGGCACATGAAAAGATATAATAAAATATTTAGAAAAATGTGAGGGGTGTACTCACTTTTGTGGGGTATTCTACCTCCCCGGATACACCGACAGAATAGCAGGAAGCATCCCATCCCACAAACCTTTAAAGCGCATCATGGCAAGCTGTGTAGGTGTCAGACCGGCCCTTAGCAACCAATGTCATCGGTTGGCAGGACGCGGCCAGGCGTCCCACACAGCTTTCCCAGTGTCTATAGCAGCTGCATGCATACTTGAGACAGCTAACTGGCACCGCTGTCATCAAAAAAAGTTTAACTGGTGGCAAGAATAATCTTACCAGATGCCTGCTTAGTTGGGGAAGGTTTTGGTCATTTTGCTGCAGAACCCTAGGGTGCTGCAGAACACAGGTTGAGAACGCTGGGTTAAACTAAATGTCATTAAGCAGGGGTTTGCCAACTTTGGGTCAGAGCGAACTACTACACACACAAAGATCTGAATAAGACTTGACTATCATAAGTATCCATGTATGGTCTTAGAGTTTGGCTAAGGGCCGGTTCACACCAAAAGGCATGCAGTACCGTGCGCAGGCTTTGCAGCCCAATTAATTGAATGGGCCGCAAAACGCACTGGAACACAGAAAAAGTAGTGCAAGCACTACTTTTTATGAACACACTGCACCAAACCGCATTTGGGGTGCAATTAATTCATTGGCACCCGCACACACTAACAAGAGCATTTATGTAGTGTGGGAAATGCACATCTCTCGCATCATGTTTTGGTTTGAACCAGCCTCAAAATCCTATAAAATTTTGTGGACAGCTTAATCCACACGTTAGAAAAATTCAAATCAAAGTGTGCAACAAAAAAAAAAAAAAGGAAGTTTTACTAGCATGTAAAATTTACTTATGCATACACCATAGATTATAGGCTTGCACCTTCAGGTGATCAGGCACTGGCAAGCTTTTGAGGACACACCTTCTAGAGTTACTTCCCTATAACCTACTCCGTGAGTCTTAGTTTGGTGGCAATCAATGCAAAATAAGTAGAATTGAGGGAGGGTGGCCTGTGTATTGTACTGCACACCAAGATATAAAGGTTACAGAGAAGTCAAAATTGACTCTAATGCCTGTGACTACATCCA
Organism: Lithobates clamitans; assembly: GCA_037952925.1. NCBI lineage: Eukaryota > Metazoa > Chordata > Amphibia > Anura > Ranidae > Lithobates > Lithobates clamitans. The sequence continues at coordinate 2,546,258 of JBBGZY010000247.1, forward strand.
GGCTATGCAGAGAGATTTCCTTGTGCTCTGCTTCTAAGCTTCCAAAGGATAGCAGAACAAACGTCTTCATTGAGGTGGAATTCTGAAGCCACCTTTGGAAGAAAAGATGGCCTTGGGCGTAATACGTTGGGCGTTGTAAAGTATAAGGAAAGGTTCTTTACAGGAAAGGTCTGTCAATTCAGAAACAAGTCTGACAGATGACATAGTCACCAAAAAGGCTACTTTGCTAGCAAGAATCTAAGGTGGTATCTCTGATGGGAAGAGTGGTTTCTGTAAAGGCAGAGAAAACTAAACAAAAACACTAAGGTGCGGCTTTAATCAATCTATCAAGCAATATTGCATTAAAAACTAATGTATATACCTGTTAACACTCCTATCTCAGTAAACATATGTATTTTCTGAGCAAATGAAAACATGGAATATAAATAATCAAAAATAAAGGTGTCTTTTCAGAAAAACGTCTTGTATTAGATAGTCTTTTCTTTCTATGATCCTTCCCATCAACCAATATTGTGCAAGCCACCACTACTTCACACCAGGGGCGGATCCAGGGGGGGGCAACGGGGCAATTGCCACCCCCGAGAAATCTGTTGCAGGCTGGGCAGGTGAGCTCCGCAGCGAGTGGCTCCAAGGGCGGGCGGCTCCACCACAGGTGGATAAGAGAGCGGGCAGCTCCGTGTGAGGGCGGGCAGGCAGGCGGGAGAGAGAGCGGATTGGCCGGGCTGCCGGGTGGCTCTGTGTGTGGATGGGCGGGTGAGACTGAGGCTGAGCAGGCTAGGTGTGTGTGTGTGTGTGTGGGGGGGTGGCTGGCCAATCAGCGAGCCGACAGGCAGGGGAGCAGAGAGATGACATCATCTCTCACCGTCCCCACATCTCTTCATTAACTTCCGCCCTCACTGTGCAGGTAGCGTGGGCAGCAGGGAGATTACATTATCTCTCTGCTGCCTGTCTCTGGTACAAGGAAACAAGAAACAAGCAAACCACCACCTGGCACGTGACAATTCACATCTAGTGGCAGATGACGTGGCAAGTGACAATCCGCATCTAGTGGCATATGACGTGGCAAGTGACAATCCGCAATGTGTGGCATATGACGTGGCAAGTGACAATCCGCATCTAGTGGCAATTGACGTGGCAAGTGACAATCCGCAATGTGTGGCATATGACGTGGCAAGTGACAATCTGCATCCAGTGGCAGGTGACAATCCGCAGTGTGGCATATGATGTGGCAAGTGACAATCAGCATCTAGTGGCAATTGACGTGGCAAGTGACAATCCGCAATGTGTGGCATATCACGTGGCAAGTGACAATCTGCATCCAGTGGCAGGTGACGTGGCAAGTCACAATCCACAAGGTGTGGCAAGTCACAATCCGCATCTAGTGGCAGCTGATGTAGCAAGTGACAATCTGCAACATGTGGCAGGTGTCAATCTGCATCTGGTGGCAGGCAAGTGACAATCCACAAAATGTGACAGGCGACGGTGGCAAGTGACACGCTCGGGGTTCCCACTGATTCTGCATTATGGTGAGTTGAATGATTTCATTTTATATTACAATGTATTAATAGAAATAATGTGCTTCAATCATCCTGACACCATAACAACCATGGTGCTGGGATGATTAAAGCACCAACAGCCATTTCCCCGATAAATTGTCCGCAAAAAAAATGTATTTTCTGGCAGTGCCCCTCCCGAGACTAGGCTCTGGATCCGCCCCTGCTTCACACCGCAGTGTTGCCCCCCACCATATGCAATCTCACCTGATGGTTTTGACCCACATATATACGCTAGATCAAAAAAGGCATTTGTCCCTTTACATGGGATCCTCATATATTCCTCTGCACCAACAGGAATCTTTAAACTGGATACCACTCCAATAGGTAACCGATTTCACCTTTATCCTCTGCTTGCAGTATACATGTCACTATTACTTTAAATCTTCAGCCAACCTCATGCAGACAAAAAAAAAAAAAAAACTATAGCATTTTACCTTTTTAAAACATTCCAAAACCCTATAAAAAAAAAAAAAGGAATACACACACACACATTCTATAGGTGCTAAACCACAGCAGTGAATACAGGCATATACAGTAATAAAAAAAACACTCCAGAGAATTTTACACACAGTAGTTACATAGAAAGCTCTAGTTCAGCACTCCATGCATGACAATGTCATCCAAGCCCTGTCCCTATGCACTTCGCCACCAGGTCACATGATTTCATAAGCCTGATGAACAGGACTGTAGAACAAAGTGCACTCCTGTGATCCCAGGGTAAGTAGGTCCAAAGGAGCTTGTTCACACATGTAATATACAGTGGAGACGGAAAGTACTCAGACCCCCTTAAATTTTTCACTCTGTTATATTACAGCCATTTGCTAAAATCATTTAAGTTCATTTTTTTCCTCAATGTACACACAGCACCCCATATTGACAGAAAACACATAATTGTTGACATTTTTGCAGATTTATTAAAAAAGAAAAACTGAAATATCAAATGGTCCTAAGTATTCAGACCCTTTGCTCAGTATTTAGTAGAAGCACCCTTTTGATCTAATACAGCCATGAGTCTTTTTGGGAAAGATGCAACAAGTTTTTCACACCTGGATTTGGGGATCCTCTGCGATTTCTCCTTGCAGATCCTCTCCAGTTCTGTCAGGTTGGATGGTAAACATTGGTGGACAGCCATTTTTAGGTCTCTCCAGAGATGCTCAATTGGGTTTAAGTCAGGGCTCTGGCTGCGCCATTCAAGAACAGTCACGGAGTTGTTGTGAAGCCAATCCTTCGTTATTTTAGCTGTGTGTTTAGGGTCATTGTCTTGTTGGAAGGTAAAACTTTGGCCCAGGCTGAGGTCCTGAGCACTCTGGAGAAGGTTTTTGTCCAGGATATCCCTGTACTTGGCCGCATTCATCTTTCCCTCAATTGCAACCAGTCGTCCTGTCCCTGCAGCTGAAAAACACCCCCACAGCATGATGCTGCCACCACCATGCTTCACTGTTGGGACTGTATTGGACAGGTGATGAGCAGTGCCTGGTTTTCTCCACACATACCGCTTAGAATTAAGACCAAAAAGTTCTCTCTTGGTCTCATCAGAACAGAGAATCTTATTTCTCACCATCTTGTAGTCCTTCAGGTGTTTTTTTTTTAGCAAACTCCATGCAGGCTTTCATGTGTCTGTGAAGTCTGTGCAGTGAAGGAGCCGTGTGGGTGGGAAATTATGAACAGAACAGCGGCAGATAGAAGGTGAACAGGATATATGAGTGATGAGCCTCCAGGGACCATCCAAATGTGCCAAACCACAGAGGATACGTGAAAATGTGGTTAGGTAAAGCACACTGACCTTACAAAGGATAGAAGAGAGGACAGTGTACATTCAGCTTGCTGAGATTTAAAACTACGCAAATCTTTTAGTCTGGAATATTGGGAGCCCCTGAGGAACTTTGGAGATCGCTATATCATCTTTAGTCCAGGTCTATAGTGGATCCATCCGAAGTGCCCTGTCAGGATTCCTTTGCAAACAGGCTTCCCTTGACCCTCTGTAGTGTGGGGTCGTGGGCTTCTGGTAAGCAGCTACCCCTTACTCACCGGTGGTGGATTCCCTGCACAAGTTTATTCTACACTTTGAAGACACCATTTAGTACTGGACTTTTTTTTTTTTTTAAGGGGGCTGGTGTTTTGGCCCCTCTGGCATTATTCCTTTGTGGTCAATTATCATGAACCTCTTTTTTGTGTTTATATTGTCATTGTTATGCTAGCATGACACCTATACACGATTAGGTGGGATATTTAATATCCAGCATTTTTTATTTGCCCATTTATGTTCACATTTGTCAATCCCGGTATTGATCGTTCATTAGATTGGTTAGTGTATGATCATACCATTTAATAATTTGTTTATAGCGCGATTCTAGGTTTTTTAATTTTTTAATTTCATGTGTCTTGCACTGAGGAGAGGCTTGTCGGGCAACTCTGCCATAAAGCCCCGATGGTTGACTTTCTACAACTTTTGCCCATCTCTCGACAGCATCTCTGGAGCTCAGCCACAGTGATCTTTGGGTTCTTCTCCTCCAATAGCTCAGTTTGGCCGGACGGCCAGCTCTAGGAAGGGTTTTGGTTGTCCCAAACTTCTTCCATTTAAGGATTATGGAGGCCACTGTGCTCTTAGGTATCCTTAAGTGCAGCAGAAATTTTTTTTTGTAACCTTGGCCAGATCTGTGCCTTGCCACAATTCTGTCTCTGAGCTCTTCAGGCAGTTCCTTTGACCTCATGATTTTAATTTGCTCTGACATGCACTGTGAGCTATAAGGTCTTATATAGACAGGTGTGTGGCTTTCCTAAACAAGTCCAACCAGTATAATCAAACACAGCTGGACTCAAGTGAAGGTGTAGAACCATCTCAAGGACGATCAGAAGAAATGGACAGCACCTGAGTTAAATATATGAGTGTCACAGCAAAGGGTCTGAATACTTAGGACCATATGATATTTCAGTTTTTTTTTTAATAAATATGCAAAAATGTCAACAATTCTGTGTTTTTCTGTCAATATGGGGTGTTGTGTGTACATTGAGGAAAAAAAATGAACTTAAATGATTTTAGCAAATGGCAGCAATATAACAGAGTGAAAAATTTAAGGGGGTCTCAACACTTTCCGTCCCCACTGTATGTTGATGTGTGTAACAACTTTGGACATAGATGACAACACATGTCAACATTATGAAGCACATCAAAACTGAATCTAAAAACAGTGCAATACAAGAGCACAAGTGTTAAAGGATAAGCAAACCGTTCTGAAAATGTTACACCCATATTTAGGGTGTAACATGTTCAGCAACTGCCTGCTCCCCTCTGACAGCGGGCCGGGAATCTTCTTGCAGCACTTGCTGCCACAATTCAAAAAGATCCCTGTGTATGAATATACTACAAGTACCATCCAGCCTTTGCAGCTGATGATTTGTAGTTCTTAACCACTAGTCGACCAGCCGCCGCAGTTATACTGCAGCAGGTTGGCACAGCTGCGCAAATCGGTGCAGCTGTACGTCGCAGCAAGTGCACACCACGTGTCTTTGGAGCCTAGGCATGTGCCCACCAGGCACCCGCGAGTCGCTCGTGACAGAGCGAGAACTGGTATCTGTGTGTGTAAACACACAAATCCCGGTTCTCTCAGGGGAGAGAAGACAGATTGTGTGTTCATACCAAGTATGAACACCGATCTCTCTCCTTGCAAGTACCATCCCCCTACAGTTCGAACACATCCAGGGAACACAGTTAACCCCTTGATCGCCCCCCTAGTGTTAACCTCTTCCCTGCCAGTGACATTTATACAGTAATCAATGGCCATTTTAAGCTCTGATCGCTGTATAAAAAGTCAATGGTCCCAAAATAGTGTCGATCTGTCCGCCGCAATGTCGCAAAAATTGCAGATCGCCACCATTGCTAGTAAAAGAAAAAAAAAATTATAAAAATGACATAAATTTATCCCCTATTTTGTAGACGCTATAACTTTTGTGCAAACCAATCAATATACGCTTATTGCAATTTTTTTACCAAAAATATGTATAAGAATACACAATCAGCCTAAATTGAGGAAAAAATGTGTTTTCAAAATTGTCGCTCTTTTTGTTTATAGAGCAAACCATAAAAACCGCAGAGGCGATCAAATACCACCAAAAGCTCTATTTGTGGGGGGAAAAAGAAAAAAAAAAAAAGGACAGAAATTTTGTTTGGGTACACTGTCGCACGACAGCGTAATTGTTAAAGTGACGCAGTGTTGGATCTCAAAAAATGGCCTGGTCAGGAAGGGGGCAAATCCTTGTGGAAGTGGTTATCATCAGCGCCCTAGGCAGTTTATTGAGCTTCCTGTCATTTAGTAACTGCCTCCCCAATAAATCTATCTATCTATCTATCTATCTATCTATTTCATTGGGGAGGCCCCCTTCCTGACCAGGCCATTTTTTGCGATCCGGCACTGCGTCACTTTAACAATTGCGCTGTCGTGCGATATATATACCGTATATACTCGAGTATAAGTCGAGTTTTTCAGCACATTTTTTTGTGCTGAAAGTGACCTCCTCGACTTATACTCGAGTCAAGCACTTTTCTGCAGCAAAAAATTTCATTTTCCGAACCAACTTTGGGGCCCCGTATCTCCAGGCCACTTAGTGCTAGGAACCCCATATTTGATGTGCAAACCAGTGGAACTGGTACCATAACATATCCAAAGCTGGAGTTCCTAGCACCAAGTGGCCCCGAGATATGGGGCCCCAAAATCGGTTCGGAAAATGTCACTCTGCTGCAGAAAAGTGCTTGATATTTTCTGAACCGAATTTGGGGCCCCGCATCTCAGGGCCACTTGGTGCTAGGAACCCCACATTTGGTGTGCAAACCCAGTGGAACTGGTACCATAACATATCCAAAGCTGGAGTTCCTAGCACCAAATGGCCATGAGATACGGGGCCCCAAAATCGGTTTGGAAAATGTCATTCTCTGCTGCAGAGAAGTGCTTGACATTTTCTGAACCGAAGTTTGGGGCCCTGTATCTGGGGGCCACTTGGTGCTAGAAACCCAAGCTTTGGAGCTTTTATGGTGCTAGTTCCACTGGGTTTTCACACCAAATTTGGGGTTCCTAGCACTAAGTGGCCCTGAGATATGGGGCCCCAAAGTTGGTCAACTGTGTCCATCTGCAGCAATGTCATTTCGGGACCCTTTGGGTTCAGAGACCCCAAAATTTGCCTGCAGCTAGGGGGCATCTAGGAACCCTTAACTACCGAGTTTGAAGTTCGGGGGACCTATGGCTGCAAATGGGCACAGTGAGGCATGCAAATGGGCATTGTTGACCCTCTTTTCCACTTACAGTAGCTGTGCATTTCTCACCCTCGTCTTATACTCGGGTCAATAAGTTTTTCCCATTTTTTTGTGGTAAATTAGGGCATCGACTTATACTCGAATATATACTATATATATATACATACTATATATACACACTATATATACACACACATGTATATATGTATATATATATATATATATATATATATATATATATATATATATATATATATAATATATATATATATATATATATATATATATATATATATATATATATATATATATAAAGGTGAACGTATTCCTTTTCCACCTTTAAGCTGCATCACGCATCCAAAGATACAGTCCACCTAACTCTTAACAAGAATAAGCAGACAAAAATGGTGCTCCAATGGCGCCTTGAATAGATTACTGGCGATTCTTAGTTAACTCGTGATACCCTTTTAAGGAAACGTATTTTTCTTGGGGTGGCCCCAAGAAATTTAATGAAGTGTGGGATCTCTGGGTTTAAGTCTACTGAATCCCATACGAGACGCAACTTTTTCAATGTTTATTCTTTAAATGTCTGCTGTAATGTTGTTGTCCTTCTCATCTTAAAGTGGTTGTAAACCCTTTACAACCACTTTTTACTACAGGTAACCCTATTATAAGGCTTACCTGTAGCTACCCCGGATATCCCCTGTATCAGCATGTGCCGACATTATCAACACTGAATCAATATCACGTTCGTGCTGTTGCTTCAGCTAGTGTGTCGTTACCGGCGACTTCGGCCAATCACAGCGCCAGAGCCCGCAATACCCGGAAGTAACTCCGGGAGCGATATTGCCGGTCGGAGCTGTGTACTGGGACCGCTGCGGGGGCTTCGATCTAAGGAGAGTATTTCACAATGAGCTAGTATGCTATGCATACTAGCTCATTATGCCTTTGTCTTGCAGGCTTTTTTTTTTGTGTGTTTATAACTACTTTAATCTGACAGGATCATTTCCCTGGTTGCACTGGGTAGCCTGGGAACGCCCGATAGGCCCTGTTTTGTAATCACCTACTTCTTACATACCTTAGGAAAGAGAAGTTATAAAAAAATAAAAAATTATGCTCCTTCAACAGTGACCACTACATAATCCTCAAGCATACTTTTTAGATGTTTCCCTGTAGCTGCATTAGTAAGCAGCAATGCAGGTATACAGATCAAGCGTACACTTTGATTTTATGGGTGAGGTATAGCTTTTTGGTGTGGACACCCCGACCCCAAGGATCAGCTGATTGAGGTTGTAATAACCAATAATTTAGCAGTAAAATATACAGTAAAGTCACAAAACTGGGTGCATCCTTTTAGCTTGGCACCAAAGGAGGAACATTGATCAACTGAAAAAAAAAAAAAAAGACAGACAAATGGGCACATTTACAGTTTATTCACTCTTCACAATTTATAAAAGGCTCTAAAACACATTAGACCCAATCTACCACAGAGGCTGAAAGCAATAAAAACAAATCAGTTTCCACCTGCTTATAAATGGAGGCATTTATTTTTATTTTTTTACAATACTTGTAGGTAAACAGAGGTTACATAACAGTCTGGTTCTCTTTGAGTTATTACTGCAATACTGGGTAGATTATGTAGCTTTATCAAACATTAACATAGTATGCCTGGCACTCCTTGCCCTCCACCTCTAAGAAAGCTAGTGAACACCAAAACAGAGGTAATACACAAGTAATGGTTAGAAGTAAATATTACAAAATGAAAAAAACTTTAGGAATACCGGTATAAAAACATTAATACTGTCTGTTATAAAAACAAGTTTTAAATAGTCACACTGATAAGATTTATACAATACTACATCATGGTATGTAGAGTGATAGGCTCTTAGTCTTTAATAAAATAGCCAGTGAAATATGGAAGGAGTGCCATATAAAAAAGGTTAACACTGTAAAGAACCAAAAAGATTATATATATATATATATATATATATATATATATATATATATATATATATATATATATATATATTCAGATTTTTCTAAAATATACACAATTTATATTGCAATTTAGTGGTCATTTAAAGTTACCTCTGCAGGTCTGCAATGTGGAGGTATTAAATGTAGTCCATAAATGAAGGAAGCTTGGTAAAATAGCTACATACAGCACAGTAGCTACACATCGCCAATCCACCACTAGTGTGACTTACTGTACATGTGAACAATGTGGCAGTCAAACCACACAAAACACAATCTAATGCTCTTGGTGTTCAAAAATTACTCATTTCCTAATGCCATTGTATGTTTACATATTTGTGGTATGTAAAAAAAAAAAAAAAAAGAAGAAAAAAGTGTGTTAACTTGCAATGCGTCAGTGCAGCCCATTCATTTGAGTGGGTTCCCCAGCACACTGAAACACACCAAAAAAGGGGCAAGTACTTTTTTTTAAAAAAATACGTTTTTAAAGACCATACAACACGTTAGTGCGTTACAGTGCACTGTGGTGCACTAAAATGCACATGCGTTTGCAAGTGGCGCTTAGGTGCCATTAGGTGTATATTTTGAATAGTTACATCGGTCCAGCTTAGACCCATATATGTAAGCATGTAGTAAACCTGACTAATCTCCAGAGAATGGAAATCACTGCAGCAGACACTGCTAATACAGCGACTGCCACTAGATTTCAGATCCATGCCAAGTTGCTGCCCTGCTGCAGCACAGGAGGCCACTTGCTTGGCACAGGTACCATTCAGAGAACACTGCATTTTCTCAAAAAATGCAAAGCATTCTTAAATAGAAATAGATGGAGATTGTAACACCATCGCCCTGCTTGTCCCAACTTGTCCAATCAGAAAATTGAATTTTTCTCAATGCATACAAAGCATTTCCTGATTGGATAAGTAGGGCAATGATGTTACAATCTCCATCTATTTCTATTTAAGAATGCTTTGCATTTTTTAAGAAAAAGCAAAGTGTTCTGAATAAAGGTCGCGACAAGCAGGTGACAACCTACGTTCACCAAGCAGCACAGCAACCACAGTGTCTACTACAATGATTTCCAACTTTTTTTTTACAAGCTGGACCAACGTATCTATGTAATATAGCCCATACCTAAGCTTCAACTTCAATAGTCCATGGCACTGCAACATCACAATGTGTAACATGTGTGTTTTCATACACACCCATGCACATTTCCACAGTGCAAAAGGCCTTTGAAATCCCACATATTTTGTAAAAGTGGTGACATTATGAGTGTGCTGTACATTGCCTGTGCAAAGTACAGAGCTGTGTGAGGGACGGCAGGTCCATCCACTACAGGCTGCCTTTAGATCGCTAGAAAACAAAAGTTTTGACAGTGTTCCACCAGTCGCACCGGATTACTGCACAGATCTGGAAGCAATATACATGGCACACGAAGATTGAAGAATACATATGCCTCTTGTATTTAGACAATATGTGATTATCTCAGAGTCCAGCTTATGCCGTATGCATACGTTTATGCCATATGTTATTACATTGGTCATTTATTTGCATGCCTCTTTTTTTTTTATTAAACAGTTTTGAGTGTTCCACCTAATAGATGTGCTACCATTATTGAAGGCAAAACACGTATCAACCTAAAGAGAAGTTGTTTTATCTTAATATTTTTGCATCAAAGTATTCAACCCACAAAAATAAATTTCACATTGCTGTGAAATCAGTTGCACTAATTGTGAATGGTCTTTTCCAAAAAATATCATGTTCAAATGGGGAACAGCTTTTGTGAATTTAGGCTAAAGGGTCCCATTTCTAAAAATGTGGAGTGCAAATACTTACAATCTAGCACAACTCTTAAACTGCATTTTACATACCCCATCCATCCTGTCCATAGGTCATTTATAAATGCTCTTCTATGCTTGTTGTGGCACTATGTATCATTCAAAGATCGCAAAATTTCAGATGCGAGGTTCACAGACTGAATTTATTTCTGAGTCTATTTATAAGGCGACAAAGCCCTGTTTACTTCCATGTCCTAGCAATCTACCTTGCTACGCTAAAATATGCATAATGATTACTACTTGTATTGCATAAGCAAAAGTAGAGGGCACCACTGCTAAAGGGGATAGGGGGAATCTAAGGAAACAGCCTTCGCACACAGTACAACTTTATAAATTCAATAGTTGTTTAACTCACAGTGGCATTTGTTCCACTCACACCATAGCCCGCTTTCATCCCAGACACTTTGAAACGCTGTTCCGTTTCACTCTGTTAAAACCCATTCTGCACAAACATTTCTACAAGAACATTAAACACCATCGCTATTGCTTTCCTAATTCTATAGTGAACTTTATAAAGACACTTTACCCATTTCAGGTCATGGGCAGCATTAATCTACATAGCAGTTGCAACACAGCCCAACACACATGGTGTGAATAAGTGCTTAAAGTTGGACTACACTCACCTTGAATCCAGCGATGTGCCATCCCCGGAACTCCCCGCAGGGGGTTTACCTCTTCAGGAGGGAAAATTCCAGGTCTAGATCCCCGGTCTTGATCAGTGGGAGTTGCGTCCAATTCGGCATTGCCGCATTTGTGCAGTGAGCTGTGCTTGCGCAGCTTACTGTACAAGGTCGGACAGGCAGGTAAGACGCTTTAATGCAGAAGAGACAAAGCATGTCTCTCCTGCATTAAAAATCCTGCCTGTCCTCCAATTTTAAAAGTTGCTTGCCTAAAGTTCCACTTTAAATTATGTCAATCTTTACTAACAGAGTCCTCTTTTCTTTAATATTTTGCCTCTGTTTTTCTTTGCTCACTCTACTGCATCCACTAAAGGAATAGGTGCAGACTGAAAACAAGGGAGGAGATGCAGGAAATTCATAATAATAGTTGCAGACACATGTCCTACAGGTAAAGGGGTGGCATATGGGAATGTATGACTTTGAACACAGCTGAGGAGCAATTCAAAACACTGGCATAGCACTGGGTAAGTCTAAGTGAGATATACTGAATAAATAGACAAGCTGGAGGAATGGTGTATCACTGAGAATTTTAATACCCAGGGAATCTGTCTATGGAGGAAGTGATTTTACTGCTGGTGATGGATCATTTGTTTAAACCATTTCCTTTTTTTTGGAATGTCTGGGCATTTATTGCTATTTATCTAGCTGGGAGTAAAAATTTAAAAAGGAAGTATGGATCTTTAATAACTTAATCTACATGCAATGAAATACTATCCTTTCCGCTAAATGGTCTGGAATATTCTTGCTCTATTTATAGATGCCAACCCCAATTTAAACACACTGTTAAATAGTCACGTCCATGTCATGTTTAAATCCAACTGCTTTTTATGCAGACAGCCATTTCATAAATGGCTACAAGCAGAAGGAAATCATAGAAAAGGTAGGATATTTAAAAACAACATCAATTTCTTTCTGAATAGTAACAGACTAGGCCACCATACCCCCGTGGAATATAAAATCTCAATTTCTAAAATTAAAACTAAAAATGAAAATTAAATAGCCTTAACATGGAATATTGACTTTTTCCTTAAAGGGGTTGTAAAGGTAAAAATTTTTTCACCTTAATGCATTCTATGCATTAAGGTGAAAAAACTTTTGACAGTACCGCCGCCCCCAGCCCCCCCGTCTTACTTACCTGACCCCTCGAATCTTCGCTGCTCGTCCTCATTGCAGCTCAGCCTGGTCGCTGATTGGCTGCAGTGGATGGATTGAAAGCAGCGCAGCCATTGGCTCGCGCTGCTGTCAATCACATCCGATGACGCGGCGCGGCGGGGGGCGGGGCCGAGTGATACAGCGAGCGGCTATAGCCGCCGGCTGTATCACGGGAGCGCGCCCGCAAGCACTCACCACCATGCGAGGGAGCTCGCATTAAGGTGGTAAATGCTTGCGGGGAGGAGCTGAAACAGCCGCCGAGGGACCCCAGAAGACCAGGTTCGGGGCCACTCTGTGCAGAACGATCTGCACAGTGAAGGTAAGTATAACATGTTTGTTATTTAAAAAAAAAAAATATTACCTTTACAACCCCTTTAACCCCTTGCAGACTTCATAATGCATACAGGTGGTGGCAGGAAAAGCAGACTTTAACGCTGAGCTGCTGTACATATCTGCCCGTGAAATCCTGAGGTCTGGATCTTAAGAGTGCACTCACAGCAAACTGACTGAGCTGTCACCAGCAACTTTTGGTGACGGCTTCTGAACAGGAGCCATTGGGATTCTCGATCGTGTGAACCATGTGAGAGCCAATCAGTGTAGTCACATCAGAGAAGCCACCCTACCTACCGGGCATTAAAGCCCACTTAAATGGCTGCTGGAAGGCAGCACGAAGGGGTTAAAGAGAAGTTGTGTTTCGTCCTTGCAGGGCAATGCAACAAAACTTAAGAACAACTCATTCCAATACCACGCACAAGTGTAATTGTGGTGTTCTTTAAGCAATTATGTGTGTGCAGCCATCCCTTATGCCCTGTACACACGAGTGGACTTTTCGACCGGACCGAATCCATTGGACAATCCGACCACGTGTGGGCTTTATCGGACTTCCGACGGACCTTTTCGGTCGAAAATCCGACAGACTTTAGATTTGAAACATGTTTCAAATCTTCCCGCCGGACCCACTTCATATCGGGAAGCCCGTTCGTCTGTATGCTGGTCCGACGGACCAAATACTACGCAAGGGCAGCTACAGCACCTGCCCGCGAGAATGTTTCCAGCGCGATCCAAATTGCACTGGTTCTCGGCGACAGGGTGCTATTCGTGTTCGCTGCAATAGGAAAAACACATTTTCCCATTGCAGCAAGCAGGAGGTGACAATGTCCCTTAGACCATGCCCTATGCCTATATAAGTCGTTGGGCACCGTGAACACAGCATTACAGCGGGAGAGAGCGTTGTGTCAACATCGGAAGAAGAGGGAAGAAGACGAGGGTGAAGACCGGGCCACCGCTAGCAAGAGAGCGGCAAAAGAGCAGAAGATAGCGGAGGAGTCCAGCAGAAGAACCAGAGAGAGGGAGAAGAGGCCGGAGAGTGGGAGAAGAGGCCGGAGAGTGGGAGAAGAGGCCGGAGAAGTCGGAAGAGACCCCCGAAGTTGGAAGAAGACCCCCGAAGCTGCCTAATAAATTACTTTAAAAACCTGTCGTGTGTTTTTTTTATTGACACTTTTTTCCCCAGGTGAATGGGTAGGGGTACGATGTACCCCATACTCACATAGGGTAGGGGGGGCGGGATCTGGGGGCCCCCTTATTAAAGGGGCTCCCAGGTTCCTAAAAGCCCCCCGCCCGCAGACCCCAACAACCAATGGCCAGGGTTGTCAGGAAGAGGCCCTTGTCCTCATCAATATGGGGACAAGGTGCTTTGGGGTGAAGGGGGGCTGCAGGGCGCCCCCCTTTCCCCAAAGCACCAACCCCCCATGTTGAGGGCATGCGGCCTGGTACGGTTCGGGGGGGCGCTCGCTTGTCCCCGCCCAATTTCCTGACCGGTCGGGCTGAGTGCTCGGATAAGGGTCTGGTATGGATTTTGGGCGGACCCCCACGCCGTTTTATCGGCGTAGGGGGTTCCCCTTAAAATCCATACCAGACCTGAGGGCCTGGTATGCTCTGCGACGGGGCTCGCAAGGTGTTAATCTCGCCGATAAAAGCAGCGAGATTGACTTCCTTTTCTAGTCTCGTCATACCTTATCACGTTCAAAATGAACGGACTTTAGTCCGTGTGTGGGCAAGTCCATTCGTTCGGAAGGCCGCCGTAACTCCGTCGAACCTATTCTGCCGGAAAGTCAGGTCGTGTGTGCGCGAGTCCGTTCGTTTGGAAAGTCTGTCGGAAGTCCGCTGAAAGTCCGTCGGACCTAGTCTGCTGGAAAGTCCGGTCATGTGTACAGAGCATAAGTTATGGTCAAGTGTGGACAACCTAAAAACTGAGAAAAAAAAAAAAACAAGGGAAGCACAAGCTTAGCATAGTGCAATAAACCTCTTTATTAAATGGTAAGAAATAAAATAAATGCACTCGCATGCTCAAGTAATCATTGTGCCTTTAAACTTCTACAGTTTAAGACCGCTCGATATGACGCAAATGAAAGGCTGTAAGCATCAGTGCCGAATAGGCTGGGAGATTGTAAGAAAGGCTCAAAGGGCTGCACCCATACACGGTGCACTTCTTCAGAAAAGTGTGGTGGGTTGCCTTGAATACAACATGTTTCAGGAATGTGTCCCCCCTTTCTCAAGTATCTAGCCTTTCACGAGTGGGATATTCCAGCTATGGGATAAGTGAGCTCTGGTCAGGCCATCTTGGACTCTGGTGTGGAAATGTAAAGGCACACCGATTATTTGAGCATGTGAGTGAAATAATTTCTTACAATTTAAGATGTTTATTGCGCTATGGATTTGCTTCACTTGTTTTTTTCAGGGCAATGTAACAGGTAGATTTTAAAGTGGTTGTAAAGGCTTTTATTTTTTTCAAAAGAACAATGTTATACTTATCCTTGTTCTGTGCAATGGTATTTCACAAAGAGGCTCCAAACCATTCCAACCTGGGCTGTGTGTGTCTATAAACACACAGCACTGCTCAGCCTTGCCCCTACTCTCTGCTGACAGGATTTGATTGACAGCAGCAGAAGCCATTTGCTTCCACTGCTGCCTCCGAGCAGAGAGGAGAGAGCTGCTGCAGACAGGCACAGCACTAGATCAAGATAGGACTCAGGTAACTATGAAAGGGGGGGTGGGGTGGTAATACAAACACTGGGACATTCTTTACTTCAATGCAGGTAATGCAATAAGGGAAAAACATCTAGCCTTTAGTACCACTTAATTCCTGGCACAAACCAGTAGGGTATAAATACAATACCTTCACTTTGCACCCTCTGGTAAAAAATGGCCCTGTGCTAGCACATCCCATAATAAATAAGTGTAAGATGCAGATAGCCCACCACTATTGTTAACTAGCTGCTTTGCTCTACAAGAAATACCGATACATTACAGTCTGAATGTATTATCTCCTCTAGAGTTATTAACAATGGTTTGGTGATGGAAAAAATGAATGTTTAGGTAGGACCTCATGCTGCACAGTTTGTGCAAATCTGTTTTAGATTTACTACAATTTGACCGTAATGTGTGTAGAAGCTCTAGTCAGTAGCAAAGCTAACAAACGATACTACAACAGTGGCAATACAATGTGCGGTCAGATACTTTGATGCAGAAACATTTGACTTAAGGGATTATAATATTAACATAGGATTCGAAAATGTAAAACAATCAAACTGATCTAAGAATCGAGAAACAAGAGTTTAGGTTGACTGATGGCACAATCATCCCTCAAACTGCATTAAAATGTACACAAAATAGTTTCCTTTATCTGAATGTACAGTGTTTCCAATATGCCCATCCCTTTCAATGCCTTGGGTATCTCATGAGAAAACCTGCATTTGACAGAGATTGATGAACTGACCTTAGCTGAGGGTCAAACAGGACTCTTTAAGGATCAGTATGAGATGTGCCCCTCTATACGAGTCCAGTAATCTACAGCTTTCCCTTACAAAATATCCTGAGATTATTACATCTATATGGCCCACAGAATTTGATTACCAAGAAGGGAAAGCATCAACCTGCATGGTCTGATCCAACCTCTGCCCCACCACCTCCAAAATCAAACAATGGTTCGGCCTCCGCACTTGCATGGGCTAGAAAATCTTCCAAGACTTTAGCTGGATCTCGTAGAAAGACCACCATCACTGTGATGTTGTCACTAGAGCCACCCTCTTTTGCTGCAGACACCAGCCTCTCAGCAACATGCTGTCCATCTCCACCATTTTCCTGAAGGTGGTTTAGAACAAGGCTGGGTACCTCAGAAGATGTTACAGCATCGAAAAATCCATCACATGCCAAAACCAGGAAGTCTTCAGTGCCACTGAGAATGTGAGTGGTAACATCACCTTCTCCAGAGACATACGGCTTTTGGTCAATATCACCTGGAAACAGGAATAAACTGTTACAAAAGAGCAACAAAAAGCCCACTGGCATGAGAAAAAATAAAAATAAAGCTATAGCATACTGAGAAAATCTGAGTTTTGCCTTACAATCCTTTTCTTGGATTACATTAGAGGAAACAGGATAGTACAATCCTTTTCTTGGATTACATAAGGGGAAACAGGATAGTATTCTGCTACCTTTAAAATTGGACACTGGCAAAGCAAAGCTGTAAGGGCTTCCAAATGTGTGTTTTTTTCCCTTTTCTCCCTCCCTTGCACCTTGTGTGCACGATGATCATATTGATATTTTGATTTCCTTTTTGATATTTTTTTTGTATTTATTCTGCAATATAGAACATCTATCGTTTATTGTAGGTTTCTGTGATTATTAACTAGCCATATCCGCATATTTGTTCAAGTGAAGCCCGAAGAAGAGTTGAGTGCGAAACGCGTTGATCCACCATGTTTTATATGACTTCTGTAACACAGTAGATAACGCAATCATATGGCGCGTACACACGAGCAGATTTTCCATCAGAAAAAACTTGGATGGTTTTTCCAACGGAATTCTGCTCAAGCTTGCCTTGCATACTCACGGTCACACAAAAGTTCTCTGAACTTTCGACTGTCAAGAACGCTGTGACGTACAACAATACGACGAGCCAAGAAAATGAAGTTCAATGCTTCCGAGCATGCGTCAAATTGTTTCCGAGTATGCGTAGGAATTTTGCGCGTCGGAATTTGTACAGACTATCGCATTTTCGGATAGGAACTTTTTACGACTGAAAAATTGAGAACCTGCTATCAATCTTTTGCTTGCGGGAATCCTGCAAGCAAAAGTCCGATGGAGCATACACACGGTCACGTTTTCCGACCAAAAGCTCTCATCGGCCTTTTGCTGGCCGACTTTCCGTTCGTGTGTACGGGGCATTACTGTTGATTTTAATCAAATATTAAAAGAAGGATGGGCTTCCTTTTTTACATCTATTCTATGCGAGCTGCTGATATCTAAAACTCTTCACAGCCCTCTCAGAAGTGCCCCCATTCTGTTAAAATCTAGCTAAATACCTGTGGGAGGGTCTACAGACTTTAATACAGTGCGATACCGACAATGGTCTGGCTCTGGAGTCTGGATCCACCTACTTTCCTGTCATTTTGCTTGATGTCCTCTCTCACAGAGTGTAGCTGCCCCATCTTCACTTCTCTCAACCCACCTCCCTCTTCCCTTCTCCCCCCATAGCATGTTTCAATGGCCAGAAGAGTCGGAAGAGATAAGAGCACTTCAGTCAGTGACTAAGGTAAGAGAAGTCACTGATAGTAATATGTAGAGGACATTTACATACACAGCACTATCTACCAGAGTGAAAACAATATATTTGTAAAGCAGAATACACATATAGATGTGACAGCACACAGGGATTCCATGCATTACTGTGAGTAAAATTAAATAAAATCAGAACTAACATTGTGAATGAATCCTTTTATTGACTATCTGGATTTTTATATGAGACAATGAAACCTTCCATTCACATCTACTTGTATTTTCATACTGAAGCCCAGAGCTTCTCAGACATGGACAGAGCTTTGCTCCCCCATAATTTGTGCATTACCTAGTACCCCTATAGTAATAATGTTCCCTTCATTGTAAACAGAGTATTACAGGATCACATGTCGCACAAAGCCATCACATGCCATACGGGGATGGGATGATGGGACTGTATAGGAGTACAGTGACAGAGGGATAATTTGTATGTACAATAAAGGAGACTCTGGGGACATATCAGGGGTCACTGTAGATGTGGGGGAGTTGTCAGTCTCCTATATACTGTACACAGGTATGCTCTATACACATAGCCCTGTGTACATTTCAGAGAACAGACACAGGAAACAGGTCACTATGCTCCTCACCATGTCTCCTCTTCTATAAAACACAATGCAGTGTGTAGAGAGATTGCCTGTGATCATTTATGGACATGAGAAGTGACCCTCCCCCCCCATATTGGCTGGAGAAGACGCCGATACAGACTTTGAATGAGTGAGGGGAAGGAGGGGAGGGAATTCAGAGGACACAGGAAGGAACATCAAAGCCCAGGGGAGAGTTGTTGCAGATAACAGCCAGAGAAAGGTGAGGAGACTTCACTGTTTGTATCACATGGTCTCTGCTTCCGGGTTTTAGCTGGGGACATGCTGCCATGGAAACAGATGCATGTGAAGAACATGCTCGATCTAGACAGCAGCCTGGGTGTGCACCTCTTCACCAAACACACCCACATGTCCTCCAGAGGGAGGGAGTGAAGGAGTGGCTGGATTGTGGAGATGTTTCCACCCCCTGGAAGATTTTGAACTGAAAAAGAACAGTTAGAGGCCGATTCTAGGACCTTCAAAAGACTATTCTGCAAAAACGAAAGGACTGGGGAAAGAAAGAAATGCAATGCAGGTACAAGGGTAACATCTACTACCTCTTTGCATTCCCATACTTCTCCTTAAATGTGAAAAGTTAAACATGTTTTACTTATATATTTGTATTGTAGCACACTGAAAGTCCCAATTTTCCAGCCCCCATTTTTGGAGGTTGGAAAATCATAAAGTCGAATTTCTGTTTTTTTGGGATGGTGCCACGAGAGTGATATTTATAGAATGGTTCCACCTAGGATATATTCCACGACTTCCAATTAAAATTCCTCCTTTTCACAGCATACCTCTATTTAGCAGCAAGCAAGGATACATGATTCATAGGAACAGAGGGGAGGGAACCTGTGTCCCAATATTCACTCTACGATAAAAGATTTTAAATCCTTCTTTCTTAGCTGCACATTATGGGGCACAAGATAATACTCTGAAACAATAGGATGTCCGACCGAGGAGTCGGCAACAGCAAACAGGCCCACAAAGAAAAATTAATAGGTTACAGAAGCACAAGAAAGCCTACAGCACTAACTGAAGAACCCAAGACTGAAGCCGATGTCGGCTGAGCCCTGAACAACAACCTAATAAAAGATAACAAATGTATGAACAGGTGACCAGATGGCAACTCTGAGAAAAGGACGCCAGATAATGAAAAGTACTAAATGATCTAGCGGAGTGCGCTTTAACTGGGAAAGGGGGAACCCTGTCCCTGAGTTCATAAGCTTGAATGATAAGCTGATAAAACCACCTAGCGAGAATGGAACGAAAAGCAGGTTGTTCCCTATGGGGACCGTTTCGAAAAACAAAAAGACTTACAAAAAGGAGATGTAGCTGAAAGATAAAAGACAAACAGTGCACACTAAATTTAGACAATGGAGAGAAAGCTCTGTAGGATGCAGGACAGAGATGGTAGAAAAAGGTCATGGTTAACCACTTTAGCCCCGGACCATTATGCTGCCTAAGGACCAGAGGACTTTTTCCAATTTGGCACTGCGTCGCTTTAACTGCTAATTGCGCGGTCATGCAATGCTGTACCCAAACGAAATTTGCGTCCTTTTCTTCCCACAAATAGAGCTTTCTTTTGATGGTATTTGATCACCTCTGCCGTTTTAATTTTTTGCGCTATAAACGGAAAAAGACCGAAAATTTTGAAAAAAAAATATTTTCTACTTTTTGTTATAAAAAAATCCAATAAACTCAATTTTAGTCATACATTTAGGCCAAAATGTATTTGGCCACATGTCTTTGGTAAAAAAAATGTCAATAAGCTTATATTTATTGGTTTGCGCAAAAGTTATAGCGTCTACAAACTAGGGTACATTTTCTGGAATTTACACAGCTTTTAGTTTATGACTGCCCATGTCATTTCTTGAGGTGCTAAAATGGCAGGGCAGTACAACCCCCCCCCCAAATGACCCCATTTTGGAAAGTAGACACCCCAGGGAAATTGCTGAGAGGCATTTTGAACCCATTGAATATTTATTTTTTTGTCCCAAGTAATTGAATAATGACAAAAAAAAAAAATATTTACAAAAAGTTGTCACTAAATGATATATTGCTCACACAAGCCATGGGCCTATATGGAATTGCACCCCAAAATACATTCAGCTGCTTCTCCTGAGTACGGGGATACCACGTGTGGGACTTTTTGGGAGCCTAGCCGCGTACGGGGCCCCGAAAACCAATCACCGCCTTCAGGATTTCTAAGGGTGTACATTTTTATATTTTGACACAAGTTGCGGGAAAGTGACACATTTTTTTTTTTTTTTTTTTGCACAAAGTTGTCACTAAATGATATATTGCTCACACAGGCCATGGGCATATGTGGAATTGCACCCCAAAATACATTTAGCTGCTTCTCCTGAGTATGGGGATACCACATGTGTGGGACTTTTTTAGGAGCCTAGCCGCGTACGGGGCCCCGAAAACCAATCACCGCCTTCAGGATTTCTAAGGGTGTAAATTTTTGATTTCACTCTTCACTGCCTATCACAGTTTCGGAGGCCATGGAATGCCCAGGTGGCACAAAACCCCCCCCAAATGACCCCATTTTGGAAAGTAGACACCCCAAGCTATTTGCTGAGTAGTAAGTAACTGTCACAAACTAACACCATGCAGTAATCAGAAAAAAAATAAAAAAACCTCTTGGTGTCAGTGTGACGGGGGGGGGTATTAGGGGGTGTTTTATGTGCCTGGGATGTTCTACTGTGTGTGTGTTTTACACTCACATTGCAGTCTTCTCTCCTTGGCGCCGGAACGGAAAATACAGAGCCGAGGAGAGATGACATAATTTCCTTTGCTGCTGTTTAGCATACAGCAGCAAAGGAATGATTTGATTGGCCGGCGGCGATCGCGAGGGGGGGGCCACGAACGGATGGTCTCCCCCTCATCTCTGATCGCCGCTGGTCAGAAGCGGACCGCCTCGGGCACCGATCGGACCCCCCACACGCGGAAGGCAGATCACGTATATGTACGTGATTCTGCCTGTCCGTGCCACCTTGCCGACGTAAATCGGCGTGAGGCGGTCCTTAAGTGGTTAAAGTGATTGTAAACCCATTACAACCACTTTAACCTACAGGTAAGCCTAGATTAAGGCTTACCTGTAGGTGCAAGAAATATCTCCCAAACCTAAAAGGTCTAGGTGATATTTGCATAAACAGTGGCACCGTTCAATCGATCAATTGATCTCCGGTAAGTAATTCATAATGAGCTAGTATGCTATGCATACTAGCTCATTAAGCCTTTGTCTTGCAGGGTGTTTTTTCAAAGGCTTTACTTCCTCTTTAATGTGAAAAGAAGAAAACACCTTGGAAAGAAAAAAAGGCACCGGGCCTCAAAAACAACGTAGTACTTATGTAGCAAAAGAGAGGGTTCTTTACAGGTTAAGGCCGCAAACCTAAAAACTCACCTTGCAAAAGTTCTCGCAACAGAAATGGCAACCTTGTAACAATAAAATAGAGGAATATTACCCAATAGGTTCAAAAGGCAGTCACTGAAGTGCCAACAGAACCAGGCAGAGATTCCAAGGACTCACGGGGGGAGTGAACACGAGGAACAATGCAAGTGATGCCCAGTATGAAGGCCTTTATAGCAGTTAGAGGCAAGCGGCCTCTAAAAAGAACTGCTAAGAAGTTTGACTCTTGATGGAATTTAAAAAAGGCAAAAACTGATACAGACCAGACTGGAGAAGAAACAATTCATTCCATGGCGGGTTGAAATGTCCTCGTCTTTCACCAAGAGGAATATGGTCTCTTTGCGAATGATTTCTAATGAAAACGTTAAGTAATAAAAAAAAAAAAAAAAAAGAAGAAGAAGAAAAAAAAAAAAAAAAACCACGCTCTTCCATATTACAACTTGAATATATTTCCGCGGGTTTCCTAGACATATGAAAAGACACCCAGTATTCAAATTCTAACATTTGTATCATGAAAGTGTTTTTTGAATGAATACTTGCATTTTGAATAAAAATCATTGCAAAAAAAAAAAAAGATTAAGTGGATGGTAGACTTTGTGAAAAGTTGATTTCCTAGCTTTGGAGTGAGAGTACTTCAGGACCTGGGCTTCAACACACAAGCTGGTAAAGTCAGCAACTGAGAAGCAGGATGGCAACCCAGCCCTTGGGATTTAAAATTCAAGCCCTCTGGGAGAGCCCACAGAGAACTTTAAGAACCTGATGAGGTTCAAACACCATGCCCTCCTGGCCGGTTTGGTGCAATGAAAACCTTCCCAGAGTAAGGAGAATTTCATGCCCGAGAACAAACTATCTTAGCTGGAGTGAGAGGGTACTCTTTCCTCTGTAACATCTTTTAGCTCCAAGGAGAAGTTTCCCTTCAAAAGGCTTAACCAGTAAGCGTTGTTTGCAATGCTGTCCAGAAGACCAAGATATTAGTCAAAGAGGCTAAAAAACAAAGTAGTGGTGGGCAATAGGCCCTATGATAGATGCAAAAAGATAATTTTAGATGGTTTAGGGGCCTTAGACAAATCACAGGTTCAAACTCCCAAGGTTTGGCAAATGGGATGACAGCCATAGCTGTAGCAAAGCAGAGACCAACAGGAAAAAAAAAATAATTCCAGGCTTTTGTTTAGCAGGTTCTTGAAAACTTTGACAGGGCTTTGTTAAGGAAAGAATGGGCTGTGTCCACCAAAAGGAGGGCCCCTTTAAAACACCTCCACCATAGTGTACTGCATAACAAATGCTAAGGGGGTGGAGGGGCTGGTTGGTTGAGGGTTGGAAGTTTGTAGTACAACATTCAACAGTCTGCAATTGGTTGGGAGCTTTTGAGGGAAGAAGCAGCATGCTCCAAGCTCTAGGCATGTGCAAACTGTGTCAATAAGTACCTGAAATGCTAATGTTTAACCTGGGAGTGATCGCACGGGAATTAACCTACTAAAAAGGTACAAAATCATTCATGAAGTATAGCAAATTTTTCCTGGTCCTCAGCTGCAGACGTATGGGAGATAGACCCTGGAAGCCTCTGTGTACTGAGTCAGCAATCATAGCTGACCAAAAACCTACACGTGGAGATGACGTGGTGTCTTGTGCAGGCTGGAGAGGTTTACATATTCTTTAATGCCTGATCTGTGGGATCATTCTACAGCTAATAGACATAGCAACCACTTATCAGGAAGCGCCCATCAGGAAGCGCCCATGCAGAATCCTAAGTGAGGCATACTTCATCCAGACAACTTTAACCCCGTTCTTCCTATAATATCTTTAAGGAATGGGTTCCACTAGACAGGTGTAAATCTGCCACGGACCAGCAGAGCACCCTGAAGATAACCTGTGTTGCACCATATCCCTAGGTGCATACCAAATGCAGAAAGTTGCATCTTTTTCATGAAGGGGTCAGGGTACAACCCCCAGGGCAAAAAAAAAAAAAAAAAAAAAAAAAAAAAAAGTGGCCCTGCAACAACTGAATTATCTTGCTAGATGTAAAAAGGTCTTGATAAAGTAAAAATGAAAAGCTCAGCAGAAAAAAGGTTCTCAAAAAGTTTATATGAGCTTTTAGTGAATGGGTAAATGTCCGAGCAAGATTACCCCTCTTAAATCATTTACTCTTTTCTAAATTCACTGTGCATGTCCCTCAGCGACCAGTGCCATTTCAGGGTGAAGGGAATTGTAATCCAGCACTGCAGTTGTGCTTGAGTCCCATTGCACTGACGTCATCACTTCTGGACTGTATTAGGACACAGCTGTTGGACAGTCAATAGGAAGTGTCCACATTTTCCAGACAGTGAGGTAAATACCTGGAAAGGTTCCTCCTCTGCTGTACAAAAGAGGTCCTTGTACCGCAATGTCACGTCGCCACTGATCTGGATAAATCAAAAAGGAGGTGGTGTTTGGGGATGGAGAAGCAATCCGGAAGAGGAGTGTTAAACACAGTTTAAGATGCCCTAAAGGATAAATGCAATTAACTTTTCTGTCCCAGTTTCCCCAACATACACTAGCTCACAATCCCTTCCTCAGAAGCATAATCACCTCATGCATAAAGACTGCAGCCTCCAGTGTTCATTTACATATTGTGCAAGTCTTTTTGCGCAGTGTGTCAGTAGATGCCCATTGATTTACATGGGACTGTGTCCATCTGTAGTAAAAAGGTACAGGAAAAAAAACACATGCGTGTGTAGGATTTGCAACACTTCTCTTTCACTAGAGCACTACCCTGTAGCTTGCAGATAATTTCATTAAGTAAAATGAAAACATAAAAAAAGAAAAATGCACAATTGTAACAATTTACTTACCAATAGCTCTGGATACAGCAAGGGTACCATTGACCCGCCAGCACCCCATATAAGTAACACAGCCACCAAGAGCTTCTATTCTTTCACGTTCATCCTATGAAAATCAGAAAAGCCCAAAACATGAAATGTACACTTACATGTATAGAATGGTAAAAATGTGTTGTAATTGTAAGGAGTTTTTGTAGAACATCACTGTAAACAAGTTTTTCAGAACGCCACAGTTATTACAACCTCAAACTTCTTTCAATCTATGAACGATTATGTGATTTGAGGGGCTACCTAAACACTCACTTCAATTTTTTTACCCAGCTAGTTCCCTCCACAACTACTACGTCATTGGTTAAAATGACATTTTACCAAGAGACCATATGAATTGGTCACCTTTTTTTCGAAGGGGAATCATCTGAGAGACATTTTCCCCCATTTTAAATGAAAATAAAGGCTTAAATGTATGAATCAGCCTTTAAGATTATCACCTGATCTAAACTTCCCAGCAGCTCTGCAGCAACAGTTCACTTAAAATGCCTTTTTTGTTTTCTGTTAACACAACGCAATAGAAAACATGTATAATTTATCAAATGCTCTAGTGGATCAGCTCTGCTTCCGAACGTCTCCTGAATCTCTACAAGAATATTTTATGTCATATGTCGTCAACAATTTTCTAGCAAGCACAATGCTTACACACTGGCTACAATGCGTTATACGATGCTCTCTGCTGAACAAAGCAAAACAGCACTTTGCTGAACAATGCAAGGCCTGTAAGAGTAGCAGATTAAACCTTGGGCTGAGCTCTAGACCCAAGCTCTCAATGAGAGCAGTTGCACCACTGCATGCAGTTTTAAACTATGTAACCAAGAACATCTTCACATGCTGTGACATTTTAAGGTAACAAGAGGTAGAAAAAAAAAAAAAAAAGGAACAATGTGCTCACCACATATATACACACACATTCATCCACTTCCATTAGCCAAGTATGTGATAGACTGTACCAATTGTTACAGATACATTTACCTACTGTTAGAACCCACCTATTAATATAGATTATTAACCCTTTCTCATGTGCCATATGTATTTAAACAACCATTCTCCTAGCAAGTTCCCAGTACCAGTCTCAGGAGTAGCTGGGCGGATCTGGAGCCACCCACATCACTGCTACCTAAAAACCTATTGCCCACTCTAAAAATCCACACCAAGCTCATGGCTACAATTTTGGGGGCATTTGTTTTTTGCTGCTTCGCAAGCACGCATAGTTTTTTGCCTGCAAGAATTAGTCTCATCTCTATTTAACCTGTTGCCATAGCCATGTAGATTATATATATATAATTTATATACATATATAGACATATACATACATACATACACACACACACACACACACACACACATACAGAATATCAAGTCTCACCTCTCGCTCCGGCTTGTGGGGCTCCATGAGAGTGACTGGACCTCCCTGCTGTACAAGGAGTGCTTGGGAATCTCCCAGCCATGCCACATGCAGGCACTCTCCTTCCAACATGGCGCACACACCAGTAGTACCACTGCGTAGTCTCTGAAGACAGATGAAATTGCAAATCAGACGCCAGTATTTCTTAACGCACCTCATTTTTCCCAGATTGCAACATTATCGTCTGTTAATTACCAAGTGGGAATCCAAAGATGCCAGTTCTAAAAATACAGCTATAGCTCACATGTGTGACCATCCCTCCTTAAAATATGAGTTCAGTGCACGATCCAAAAAAAAAAAAAAAAAAGGTAAAGTGTAAGTGACAGTATTAGTGAAGTCACAGGGGCTCTATTGCAGTTTTTATTTAAAATATGAAAATTAAGCAGTGCTGAGGAAAACTGGCAAGTTAGCTAAAGTTACACTGTGATAAGCCTGGAGGGCATCTCTCACACAAACCTTGCTTTAGCCTGCTGAAAACATTCAGGCGCACTGTAATGATAAAGCACTGCAAAAGGGTGGTAGTTAAGATTTGCTTAACTATCAAACAGTGAAGCTTTTTACCCCACTAAATCCCCTGCAAGTTTGAATACCAAGCGCAATATAGCATATACCAAGAAAAATGTCTAGGCAGTAGCTCCTCTCCTAAAGAGCAAGTACCATAGAGTACCAAAAGAAAGGAGAGTTACTAACTGGCTCCATAGGGCTCCTGAAACTTGCCTCCAAACCATCAGCAAATAATACCCTCTTCCACTGGAATTTTACCTTTGTCCATATGCAAACTAATAACAGGCCTGAGAATTGTCACGAAAGGTGTGTGTACCTATAAAAGTTTTCAAGGCTCATATATTCAGTAACAACTGCAATGAAGGATGTTCTCAGATTCATTTATGCCTGTATAATATAGATGTGCAGTACCTCAGTAGCTGAATTTTAAATCTGAACTCTGGGCAAATTAAATTTTTTTCAAGTGGTTCTAAAAGCTGAAGGATTTATTTTTTACCTTCATGCATTCTCTACATTAAAGAGAAACACCTTCAGTATGCAGCTCCCCATCCCCCAGCCCTTATACTTACTTGAGCCCGATCTTGATCCAGTGCTATGCACAAGAGCAGAGGCTCTCTCCCTCATTGGCTCAGAAACAAGCGGGAGCCATCGGCTCCCACTGCTATCAATCACAGCCAGTGAAGAGGGAAGCAGAAGGCAAGTCAGAGCCATGTTCTGTGTGTCTTATTGCTCAGAAGAGAGCAAGCGACTTGCCATGGGGGTTGGAGCCAGGAGTGACGACAATCCCGAGAAGAGGAGGATCGAGGCTGCTCTGTGAAAAACCATTGCACAGAGCAGGTAAGTATAACATGTACTGTATTTTATTTAAAAAAAAAATCTCAACATTTCCTATCACTTTCAGGATTGCAGCAGTAAGCTCACAGTCTATCAAAGTAGTTTTTCTCTGTATTCTTTAGAAATCCTTCCTTCACAACAGCAGCAATGCTCCATTTCTTGTTCAGGAGACTGGTCACACTAGCCAGCTGACTAGTCACTTTACAGCTTCTAGTAGAAAAATCACTATTCTCCTGTTATGTAAGCACCCCAAGAGTTATGCTGTAGACACATACTACTCCCATGGACACTACCCACATCCACCTACAGCACCACCAGCTGCCATGCCTGCATGCTCCGAATACATTCTGGCACAGTATACTGAGGCGATGACAACAGTAAAGTGATGTTGTAGGTTCTCCTCTCCTGTCAACACCCGCCTACAGCATTGCTTTGGGCTTCAAACAGCCAACCTGCAGGTTAGCAGGCATGACATAACTATTCTGATTGTGGCACAATGTAGGTCTGATCTGTGTGTCAGAACTTTACAATGGATGTCAAGACTGAGTAAAAGTACAGCGATACTACTGGCAGTTATGTGAGGGTGATGACAGGTGAGTGTACTCTCCCCTGTAGCCACCCATATGATTGCTTACAGAATAACTTTAAACTCCCAATAGCCAACTTCCAAAGAGCTTTTTAGGAGTTCCAGAACTGGTGGGCATGTGGTTTTCTGAACCCGCTAATAACATCACAGTTCCTGAAAAGAAAATGATACAGACTGTGGTAGACATCAAAGGCAAAATGTATTCTCAAGAAAGCTCTGCAGATGGGGACACTGGTTTGGGTAAATATTGGTGCCCAGAGTTAAGCTTTAATATCCATTAGTTCAGAACACCCACAGCAGAGGTGCAGAAGTGTCAGTCTGTCTTTCAGTATATAATAAGCCTAACAAGAAAGTAAAGCAAAAGGTTAGTTAAAATGCAGCTTTTTTTGGGATAACTAGTTTAAAAGATATTAAGCTTTTGAATGCATTTACCTCTCTTTTTGCTTTCCTAAGGAACATGGCATCTGTACGCTGAAATACTTCTTTTAGGGCTCGGGCTGGGTCAGACAACAATGCTTCATTACGAGCAAGAGTAACATGGATATGAGTGGCAGCATAATTGGCAGCATCCAATCCACCATGTCCATCAAAAACAGCAAAGTATGATCGCGCAACGCCATCCTGGGGGAAAAAAAAAAAAAGCTTTAGTAGGATTTTCTTTTACATAAATAGTGAAGTTATCGAAATGGTCAGGTTACCAAGTTTGAAAAGTTTAAACACATTTGTACTTAATGGCATATCTGAATCAATCTAAGAAGATTTTTTGCCAATTTAAATACCATAAGAACATAAGCAGCTGGATTAGACTGAGTTTAATTGCCATTATACAGGTAAATCTCATAATACTCTTAATACACTACATGTTTTTACTTTTTAGACTTTTACCCTAGAGTGGCCATATCACAGCCACCAGGTAATCATGAACACAGATGAAAATGTCCCTAATGACCAAAATATCATTACCAGGGCTGGCCAATAGCATTGAAATGTAAAGCTGCAATTTTTGGCAAATCTTGTTGATTATGAGTGTCTGGATTAGCTGCCCTAAACTCTGGCTCGTCATTGGATGACTAATCCGGGGTCCTAGGCTGGCCATACAAATTTCACCCGCTTCTTAATAGATTGGCCCTGTCAGATCCCCCCCAACATCTGCTGTTTGGGAATTCTGACAGCTGCCATAATACAATAGCCCTGCAGAGGATTTTTCCACCTGCACTGTTAGCATGGATCTTGTTCATTTTCTGAGCAAAGAAAAAAAAAAAATAATAATTGTATTGCCAGCTTTAGCAGTCAGTCAGTCAGTGGGGACCAAAGAGAGCCAATTAGATGCTGGTAGGGATAATAGATTATTGGCAGAAAGCTGGCTTTGTCCCCCCACCTCCTTTTGGCATATGAAGTAGCACGGTGCAGGAATAGGTCCTGTGGCCCAGATATAAAATATGGTCACTGCAAAAGAGAGGTACAGGCAGGGAGCTGTAGATACAGCACTTAGGCCTCACGTACACTGCTGCTGGTAAATGGACGTTCAGAGGCAGTTGGATGCTTTTTTCAGCTGCCCTTGAACCCATCCAATGATATCTTATGTGTACATGTACACAGGTTAGTTTAATGTCGTTTTTAGGCAGTTGCGTTTAGAGGCTTTTCTTTGACGGCAAAAAGATAAGTTCAGCCGCTGAAGTTTCAGACGCCAAACACATCTAAGTGTGGCTAAGTGCGGTACCAGCGTTTAGCCGTGTTTTCGTTTAGAAGCATTTTTAAAAAGGTGCCCTATTTTTTTTACATTACAAAACTTAAAAATTATAGCAAAATGATAAAAAACCACTAAAAAAATATTTTAAAAACTTGTAATTGCTTGCAATGCTTCATAGACCATTTATATACCCCTAATGAGCCCATAATCCAATCCAATACACCACTAGCATTGCTGTTAGCCAACGTAGAATTGGAATTTGACCTATACGTTGTTAGATTTGAACCAGATGACCCCACCATTGAGCTTCACCCCCCGACTTGATCAAACATAGTTGCATGAAATGTAAAATCTGGCTTTAATTTTTTCAATAAACAAACGCTCCTAGACACAAACGCGTCAACGCGGCATGCAAATGCGGCTAAACGGGCGTTTTTAAACGCCGGTTTCAAGCTGTCAAAAAACAAAAAAACAAAAAAAAAATATCATTCAGAAGAGGTTGCTTCAGCGTCCCGTGTACATTAGGCCTAAAAACTGGATTTGCTGCACAATTATTGCCACCTGCAATGATATACAATAAATGTTAGAAGAGATTCCGGTCTGCTTTTTTAGCAGTAAAAAACTTATTGACAGCATTGTCAGGGAACTTTTATATATTAGTGGCTGCGGGTACTACAGGTGCTGTGCAATATACTCAAAGTAGTTTTTTTTTTCCATGTTCAACTTCTGATTATTTCAATTAAGATTTAAATAACCCAGGATTAAGAGATTTAGGTTAGGCTTTAAATCAACCTGGATTTTTTTGTTTCAATGAAAAAAGATTTTAGACAAAAACACAAATGCATGTGCAAGATTGAAAGTTCAGCCGTGCAGTCACAAGAGTACAAAAGATAGCAAAAGCCAAAATCAGGGTAAACGGATAACAATATGCATACGAGAATCAACAGAGCATTAGATGTAACAAATAAAGCAGGAGCCATACACAAATGTCACCTATCATCAAGAATACAGAAATCAAGGGCTTAGAAATACAGTATCTCACAAAAGTGAGTACATCCCTCACATTTTTGTAAATATTTTATTATATCTTTTCATGTGACAACACTGAAGAAATGACACTTTGCTATAATGTAAAGTAGTGAGTGTACAGCTTGTATAACAGTGTAAATTTGCTGTCCTCTCAAAATAAATCAACACACAGACATTAATGTCTAAACTGCTGGCAACAAAAGTGAGTACACCCCTAAGTGAAAATTTCCAAATTGGGCTCATATAGCCATATTTCCACCCCTGTGTCATGTGACTCATTAGTGTTACAAGATCTCAGGTGTGAATGGGGAGTAGGTGTGTTAAATTTGGTGTGATCTCTCAAGGCAAAGAACTCTGAGGATCTGAAGAAAAAAAAAAAAAAATTGTTG
Source organism: Lithobates clamitans (assembly GCA_037952925.1). NCBI lineage: Eukaryota > Metazoa > Chordata > Amphibia > Anura > Ranidae > Lithobates > Lithobates clamitans. Next base: position 2,577,625 of record JBBGZY010000247.1, read on the forward strand.
CTCTACATAAAGATGGCGAACCTTGGCACCCCAGATGTTTTGGAACTACATTTCCCATGATGCTCATTGCACTCTGCAATGTAGTTGAGCATCATGGGAAATGTAGTTCCAAAACATCTGGGGTGCCAAGGATCGCCATCACTGGCATAGGCTATAAAAAAAAAAAAGATTGCCAAGACCCTGAAACTGAGCTGCAGCATGGTGGCCAAGACCATACAGAGGTTTAACAGGACAGGTTCCACTCAGAACAGGCCTCATGGTTGACCAAAAAAGTTGAGTGCACGTGCTCAGCGTCATATCCAGAACTTGTCTTTTCGAAATAGATGTAAAGCCCCATACACACTATCAGTTTTTCTGCTGAGTTAGTCCTTCAGATTTACCAAAACCATATAATATGAGGTCAAACCTTAGGAGTTTCAATGTGTATGCAATCAGGCAGGCCCTTGCACTACATGGTTTTGGTAAATCTGAAGGACTAAGTCAGCAGAAAAACTGATAGTGTGTATGGGGCTTAAGAGTGCTGCTAGCATTGCTGTAGAGGTTGAAGAGGTGGGAGATCAGCCTGTCAGTGCTTAGACCATACGCCGCACACAGCATCAAATTGGTCTGCATGGCTGTTGTCCCAGAAGGAAGCCTCTTCTAAAGATTATGCATTTTGGATGATGATGGATTACTGGAACCATTTCCTGTGGTCTGGTGAGACCAAGATAAACTTATTTGGTGCAGATGGTGTCAAGCGTGTGTGGCGGCAACCAGGTGAGGAGTACTAAGACAAGTGTGTCTTGCCTACAGTCAAGCATGGTGGGAACGTCATGGTCTGGGGCTGCATGAGTGCTGCCGACACTGGGAAGCTACAGTTCATTGAGGGAACCATGAATGCCAACATGTACTGTGACATACTGAAGCAGAGCATGATCCCCTCCTTTCAGAGACTGGGCCGCAGGGCAGTATTCCAACATAACGACCCTAAACACACCTCCAAGATGACCACTGCCTTGCTAAATAAGCTGAAGGTAAAAGGTGATTGACTGGCCAAGCATGTCTCCAGACCTAAACCCTATCGAGCATCTGTGGGGCATCCTCAAACGGAAGGTGGAGGTAGCGCAAAGTCTCCAACATCCACCAGCTCTGTGATGTTGTCATGGAGGAGTGGAAAAGGACTCTGAAGCTCTGGTGAACTCAATGCTCAAGAGGGTTAAGGCATAAATATTGACACTTTGGGCCCAATTTGGACATTTTCATTTGGGGGTGTACTCATTTTTGTTGCCAGTGGTTTAAACATTAATGGCTGTGTGTTGAGTTATTTTGAGGGGACAGCAAATTCACACTGTTATACAAGCTGAACACTCACCACTTTGCTGCAATGTAAAGTGTCATTTCTTAAGTGATGTCACATGAAAAGATATAATAAAATATTTACAAAAATGTGAGGGGTATACTCACTTTTGTGAAATACTGTATAAGCACATATTTTCATAGCATCAAAAAAACATACCACTGCATTTTTAGGATTTGAATAAATAGTAAAAAAAAGTTAAGTATTTAATGATTGACATTGTTTGCATGCATACATTTTGAAAATCAAATATTTAAGCAGCACCTTTTTAAATAGTATTCTACAGGTTGATTTAAAGTGGAAGTCCATACAAAATCTAAAATCCCTGCATCTATAGACACCAGGGATCCAGAACTAACCTGTTTGGAAGATGATCTGACCCGCCCGGACCTGATCTCCGCCGCCAGAAGCTCTGCAGAGGATATGGACGACAACGGCTGTGAAATGAATGGGAAGTGATGTCACCCATAGAGTTACTATGGGGCTTCCGTTGTCCTCCGTCTCCCCTGCACCCGCCTGCACAGAGAAGACGAGGCTGACAGCTCAGCGTGGGATCCGGTCGGAGCGGGTCAGATCAGCTTCCAAAAAGGTACGTATACTTGTTTTTTTCTTTACAGGGATAGAGAGGTAAGCGTTAGATCCTTGGTGTCTATTGATGCAGGGATTTTAGATTTTGCATGGACTTCCACTTTAATGCAGTGACAGAATTTCCAGTGTTTCTGGTTTTGTCACCCCTCTCCACCAAAGGAGCACTTACTGTCAGGCCAAAGCCAAATTGCTGCTGGCTTCTACGTTTCTGGCAAATTAAATTCATTATTTTCCTCAAAATTCTACAACAATACCAAAACATCACATGTGCATAAGTATTCAGTCTTTGCTCAATACTTTGTTGAAGCACCTTTGGCACCAATTACAGCTTCAAGTCTTTTTGAGGATGCTACATGCTTGGCACACCATCAGGTTGGGTGGGGAGCATCGGTGCACAGCCATTTTCAGATCTCTTCAGAGATGTTCAATCAGGTTCAAGTCTGGGCACTGGCTGGGCCACTCAAGGACATTCAGAGTCACTGCTTTGTTATCTTGGCTGTGTGCTTAGGGTCGTCGTTCTGTTGGAAAATTAACCTTCCCCCCCAGTCTGAGGTCCAGAGCGCTCTGGAGCAAGTTATCAAGGATGTCTCCGTACATTGCTACATTCATCTTTCCCTTGATCCTGACTAGTCTCCCAGTTCCTGCTACTGAAAAATCCCCACAGCATGATACTGCCACCACGATTCACTGTAGGGATGGTATTGGCCAGGTGATTAGCAGTGCCTAGTTTCCTCCAGATATGACGCTTGCACTTCAGGCCAAAGAGTTCAATCTTTGTTTCATCAGACCAGAGAATGTTGTAGTCCTTTAGGTGCCTTTGGCAAACTCCAGGTGGGCTGCCTTTTACCATACAGGCCTGATTGGTGGAGTGATGCAGAGATGGTTGTTCTTCTGGAAGTTTCTCCTCTCTCCACACAAAAACACTGTAGCTCTGTCAGAGTAACCATCAGGTTCTTGGTCACCTCCCTGACTGAAGCACTTCTCCCCCGAATGCTCAGTTTGGGCAGTTGGCCTGCTCTAGGAAGAGTCATGGTGGTTTCAAACTTCTTCCATTTACAGATGATGGAGACCAATTTGCTCATTGGGACCATCAATGCTGCAGACATTTTTCTGTACCCTTCCACAGATCTGTGCCTCAATACAATCCTGTCTGAGGTCTACAGACAATTCCTTCGACTTCATGGTTTGGTTTGTGCTCTGACATGCACTATTACCCACTTAAGGACCAGCCGCCGCAGTTATACTGACGCAATGTGGCTTGATGCCGCAAATCGCCATAGATGTACATCGGCTCGTACACGGTGATTTGTGAGCACGCGTGCACTCCCGTTGGCCAACAGGGGAGCCAATCAGTGACAGACCAGGGATCTGCCTGTGTAAACAAGGCAAATCTCCATTCTGACAGGGGAGATCACACAGATCCTGTCTTTCTGCTAAGCAGGAAGACTGATCTGTGTGTTTCCCCAGTCACACAGTCCCCTACAGTCGCACAACCATGTAGTGCCGCATCTCAAAAAATCAGAAAGTGGGTAAATCCTTACGGGGCTGAAGTGGTTAACTGTGGGACCTTATATAGACAGGTGTGTACCTTTCCAAATCATGTCCAATCAACTGAATTTACCACAGGTGGACTCCAATCAAATTGTTGAAACATCTCAAGGCTGATCAGTGGAAACAGGATGTACCTGAGCTCAATTTTGAGTGTTATGGCAAAGGCTGTGAATACTTATGTACACGTGATTTTTTTTTCGTTTTTCATTTTTAATACATTTGCAATGATTTCAAATAAACTTCTTTCACGTTGTCATTATGGGGTATTGTTTGTAGAATTTTGAGGAAAATAATGAATTTAATTTTGGAATAAGGCTGTAACAACAAAATGTGGAAAAAGTGAAGCGATGTGGATACTTTCCGGATGCACTGTATGTCCTGACCTACAATTTATCCTACAGTATATGTTAAAGGGGTTGTAAACCCCTTTTTCACCTCCATTAAGGTGAAAAAACTTCTGTCACTGAGCAGCCCCCCCCCTCCCACGGTTTTACTCAACTGAGCCCGTTCGTTCCTACGCCGGTGACGTGCACACACTCTCTGGCCGGGGTCTCGGCTCTTGATTGGATAGATTGATGGCAACGCAGCCATTGGCTCCCACTGCTGTCAATTAAATCCAATGACGCGGGCGCCGAGTTTGGCTGTGTCTATGGACGCAAAAGCTGGACACAGGTGCGCGCCGCACAAGAGAGCGCTTCTCCTAGGTGGTTTCCCAAAACGAACTGCACAGTGGAGTATGACAAGTTTGGGTATTTAAAAAAAAAAAAAAAAAGAAAACCACGATAGTTTAGTAACTCTTCAATACCAGGCACTTAGACACCTTCCTGCCCAAGCCATTTTTCAGCTTTCAGCGCTGTCGCGATTTGAATGACAATTGCGTGGTCATGCTACACTGTACCCAAACATATATTTTATCATTTTTTTCCCACAAATAGAGCTTTCTTTTGGTGGTATTTGATCACCTTTGTGATTTTTATTTTTTGCGCAACAAATAAAAAAAGACCGAAAATTTTGAAAAAAAAAACAAGTTTTTCTTTGTTTGTTAAATTTTTTGTAAATAAGTACGTTTTCGTTCTCATTGATGGGCACTAATATGGCTGCACTGACAAGGCGGCAGTGATGGGCACCGAAGAGGTGGCACCAATGATGAGCACTGATAGGCGGCACTGATGACACTGATGGGTGGCATTGCTGGGCAACACTTAATTATTCTGTTACATAATGGTGCCAGTCAGAGCCCATATGTGGGCACTGATTGGCACAGATTTGGCATTAATTTGCACGTGGATGGCCATGGGGGATGTACCTGGCCATCCACATGTTATACGCCTCCCTAGTGGTCCTGACGGCTTCCCTGGTGGTCCAGTGTGGGCATCCGAGGGGGGGGGGGGGGCTGCGCTGATAAAAGATCAGCGCAGAGACCCGTCAGGAGAGCCGCCGGTCGGCTTTCCTCTACTCGCGTCTGTCAGACACGAGAGAGGGAAAGCCGATCACCAGCTCTCCCTGTTTACATTGTGATCAGCCGTGATTGGACACGGCTAATCACGTGGTAAAGAGCCTCCATCGGAGGTGTAGCGGTGTGTGCCCCCGTGGGCGTGCGGCGGCTGTTATCCTGCAGGACATCATAGGACGCCCAGTCAGGATAACGCAACCACCGCCCGGCCATCATTCTGCTATAGGCCGGGTGGGAAGTGGTTAAAAAGGAAGTCCAGCCTGGGTGAAAAAAATTTAAAGTCAGCAGCTACAAATACTGCAGCTGCTGACTTAATATTAGGGCACTGACCTGTCCAGGGTGCCCGCAATGTTGGCACCCCAGCCGATCTTCGAATCGACTCCCGGGTGCTGCCGCCGCCATTTCTGTTAAGGAAATCCAGCAGTGAAGCCTTTTGGCTTCACTGCTGGTTCCCTACTACGCATGCGCGAAGCCCATTCTAATTGGCTCGGCGGCGGGGGAAGGCCGAACTTATGGGAGATCGGGCCACGGCCTGTCTCCCAGAAGTGGGAAGGGGACCTGTCAAACAGGTCCCCATTCCCCCCTCCCCCTGAAAGGTGCCAATGTGACAGGAGGGTCATATAAGCAGAAGTACCACTTTTGGGTGGAACTTTGCTTTAAGATGATTGGGTTAATGGTTAATGTAAATTGCCTGATAATTTGTCAGAATTACATAGTTGCACAGTGGCAGCCATATTTGCGAACATATGCAGGCGCTACTTCCTGCTTAGTAGTGAAGCATAAATTGCTATACCCATTTTTTGCATCCTAGTCTTTCTCTACATCCACATTCCAAAACAGACAAGATTTCCCCAACAAAAGATTGCTGCACACACGTAAATTTGAATGGAGCATAATTAATGCTTGTTTCTATGAAGAGAGAAAGCACTCTACAGACATTCTTAGGGAGAAACTGATCAGTCAGGAGTTAATACAGCCTCTCTTCAAAAAGGCTGTCAGGATGTCTTACCCTAGTTTGGTAGTAAATTTGCACATACAAAATGTTTCCAGATTCTGCTGTTAATGGCTATATAAACATAAGATGTCCATAGGCAATTTATCAGAAAGCTCAGTCTCATTGAAACAATACTCTCTCCATGTGGCTGAGATTTTGCCTTTGCAGTTGCTAATAAATGAGGCCAAGCAACTGTAGTGATATACAGACAACCACTAGATAGAGAATAAATCTGTATATAGAATAGAACTGAGAATATTCAGCAATCACGAAAAAGTGAAAGTCAAAACTATTTTAAAGTGAACCAAAACCCAAAAAGTGAAGCATTTTCCATATATTAAGGAACGCCTAAAAGTGTTAATTGTACTTAAGCAGTATCCACAAAAAACAAAACAAAAAATAGCAGCGCACTTCCTGGACCTATTTTTTATATATATACACACACATACATACATATACATACATATATATACACACACACACACACAAATAAAAAATATATAACCTCTAAAATAAACGTATCCCAAATATAGTGCAAGTGCTCAGTTATACTAAATATATCAAATTAAAGTACAGGTGGCTCAGTGTATAATATAAGAATATTGATGCGCTCTAATAAAAAATATCACCTCATGCACAACTCACTTAATAAATTAAAATTCTTTGGATAACGCCAAACATCAAAAAATAAATATAAATAAATGAAGTGTAATAATGTCATCACTCATCAACTACAGATTTGTTGAGAAATGTATAGTGGCAAATGAAGAAGTGAAATAATAATGTGGCTGGGAAAAAAAAACTGACTGAGAAGAAAAGGGAATTCTAACAGAATAAAATTATCCTCTAGTATAAGCAATAATCACCCATAAATCCACCAGTCATCTATATTTGCATTGTAAGGGTTAAACTTTGTAAAGTTGATTTCCAGCCCGAACTTCAGCCTGCAATAGTCAAAGTCTTCAGAATGTCTTTTCCCAGGTTAAGAAAAATGATGACTTGCGCTTAGTTTCACTTGCTTTCAATCTCAATTAGCAGACGAGTCATGTAGAGAGAAACAAAAGTATCATTGCGCAAAGATCAACATAGAATACAGAGTAAAGAAAACCAAAACTGATACACTCACATAGCCTAGTATGTGTTTAGGCATGAAAGAAAACAGTCAGCCGCTGCGAGCGCGACTCCTCCAAAGCCGCTGCTGTACTCGTATCTCGTAACAGCAATGTTCGTCACTAGTTCCTCCTCAGCTCCTGGCTCAGTGTGTTTCTACACTGTCCTCAATGATGTTTTCAAGCAATTGATGATAGTCCATAAAAGTAAGAAAGGAATAGGTGAAAAAAAATGGTGTCTTCATGCAATATGCACTCTCCCCCAGCAGGTGTACCCTCACCTTAAGGGCTTTGAAAATGAGCCTGTAGTAAATGGCAACAGCTTAGATGGTCATCACGTATTTCCCTCATTCATATAGTGGCTGGTTAACTTTAAGCATAGATCCCATATTAATTGCACCTCCTGGTAAAAACGCTGATCAACAAAGTTCCTCCTGGTCTTTCAGTAATCACCTCATATCATGCAGGGAATAACAGAGGCGTGTAATTCCGTTTTAAAATAAATTTAATATCAACTTAAGCTCATAACATTACCTTCTAGATTGTAAGCTCTAACAAGCAGGGCCCTCTGATCCCTCCTGTATTGATTTGTATTGTAAGTGTACTGTCTGTCCTCACGTTGTAAAGCGCTGCGCAAACTGTTGGCACTATTTAAATCCTGTAGAATAATAATAATATTACACTCACATTTAATATAATTAAATACCGCATTAAAAATGTGCTGGTATAATGGGGGGTGAGATCGTCACCTGTATTCCAGACTGCAGCCCCAGTGTATGGCGTTTCCCGTGTCCTGTATCTCCACAGCACTTCCTACTACCTTCTGTGTCAGCCAGTCAAGCTCCTCCTACCGGTTTCATCACACCTCGTGACTTCCTCTGGGAGTTTTTAGATTTTGAGGTTTTTCATTTCGGCAGCTCACAAGGTTTATATCTATATGCATTTTTGATGTGTTCTTGCTGTGTTTTCAATGCATTTTAATAGGGAAGTGCATTTTTGGTGTGTTTTTTTTTTTAACTGACCAAATATACATAAAAATAAAAAAAATGCAAAAAGGATTTTTAATGGCTTCAAAAAGGTGCCGATAATGGCTGACAAATTCATATTATTTAAAAACGGGATTTTTTTCTACTCACTGTAAAATCCCTTTCTCTGAGTTCATTGACGGACACAGCACTTCTAATCTTGACCTTAGGGTTATATCACCAACTTCAGGAGTAGGACTAGGCAGAAACAAAAACAAAAAAAGCACAGCACCGCCTAGGGGTGGTCCTTACTGGTAGCAACCATCCACTGTGCTACAGGCAGCTCAGTTCGTTACAAAGCAGTACAAACACAAACACGAGGGGTAGGTGCTGTGTCCGTCAATGAAGAGAAAGGGATTTTACGGTGAGTAGAAAAAAAAAATCCCGTTTTCTCTTTCGTTCATTAACGGACACAGCACTTCTAATCTTGACCTTAGGGATGTCCGAAAGCAGTGTCACTATGAGGGGTGGGAACACAAAACAAAGGAAAAAAAATAAAAAAATAAAAAAATAAAATAACCTCCACCCAAACAGAGCCCCCGTAAAAAAGGGAGCTAAAACCTCAGACGGCCGCTTGCAAAACTTTGCGGCCGAAACACGCATCCAAAGATGCGCCAACATCCACCTTGTAAAACTTGGTGAAAGTGTGTACTGACGACCAGGTAGCCGCCTTACACACTTGAGAAACAGACGCTTGATGCCGGAAGGCAAAGGAAGCACTAACCGCCCTGGTAGAATGCACTGTGACGGGAAAGGGAAGCACCCACCACTTAATGGCATACGCCTGGACAATAATCTGATCCAACGAGAAATAGTTGCCAAAGAAGCCGCCAGGCCCTTCCTTGGACCATCCACAGTTACAGTGAATCAGATTTACGAAAAGGAGCCGTAACTGACAGATACACACGGAGAGCCCGAAGTACATCCAAAAAGAGTGCAAAGCGACCTCTTTGAGGCGAGACAGACGAGGACACAAGGAAGGAAGCACAATGTCCTCATTTAGATGAAAGGCAGATACTACCTTATGTAGAAATGAGGGATGCAGACGCAGCACTGCCTTATACTTGTGAAGAATCAAATAAGGAGACTTACACGACAAGTCTGCCAGCTCAGAAACTCGCCGAGCGGACGTAATAGCCACTAGAAAGACAACTTTCTGACAGAGCGTAAGTAAGGGGATCTCCCTAATGTTCTCGAATGGTGGCTTCTGAAGTACTGAGCGCACCAGGTTTGGATCCCACGGAGGCATCGGTGGGCGTATCAGGGGAGCCACATGCTGAACCCCCTGAATAAAAGTACGCCCCAACGAGTGAGCAGCCAATGGCTGCTGAAAAAGGATAGCTAGAGCCGATATTTGCCCCTTGATAGTGCTCAAAGCAAGCTTCTGATCAACACCATGCTGCAGAAACACAAGGATCTTAGACACCAAATAGGAACACGGATGCCACCCCACAGCCTTGCACAAAGATGTAAGCCTTTCAGGTGTGATGATAAATCTTCCGCGCGATCAACGTAGTGTGAATCACAGAAGACGACAACCCCCGGCCACTCAGCACCTGGCTTTCAATAGCCAGGCCCTTAAAACCAGAGATGGTAAAGCAGGGTGGAATATCAGACCCTAGGACAGAAGGTCCTCTTGCACCGGCAGCTGCCAGGGAACGTCCGCCACCATCCGTACCACGTCTGCGTACCACGGATGCCGAGGCCAATCCGGAGCGATTAGAATTACCGGAGTTCTACACTGCGCAGCAGACGAGGAAGGCGTTTGAGAGGAGGGAAGGCATAAATGAGCTGATAATGCCCCCATGGCGCCACCAGCACCTCTGACACATCTGTAAAGGGATCCCTTGTTCTGGCCACAAATTTCTGCACCTTTCGATTGAGATGAGAGGCCAGAAAATCCGCGTGTGGCGTGCCCCACCGCAGGCAAATGAGACGAAAAACTTCCGGACTGAAGCGTCAACTCCCCCGATGCAGCAACTAACGGCTGAGGTAATGCGCTTTCCAGTTTTCTGCGCCCGGAATGTAAACGACTGAGAGCTGGCACGTGAAGCTCTGCCCACTGCAGAATATGAGAGACCTCCAGCGCCGCTGCTGAGCTCCTTGTCCCCCCACGGTGGTTGACGTAAGCCACAGCTGTGGCATTGTACGACTAGATCCTGTCCGGGCGACTGCGCAGCCACTGCATCCAAATGTAGAGGCATAACCTGATCGCACGCAACTCCAGTACATTGATCGACAGACGAGACTCCTCCGGCATCCAGCTGCCCTGGCCCGAACGAAGGCCCAGAACCCCAACCGGTCAGGCTGGCATCTGTCGTGTTTACCGTCCAATGGAGAGGGAGAGATGACTTCCCGAACCATAGAGCCGGGGACCATAGCCACCAAAGAAGCGAGGCCCTGGTCAGATGACCCACACGGATCTGACAATCCAGAGATGCCGGGGGTTTTGTCCCATTTGAATAAGATCTCCCTCTGCAAGACCTGAGAGTGAAAATGCGCATACGGAACCGCCTCGAAGGTGGATACTATGAGGCCCAGAACCCACATGCAAACGCGCAGTGACGACTACTTGCGGGACAGCACCAACCGCACCGCGGAGTGAAGGTCCTGCAGTTTGATCGGTGGAAGAAAAACCTTCGCATGTGCAGAGTCCAGAATCAACCCCCAAGTACTCCGGGCATTGGGTCGGGAGCAACGGGGACTTCTGGAGATTCAACACCCAGCTGAACTCTTGTAAGGTCTGCATGTTGATCGCCACATCGTCTCTCAGTTCTGAGGCTGACGCTGCTCTTAGGAGAAGTTTGTCCAGGTAACTCACGACCGCAATCCCCCACTGTCTCAGCAACGCCAGAACCGGTGCCAGTACCTTGAAGACCCGTTGCGCCGACACCAGTCCAAAAGGGAAGTGCCACAAAGGAACCGCTGCTGCCTGACGCAGATGGGGAAATGCAAGTACGCGTCCTTGATGTCCAGGGAGGACAGGAAATCCCCCTGATGAAGCCACCACTAAACGGACTTCATCCTGAACCTCTGTACCCTCACAAAACAATTGAGGGCCTTGAGGTCCAGGATCGGACACACCCCTTCCTTCTCTGGAACTATAAACAGATTGGAGAAGAAACCCCAAAACTTTTCTGAAGCTGGTACAGGCACTATCACCCCCCCCCCGAAGAAGCAAGTCCTGCACCGCCCCAAACAAGGCCTGCCGACAAGACGGGAGAGGATGAAGATTGGCGGGAAAAAACCTGTCTGGCGGACAAGAAAGAAACCATTTTGTATCCAGGCACAAAATTTGCAGTTTGCAGACCCACTGGTCGGAAAAAAGAGAAGTCCACCGGTCTGCAAACCACCGAAGTCGACCCCCCATCCGCAAGTCGGGCAGGGGTAAATCTTCATGCGGAAGAGGACTTGTCCTCAGGCTTGTTTGGCTTGGGAAGCCAAGGACACCTTTGCCCATCCGTTAGAGCCTTGGTGGGCTGGGAACACCTGCTCGCAGAAGCAGGCAGACAAAAATCACGCTTGTGAGCGGAAAAGGAGGGACCCTGTCTACGACGGGGCGCCTTGCCTTTTTTGGACTGTGGGAGAAAAGTACTTTTCTCCCTAATAATGTCATCCAGAGAGGCTCCACATAGCCTCCCACCCTGGAAAGGCAAATCCGCCAAATCCTTCTTAGTCGTCTGGTCCACCAACCAGCACTTGACCCAAAGCAGCCGGCGAAGAACCACAGGCGACACAGAGACCTTAGAAAGTAACTGGGGCCGCGTCCAGGGCCGCATCACAGACACATTTAAGTCCCTGCATAAACTTGTCTGCCAGTTCCACACAGATTGGGGACGCTTGCCCATTACCCAACTCGCAGTGTAATAGCTTAGCCCATTCAGTAAGTGTCTGCGACACCAGAGCCGTGGCTAACACCAGACGAAGAGCAGACCCCGCCATCGTAAAACATAAACCGAGCAACCGCCTCAGCCTGTGGGCAGGATCCTTGAAAGGTGACCCCTCCACCGGAATTATGGTCGCCTTATTTAACATGGACACTGGAGGATCAACGACCGGAAGCCCATTTCTTCAACAGACTCTCCTCAAAGGGGTAACGCACCGGAAAAACGCCTCGGAACTGAAAAGGAACGATGCGGGCGTTCCCAATCCTTCAAAATAAGACAGGTAAGGAAACACCTTAGCGCTGCAGACAGGCTTGTGAAACCCAAAAGGGACCGACACCTCTGCAGACGCCCCTGCCGGATCCTCACTTTTCAAAGTATCGCGCACCGCCGTAATGAGTGCACCCACCAGCGCTTTCTCATGCGCCGCAATGGACGCGGAGGATTCCTCCTCACTGTCTGAAAGATCAGGGGCCGCCAGCCATGGCAGGGCCCGTGTCCGGACCAGAGCCCTCCCCAGAGGATGGAGGGGGAAGGGGGCGTTTTTTACACGCCTTACACCCGCACGCCACCTCGACCCGGGAGAAGGAGGATTCCAGGACTGCTGACAAAGCGTCCAGGGGCACTGCAGACCCAGAGGGGCAAGCTGCTGTCACTGGGTTGTCTAGGGGGGGGGGCACCTGCTTCAGACCCCATGGCATCCCACACTCGACCGGACACTACCAGGGACCGAATGCCCACTAGGGAGAGAGAAAGGTAGACCACCCCCCTAGCTTCCGCAGACTGGGGGTCCCCCAGAAGGACTCACCACCTTGACCCACGAGGAGCAGTGCTGTGTTGTCCGTCCTCCGCAGATGGGACAAACCACGAGGGGATCTGCGCTCTTGCCTGGCTTCAAATGCAGAGGCTAGCGCTAGAGGACCAGCAGCAAACTCCCCACGAGGCTACAAGAAAATGGCCGTCGGCCGCACTTTCACAGATAAAGCCTGAATGCTATGAGACCACAGAAAAATGTCCATCATGGCTACGAGAACATGGGCGTGGCGCCTGTCCCCACAGAGACGGCGGCTATTAACATAGAAAGACGCCAGCCACCCCCCGCACCCCATACAGAGACCGTCCGGAGGGGACCCCACCAAAGGTAAACCAGCAACAGGCAGCATAGCCGAGGAGCCGGGGTAAGGATGAAATTCCCCAAAACTGATCATCCCAGGGAGTACCCAGCTGCTCCCATCGTGCCTGGACCGTGCCAGGGAAGCTCATACTTACCCATCCAGCCGGGATTGCAGGTCTCACTCCCCAGACAGATCCACCTCCCGCCTAAAACGGAGTGGCTATCGGCCATGGCGACACTGTGACCCAGATGTCAGGTTCCTGGTCATATGTGTCCCTGCAAGGTGTCTAGACCGCCAGCCGCCCCAGTCCAGAGTGGGGCTTGTCGCGGCCGACCCAGCGTGGAGCTCAGGTCTGTGTGCGCTCCGTGGCCAGGCTGGGGAGACTACCAGGATCAAAAATATCCAGCCCGTCACCAGCCCAGCAGTTGATTGCAGAATCTCACGTAAACCCAAAAAGAAATCGAATAAAGCCAAAAGACTACAGGTCCCAGCAGGGAGCCAGGTCCTTCTAGACTAGGCAGAAAAAAAACTGAGCTGCCTGTAGCAGAGTGGGGAGTTACTACCAGTAAGGACCACCCCTAGGCGGTGCTGTGCTCGTTTTTTATTGTTTTTGCCTAGTCCTACTCCTGAAGGTAAAGATTAGAAAGTGCTGTGTCTGTCAATGAACGAAAGAGAAAAGTCAAATATAATACATTTAAAAAAAAAATTATATAAAATTTAAAAAAGAAAAAATAAATAAAAATTTGTGGTTTTCAATTTTGGCACCAGAAATTTCATTTCGGTGCACCACTAATGAAAACTCCTCCTACAAGCTGTAAGCAGTGCAGGGTTGGACACTGACAGAAGAAGTCACAAGACTGCTATATGCCGATGAGAAAAGGTATTTAGCAGTTTATATTTACTAAAATAATTGCATTTCCATGTTCTGTGTACTATGGGAGACCAGATATAGTGAAGGCAGGGTCCAGGGTTTAGAAATACCAAGTCCTGCTCCTCAAACAAGATGGCTGCCTGCACACAAGGATACTGAAGGTTTAAAAGGATATCTAAAGGTTTTTTTTTTGTTTTTTTTTAAACAAATAGGTCATACTTACATTCTCTGCACAGTTAGATTTGCACAGCGTGGCCCCGATCCTCCTCTTCTGGGGTGCGGCTCTCCAACGGGGCACTCGAGGAGAAGCCAGGAGCGCCGCTCTTCCTTGGGGCACCCCTGCAGGTGCTCTCCCGTGTCCTGCTGCTGCGTCTATTGACACAGAGCAGGACTCGCCCCCCGCGTCATTGGATTTGATTGACAGCAGTGGGAGCCAATGGCTGCGCTGCTAACAATCTATCCAATCAGGACCCGAGACACCGGTTGGAGCTGGTGTGCTTGTCCCTGTTGCTTGAAAGACCAGGTTCAGGTAAGTAAAGGGGGCTCTGGGGGGCAGCTGCATCACAGGTTTTTTCAACCCCTTTAGGAAGGAATGGTCTACATAATAGGAAGTTTGTAAGCTACAGGGAAACAGTAGGCAAAGCTGATAGTTTTTTCCCTGCTTGTTTGGGCAAAGTTTCCATAGTTCAGTCCCTCAGTAGCTTAAAAATTGTGCTAAATTAAAACACACTTTTGTTCTCCCTTAAAGTGTAACTCCACTTTTGTTGAGAAAAATTCCCCTCTGGGTACATTACAAGAATTTTAACAAACCGTTATAGATTCCTACCTTTTGTTCTTCTGAAGAAATCTATTTAAAAGCTAGTCTAATGGGAGTGGTTTCATAATTGTCAATCAGCTGTGCACCTGCAGGGTTCTAGTGTGAAAAGCTGCTGGGTCAGCATCCCTTTAGACGTGATTTCCTATTGGAAGTATCTTATCAAAAATGAAATTTTTGTTTCAGGGGATGCCCGATATCCGACTTGTATCTTAGTGCAGACTTCTGGGAAAATTGGTGAGACAGCACACAGGAGTTCCCCATAGCAAGCAGCTTGCTATGGAGGGCACTCAGCAAAGGGGGAGGGGCCAGGAGTGTCAGCAGAGGACCCAAGAAGAGGATCAGGGCTACTTTGTGCAAAACCATTTCAGAGAACAGATAGAACATGTTTATTTTTTTTTTTAAATAAAAACTGTTCCTTTACAATTACCTTAAGCAGCAACTAAAATGAATGGAGAGGGATTACAACAACGACTGTCTGGATTTTATTACTGTCTGTGCCCCTGTTATGGAAGACTCACCCTCTCCATTTGTGCTGTTTACCATGGACATTGAAAGTGAAAGCAAATACCAAATTTTGGTTTGTCCCCAGAACAGAAATAGTGGGGAAATCTTCCAATGGGAACATTAGTTCTGGTGAACCAGGGGACGAACAGGGATTAACTCACTTTAGAAGAATGTCGTTCCTGTTTTGGTTATGGGACAGGGAATGAAGGCATATCTCCCTAATGGGACAGGTAAACATGTAACCCCCCCCCCCCCTTTACTCTATATAAAATTGCCTTTAGTTCTACTTTAACCACTAGAGATCCGCGCTATAGCCGAATGATGACTACAGCGTGGAATGGATCTACATTGCCAGGACTACTGCAGAATCTCACATAAACCCAAAATTATTGACGTAGTCCCCTTTCCTCGCTCCCCGCACGCTCTCGTGAGTGCGCATCAGGGGAGATCTGTGTTGGCCGTGTCCCCTGGACACAGATCGCTGTAAATGGCCAATCACAGCGGCCGTTTACAGTGCGATCACCGCCTCCAATGAGAGATGATCTCAAATGTAAACATATGAGATCATCGGTCATTGCCGGCTCTCTCTCCTCACACAGACAAGCGTGTGTGGAGAGAGAGGAGCTGTGAATCGGTGTGAGTAATACTCTACAGCTTCAGTTGAAAAAAAAGGTGTGCCCTAACAGTGCCCAATCAGTGCCCCATTAGCACAGGGCTCGACAAACCCTGGGCGCCAGGTCGCATTTGCAACTAGAATTAGCGACCTGGTGCCTGGGGCGGCACACCTGGGGTATCCTGTCTCTGTGCGGATCCCGACCCCCCCCCGTGCGATCGCTTCCGGCCGCGGCCGGTAATTGAAGCCGCGGCTTTGCGGCCTTCTGCAGTCCTCCTGGAATCTGGCGCCATCTTGTGGTGGCCGTTCGTATGACAACACAACCAGCAATGCTAATGGTGCTTCCCCTGCCTGTTTTCACTGCCCGCCCATCTCCTTACCAAAGTGGAGAAGAGAAGGAAATGAATGTGGGGATAGCCTTTTTATTTATTTATTTTTTTTTAAGTAAAAAACGTTTTTTTCTTAATTAAAATTAATTTATTTGTTATCTCCCTGCTTGGCCCCTTTCACACAGGCTGTCTGATCAGGTTTGCCTGTCAGTTTTTCAGACGGACCTGATCGGACCCTTAAAAACCTTTCACACCGAGCCACGGGGGACGTCGGCGGTAAAGCGGCGCTATTTTTAGCACCACTTTACTGTCGTTTTAGCGGCGCTATTCGGCCGTTAGCGGGGTGGTCTGTGTAAATTTAAGATTCGTTATTTTTTATATTGAAAATAAAGCTTTGTCGGGCCTTTAAAAAAACCTGGCTCCTAACTTTTTTAGCTGACTCCTAGATTCCAAGCAAATTTGTCAAGCCCTGCATTAGCATCTATAGCTAGTGCCATCTGTGCCCACCTGTGAGCAAACAGTGCCCACCTGCGCCGCCTCAACAGTGCCCATCTGTGCAATCAGTACACATCTGTGCCGCCTCATTAGTGCACATCTGTGCCGCCTCATTAGTGCACATCTGTGCCGACTCATCAGTGCCCATCTGTGTCCTCCTGTGCCGCCTCATCAGTGCACATCTGTGCCGCTTCATCAGTGCACATCTGTGCCGCTTCATCAGTGCACATCTGTGCCGCTTCATCAGTGCACATCTGTGCCGCCTCATCAGTGCACATCTGTGCCGCCTCATCAGTGCCCATCAGTGCCGCCTCATCAGTGCCCATCAGTGCAGGCTTAGCACACACCTGTGCAGTCTCATCACCACCAGCAACCATGTCTAAAAGATGCTTTTCCGCCGAGGAGGCATACGGTGAGAATTTTACCCCAATACATTTTTTTAATTTAATTTTTACTGAGGACATGTTGGCGTCAATTGTGGCCCAGTGCAACCTGTATGCACAGCAATTTATTGGAAATATCTTATAAACTGACAACTTTGTGTAAAAAAAAAAAAAAAAAAAAAAAAGCGTTTATTTTTTTTCCACATTTTCCAAAAACTTCTGGAAAAACATGAACCGTTCAAAAGACTCATTATGCCTCATAGATTTAACGTTGGGGTATTAGCGTTTCCATTGTCCTGGTGCTCTAGGGCCTTCAAAAAGTGTAATAGGTAGTCAACAAGTTAGATGTGTAATTTATGCTCCTTGAACACCTGATGGTGCTCCCTGCATGTTGGGCCTCTGTATATGGCCAGGTAGTGAAAAAGTGCCACACATGTGGTATCATAATACTCAAGTGGAGTAGCAGAATGTATTTTGGGGTTACATGTGGTATGCACATTGCATGCGAGAGAAATAAGCTATTACAATGACAATTTTGTGAAAAAAAGTAAAAAATAAAATCCTAATTTTGCAAAGAATTGTGGGAAAAAAATTACAGCTTCAAATAACTCACCATGCCTCTTACTAAATACACTGGAATGTCTACTTTCCAAAAAGGGGTCATTTGGTGGGCATTTGTACTTTCCTGGCTTGTTAGGGTCTCAAGAAATGAGTACATCAGATGTGATCATTTTTTTTATGATTTGCACCATAGCTTGTAGACTCTATAAATTTCACACAGACCACATAATATCCACTAATTTGGGTTATTTTTACCAACGATATGTAGCAGTATAAATTGTGGCCAACATTTATGAAGACCTATATCCAGAATCAAATAGTCTGTTGTATCAGTATGTTGCATATGGGAAGGTAGCAACAAAAAAATTATTTCACCCACACTAGCACGGTCAAGTGCCTTAAAGCTACTAAGTACCAGTTTATATATATATGCCAAGAGAGAAAGCTGGGCATGGATATTGGAAAAAGTGATTTGACATTGCAAAACAACCCAGCCAATGGTTTTGTCGCTACATGAACTTCTTCCGGGGCTGAGGTACCCCTTCCCTTCATCACACCCAGAGAGCACACAGACGTTTCTGTGCCTATACACACACACAGTTTTTATCTGCTGGCATGTAAGTGCATTACTTTTAAATAAAAGCCCTGTTGAGATTTTACACTATTGTGGCATTTTATCTATTGCTGGGGTATGCCATTTGGTGCATCCACTTGGAGCAAGAGGACCTGCGATTTTCTGATTGGCTGCCTGGAATGGTCTTTCCCGGCTTCCGTATGTTGACCTACGAATGGCGATGGAGCATTTAAGCTACTAAGCCTTCTTTGACACCCCCCGTAATAGGTGGTCAATGGTAAGAGCACATCCTTTATTGATGGTGTTTTTTCACACGGTGGAAGATTTCAGTTGGTGCATCAACAATCAAGACACTCGTGTATATTTGTGTCAGACTCACTTTTGTTTTGTTTTTTTGTTACACTTAGCACATTATTTTATTTATAAATTTTAATGGTAGGTTTATTTTAACAGCTTGCCGACCACCGCACACAGATTACATTGGCAGAATGGCACAGGCAGGCAAATGGGCATACAGGTACGTCCCTTTAAATTTGCCGCCTTTCGGGCGCATCTGTGCACGCAGTGGGAGCATGCCCGCGGGTCCAGGAAACTCGATGTTCTCCAGAAGACCGTGATTGAGGTGTGGAGAGGTAGAACGGGGAGATGTAAACAAGGCATTTCCCTGTTCTGCCTAGTATCATGACCAAGATCTACTGCTCCCTGTCATTGGGAGCAGTGATCGCTGTCATGTCCTATGTAGCCCCCCACATTTAGAATCACTCCCTAGGACACACTTAACCCCTTCATGGCCCCCTAGTGGTTAACCCCTTCCGTGCACAGTAATCAGTGCATTTTTATAGCAGTGACCGCTGTATAAATAACAATGGTCCCAAAATAGTGTCAAAAGTGTTCGATGTGTCCCCCATAATGTTGCAGTCACGATAAAATTTGCAGATAGCCGCCATTACTAAAAAAAAAAAAGTTAAATAAAAATGCCATAAATCTATTTCCTATTTTGTAGACGCTATAACTTTTGTGCAAACCAATCAATATATGCTTATTGCGATTTTTTTTACCAAAAATATGTAGAACAACACACATTGACCTAAACTGAGGAAAAAATTTGTTTTTATATATTTTTGAGCAAAAACTAAAAATATATATTGCTTTTTCCCCCCAAAATTGTCGCTTTTTTGGTTTATAGCGCAAAAAAATAAAAGCCACAGAGGTGATCAAATCCCACCAATAGAAAGCTCCATTTGTGGGAAAAAAAGGACCTCAATTTTGTTTGGGTACGTCGTCGCACGACCGACCAATTGTCAGTTAAGACGACGCAGTGCCGAATAGCAAAAAGTGCTCCGGTCAGGAAGGGGGTAAAATCTTTTAGGGCTGAAGTGGTTAAACATGAGACAGAACAAAAATATTCAGAAAACGCATTTAAAAAAAAAGTTCTAGATTGATTTGCATTTTATTGAGTGAAATAAGTATTTGACCCCCTATCAGCAAGATTTCTGGCTCCGAGGGGTTTTCTATACAGGTAACAAGCGAAGATTAGGAGCACTCCCTTAAAAGAAGTGCTCCTAATCTCAGCTTGTTAGCTGTATAAAAGACAGCTGTCCACAAAAGCAAATCAGATTCCAATCTCTCCACCATGGCCAAGACCAAAGAGTTGTCCAAGGATGTCAGGGACAATTTTGTAGACCTACACAAGGCTAGAATAGGCTACAAGACGATCGCCAAGCAGCTTAGTGAGAGGGTGACAACAGTTGGTGTAATGATTTGCAAATGGAAGAAACACAAAATAACTGTCAATCTCCCTTGGTGTGGAGCTCCATGCAAGATCTCACCTCGTGGAGTTTCAATGATCATGAAAACGGTGAGGAATCAGCCCAGAACTACACGGGAGAAGCTTGTCAATGATCTCAAGGAAGCTGGGACCATAGTCACCAAGAAAACAATTGGTAACACTACGCCGCAAAGGACTGAAATCCTGCAGCGCCCGCAAGGTCCCCCTGCTCAAGAAAGCACACGTACAGGCCATCTGAATGATTCAGAGGAGAAATGGGTGAAAGTGTTGTGGTCAGAGGAGACCAAAATCAAGGTCTTTGGCATCAACTCTACTTGCTGTGTTTGGAGGAGGAATGCTGCCTATGACTCCAAGAACACCATTCCCACCTTCAAACATAGAGATGAAAATATTATGCTTAGGGGTGTTTTTCTGCTAAGGAGACAGGAAAACTTCACCGCATCAAAAAGGGACGATGGACAGAGCCATGTACCGTCAAATCTTGGGCGAGTACCTCCTCCTCTCAGCCAGGACATTGAAAATGGGTCTTGGATGGGTATTCCACCATGACAATGACCCAAAAAACACATGGCCAAGGCAACAAAGGAGTGGCTCAAGAAGAAGCACATTAAGGTCCTGGAGTGGCCTAGCCAGTCTTCAGACCCTAAAGCGGAGTTCCACACAAAAATGGAACTTCCGCTTTTCGCAACCCTCCCCCCCTCCGGTGTCACATTTGGCACCTTTCAGGGGGGAGGGGGGTGCAGATACCTAAGACAGGTATTTGCACCCACTTCCGGCATAGACTCCCATGGGAGTCTATGCCTATTCCCGTCCCTTCGCGCTGTCTCCTGGGAAACACACAGCTAACTTTAAATTGGCAACCTGTAAAACATTTTAAAGCGTCGCCTATGGAGATTTTTTTAAAGTACCAAATTTTGGCGCCGTTCCACAAGTGTGCACAATTTTAAAGCATGACAGGTTAGGTATCTTTTTACTCGGCGTAACATCTTTAACATTATACAAAAAAAACTGGGCTGACTTTACTGTTTTGTTATTTAATTCGTGAAACTGTTTTTTCCCCCAAAAAAAACGAGTTTGAAAAATGTTTGCGCAAATACCGTGACACATAAAAAGTTGCAAAGACAGCCATTTTATTCCCTAGGGTGTCTGCTAAGAAAACATATATAATGTTTGGGGTTTGAGTAATTTTCTAGCAAAAAAAAAATTATGATTGTTACATGTAGAAAAGAAGTGCCAGAATAGGCCCGGTATGGAAGTGGTTTTAATTCATACATGAATCAAAATGTGACCAATTCAGCAGAATGCTGAAATTCAGCGAATTTCTATCAATGTGTGACTACTGCAGTTGAACAGAAGTAGGAGAAAAAAGCCCCTTGATCACCTGCTGCAGTGCTCTGCTTTGTATTCTGACAGTGTGGTTATTCTATCAGATTACATTAGCGCACCCGGAAGGATTGCCCAATCCACCGCGAATGTGTGGATGGGGTAATGGACTCAGTTTATTTTGTTCAGCCTGTTCCTTGCTACAGTTCACAAACAGAACTGTAACAAGGAACAGTCATATAAAGCTAGAGCAGATGAAAATTTCAAGCAGCCCCTGCACGAATGAGCCATTGTCTGGCTTCAAGATTAGGAGCCAGTGACATCAGTTGTGTTGGCAAAGTGACAAGTGTTGGCAAAGAGGGTGAACCTGTGTTAAAAGGGGCTGAACAAGCAGAAGTTATTTTATCTTAATGCATTCAGAGAAAAATCCTTCTGTGTGCAGCAGTCGCCCAGCACCCCCTAATACTTACCAAAGCCCCATCTTCACCCAGCAATGTCTACGAGTGCCTCGATCATCCGTGACTCTCCCTCCCGATAGGCTGAAACACAGCAGTGGTGCCACTGGCTCCTGCTGCCAAAGTCAGGAGAGAGAGAGAGAGAGGAGGTCTGTGTTTGAATAAACACATGGAGCTGCAGCTCAGCTCGGGTCCCCCATAGCAAACTGCTTGCTGTGGGGGCACTCGGCAGGAGGGAGGGGCCAGGAGCACCAAAGAGGGATCCGAGAAGAGGAGGATCTGTGCTGCTCTGTGCAAATTCACAGAGCAGGTAAGTATAACATTTTTTTACAAATAACAAAGACATTTTACAATCACTTTAAATTTGCATACCAAATATCAGATACTGCATATATGTACATATAGTGCAGCCATACATGTCAGTATACACAGTGCAGCACAGATACAGCTCAGTACACTGTTCATAGGGACATGTAAACTAGAGGTCGACCGATATACGTATCAGCTGATATTTGGCGTTTTTTTACTTAATCGGCATCGGCAGATTGTGCTGATAAAAAAGGCTGATATAACTTCAGTGGGACTTGCAAATGACTTCTGTAATAGAAGTCAATACAAGTTGCCTGAAATCTTCTGTCTAGACTTCTCTCCTCCTCTGGGCAGCCTGCCAAATCTGATAAAAAGAACCTGAAGGATACTTAGGAATGAACTGAACTCTGTGTGTAGAAGCTCTCAGTTTAACCATTTAAAACCTAAATCTTTTCTGACACTTGTTGCTTACAAGTAAAAATTCTGTATTTTCTGCTAGAAAATCACTTAGAACCCCCCAAACATTATATATATATTTTTTTTAGCAGAGACCCTAGGGAATAAAATAGCGGTTGTTGCAATATTTTATGTCACACGGTATTTGCGCAGCGGTCTTTCAAACGCAATTTTTTTTTTAAAAATACACTAATTTAAAAAAAACAAAAAAACTAAGCAGTAAAGTTAGCCCATTTTTTTTTTTCGTCCAAAAGTTTTGATTACCTGTTTTTGTGTATTTAATATTTAAGATATAGTTTTTTTTTAATTTATTTTTTTAATCTAAATTCTACATACAAGTGAACTGATTGGAGGTTTGTTTTGTTTAATAAATGTAAAAAATTTTCTGTATCACTTAAGGTTGCTTTCATACTGGAGTGGGCATGCGTTGACGGTAAAATGCTGCTAGTTTTAGCGGTGCTTTACCGTCATTTTAGCGGCACTATTCGGCTGCTAGCGGGGCGCTTATAATCCAGCTAGCAGCCGAGGAAGGGGTTAAATGCGCCCCTGAAGCGCCGCTGCAGAAACGCTTTGCAGGCGCTTTGGCAGCGGTGTGCATTCATTTCAATGGGCAGGAGTGGTGGAGGAGTGGTATACACCGCTCCAAAGATGCTGCTTGCATAACTTTTTTTTTTTAACATCCTGCCAGCGCATCGCCTCAGTGTGAAAGCACTCGGGTTTTCACACTGACACTGCAGGGGAGCCGTTTTACAGGCACTTTACATGCGCTATTTTTAGCCCAAAAGCGCCTGAATAACGCCCCAGTGTGAAAGGGGTCTAACTGTTAGATTTTATGAGATGAAGGGAAAAAAAATTAAAAAAATCGGCCTAATATATCGGCCATCGCGATTTCTAAATATCGGCATCGGCCAGAGAAAAACCCATATCGGTCGACCTCTAATGTAAACACATAATGCATTCTGTACTAACCGCTTGCTGACCGCCTGACGCAGATATACTGCGGCAGAAGGGCTCGTACAGGCAAAATCACGTACCTGTACGTTGCCCTTTAAGAGGCGGCCAGCGGCAAGCTCCGTGAGTCGGGTCGCGGGTCCCGCGGACTCGATCGCCGTGGGGATACCTGCGATTGCCTCACGGGGTGGAAGAACGGAGGGATGCTGATGTAAACAGCATCTCCCCGTTCTGCCTAGTGACAGTGTCACTCGATCTCTGCTCCCTGTCATCAGAGCAGAGATCAGTGCTGTCAGACACACAGCCCATCCCCTTGACAGTTGGAAATCACTCCCTAGTACTGATTTAACCCCTCCCCGCCCCCTAGTGGTTAACCCCTTCACTGCCAGTGTCATTTACACAGGAATCAGTGCCTTTTTATAGCACTGATTGCTGTATAAATGACAATGGTCCCAAAAATGTGTCAAAAATGTCCGATGTGTCCGCCGTAATGTCACAGTCACAATAAAAAAAAAAAAAAAAAAAAATCGCTGATTGCCGCCATTTAAAAAAAAAAAATTATTAATAAAAATGGCATAAAACTATCCCCTATTTTGTAAACGCTATAACTTTTGCGCAAACCGATCAATAATCGCTTATTGCGATATTTTTTTTTTACCAAAAATATGTAGAAGAAGAATACGTATCTGCCTAAGCTGAGGAAAAAAATTTTTTAAAATATATTTTTGGGGGATATTTATTATAGCAAAAAGTAAAAAATAATGCGTTTTTTTCAAAATTGTCACTCTGTTTTGTTTATAGCGCAAAAAATAAAAACCACAGAGGCGATCAAATACCACCAAAAGAAAGCTCTATTTGTGGGAAAGAAAGGATGTCAATTTTGTTTGGGAGCCACATCGCACAACCGTGCAATTAGTTAAAATCAGTTAAAGCAACGTAGTGCCGAATCGCAAAAAGTGCTCTGGTCAGGAAGGGGGTAAATTCTTCTGGGGCTGAAGTGGTTAAGGCCAACTAATCGATAATAAAAATAATTTTCTACAATATTCATTATCGATTAGAATGGATTAGGTCGATTCGTTGCTTTAGCCCTAGTTCAGAGCAGGATCCAAAGATAGATCGAACAGTTGAGAGCAGGACCCAAAAATAGATCCAGAGTCTAAAAATAAAATCGAATAGCTGAGACCAGATTTTAAAAATAGATCGAACTGTTGTTACCAGGATCTAACAATAGATTCAACAGTTGAGACTAGGGCTGCAACTAACAAATATTTTCATAATCAATTATTTGGGCGATTATGGTTTTGATTAATGGAATAAGAAAACCTGTGCAATTTAGTTAGTATGTAAAAAATAAAAAAAACATAATTCAATATCCATATACACACACACACACACACACACACACACACACACAAACACACACACCCCACCTTCAAAAAGTATTCATACCCCTTGACATTTTTCCACATTTTGTCATGTTACAACCAAAAAACTAAGTGTATTTTATTGTGGCTTTATTTGATAGACCAACAAAGTGTCACATAATGGTGACGTAGAAGGAAAATGATAAAATGGTTTTCAGAATTTCTTAAATAAAATATTTGAAAAGTGTGGCGTGCCTTTGTATTCAGCCACATTCAGAGTCAATACTTTGTAGAACCACCTTTTGCTGCAATTACAGCTGCAAGTCTTTTTGGGGATGTCTCGACCAGCTTTGTACATCTAGGAGAGTGACATTTTTGCCCATTCTTCTTTGCAAAATAGCTCAAGGTGTCAGATTGGATGGAGAGAGTATGAAAAGCAATTTTAAAGTCTTGCCACAGAATCTCAATTGGATTTACAGTGGCTTGCGAAAGTATTCGTCCCCCTTGAACTTTTCAACCTTTTGCCACATTTCAGGCTTCAAACATAAAGATATAAAATTTTTATTTTTTGTGAAGAATCACCAACAAGTGGACAGCAGTTTTCAGCTCTTTCCACAGATTCTCGATTGGATGCAGGTCTGGACTTTGACTTGGCCATTCTAACACCTGGATTCGTTTATTTGTGAACCATTCCTTTGTAGATTTTGCTGTATGTTTGGGATCATTGTCTTGTTGGAAGATAAATCTCCTTCCCAGTTTCAGGTCTTTTGCAGACTCCAACAGGTTTTCTTTGTGAAGTGGAACGAAATCTTTTGGATTTTTGAAACTTTTTTAACTAATAAAAAAATGAAAAGTGGGGCGTGCAAAATTATTCGGCCCCCTTGCGTTAATACTTTGTAGAGCCACCTTTTGCTGCGATTACAGCTGCAAGTCGCTTGGGGTATGTCTCTATCAGTTTTGCACATCGAGAGACTGAAATTCTTGCCCATTCTTCCTTGCAAAACAGCTCGAGCTCAGTGAGGTTGGATGGAGCGCGTTTGTGAACAGCAGTTTTCAGCTCTTTCCACAGATTCTCGATTGGATTCAGGTCTGGACTTTGACTTGGCCATTCTAACACCTGGATACGTTTATTTGTGAACCATTCCTTTGTAGATTTTGCTGTATGTTTGGGATCATTGTCTTGTTGGAAGATAAATCTCCTTCCCAGTTTCAAGTCTTTTGCAGACTCCAACAGGTTTTCATCCAGAATGGTCCTGTATTTGGCTGCATCCATCTTCCCCTCAATTTTAACCATCTTCCCTGTTCCTGCTGAAGAAAAGCAGGCCCAAACCATGATGCTGCCACCACCATGTTTGACAGTGGGGATGGTGTGTTGAGTGTGATGAGCTGTGTTGCTTTTACGCCAAACATATCGTTTTGCATTGTGGCCAAAAAGTTCGATTTTGGTTTCATCGGACCAGAGCACCTTCTTCCACATGTTTGGTATGTCTCCCAGGTGGCTTGTGGCAAACTTTAGACGAGACTTTTTATGGATATCTTTGAGAAATGGCTTTCTTCTTGCCACTCTTCCATAAAGGCCAGATTTGTGCAGTGTACGACTGATTGTTGTCCTATGGACAGACTCTTCCACCTCAGCTGTAGTTCTCTGCAATTCATCCAGAGTGATCATGGGCCTCTTGGCTGCATCTCTGATCAGTCTTCTCCTTGTCTGAGCTGAAAGTTTAGAGGGACAGCCAGGTCTTGGTAGATTTGCAGTGGTCCGATACTCCTTCAATTTCAAGATGATCGCTTGCACAGTGCTCCTTGGGAAGCTTAAAGCTTGGGAAATATTTTTGTATCCAAATCCGGCTTTAAACTTCTCCACAACAGTATTACGGACCTGCCTGGTGTGTTCCTTGGTCTTCATGATGCTCTCTGCGCTTTCAACAGAACCCTGAGACTATAACAGAGCAGGTGCATTTATACAGAGACTTGATTACACACAGGTGGATTCTATTTATCACCATCAGTCATTTAGGACAACATTGGATCATTCAGAGATCCTCGCTGAACTTCTGGAGTGAGTTTGCTGCACTGAAAGTAAAGGGGCCGAATAATTTTGCACGCACCACTTTTCAGTTTTTTAATTGCTAAAAAAGTTTAAAATATCCAATAGATTTCGTTCCACTTCACAATTGTGTCCCACTTGTTGGTGATTCTTCACAAAAAATTAAATTTTTATATCTTTATGTTTGAAGCTTGAAATGTGGCAAAAGGTTGAAAAGTTCAAGGGGGCCGAATACTTTTGCAAGCCACTGTAAGTCTGGACTTTGACTGGGCCATTCTAATACATGAACATGCATTGATCTAAACCATTCCATTGTAGCTCTGGCTGTTTATGGTCGTTGTCCTGCTGGAAGGTGAACCTCTGCCCCAGTCTCACGTCTTTTGCAGACTCAAACAGGTTTTTTTTCTAAGATTGCCCTGTATTTGGCTACATCCATCTCATCAACTCTGACCAGCTTCCCTGTCTCTGAAGAAAAGCAACCCCACAACATGATGCTGCCACCCACGTTTCAAGTTGGGGATGGTGCATTCAGGGTGATGTGCAGTGTTAGTTTTCTGCCACACATAGCGTTTTGCTTGTAGGCCAAAAAGTTAAAATTTTGGTCTCATTGGACCAGAGCACCTTCTTCCAGATGTTTACTGTGTCCCCCACTTGGCTTCTCGCAAACTGCAAAGGGGACTCTTATGGCTTTCTTTCAACAATGGCTTTCTTCTTGCCACTCTTCCATAAAGGCTAGATTTGTGGAGTGCACAAATAGTTGTCCTGTGGACAGATTCTCCCGCCTGGGCTGTGGATCTCAGCAGATCCTCTAGAGCAGGGGTCTCAAACTGGCGGCCCTCCAGCTGTTGCAAAACTACAAGTCCCATGAGGCATTGCAAGGCTGATAGTTACTGGCATGGCTCCCTCAGGCAGAGGCATGATGGGACTTGTAGTTTCGCAACAGCTGGAGGGCCGTAAGTTTGAGACCCTTGCTCTAGAGTTACCATGGGCCTCCTCTTGGCTGCTTCTGATTAATGCTCTCCTTGCCCAGCCGGCCACGTCTTGGTAGGTTTGCAGTTGTGCCGTACTCTTCCCATTTTCAGATGATGGATTGAACAGTGCTCCGTGAGATGTTCAAAGCTTGGGATATTTTTTTTATAACCTAACCCCCGCTTTAAAACTTCACAACTTTATCCCTGACCTGTCTGATGTGTTGCTTGGCCTTCATGAGGCTGATTGTTCACCAAGGTTCTCTAACAAACCTCTGTGGGCATCACAGAACAGCTGTATTTATACTGAAATTTAATCACACACAGGTGGACTATTTACTAGTTAGGTGACTTCTGAAGGCAATTGGTTCCACTAGATTTTAGTTAGGGGTATCAGAGTAAAGGGGGCTGAATACAAAGGCACGTCACACTTTTCAGAAATTTGTAAAAAAAAAAGATTTGGAAAAGCATTTATAATTTTCCTTCCACGTCACAATTACGTGCCACTTTGTGTTGGTCTATCACACAAGATCCCAATAAAATAGAGATTTACATTTTTGGTTGTACCATGACAAAATGTGGAAAGTTTCAAGGGGTATTAAATACCTTTTCATACGTTCATATACACACACACCCCTCAGTACACTGTTGATATTGACATGTAAACAAATATTGTATTCTGTATAAAATCGGCTGACAAACTAATCGATAATGAAAATGGTTGACAACTATTTTATTATCTATTACGTAGACTAGTTCAAAAAGACAAAAAGCTTTTAAAACTAGAAGGGCGAGGGGTGTGACCGGAAATGGGTGTGAGCTCTCTCCTTGCTCCAACTCCTATGCTGCCATCCCCAATGCTTTAATCCAGCTCTGAGAGCTCCGGTGCTTTTTTTTTTTTTTTCACTTGCCTTGTTGACATTTTGCCCTCTCCGGCGGGGATGTGAAGCGGCCAGTCAGAGATCGTGGAAAGCGCTGAGAGTGTGGGAGACCGGCCCTGACGGCAGCTTACTGTGTGGCTGGCTAAAACCCGGGCTACTCGCATCTGACTCGTTTGGACTCGTCTGGTTGCCAGGCAACAACCCGCGCTCTTGCGAGAATTGGGATGATTCCGCAGGACCCAGCGGGGAGACTGGCGTCGGTCCTGGCAGACACATCGAGCGGTGAACGCCAGGTACCCGGAGGGGGAGACGCTGGTTGGGAGCGATCCAAGGTGTGCACGCTGTACATTAGCCCTGACTCCTGGAAGAACCAAGAGATAACAGTGGTAGAACTGTGATATATATAATCTGCTGCACTGCGAATGTTTAACAGGGAAGCCAGGGTAGTGCAAAACCTGTAATAATTAAACGTGTTAACCTGCCAAGGAACTTTATCACTTTTTTTTTTTTTTTTTTTTTTTAATACATTGCCCTGCATTGCTGCATAGTTGTATCATGACTAGGAAAAAAGGGGAGGAACACCCCCAGCAGTCCCAGGAGAGCTCATCAGCCCAGACTACCCGCTCATCTAAGGAGAAGGTGAACCAAGTAGCATCTGCAATGGCAGCGGCAGCCAAGCTAGAGAGGTATGCGCACACCCCCTCACATTCTTCAACTAAGGGTAACCAGCCGCCCCATGAGAAGACACAGTTGGGATGCACTGGGGAAAGAAAGAGTCTAAGACCCCTTTCACACTGGAGCGGTTTTCAGGCGGTATTGCGCTAAAAATACCGCCTGAAAACCGCTCCTAAACAGCCTCCGCTGTTTGTTCAGTGTGAAAGCCCGAGGGCTTTCACACTGAAGCGGTGCGCAGGCAGGGCGGTGAGAAAAGTCCTGCAAACCGCTTTTTTGGAGCGGGGAAGGAGCGGTGTATTCACCGCCCCTTCCCCGCTCCTGCCCATTGAAATCAATGGGACAGCGCGGCTATACCGCGGCAATACCGCGGCTATAGCCGCGCTGTACGAGGGATTTTAACCCTTTTTCGGCCGCCAGCGGGGGGTAAAACCGCACCGCTAGCGGCCGAATACCTCTGCAAGAACGACGGTACAGCAGCGCTAAAAATAGCGCTGTTGTACCGCCGAAGCCCCCACCGCCCCAGTGTGAAAGGGGCCTAAGCAAAACGTCACTAACACTGCCAGCTAACATTAAAACAGCGAATAAAAAAAAAGCCCCGAGAGGGACCCCCTGGAAAAAACTACTGAAGTTACCCCCGATTTAAGTGCAATTAGTGAACCTGAGCCTACAAAAAAAAGGAGGTACTGTGTGCAGTTAACTCTTGCAAGGGATCACGGAGTGATCTGTGCAACCAGTTAAGGGGCCTCAAGGAAGAACTACGCTCCATGAGTCAAGAACTACAAAAAGCTGTGGAGAGGACCTCCATTCTGGAGGAGAGGCTAAGTCAAGACATTTTACACCCAATGCGGCAAGTTTAAAATAATGCAAACCCAGCTAGACGCACATAAATTTAAAATGGACCAATTGGAAAATAGGCTGCGCAGACATAACGTGAGGGTAATGGGCCTCCCAGAGAGAAGCGAGGGTTCCTGTCCTGAAGAGTTTATGGAAAAGTGGCTTAGGGAGGTCTTTGGGACTGAGACATTCTCGCACCTTTTTGCCATTGAGAGGGCGCATAGAGTTCCCACTAGGATTATTTCACCAGGAAATCGCCCTAGACCATTGATCATGAAGCTGTTCAGTGGGGTCACAAAATGGCTTGAAGATAACAAAAAGAACTTTTAGAGCTGGTGTACAAAGAGTTTGAATTATTAGATGTTTGATGTGGCCGTTTTCCTTTTTTTTTTGGCAGTGAGGGCTGGAGGGGGAGGGGATGGTTGGTAAAGGTTTTCAATGAGAGATGGTAAACGGTTGTGAGTTGATGTTTTTTTTTTTTGGTAACACTGTTGTACAAGATTTGGGTTAAGGGAAAGGGGGGAGGACAAGTAAGGAAGGTCAAGGGAAAATGACCTACTGTTTGGCTGGGTGAAGGAGCATCGGATGGAATGGGTTGATGGGGTTAGAAGGGTCACAAGGTATGGGGGGAGGGGTCACTTAAGGGAAAGGGAGTAATTGAGATTCAAGTAATAACAAAATGTTACACTGTATTGGAACAAGGGATGGGGAGAGAAAAAAAATATATATAGATTTTCGAGTCATTAATTTACATTAAAGAATAGTAAAGTAAATTTGGAAGGCAATGGGGGACAGAAGGGAGAGAGAGGGGGTTCCCATCTCTCGCTCTCCCCTTCTCTTCCTCACAGTAATAGAAATGATGGTTGTTTTGGAAGCCACACAAGGATAGGAACACTCGACAGGTGGGACCTGGTAGAGGGGTTGTTTGTGTTCGCAGTTATTTAAGACAATTTTTTTTCTGTTTGTTTCTCGAGCTGGTTGCACTCTATTTTTTACAATTATTTTATTTGTTTTTCTTTGTCAATGCTGCTTAGAACAGTAGGAATAAGCTCATGGAACATTAGGGGTATGGGCGACCCTATCATAAAAGCCACTGTATTTTCAGAGTTGGAATCCCACGGTACCAAACTGATATGTTTGCAGGAAACACACCTGACCAACGACTCTAAATCACTAATTAGGAATAAGAAATTTCAAGTACAATTTCACTCAGTGTATTCCTCTTATTCAAGGGGAGTCAGCATATTGGTTAAAAAAGGGGTGGCGTTTTCCTGCAGGGATGTCAGGGTTGATACATTGGGTTGTTACATTTTCTTGCATTGTTTTATAGAGGGCAAGCCATTTGTTATAGCAAATTTGTACATTCCTCCCCCATTTAAGTTGGAGACCCTGTACCGCCTGATAGTGGAGGGTAAAGCCGACACTCCGGTTATAGTGGTGTGGGATTTTAACATGGTCCTCAATAGTTGCCTAAACAGGTTCCCCCTAGGGGCTCGGGCGGAAAGGGTGATAGAGGGACGGTTTGCTCAGCTTGAGGAGGTTGGGTGGTGCAACCTCTTAAAAAAACAGTAATCCAATTGACCGGCAGTACTCTTGCTTCTCGGGGTCACACCGCACACTCTCTCGTATAAATTTGGCCATTGGCAATAGAGAAGTACAGCCCCTGGTAAACAAAATAGAATATCGGTCAAGGGGGATATCAGACCACTCACCTCTGATGCTGTCGTTGATTGTGAATGACAGACGTACTCAGAGATTGTGGTCAATAAACCCTATATGGCTGGAGATAATAGATGGTACAGAAGAAATCTCCGCAAGATTAAAAGTTTGTAGAATACAATTCGGAATCAGCGTCAGAGGGGGTGGTCTGGGACTCCTTAAAGGCATTCCTTAGGGGGCTTTTAATGCAACAGGTAATAAAGGTAAAGAAGCAATCAAGGGCAAGGGGAGAGCGTATTAGAAATGAGGTGATGGAATCAGAGAGTCAATATGTGATGGACCCAAGTACAGAGAAGCAGGAGTTATGGTTGAAAAAGCAACAGGAGTACAAAACTGAAGCAACCAGAAATGCTGAAAATAGGAGACTTTTCCAGAGGCAGAAGTGTTTTGGAGAGGTGGAAAGAGTGGGTCTAATGCTGGCATTACTGGTCAACACTAATTCTCCCTCTTCATCAATCTCCATGATCAGGACTTCCAGTGGGGAAGTCTTGTTCGACCCTCTGGTCATTAAGGAGACATTCTATGAATTCTATATAGAACTATACAAATCACGACGACACTTAGAACTGGGAGAGATAGATATTTTCCTAGAGGGTGTCGATTTGCCGACTCTGAAATAGATAAGATCAGACTGGAATCTCCCATAACCCTTGAGGAACTGAAACAAGCAGTAGTGGACATGCCCAATCAGAAATCCCCGGGCCCAGATGGTCTGCCCCTGGAAATGTATAAATATTACGGGGAGGTGCTACTTTCAGCACTCTTGAAGACATTGAACTGGGCAGCTACAGAGGGTAGACTGCCCTCTTCAATGTCAGAAACCAACATAGTATTGATACACAAAAAAGGGAAGGACCAGCTGCATGCATCCTCATACAGACCAATCTCATTGCTATGCTCCGACATTAAAATTCTGGCAAAAGTAATGGCAACTAGGTTAAACAAATGTATTTCAAAACTGGTACATCCGGACCAGGCAGGGTTTATCCCCAACAGGTCTACCAGTGTAAACATTAGAAGGGCATATCTGAATCTCTAGGCCCCAGTAGAGAACAAGGGCTCCAGAGCCGTCTTGTCCTTGGACATCGTCAAGGCATTTGACAGCCTGGAATGGGGGTACCTTTGGTGGGTACTAGAGAGATTCGATTTTGGCCCTCTGTTTATCAGATGGCTGAAAACCTTATACTTTCACCCAAGTGCCAGATTAAAGATCAACAATGAATACTCAGAATGGTTACCTCTTGAGAGGGGGACGAGGCAGGGGTGTCCATTATCACCCCTGCTGTTCGTCCTGGCAATGGAGCCATTGGCAGAAGTATTGAGAAGTTCGATCGGACTGCAGAGATTCAAGAGGAAAAGCGGGGAAGAAAGCATATCGTTCTATGCTGACGACGTGTTACTCTTTTTGGGTGACATGGAGCCATCCTTAGAAAAAGTGATACAGCTGGTGGAAGGGTTTGGGAGATTATCGGGCCTGGTAATCAACTGGGGGAAGTCAATGCTTCTGCCGATAGATTCAACTACTAGTGCCCATTCTGGCGGTATATTCAGCTTAAAGGTAACAGAGAAGTTGAGATACTGGAGACAACTTAGTCCCCCTTTTAGCAAAAGTCAAAAGGAAAAGTGACATTTGGTGTCAACTTCCTTTGTCCATGGCAGGCCGAATCAACTTGGTCAAGATGATATGGATGCCACAACTATTGTACATACTCCATAACTCCCCAGTTTGGATCGGGAAGAACTGGTTCCTAAAAATTAACACTCTATTCAGGGAACTAATATGGAAGAAAGGGCAAGCCAGGATTAGTTTACAAACTCTGCAGCAATCCACTAGGGAAGGGGGAATGGCAGTCCCCCAACCATATGGCTATTTCTTGGCTGCTCAATTACAGCATATAGGGGATGCGAGATCCACGGAGCAGCAAATGCCAGGGGAATTTCACATAATTCACATAAATTCCAGGCGGATGCATTAGAGGCTGGTTCACTTCAGCACGCACTCCCAACATACAAGCTAGTCACCAAAGTTTGGCAGACAGTTAAGAAGGTCATGGCGTATAAGGGTGTTACTGAGTTCTCACCTATATGGCATAATAAGCACCTGCAGGAATTATTAACTATAGAAGAAAACACGACATGGGAATGTCAGGGAATACATAGGCTGGTCCAGTTCGACAATAATATCTTAAAACCCTTCACTGAGTTGAGATGGGAATACGGAATCCCAAATAAAACATTTTACAGTTATCTACAGATTAGGCACACCTTGGACAGCCAATTTAGGAACTACCCAACACCACTTTTTAATAAGATAACCAGAATAAACAATACCAAAGGTCTGATAGCAATGATATATGGGCAAATAACTGACAGGTTGATAACCCTACAAACGACCCGGGGTATTAGGGAGAGATGGGAGGCCGACGTGGGGGAGATAGCAGACTTCCAGTGGAAAAGGATATTGGAATCTGGCCCGCTGGTGTCCGTCTCTCTGTCGCAGCAGGCCTCACATCTCCTCCTGCTGCACAGAGTTTACTACACCCCCAAGAGGCTGCATAGGTTTGGCCGCAGACTGGATGACAAATGCCCCAGATGCCTAGAGATGGGGGACCTCATACATATGATGTAGAGATGCCCAAAATGAGTAAGATATTGGTCAGAGATTGTAAAAACCATAGAAAATCAGGTTAAAAACCAAATTGGACCTGGAGGCCAAGGTATGTGTCCTTGGTCTGACAGGCGTAAACACAGGGAATAGTAGTATAAATACTGCCATAGTGAGGTGCCTCTATCAAGCGAGGAAATTGATAGCACAATCCTGGCTCTCAGCCGTACCCCCCAACTCCGGAAGAATGGGTCAGGACAATAGATACGTTGGTGTGGACAGAAAACAGTCTATATCAGAAGGGGTAGCTATAGTAAATTTAACAAGATATGGAAACCTTGGCTTCAATGGGCGGGTATCCCCCTTTGACCAAAAACATAAGTCTTAGTAGAAGGCTTAGCGGTACAGAGAGCAATAAAGAGTGCAGGGGCGAAAGGAAAGAAGAGCAGAGTAACCCTGTATATCAGTCGGAACTAAGGTACCATAAGAGACAGCTTGAATACTTTTTACCTGGACTACTGACTGGGGGGGGGGGGGGAATACACTGGTGGGGCTGAGGGAGGGAAATGATTAGGGAAGCAAAGGGAGGGTGAAAAAAAAAAAAAAAAAAATCGATATAGTATTTACAAACTATTGTAGCACTGTTTTGTTGGTTAAACGTTTTTATTTGTACAAATGTCCGAGATTAATTGTATGTTTATATGGAAAAAAATAAAAAGTACTATAATTCAAAAGCTATAAGGGCAATAAAGGATCAAAATCCGGCACCACACCCCGTTGGATAAATAAGGACAACTGGCGAAATGAGCAGGACTTAAGTGTCAAAACAATATACAAGTTTTTACAAAAAGTAAAATTTTATTAAATATCATTTTTTTTTAAATGACAAATGTTCAATCAACGTATATTTTTATACAACAGTGCAGCCACTTCTTGCTCTACATGTTTCGCCCCAAAGGAGCTATCTCAGGAGCTTTAAAAGTACTGCATAAAAGTTGATACTACAAAAAACAGATAGTTGTGAATATTTATACAATGAATTATATTATGACAATCATGTCAAAGAAAAACACATATCATATCATTAAGCATGAACTTCTTAAATAAACTGAGAACTGAACTATATAAGGTTAATACATGAACTTGAATATAAGGACATTATTAATTATCAAAAAATGACTGAGGTTGTCTACAGGTAAAATTAATTTACCTTATTCAGAATAGATTTCAAAGTAGAACCATTTGGTTCCTCATTTCCCTGGGAAGAGTAATTTGCTGCTGGGATATGAAAAAAAGGAGAAACAGCAAATTATGTTTCTTGATGCCTAGAGAAGCCCAAACATGGGCTTACAGCACTCCTGCTGTGGAGACCTGTTTGCTCAGAGAATGTAATATATTCTATATGGCATGAGTGTACAAACTTTTTTGAAAGAGGGCCAAATTTGATGAAGTGAACGTGCGTAAGGGCCGACCATTTCGCCTGACATTATTTGAACCATTAAAATTCGGTCTAAGTGTGCTCGTCCGAGCACTAATACACTGCCCAACAAGAATGCTCTTGCCTTTGTGGTTGTGTGTGTGATGAAGAGATGAGCTCAGGTGTGTTATTTGGCTATACCGTATTTATTGGCGTATAACAAGCACATTTCACTTTAAGAGGGAAGTTTCAGGAAAAACAAAATTAAATAAAAAGAACTGTGAAGCAAAATAAGGATCAGTACCCATGAATGCAGCCTAATCAGTGTCTGAAAGCAGCCCCACCATTGCCAGGAATGCAGCACTCACCCCCCCCCATTGCCAGGAATGCAGCACCCCCCCCCCACACTTCCCCCAATTGCCAGGAATGCAGCACCCCCCCACCCCAATTACCAGGAATGCAGCACCCCCCCACCCCAATTGCCAGGAATGCAGCACCACCATTGCCAGGAATGCAGACTCACCATTGCCATCAGTGCAGCCTGATTGATGCCCATCTGCAACCTCCGTGGAACAAGCACCACCAGATTACAAAACAGTAGGATCCGTTTTCTCAGCGGCCTCTTTAATACAAACTCCGGCATCCTATGATGGATAGAACAGTTGTCCAATGGCAGCGCAGAAGATGGGACTTCCTATTACAGAGGCAACCAGGTAAACAGGAAACTCACCTGTATGTACGGCACTCTTCCTGCCCCCTCCAAGGCAGTCAGTATGTATCTCTTTTGTGGCCCCCGGCGCTCGGGGATTTGTTGGGGCCACAAAAGATATACATGTCCAAATTGCCAGGTGGGCCATTAGAAACCGAAAAGGCGGCCCGTGGGCCGGACTTTGGACGTGCCTGGTATATGGTATCTCATGGATAGTCATTCCTGCTTTAAGTGGGACGGGGCTTTCAGGTCAACCCAAAAATGAGGGAGAAAAACAATAAAAATGAGCTTCACTTTGCAGATAAGCGACCGCTCATTTATGTTTGGATGGTGAGAATTTGTGCTTGCGCATGATGTCTCATCCACCGCAATGGTTCCAGACTTGCGCGATAGCGCTAGGAAGTCGTCTGCGCCCCGTTGGCGACGTCAGATGCCACCGGGATAGGGAAAAGATAATTCGTGGCACACAGCCACCACACACTGACGGAGAATTTTTTTTCAAATTCTTTATTTAAGGTTCAAAAGGTAGCCAAAGACAATACATCAAATCAGAACATTGTCAGGTTATATCAGTGCATCAAATAGATAGATTCCAAGCCCAGAACGTGGGCACAAATGTAGAACCTTAATTATATTCAGAAGACTACTAAAATGATCACACAGATAGTTACCCAGGGTTTGTTTGAGCAGAAGAGGGGGGGGAGTGGAGAGGGGGGGGAAGAGTGGAGAGGGGGGGGGGGAGAGTGGAGAGGGGGGGGGGAAGAGTGGAGAGGGGGGGAAGAGTGGAGAGGGGGGGAAGAGTGGAGAGGGGGGGAAGAGTGGAGAGGGGGGGAAGAGTGGAGAGGGGGGGAAGAGTGGAGAGGGGGGGGGAAGAGTGGAGAGGGGGGGGAAGAGTGGAGAGGGGGGGCAGTAAAAGGCAAACTCGCTGGACAGGGTGGATCCATTAAGGCAGTTATGGAGGGCCATCTAGTAGAGATCGCCCTTCCTCTGAGTATATGAACATATTCCAGTGAAGTCAAGTTTTCTTGTAACGTTCATGCTTGTTTTGTGCAGTTAGCAATAAGTCTTCCATTTTGCTGGTATCCTTAACCATTTTTAGCCACATTTGGATAGTCGGAGGGTTAGGTTCTTTCCATCATAAAGTGATGCAACGCTTGGCAGCATCAAGCAAATGACGTAGCACTGATTTTTTTTATATGTTGTAGTTGGAATGTCAGAGCAGTATAGCAGGAAAAAGGCAGGGTCCTCTGGGACCGCATGGTCCGTGAACTTTTGTGCGAGTCTGCGCACCTCCTTCGAGAAGGTCTCCAGGGCTGGGCAAGCCCAGAACACGTGCGAGAGCGTCCCCACTGATGGAGAGTTTGCACCTCTCCTCTCCCTCTTCACATCAAGATTCCATACACCGATTCCAAGTACCTGTAAGTATTTTTCAAGATGGACTTATTGATGCTTCATTTCCTAGCTATGAGATGGGACGTGGGACTTACTGGTCACTATCCCCTCCACAAGGTGGAGAGGGGTGGGTTTCCTCACCATCCAAACAAATGAGCTGTCGCTTAACAGCAAAGTGAAGCTCATTTTTATATTTTCTCTTCCCCGTTTTGGGGTGACTTGAAAGCCCCGTCCCACTCAAAACAGGAATAACTATCCATGAGATACCATATACAATATATTACATTCTCTGAGCAAACAGGCCTACACAGCAGGAGTGCTGTAAGCCCATGTTTGGGCTTCTCTAGGCATCAAGAGACATCTGCCGTTTCTCCTTTTTTTTTATATCCCAGCAGCAAATTACTCTTTCCAGGGAAATAAGGAACCAATTGGTTCTACTTTGAAATCTATTCTGAATAGGGTAAATTAATTTTACCTGTAGACAACCTCAGTCATCTTTTGATAATAAACAATAATGTCCATATATTCAAGTTTATGCATTAACCTTATATATTTTAGAACATTTTCTTCTCTCTATGGTTGCAACTTGTCCCTTTGACCTAGGCTGTAGAGGAACTGAAATTTTTCAATTGATTCAAGCATTTTGATTTTAAAGCATCTGGTAGGCACATGTTCTCAGTTTGTTATTTAAGAAGTTCATGCAATTATGCTTAATGATATATGTGTCTCTCTTTGACATAATTGTCACAAGATAATTCATTGTATAAATTTTCACAACTGTTTCTTTCGTAGTATCAACTTTATGCAGTACTTTTAAAGCTCCTGAGGAAGCTCCTTTGGGTGAAACATGTAGAGCAAGAAGTGGCTGCACTGTTGTATGAAAATATACGTTGGTCGAACATTTATTGTCATTTTAAAGAGGTTGGGATTTAATAACATTTATACTTTATAAAAACTTGTATATTTTGTTTTGGCACCTTAAAAGTCCCGCTCCCTTCGCCAGTTGTCCCAAAGTTTTTAAAGCATCAACATACATGGATTAGTTATGTGGAATAATATGCGATATATAATTTTTATACGACCAGTCAGTGGCCTGAACGGAGCGGCGCTCCCCCACAGGGCTGCCTCTTTTAGGAAAGACTGCGGCTTAGGCCTAAACCCAGAGGCTTGAGGCCATCTTGCTCCTCCCGGCCAGCACTGCATCCCAGCCTTGCTGACTTCTGGATCCCTCCTCACAAGGTACTGAGAGAGACCCCGCTCGCTCACCGCTGCCTACACAGTGCCACTATCGAGCACCTGCCTGCGGACGATCCCAAAGCCCCAACCCGTGAGTGGCGCCCATCTTGCTGTACCCCGGCGGGCCACCCCCTCTCTTCTCCGCCAGATTCCGGCCCTGCATTGTTACCAGAGCACCCCGGCCTGTCGGAGCACTATCTCTGGCTCAGTTTCCAGTGGGCATCCAGCTCCATCAGAGGCAAGTAGTGGTCATGACCTTATCCCTGGTGCCATAC
Source organism: Lithobates clamitans (assembly GCA_037952925.1). Lineage (NCBI taxonomy): Eukaryota > Metazoa > Chordata > Amphibia > Anura > Ranidae > Lithobates > Lithobates clamitans. Next base: position 2,617,232 of record JBBGZY010000247.1, read on the forward strand.
ACGGTTGCCATCTTACTATACCCTCCTTCATATTCAACCCCAGCCTACATGGTCCCCCAGTGCCCAGCTCACCCCCTATACTGACATCAGTATCACACAGCCTGTTACACCTGCCTCCTCTTTATATCAGTCATGGCTCCGACGAAACCCAAGTCGGATGCGACTGCCAAGCTAGACAAATATCACAGAAATGAGAAAGACAACCTGGAGGAAGATGGCAGAGCCGCGTCAGAGGGGAGGGAGAGAGACGGTGGGAGCAGATACGGGCAAGGTATTGGAGGCCATCTCTGCATTACAAGCCACCCTTCCCACTAAAATTGGGGAGATAGGACCTCCATAAGCTCAAGGAGTGGGTTAAGACCTCAGATACCAGATTAGGGGAGATGGAGGACAACATCCCGCCATTACAGAATTCATCCGAACGCAAGCAGTACCAGATCAATCAACTCCGGGCAAAACAAGACGACATGGAGAACAGACTCCGTAGGTCCAACCTTCGCTTTATTGGTCTGCCAGAAGGGACTGAGGGGAAACCAACTACATTCCTAGAACAATTGCTGATCACAACGTATGGCAGAGAGGCCTTTTCAGCCACATTTGCTGTTGAAAGAGCACACCGCATGCCCGCCAGGCAGCCGCCACAGGGTGCCCCTCCACGCACTACGCATGGCACGAGTGAAAGGCAATATTGGCAATGTCAAGGTGGCCATTTTCCCAGATTTTTCCACTGAAGTACAAAAGCGCAGACAAAGTTTTACTGATCACAAAAGATGCCTATGTATCAAAAACCTTAAATATGCCATGCTGTTCCCTGCACGCCTTTGCGTAGAAGACAATGACCGTGCCATATTCTTTGAAACTCCTGAGGACACCATCGCCTGGCAAGAGAGCCAAGAAACCAACAGGAAAGCAAACGATTAACCTACAATATACAGTACATGGCTGTGTGTACTGCAACCAGGGACCACAAGCCTCATCCTCTGCACTTTTCTCAGGTACTGTAGACTTCCTACTGGGCCTCCCTTTCAATATCTCCAGTTTGTAGTCTGCACTATCCCCCCCCACCACCACCACCCACTGTTACAATGGTAGGGCCCTATTCTTCATACCTATCACCTGAAGTAATACAATATTCAGTGACCAACCTGCCTATCTATCAGAGACGCCCTAAACCTTGTCGGGGCATTCGCAAGTGTACCTTAAATGTTATGGCTGGACTGCACAAAATACTTAGGCCAAAGCCGCAAACAGCTTAAACATTCCCCTTTACAAAACGGAGAACTACTAAAACGTCCGACAATATGCGAGACTTATTCAGTGAAGTTTCGCTCCCCTTGCACTACCAGAGAGACCTGGACCGTGGGTATAGATTTACCTTGGAATCTACCCCGCCCATGGCACACATGCCTTACCACAATATGCCCTACAAAGTTTGATTCCAGGAGCAGTATTAGCGCACCAACCTGTCTCACTCAGGGCCCAGATCCAGGTTTTCTCTATGTTACTGTTTTACTTGAATGAAGTGTTTGACCCACTTTACGCGCAAGTTAATGTTTTGTTTTGGGAACATGCCTACGCCAGTTGGGGTCTGTGTTGGACTGGGTGGGAGAGAGGGGGGATTGTTATATCAAAAGTACAATGCAACCAATACAAATGCTATAATTTACAGAATGCAATGTTCAGTGTATTTCTACATGCTTTACTATCTGGAGGGCTTGCCTGCATATATAGGGCGATTGTGTGACATTATGGCACTATATGATCAAACTCCTCTGTTATCTACATCACACTATACCATAGCATCTCTGAAATTCTTAACTTGGAACGTTAGAGGATTGCAAGACATAATTAAAATGCACAGCCGTCCTATCCTACATTAAAAAACAAAGGGCAGACATCCTAGTCCTTGTTGAGACGCATATAGACAGCCACTTACAGCTTGCCCTTAAACGCCCCTGGATTGGCTGGGCATGTCATTCAGTCTATACTACACACTCAAGAGGGGTGAGTGTCCAAGTCCCTGCACTTTGAGTTGTGTGACCTGAGCTCGGACCCGCAAGGTCGCTATGTTTTCATTCATGCTAAAAATATATGGTGAACAGTTTCTACTAATGGCTTATTATGTATCGCCTCCATTTTGCATGACAATCTTGACAGAGGGACTCGACTTTATAGCACAGCATCCGACGATCCCAGCCATTTGACTGGTAGACTTCAATGCCACCCTAAACCCCAACCTGGACAGAGCACAACAACTTGCCTCGACTCCTAGGCCCTGGTACATCCACCAGATTTGCCAGATTGATATCATCCTTCAATCAGGCTCACTTGTGGAGGACCAAACACTTAAACGCCAGAGCATACTCATGCTTCTTCACCCACAACACAATGTCCCGCATAGATTTTATCCTGCTCTCACAGATACTAGTGCCTTGCCTACTAGACACGGCCTTTTGCCCTGGACTCGTCGGATCATAGTCCGTACTGGATAACACTAGCTGTCCCTATAGTTAAACCATCTAGGACATGGAGACTAAACCATTTTTGGCTCTCATTATGGTCACACAGACAATGAATGGAAAAGATACTTCCAGGAAAACGCTCACTCTACCTCATTTGCGAATATATGGGACTCACTCAAACTCCAGATGAGGGCCACTCTGATATCTCAAATTAATAGACTTAAAACAACCACAGCTGAAAAGGCAGATAAGATACTGGAAGAGCTCTCCCTTGCAGAACATCAGTATGAGACTGACCTAACTCCTGATAAAGCCTCCCGCCTTAAACTGCAATCTAGAGTAGTTAACCAGCTGCAATATGAGATGTCTAGAAGAAAGCTTTTCTTCTTTTAGACAAACTCTGAACATGGAGAGAGAATGGGAAAGCTATTAGCGTACATGGCTCACAGTGAGGACAGACCCACAGTAGTGATCTCCCTGCGAAACCCGCCAGGTTAGATGGTAACCAAACATACAGCAGTAACAGCAATGTTCCACAGGTTTTTTAGCTCCCTATGCCCCACCACTACAGCCACTGTCTCAACACCCATTTGATCGCCTCTTAGAAGAACTCACCTTCTCACAAATGACCTCAGCCCAGATAGAAGCACTTGAGGCACCACTAACGACCAAAGAGATAACAGCAATCGCCAGCTTCGATAAATCCAAGTCACCTGGGTCTGGTGGGCTACCCATCGAATTCTATTCACAATAGAGTGGGACTCTCCTACCTCAGCTGCTTACCCTTTACACTCACCTATTTGAGACTTTCACCGTACCAGCATTCATGACGGAAGCAATTCTAGTGCTCACCCCCAATCCGGGAAAGGATTTGGGCCTCCCCGAGTCATACAGACCCATCTCCCCCAAGTCATCCAGACCCAGAGGGTAGTGGTAACACTTGACACGGCCAAGGTGTTTGACTTGGCCATGGAGTGGAACTACTTGTGGCAATGCCCGGCACAATACGGCTTTGGCCCTAAATTTCTTAGATGATTTGCTTGCTTTACCAAGCCCCAATAGCCAGAGTAACAGATAATGGATGGCAATCAGATACTTTTGAACTATCCAGAGGCACCAGTCAGGACTGCCCTCTATCCCCCCTACTGTATGCCTTGGCCCCAGAACCTATAGCAATATCCAGAGGCAACCCATCAAATACAGGGCTTACGCGTAGGTGATCTAGAAGATAAAATAAGTATGTACGCAGATGACACTATATCTAGTGGATTCAGGCCCCTCTGGCTGAAGCCCTACGAACAATTGAACATTTTGGCTAATTTTCCGGACTCAAGATCAACAGGGAGAAGTCACAAATTCTCCCACTTGATTTTGCTCCCCAAACGGAACTACAGATCCAATTACCCCTACAGCGAGTTACTAGCATCAGATACCTGGGAGTGAGCGTGACTAGGTCACCGATCGATTATGTCTCTCTAAATGTGGAACCACTGTTCACCCTGATTAAATCTAAAACACAAAATATGGGCACGCTTCTCTCTCGGGGTACTAGGTCGCCTCAACCTCATTAAAATGATACTCCTTCCTAAAATTCTATATATATTGTGGCACACCCCTGTATATCTACTGCTGCTATATTTCAAAACCATAGATGCAATTCTCAAACCCTTTGATTGGGGGAAAAATAGACACAAATTAGCATGGCGACTACTCAAAAACCCCACTGATGTGGCGGTACGGCCCTACCAGACTTCAGTCTATACTACTTGGAATCCCAATTGTTCCAAATAGATAAGACTGACAGGAAGAGATTCACTCTACTCCGATGCCCTGCCTGGCAGGGCATAGGAAAATGCCAGGACATGCCAACTGACAACAGACCCCATTTGCGCCATAGCAGCAGGCATCGAAAATACTACAAAAAAAAAAAAAATCTAACTCCCTCCTAAACCACTATAGAAAAAGATATAGAAACTGGCTTCTGTCAAACTAGACAGGACCACTGGCTTAATTAATCTGACACATGTGTATAGCACGGCTGAACATGTCTCCCTGTCACGTGCCGTCCAGCTGGGCCAGAGTCATATGTATGTTGATGCTCCAAAAAAACAAAAAAAAACAAATGTGTTATGTAGTAACAGTCTCTGTAATTGATCAGGAACTTAATGGGTTACACACACACACATATATACATATTTTGTGCATTGGAAAATTGTACACTTTTGTGGGAAATAAAAACATTTAATTAAAAAAAAAAACCAAAAAACTAGAACATAAAAAAAAGGAGGGCATGGTACTCTAAAGATTTTTTTTTTTAATTATATAACTAACTCAAACACCTGTATTTTGGATGTAACCTATTCCAGTTCGTACCTTGCTCACCCCTTTCCCAGTGACAGTGGCCAGGGGGATCCTCTCACATTTTAAAATCGTTGTTGTATTATTCATTCACAGTGATCTGTGAATTAATAAATTATAAGTCCCATCTGCCATCACAGCAGTGGGCCTGTAGCTTCTCAATGGACTGCGAGGGCACTCAGTCCACTGACACTTCTTCCAGTATCAAATAGAAAGTCTGTACAGGAGGTACGGGCAAGAAAGCTGGAGGAAATGTCTTCAGGAGCCTGACATTACACCCTCCATTCACTGATCACAGGTACAATGCTTTGTAGGCTCCAGTAGGGAAAAAAAATGAAATAAAGAATGCACTTTTTTCTTCTTAAATATAGGCATTTTTTTATTTTTCCTAAAAAGTGAACTTAGCCTTCGATAAATTTAGATTTTTTTGTATATGGAGAAGCTTTGTTGGAGAATTTTAACATATATAGTTTTCTCCAACTTTGGGGCCTTTCTTGGTTGATGTTAAAACAAGATCATCATGAACAAGCAAGATGCAACAGAGGTGAGAAGCTTAATTACGTCAAACAAACCTCAAAAGAAATCAGCCATTCATATTTACCATAATTCCAAAAAGCTGATTAAAATCCAATAGCATCACATGCCGGTCCTCCATTTTCCTCCGTGTATTCCGGATTGCATGGACAGACACATGTAACGTGCGTTCAGAAGTAGGTGGAGAAGGCAGCTGCTTTTGCCACAGACTGCTGATACCTTGGACACAGGTAAGGCAATGCTGGAATAAGGCATCTGAGCTTAGAACTACAAATAAACAAAAATGTTTACATTTAGTGAGGAACCAATAAATTTTTTTTTTTTTAAACTGAAATTGCACGCATAAAATTATTATAAGTGCCAGCTACATGCCCTAAATCTGTAAAGGAATCAAGTCAGAAATCTTGTTTGGTAGTAAACACTCTACTTATGACATATACTGGCTTAGTCAAAAGTCTCCAAAGGCAACAATGAAAAGCAAGGTGCAGAAATTCATAGTGCTTGGCTACAAAAAAAGATTACGGATTTCAAATGAATGAAAAAAGAAGAGTGTCAAATGTCTTCAGCAGGCCACTTTTGAATTACTTTATACTTCCTACAGAAAATAGTGGGAATCTTTTTTAGGTACATATGACCTTATCTCCCTAAAAATTGAACTGTAGAGGTCATAGCCATTTTTTTTCCTGCTTTTTTTTTAATTGACAGGTTTTCTGAATAGGATATATTTAAGATTACATAGTCACACATCATCTGAAACTACCTTGCTACTTGCAAGCAATAGCACATTAAATTGAAAAGCAGTTTATCCAGTTTTTATATGTGTTGGCTGCATTCATTTTCTTTTTCCATGCTTTATTTTCATCTAGTGGCCCTGCCAGTAATACACTTTCTATGCTGGGGCGATTGCTCACTCTGCACTCTGCCTATGAAGGAGCAGCGCTGTCACCCCGAGACATGACTACAGAGCACTTCCCCTTTTCTCTTCTCTGTAACAGGGGAGAAGGGTTCTCTAGTCCTCAGTGATAGCCAAGAATGATATAAATAACAACTGCGGGCAGAGAGTACAGGAAGTCATCAGCTTACAGGGCTCCTGGAAGGAGCACCAGGTATTTATTTGAACTTAAAAACAAAACACTTTCAGTGTTATATATCCAAGCTCTTCAGTTCTTTTTCCATTCAGGCTCGTTGGTTTGAATGAAAAAAATAAATAAATAAAACATGTATAGTGTGTATTAGGCTTTACCTTATGTTAGGACAAGCAGTGTTCAAATTGAATTTACAACGGATAAGAAATGTGCCAGCACAGTATAGACAGGGTTAATTATGGAAAAAAAAAGCTTCCCAGGCCCCTCATACAGGGAACCAAGTAGGGTTTTTTTTAGTGCAGGAGCTGTCAGAAAAGGACTTATAAAATTGTAAGCTGGAATTTTTAGAGCCCACCTTTTGCAAAAACATAAATGCACCCACATTTGCAGAAAAAAAAAAGCATTTTTCTTTCTTTGCAAATGAGCCTGCAAAGCATTGCAACTGGGAGACAGTAACAGAGGGGCAGGTTCCTGCTCTGCAATGTCAGTTGCTTGCTACATCTGAAATCTATGTCGTGTACATAATGTTACCTTCAACACTGAAACTTGGTCTACATGATGGTATACCAAGGAAGATTTGTAAATCTGTAAACTGAAATAAGTAAAAACATTGAGTATATATATATCTCTATCTGCGAGAGAGCGCGAGAGAGCGATGTGCCAGCAATGTGACCAGGGGGTCCTGGAGGATGAGGACCACTTCCTGCTACATTGCCCAAAGTACTCATCAGTGAAGGACACCCACTTCCACAGACTCTCCACTCTCATCCCAGACTTCAATTCTATAGAAGAGAAGAGGAAACTCCAATTTCTACTGGGAGAAGAGGAGCAAACGGTAAAAATTGCTGCCCAATATGTGACAGCGTGTCACTGACTGAGAGGGACATGAAAGACTGAGGACTTAAAAATCCTTATACATGGACTTATGCCCATTCCCCTCTATACTACCCCCTCCCCCCGTTCTTTTTGTTATAGAGACTCAACTGCTTTGGCAATGCTAACATGTATGTGGTCCTGCCAATAAAGCTTATTTGAATTGAATTTGAACGATATATAGAAAGAGAGATAGAGAGATAATATATAAATATTTTACACACACACACACATACAGTTGTGCTCATATGTTTACATACCCTGCTAGATTTTATGATTTCTTGGCCATTTTTTAGAGAAAATAAATAACACAAAAACATTTTTCACTCATGGTTAGTGTTTGGCTTGAAGCCATTTATTACCAATCAACTGTGTTTACAATTTTTAAATCATAATGACAACAGAAACGATCCAAAATGACCCTGCTCAAAAGTTTACATACCCTGGTGATTTTGGCCTGATAACATTCAAACAACTTGTGTGCATGTTAATTAAAGGCAACCATCCTCACACCTGTGAGCTGTTTGCTTGTAATTAGTGTGTATAAAAGGTCAATAAGTTTCTGGACTCCTGACAGACCCTTGCATCTTTCATCCAGTGCTGCACTGACGTTTCTGGTTTCTGAGTCATGGGGAAAGCAAAAGAATTGTCAAAGAATCTGCGGGGAAAAAAGTTGAACTGTATAAAACAGGAAAGGGATATAAAAAGATATCCAAGGAATTGAGAATGCCAATCAGCTGTGTTCAAACTAATCAAGAAGTGGAAAATGAGCGGTTCTGTTAAAATCAAACCATGGTCGGGTAGACCAACTAAAATTTCAGCCACAACTGTCAGGAAAATTGTTCAGGCTGCAAAGAAAAACCCACAAATAATTTCAGGCGAAATACAGGACTCTGAAAACATGTGGTGTGGCTATTTCAAGATGCACAATAAGGAGGCACTTGAAGAAAGATGGACTGCATGGTCGAGTCGCCAGAAGAAATCCATTACTATGCAAATGCCACAAAGTATCCAACTTACAATACATCAAACAGCACAGAGACAAACCTTCTGGCACAAAGTCATTTGGAGCGATGAGACCAAAATTGAGCTTTTTGGCCACAACTATAAACTCTACATTTGGAGAGGAGTCAACAAGGCCTATGATGGAAAGTATAGCATTCCTACTGTGAAATACGGAGGTGGATCACTGATATTTTGGGGATGTGTGAGCTACAAAAAGCACAGGAAATTTGGTCAAAATTGATGGCAAGATGAATGCAGTATGTTATCAAAAAATACTGGAGGAACATTTACATTCATCAGCCAGGAAGCTGCACATGGGATGTACGTGGATATTCCAACATGACAATGATCCAAAACACAAGGCCAAGTCGACCTGTCATTGGCTACAGCAGAATAAAGTGAAGGTTCTGGAGTGGCCATCTCATTCTCCTGACCTCAATATCATTGAGCCACTCTGGGAAGATCTCAAAACGTGCAGTTCATGCAAGACAGCCCAAGAATGTACAGGAACTAGAGGCTTTTTTACCAAGAGGAATGGGCATCTTTACCATCTGAGAAGATAAAGAGCCTCATCCACAAATACCACAAAAAGACTTAAAGCTGTCATTGATATTAAAGGGGGCAATACACAGTATTAAGAACTGGGGTATGTAAACTTTCGATCAGGGTCACTTGGGTAGTTTATGTTGTCATTATGATTTAAAAAGAGTAAACACAGTTGATTGATAAATGTCTTAAGCCAAACACTAACATGAGTGAAAGAAAAGTTTTTGTGCTTCATATTCTCTGAAAAATGGCCAAGAAATCATCAATTCTGCCAGGGTACGTAAACCTAAACCGCTGGCAATAAAAGTGAGTATACCCCTAAGTGAAAATGTCCAAATTGTGCCCAATTAGCCATTTTCCCTCCCCGGTGTCATGTGACCCAATAGTGTTACAAGGCCTCAGGTGTGAATGGGGAGAAGGTGTGTTAAATTTGGTGTTATCGCTCTCACTCTCTCATACTGGTCACTGGAATTTCAACATGGCACTTCATGGCAAAAAACTCTTGAGAATCTGAAAAAAAGAATTCTGGCTCTACATAAAGATGGCATAGGCTATAAGAAGATTGCCAAGACCCGGAAACTGAGCTGCAGCACGGTGGCCAAGGTATTACAGTGGTTTAACGGGACAGGTTCCACTCAGAACAGGCCTCGCCATGGTCGACCAAAGAGGTTGAGTGCACATGCTCAGCATCATATGGAGAAGTTGTCTTTGGGAAATAGACATATGAGTGCTGCCAGCATTGCTGCAGAGGTTGAAGGTGTGCGGGGGGGGGGGGTCAGCCTGTCAGCGCTCAGACCATACGCCGCACACTGCATCAAACTGGTCTGCATGGGTGTCATCCCAGAATGAAGCCTCTTCTAAAGATGATGCACAAGAAAACCCACAAAGGGGAGGGGGACACAGTTTGCGGAGGACAAGCAGACTAAGGACATGGATTACTGGAACCATGTTCTGTGGTCTGATGAGACCGAGACAAACTTATTTGGTTCAGATGGTGTCAAGCGTGTGTGGCGGCAACCAGGTGAGAAGTACAAAGACAAGTGTGTCCTGCCTGCAGTCAAGCATGGTGGTGGTGGAGTGTTGTGGTCTGGGGCTGCATGAGTGTTGCCGGCACTGGGGAGCTACAGTTCATTAAGGGAACCATGAATGGCAACGTGTACTGTGACATACTGAAGCAGAGCATGAACCCCTCCCTTCGGAGATTGGGCCACAGGGCAGTATTTCAAGATAACGACCTCAAACACAGCTCCAAGATGACCACTGCCTTGCTAAAGAAGCTGAGGGTAAAGGTGATTGACTGGCCAAGCATGTCTCCAGACCTAAACCCTAATGAGCATCTGTGGGGCATCCTCAATGGAAGGTGGAGGAGCACAAGGTCTCCAACATCCACCAGCTCTGTGATGTCATCATGGAGGAGTGGAAAAGGACTCCAGTGGCAATCTGTGAAGCTCTAGTGAACTCCATGCCCAAGAGGGTTAAGGCAGTGCTGGAAAATAATGGTGGCCACACAAAATATTGACACGAAGGATGAGCTCCGGCGTGATCGCACACCCCACGTGCAGAGCCCGCCAGGAAGTCGGCACTGCGCTGATCACAGGCAGTGAGACATTGTCCTGATGCGTGGCTGCAGAGATCAGGAAATGTCTCACTGCCTGTGATTAGCGCAGTGCCGACTTCCTGGCGGGCTCTGCACGTGGGGTGTGCGAACACGCCGGAGCTCATCCTTGACACTTTGGGCCCAATTTGGACATTTTTACTTAGGGGTGTACTAACTTTTGTTGCCAGCAGTTTAGACATTAATGGCTGTGTGTTGAGTTTTTTTGAGGGGACAGCAAATTTACACTGTTATACAAGCTGTACACTCACTACTTTACATTGTAGCAAAGTGCAATTTCCTCAGTGCTGTCACATGAAAAGATATAAAATATTTACAAAAATGTGGGGGGTGTACTCACTTTTGTGAGATACTGTATATATAAAAAAAACAGGCCATCCCTTTCACTGCCAGAGCGTTATTTTATTTATGCTGAATTAAAATGGTGGTAGCTTCAATTTTTGAGTGTGCATGTGAAACAGACTTTGGTACCCAAAAATTTACCATAGGCAGCACTTTAATCGCTTCCGGACCGCCCACTATAGATATACTGTAACAGGGCGGCCCAGCTGCGCAAAATAACGTACCTGTACGTAATTTTGTGTCAGCGGTTTTGGGGGGGCGTTCGGGAGGAGCGCGTGTGCTGCCGGAGCGCTGCGATTGGTCACAGCGGGAGTCAATCAGCGGGTCCGAAGGCCGCCGCGGCCCTCCGATCATTTGGTGGAGACACAGATCAGCGAAATCGTAAAAAAAATTAAAATGCCATAAATCTATCCCCTATTTTGTAGACGCGATAACTTTAGCGCAAACCAATATACACATATTGCGATTTTTTTTTTACCAAAAATATGTAGAATACATATTGGCCTAAATTTATGAATACATTGGTTTTTCTATATTTTTTTGGATAATATAGCAGAAAGTAAAAAACCTTAATTATCGGTATTTTCCACGAGTTTCAGGACAGCACCTGGAGAGAGCGCAGCTCCACCCACTTTTCCCAGGAAACACTGCAGTCAGTTTTCTTTAAAGACCAGACGCTTCCACCATGGCCTCAGTTGTTCATAGAGTACCTCCAGCCATGCTGAAATTAGATAAGCAGAACATAGCAATAACACCACATTTTTTAATATCATTAGGGCGGGTCATCAGCGCTGTCCTGAAATACTCATAGAAATACCGTTACCGGTAAGTCCAACTAAGGTTTTCTCCCTTCGTCTTTCAGGACAGCACATGGAGATAAGAGAGTACTTAATCTAGGGTGGGACCACCGCCTGCAGGATCTTCCTGCCAAACGATTGTTCTGATGCTGATAGCAAGTCCAACCTGTAGTGGCGGGTGAAGGTGGAGAAACTTGTCCACGTGGCCGCTTTACAGATCCGACCCGGAGAAGCCCCTGCTCTTTCCGCCCAGGACATTGCTACTGCCCATGTTGAGTGGGCCACTACCCCTGTGGGAGGATCTGCCCCTGAAGCTCTGTAAGCTTCACTGATGGCCATTCGCAGCCATCTACCTATAGTGTTTTTAGAGGCACTATACCCTTTACGTGGTCCTAAAAACAGAATAAAGTGTGAATCTGATTTTCTGAATTCTCTTGTGATCTCTAGTTAGTGTAATAAACACCTTCTCACGTCCAGGCTATGGAAAGACTTTTCCCTAGAGCTGGATGGTGTAGGACAAAAAGGTAGGGAGATTATAAAATGCTTTTAGAACTTTTGGCAGAAAACCCGGGTCAGTTTTTAGCACTACCCAGTCTGGAAATATATAAAACAGAAAGGTTCTACTATAGATAAGGCTTGCAACTCGCTTACCCTTCAAGGAAAACCGATAGAGCGGCCACTTGGACCTTCAGGGTACTGGCCGCCAACCCCATCTCCATTCCTTCAAGGAGGAATTCTAAAATCGAAAGAATTTCCTGTGGGGAGAACTTTTTAGTTGTGCACCAGGAATTAAAACGCTTCCATATTTTAAAATTGCTCTAGTAACCTTTTTTCGTCTACTTAAAAGGGTTGAGACCAGTCTGTCTGAGAAGCCTTTTCTTTTTAGGATCTGCTCCTCAGTAACCACCCTGTTCGTCTGGGGTGTTTCGATATTCGGATGTTGAAGGGGTCCCTGGGTTAGGAGATCTCTCCGTAGTGAAAGAACCTAGTAAGGTTCCACCGCCATCCTCTGCAAAGTTGCAAACCAAGCCCTTTTGGGACAAAAGGGAGCCACTAGAATCATACTCGTGGCTTCCTTTTGTAGCTTCTTTAATACCAAAGGGATCATTTGAAAGGGGGGGGGGGGGCGTAGCACAAGTTCCACGGTTGTGCCAGCGCATCCAGTCCTTTCTCTTGATCTTAGTGAAAAATAGGCCTTTGTATTGTTCTGTGATGCAAACAGATCTATTTGAGGAGTTCTCCATTTTTCTATTAAGCTTTGGAATACCTCTGCGTTCTGACTCCACTCTGATTCTAGTATCCTTTCTCTGCTCAAAATCTGCTACTATATTCAGATCTCCCTTTAGGTGCACCGCTGTTAGGGATCTCAAGTTGCTTTCTGCCCAGGACATTAATCTGAAGAGCTAAGGATAGCAATACCTTGCTTCTCGTGCCTCCTTGTCTTGTTATATAGGCCACTGCTGTGGCGTTGTCCAACAAAATTTGGACATGGTGACCCTGGTACCAGTTTCTCGAAGGCCCATAGTCCTAGAAGAATAGCCCTTATTCCCGCCAATTGAAGAATGTCCTGGCTTCCTTCCTTGTCCAATTCCCTTGAGCCATCTAGCCTTCCAGGTGGGCGCCCCAACCCCAAGAACTAGCATCCGTTGTTAGCCTTCTCTCTATGGGAAAACTTCAGAGCAGGCCCCTGTCCAGGCGGAGCGACTCCTCCACCACCAGAGCTTCCTCTGAACTTGAAGGGGCATCCTGATCAATTTCTCCAGGGACTCTCCATAGGACCAATTTCTTAGAATTGCCTACTGGAGATCCCTTGCATTGAGACATGCCCATTGTACTGCTGGTATTGATGCAGTGAGGAGTCCTAAGACTGACATAGCTGCCCTGATAGAAATTGGCAGGTTTGTCTGGGTCTTTTTTACAGCATTCTGAACCTTCTCTATCTTTTACTCCGGGAGAAAGATTCTCTCTTGTATGGAATTGATGGTATATCCAAGGAATTTTATTGTCCGAGATGGAATCATTTGGTTTATTATCCAGCCGAGACCCTCCAAGTGTCTTTGTCCTTTCCAGATCCTTCCCTGATCCTTCCCTAATAGATCCCTTGTTTTGACAAATAGAAGGTCGTCCAAATATGGGACAATCGATATTCCCTCTACTCTGAGGGGGGCTAAGGCCTCTGTTACAATCTTTGTAAATATTCTCGGAGAAGAGGACAGCCCGAAAGGAAGGGCTCTGAACTGAAGATGTAGGATTGAGTCTCCCATCTTGACTGCAAATCTTAGGTGTTTTTGCGATGCTGGTGCTATAGGCACATATAGATATGCATCTCTCAGATCTATGGATGCCATAAAATAGCTTGGGGTCAGGAGACCCTTTACTGAAAAGATTGTGTCCATTCTGAATTTCTTGTACCTGATCGACCTGTTTGGTATCTTCAGGTTCAGAATTAATCTGAATTTGCCCGAAGGCTTCTTTACAAGAAATATGTGCGAATAGCACCCCTGTCCTTTGGGGGGGAACATTTATGATCACCCTCTGTTGAGTCAATTCCCGTAGGATTGATGTCATTACCACACATTTCTCTATGTCTCGGGGAGCCTGGGTTACGTAAACATGAACAGGTGGGGGTTGAGAGAATTCCAGTCTGTAACCCTCCATTATTGTTTTGAGGATAAAAACGGACTGGCTCTTGTCTTCCACTGTGGAAAGAAGGTTTGTAACCTTGCTCCCACAGTCGGAGGACAGTCACTGGCTTTTTGTGTTTGGGGTAGGGGGGGCGAAATAGTACTCCTGACTTGCCTCTCCCTCTCCGAGACCTCCAGGGTTTTTTGTAACCTGTCTCTTTCTTGTCCGTGGTTTTTCAAGAAAAATATTTTATTGCCCTGCGGGATCACCTTTTTTTTTACTGGGAAGTCGTTTTTCTCGTCAGCCATTCTATCAAGTATGGCTTCAAAATCCGGGCCAAAAACCAAATCTCCTTCAAAGGGTAGACCGCATAGTTTGGTTTTTGAGGCTGTATCCCCGGTCCATGTCTTAACCCATAAAGCTCAACGAGTTGAGTTTATCAAAGCTGAGGATATGGCTGACATTTTTATTGATTCAGCCGAAGCCGCTTTCAGTAGTACTGGCAGTGTATCCAACAGATCTTTTCGGGGAGTTCCTGCCTCGATGTGTGCTTTCAACTGTTCTAGCCAGTGCTCCAAGTTCCTGGCTACCACAGCTGAGGCCATAGCTGGTTTCAAGTTTGCTAGGGTTGAATACCATGCTTTCCTTAATAGGGAGTCTGCCCTCTTGTCCATGGTATCCTTTAGGATACCCATATCAAACGCAAGGTCAGCGTTCCTTGATACTTGAGAAAAAGCTGCATCAAGCTTTGTTTTTTTGTTCCAGACTTGAGAGCTATCCTCTTCAAAAGGAAACCTCAGTTTGAGGGATTTGTCTCAAATGTGTCCGCCAGTTCCTTCCAGAAGGAGCTAAATAATTCTCCTTGCTGAGTCGCAGGTGTAGCAGGAGTGGTTTCCTCCTTAACTAAATCTGCTATGCAGGACCTGCATAACACCTTTGTCCAGGACTCTGAGTACATTTTTACATGACGGACATTTCCTTTTAGTAGGAGGGGAGGAATGTTTGGTCTTTTCTTTAACTTTCTGAAATACACCCAAAAAATAACCATTTCCTCCCTTTAGCATTGTATTTTAACCACTTCGCTAACCGCCCATAGTCAAATGACGGCCTAAGATGGGATCTCCCACCCAAGGTGGCCGTCATAGGACGTCCTGGGCTTCCCGGCTGTCTAGGGGGCGCGCGCACCCGCGGCATTGCTCGGGACCCAGTGCATGTGCCCGGCGGCCGCGATTGCCGTAGAGTAAAGACACAGATCCACGTCCTGTCAGGTGAGAGGAGACCGATCTGTGTTCCCAGTACAGAGGAACACTGATCGGTCTCCTCCCCTTGCGAGTCCCCACCCCCTACAGTTAGAATCACTCCCCTAGGAAACACATTTAACCCCTCATGTCCCCCTAGTGGTTAACCCCTTCCCTGCCTGTCACATTTATACAGTAATCAATGCAATTTTATAGCATTAATCGCTGTATAAATGTGAATGGTCCCAAAAATGTGTCAAAAGTGTCTGATGTGTCCGTGTACTCGCATAAAAACAATGCAGAGCAAACCTCTCTCCTACGAGCAGCGAACTCGTTCTGTGTCTATCAATGTGAAACAGCCTATTCCGTCCCTACGTGTGACATCACCGATCACGTGACTTCTTCAGGGGCAGGGAATAGGCTGTAGGGACGGAATAGGCTGTTTCACATTACTAGACACAGAACGAGTTCGCTGCTCGTAGGAGAGAGGTTTGCTCTGCATTGTTTTTATGCGAGTACATCTACTTAACCACTTGCCGACCGCCTCACGCCTATATACGTGAGCAGAGCGGCACGGGCAGGCAAAATCACGTACCTGAAACGTGATTGCCTTCCCGCGGGTGGGGGGTCCGATCAGACCCCCCCCCGGTGCCAGCTGCGGTCGGCATTTGGTTGGGAGCGATGACAGACGAGGGGGAAGCCATCCGATCGTGGCCCCCCCCTCGCGATCGCTCCCAGCCAATGAGAAACATCCCCTGCCTCTGTATAGTACACAGAGGCAGAGGATGTGATGTCATCTCTCCTCGGTCTGGCAGTTTCCGTTCCAGCGCCGAGGAGAGATGACATGTAAGTGCACCAAACACACACACACACAGTAGAACATGCCAGGCATACATTACACCCCCGATCCCCCCCCCGATCGCCCCCCGATCCCCCCCCAATCACCCCCCCCCCGTCACAAACTGACACCAAGCAGGTTTTTTTTTTTTTTTTTTTCCTGATTACTGCATAGTGTCAGTTTGTGACAGTTAGCAGTGGTGGGACAGTTAGTATTACCCCCCTGTAGGTCTAGGGTACCCCCCTTACCCCCCCTAATAAAGTTTTAACCCCTTGATCACCCCCCCTCACCAGTGTCGCTAAGCGATCATTTTTCTGATCGCTGTATTAGTGTCGCTGGTGACGGTAGTTAGGGACGTAAATATTTAGGTTCGCCGTCAGTGTTTTATAGCGACAGGGACCCCCATATACTATCTAATAAATGTTTTAACCCCTTGATTGCCCCCTAGTTAACCCTTTCACCACTGATCACCGTATAACCGTTACGGGTGACGCTGGTTAGTTCGTTTATTTTTTATAGTGTCAGGGCACCCGCCGTTTATTACCGAATAAAGGTTTAGCCCCCTGATCGCCCGGCGGTGATATGCGTCGCCCTAGGCAGCGTCAGATTAGCGCCAGTACCGCGAACACCCACGCACGCACCGTACACGCACCGTACACCTCCCTTAGTGGTATAGTATCTGAACGCATCAATATCTGATCCGATCAGCTCTATACTAGCGTCCCCAGCAGTTTAGGGTTCCCAAAAACGCAGTGTTAGCGGGATCAGCCCAGATACCTGCTAGCACCTGCGTTTTGCCCCTCCGCCCGGCCCAGCCCAGTCCAGCCCACCCAAGTGCAGTATCGATCGATCACTGACACTTTTCTTTGTAGCGTTTTGGTGAACTGGCAAGCACCAGCGGCGTAGTACACCCCGGTCGTAGTCAAAACAGCACTGCAGTAACACTTGGTGAATGTTTTGAACGCTACCATGCACTAGTTGAGTATTAGCGTAGCGTACAGCATTGCACAGACTAGGCACACTTTCACAGGGTCTCCCAAGATGCCATCGCATTTTGAGAGACTCGAACCTGGAACCGGTTACAGTTATAAAAGTTACAGTTACAAAAAAAAAGTGTAAAAAAAAAAAAAAAACACAAACAAAAATAAAAAAAAATAGTTGTCGTTTTATTGTTCTCTCTCTATTCTCTCTCTCTATTGTTCTGCTCTTTTTTACTGTATTCTATTCTGCAATGTTTTATTGTTATTATGTTTTATCATGTTTGCTTTTCAGGTATGTAATTATTTATACTTTACCGTTTACTGTGCTTTATTGTTAACCATTTTTTTGTCTTCAGGTACGCCATTCACGACTTTGAGTGGTTATACCAGAATGATGCCTGCAGGTTTAGGTATCATCTTGGTATCATTCTTTTTAGCCAGCGGTCGGCTTTCATGTAAAAGCAATCCTAGCGGCTAATTAGCCTCTAGACTGCTTTTACAAGCAGTGGGAGGGAATGCCCCCCCCCCCCCCACCGTCTTCCGTGTTTTTCTCTGGCTCTCCTGTCTCAACAGGGAACCTGAGAATGCAGCCGGTGATTCAGCCAGCTGACCATAGAGCTGATCAGAGACCAGAGTGGCTCCAAACATCTCTATGGCCTAAGAAACCGGAAGCTACGAGCATTTTATGACTAAGATTTCGCCGGATGTAAATAGCACCATTGGGAAATTGGGGAAGCATTTTATCACACCGATCTTGGTGTGGTCAGATGCTTTGAGGGCAGAGGAGAGATCTAGGGTCTAATAGACCCCAATTTTTTCAAAAAAGAGTACCTGTCACTACCTATTGCTATCATAGGGGATATTTACATTCCCTGAGATAACAATAAAAATGATTTAAAAAAAAAAAATAATGAAAGGAACAGTTTAAAAATAAGATAAAAAAGCAAAAAAAAATAAATAAAAAAAATAAATAAAAAAAAAAAGCACCCGTCGCCCCCTGCTCTCGCGCTAAGGCGAACGCAAGCGGCGGTCTGGCGTCAAACGTAAACAGCAATTGCACCATGCATGTGAGGTATCACCGCGAAGGTCAGATCGAGGGCAGTAATTTTAGCAGTAGACCTCCTCTATAAATCTAAAGTGGTAACCTGTAAAGGCTTTTAAAGGCTTTTAAAAATGTAGTAATTTTGTTGCCACTGCACGTTTGTGCGCAATTTTAAAGCATGTCATGTTTGGTATCCATGTACTCGGCCTAAGATCATCTTTTTTATTTCATCAAACATTTGGGCAATATAGTGTGTTTTAGTGCATTAAAATTTAAAAAAAGTGTGTTTTTTCCCCAAAAAATGCGTTTGAAAATCGCTGCGCAAATACTGTGTGAAAAAAAAAAAATGAAACACCCACCATTTTAATCTGTAGGGCAATTGCTTTAAAATAATATATAATGTTTGGGGGTTCAAAGTAATTTTCTTGCAAAAAAAAATAACTTTTTCATGTAAACAATAAGTGTCAGAAAGGGCTTTGTCTTCAAGTGGTTAGAAGAGTGGGTGATGTGTGACATAAGCTTCTAAATGTTGTGCATAAAATGCCAGGACAGTTCAAACCCCCCCCCAAATGACATTTTGGAAAGTAGACACCCCAAGCTATTTGCTGAGAGGCATGTCGAGTCCATGGAATATTTTATATTGTGACACAAGTTGCGGGAAAGAGACAATTTTTTTTTTTTTTTTTGCACAAAGTTGTCACTAAATGTTATATTGCTCAAACATGCCATGGGAATATGTGAAATTACACCCCAAAATACATTCTGTTGCTTCTCCTGAGTACGGGGATACCACATGTGTGGGACTTTTTGGGAGCCTAGCCGTGCACGGGACCCCGAAAACCAAGCACCGCCTTCAGGCTTTCTAAGGCCGTAAATTTTTGATTTCACTCCTCACTACCTATCACAGTTTCGGAGGCCATGGAATGCCCAGGTGGCACAAACCCCCCCCCAAATTACCCCATTTTGGAAAGTAGACACCCCAAGCTATTTGCTGAGAGGTATAGTGAGTATTTTGCAGACCTCACTTTTTGTCACAAAGTTTTGAAAATTGAAAAAAAAAAATTTTTTTTCTGGTCTTTCTTCATTTTCAAAAACAAATGAGAGCTGCAAAATACTCACCATGCCTCTCAGCAAATAGCTTGGGGTGTCTACTTTCCAAAATGGGGTCATTTGGGGGGGGGTTGTGCCATCTTGGCATTTTATGGCCTTCAAAACTGTGATAGGTAGTGAGGAGTAAAATCAAAAATGTATGCCCTTAGAAATCCTGAAGGTGGTGCTGGGTTTTCGGGGCCCCGTACGCGGCTAGGCTCCCAAAAAGTGCCACACATGTGGTATCCCCGTACTCAGGAGAAGCAGCTGAATGTATTTTGGGGTGCAATTCCACATATGCCCATGGCCTGTGTGAGCAATATATCATTTAGTGACAACTTTTTGTAATTTTTTTTTTTTTCTTTTTTTTGTCATTATTCAATCACTTGGGACAAAAAAAATAAATATTCAATGGGCTCAACATGCCTCTCAGCAATTTCCTTGGGGTGTCTACTTTCCAAAATGGGGTCATTTGGGGGGGTTTTGTACTGCCCTGCCATTTTAGCACCTCAAGAAATGACATAGGCAGTCAGAAACTAAAAGCTGTGTAAATTACAGAAAATGTACCCTAGTTTGTAGACGCTATAACTTTTGCGCAAACCAATAAATATACGCTTATTGACATTTTTTTTACCAAAGACATGTGGCCGAATACATTTTGGCCTAAATGTATGACTAAAATTTAGTTTATTGGATTTTTTTTATAACAAAAAGTAGAAAATATCATTTTTTTTCAAAATTTTCAGTCTTTTTCCGTTTATAGCGCAAAAAATAAAAACGGCAGAGGTGATCAAATACCATCAAAAGAAAGCTCTATTTGTGGGAAGAAAAGGACGCAAATTTCGTTTGGGTAGAGCATTGCATGACCGCGCAATTAGCAGTTAAAGCGACGCAGTGCCAAATTGTAAAAAGTGCTCTGGTCAGGAAGGGGGTAAATCCTTCCGGGGCTGAAGTGGTTAAAGATTTTTAATAAAGCATTACCTGGTTAATACATACCTCACTATCAAGTACCTTTGTCCTGAATATTCCTGTACATACATACCTGAGATGTGGAGGCTGAGCTAGGATCCGCGCTGGTCCAGGACCCTTGATAGGACCATAGCCACTTGTAATCAGCTGCCATTAGGATAACCCAACACTGGCAAGCGTGGATATAGGGAAGCGATTGAGGCTCAGGACCTGGCGTTTTAGCTACAATTCATGCGGTTGACCTAGCACCGCTAGGTAAGGGGCCACTGCTTACATTAGTGTTTTATGCACGAAGAGGACACTGAGTGAATTGCATCCCAGACACCCCGTTTTATTGAATACACCAGAACTTGCTTTTGCACCTTCAATGACTTTTACACTGGCACTTTAAGTTTGCTGCACTTACTGGCATGTCATTGGTCATTTGTTTCGCAGGCCAGCGCAATATATTTTATATCACTATTATTGGGACATTTATTTATATTATTTATTATCCATATTGCGTTGGATTGATGTGTTTTATTTGCGATATCTAGGATTACCTTTAAGCACTGGCACTTTGTACGTTTTGCACCATTTATAAGGATATGTTTTTGATGGTTATTTCTGATTTATTCTATGTATTTTTATTTAGAATTATTCACATGAAGTAGTGTTTATGTCCCTTTGTGCACCAACACATGATTATCTAGATTTATATGTTTTTAGTGTCAACACTTATTTATGCGTTTTAACATGCGATCTTTTTGTCATTTAGTATATACCAATTGAAAAGGATTTTTTATGCACTTTTTTTCACATACACATGATGCTGATTATTAAGATTTGAATGTTTTTTAGTGTCAACACTTATTTATGCGATTTATTATGCAATTTTATGTCATTTTATTAATTGACCACAGACAGAGATTTACCACTTTCTTCTGGTTAGCGCAGCACCTCCCCCCTATACCTCAGTTTGATTTTGGGCTTATGTCTGACCCTTGCTTCGGTGCATGCAGCTGTCCAGTCGCATACGTGCGTTTTTACTATTTTTCTGAGTTCTTGTTTTCTTTTCTTTTTCCAATTGGGTAGCGCAGGAATATTCTTATTACATTACTCTTCCTGATTACAGCACACAGGAAGAGTGTTGCAGGCTCCCAAATTCCCCATAGAATTTTTGGAAGGGAAGCAATACATGCCCATAGAGTAAAAGACAGAGACCACTGTCCCTGCTTACCTGGGCCTGGCTGACTTGAGTGGCTCCTGCCACCACCGCTTGTTCCTCCTCAATCGCTGCAAGGTCTACAGCAGCGTTTGCATGTTTTTATTTGAATTTCCCGGTCCGCTTGCTGCTGCGAGGGCCGAAAATGATGTTAGCCGAAAGAGACTGCCCCCTCCTCCTGCGTTCCAGCGGCCGGAACCGGAAGCCGCGTAGCTGTAAGTCCAGCCCCCGGCCGGAATGACGCGCTCGCCATCGGAACCCGGAAGGCATGAGGCTTTGGGGATGGAGGAGACGCCGTTGCCATTCCTCCTAGCCTGTGCCGCTGGTCTATAGGAGCGGGGACCTCCAGCAGCCTGACCTTCGCCGGGTATGAAGAGGAGGGGACGCCGGAGCATCCACCACACGTGAGGGAGGAAGCTGGGCTGGCCTGCTGAGGAAAGACAAGAAATACCGGTATGCCCCATACTCTCCCCACCTGGAAAAAGCGTAGCACACCCCTGGTTCCCTGCAGCGCTTCCACCATGGCGGAGGAAACACTACAACTGAGGCCATGGTGGAAGTGTCCGGTCTTTAAAGAAAACTGACTGCAGTGTTTCCTGGGAAAAGTGGGTAGAGCTGTGCTCTCTCCAGGTGCTGTCCTGAAAGATGAAGGGAGAAAAAGAGTTTAGTTTTTTTTTTCAAAATTGTTTTTGTGTTTATAGCGCAAAAAATCCAATTTCCAGAGGTGATCAAATGCCATCAAAAGAAAGCTCTATTTGTGGGGGAAAAAAAAAAAAAAGGACATTTTATTTGGGTACAGCGTCGCGAGAGCGCAATAGACAGTTAAAGCGACGCAGTGTTGCATCGCAAAAAAATAGCCTGGTCAGGAAGTGGGTAAAACCTTCAGGGGCTGAAGTGGTTAAAAGCCCCTAAAGGTTATCATTTTAGAGTTCACTGTGAATAATGGCCCTAGAATTAGTAGTCTCCGCATACAGCGGGTATAGAAAAAAAAAAAAACCCTTTAAAATAAGCACATTATGTTGCTTTGCAGCCTGAAATGAAGACTGACACCATTATTGTTTTATCCAGTGTAACTTGTAACATTCAAGTGAAAGATAGAACACCAACATGTCTGAAAAAAAAATAAATCAAACAGAATTACAGAGTTGGAAAAAAGATCACCCCCTTATGTCAGCATTTTGTTGAATTGCCTTTTGCTTTCATTACAGCCTTAATAGCAGGAATACCGTATGTAGCTAAATCAATGTTTTCGCACGTAGGTGCCCCCAACACTCGTTTGCTACTTTTT
The DNA here is from genome assembly GCA_037952925.1 of Lithobates clamitans. Lineage (NCBI taxonomy): Eukaryota > Metazoa > Chordata > Amphibia > Anura > Ranidae > Lithobates > Lithobates clamitans. Next base: position 2,640,122 of record JBBGZY010000247.1, read on the forward strand.
ATTTATGTATGGGGTTTAAGTGATTGAGTTTAACTTTTCTTTTGCACTATTTTTCTCCCTCTAAATTTTATTGTATATCAAATGGGGACCAAAAAGTTCTTATGCAGAGGTCTTCAAACTGCGGCCCTCCAGGTGTTCAGGAACTACAATTCCCATCATGCCTAGTCATGTCTGTGAATGTCAGAGTTTTACAATGCCTCATGGGATGTGTAGTTCTGCAACAGCTGGAGGGCCGTAGTTTGAGGATCCCTGTTCTTATGTGATACAATGGTTTGATGACAGGTTCTCTTTAAAACAGACATCGGGGTTTTGAGACATCAGATGGCCAGAAGTCAGCTTTACACACGTTGCTGGCTGTAGCACCCATAAACGAGTGTAACCCCCTCCCCCCCTCCACTGCTGCTCACATATGCCAGTAGCAGTAAAAGGGTTCATTTCAATATCTGGCTCTGTGGATCAAACAATACAGGCAAAACACAACAAGAAGAGGAAAATTTCTATAAGATTAGGTCACAAATCTCACAATCTATACTCACAATCTTCAGTCTCGCCAGCACCTTGTGATTCCTCTACCACATCTCCTTTCTTTTCCACGAATGAGGCCAGGTCATTCTGCAGTGTTTGGTCAACAGCAGCCCTGGTTAGGCTGGCAGCAAGCCAAGAGGGACCACCTCTGTATAAAAAGAGAAATTGAATATAATAGCAATAAAACCTAAAATGTCACAAAGCATTTTATTTTCATAATACAACCTATAACATTAAAACGCAAACTAAATCTGGTGGTGAAATCAGAAGTGGTGCAAGATGTACATGTGCAGATCAATAGACCTGTCACACAATTGCAAGTTTCACCCTAGCCTGATGTCGGATATCCTGAAAAAATAGCTTAAAATATTTAGTTGCCCAGTATCTACAAAAATAAATTGTGGCCTTGGGTGGACTGAAGCTGATGTTATCTTATAGAATAATGGTATTTAGAAAAAGTATGTATAGTAGGACTTAGAAATGCAATCTATTAGGATTTCTGTGTCACTTACACCAGATGAATAAAGATTTTACTGGTAAACTTATCAGTCAGGATCCAGAAAAAAAAATGATTATTCATTCCCTACTGTATTCTTTCTGAAGGCGTCATGCCAGGAAATACCATAGGAGGAAGGAAGTCTGAGAGGAAATGTTGTCATAGCAGGAAGTACGCCAAGACAGATGCAATTGCAATGCAGAGGAAACAAGCCAGGAACAGAATAGGCAGGCAAGATAATCACCTTAGTATCAGAGAAAGAAGATCCTGCAGCTCCCAATGTCCACTGATAAAATCACAGCCAAATACAGATGCGGACAATAAAAATGGCTAAACTGGTATGTGTGAAGCAAAGTCTTGTCTTAAACCACTTTTTCCTGAGCGAGAGGTGCCAGAATGTATTTCATTTAGATTACAGCAACAATGTGAGAATTAACACCTAACTTCATCTTGAGATTCGGCGCCCCCCCGGCTCATTTTCCAGCTGAAAGTAAAAATGTGAGTGGACATTACTGACATCAACTGGAATTCCCGTTTACACAATCAGGGGAGGAGGCTGCCAAAGATTTAAACCAAATAAATGAGGGGCATGTCCAAACCCTATAAATAAAAAACTGACCTTAAAAGTAGTATTAAAGCGTTTTTGGTTTTTTTGGGTAACAAAGGAGAGGGGGGAGGAGGAGGATCCCGTTCTTTTAAAGCATGTTATACAGCACAATGGCCCCCTGTATAACCTAAAATACCTGGCTGATCCTGCCTGGTTCTGCCCTTCCCTCTGTAAACATGACCACAGTTTATCATGGCTGCTAAGCCCTAACACCGTTGTCAGATTACATGCCTCTGTCATTCACTCTCTCTTCTGTCAGCTCGTGACAGTGCCCAACCCCTCCCCTCCTGCTGCTGAAATTACATTTAATGTTACCTATAATCCTCTGTGTTTCGTTATGCTATGTACCCCAGTCTGTGTTTTATAAAAAAAAAATATGCCGTTTATACTAGAGGTCAACCGATATGGGTTTTTCTCTGGCCAATGCCGATATTTAGAAATCGCGGTGGCCGATATACGATGCCGATTTTTTTGGGCCGATATGTTAGGCCGATTTTTTTTTCCCCTTCATCTCATAAACAGATCTAACAGTTAGACCCCTTTCACATTGGGGCGTTTTTCAGGCGCTTTTGGGCTAAAAATAGTGCCTGCAAAACGGCTTCCCTGCAGTCTCAGTGTGAAAGCCCGAGTGCTTTCACACTGAGGCGATGGCAGGATGTTAAAAAAAAAAAAAAAGTCCTGCAAGTAGGATCTTTGGAGCGATGTATACCGCTGCTCCACCACTCCTGCCCATTGAAATGAATGCGCACCGCTGCCAAAACGCCTGCAAAGCGCTTCGGCAGCGGCGCATTTAACCCCTTCCTCGGCTGCTAGCTGTTATAAACGCCCTGCTAGCACCCGAATGGCACCGCTAAAACTAGCAGTGTATTACCGTCAACGTATGCCCGCTCCACTGTGAAAGCGGCCTTAAGTAATAAGTGATACAGAAATTTTTTTACATTTAAACATTTATTAAACAAAACAAACCTCCAATCAGTTCACTTGTATGTATAATTTAGATAAAAAAAACAAACAAACAAAAAAAAAAAAAAACTATATCCTAAATATTAAATACACAAAAACAGGTAAACTTTTGGACGAAAAAATGGGCTAACTTTACTGCTTAGTTTTTTTTTAATTCATTAGTGTATTTTTTCCCCAAAAAATTGAAAGTTTGAAAGACCGCTGCGCAAATACCGTGTGACATAAAATATTGCAACAACCGCTATTTTATTCCCTAGGGTCTCTGCTAAAAAATTGTATATATATTTTAATTATATAATTATAATATAATTTTTTTTATTTGGGGGTTCTAAGTGAATTTCTAGCAGAAAATACAGGATTTTTACTTGTAAGCAACAAGTGTCAGAAAAGATTTAGTCTTTTGATAAAAGAAGCTAAAAAGATACAATGTTTCTTCTTAGCTTCTTTTATCAGACTTGGCAGGCTGCCCAGAGGAGAGAAATCCTCCACAGAAGACTTCAGGCAACTTGCATTGACTTCTATTACAGAAGTCATTTGCTGAAGTTATAGTCGACCTTTTTTATCAGCACAATCTGCCAATGCCGATTAATTAAAAAACGCCAAAAATCGGCTGATATATCGGTCGACCTCTAGTTTACACCCGATTTCCCGCTCATGTGACCAACTGCCTCTCTCCTCCCGACTGTTGTCAGCGGGGCATTCTCAGCCCCTCCTACTCTAGCTGTTAGATCGAGAGAGGCAGCTGGTCACGTGAGCGACGTTCTGAAATCAGGTATAGAGGGCGTTTTTTTTTTAATAAAACACAGGACTGGGGCACATAGCATAACTAAACACACAGGATTATATAAAGATATCACAATGGCTTAACAACCACTTTAAGCCCAAAAGCAAACATTTATTATATTGCAGCTTACCAATTCTTAACCACCTGCTTTTTTTTTTTTTTTTTTTTTAACGCAGAACCCCCCCCCCCCCAAAAAAAAAACAAACATTTTATATATAATATTTTTTTTTTTTTTTTCTTCTTTTAGCAAAGACCCTAGATAATAATAAAAACAGTGGTCGTTGCAACTTTATGCCAAGTTTTCTAATGCAAGTTTTTGGGGAAATAAATATTTTACATGCAAAAATGTTTACAGGTTACCCATTTAGAATTACAGAGGAGGTCTAGCGCTAGAATCATTGCTTTTAATTTTTCTTACCTTTTTTTTTCTTATCACTTTTATTCCTATTATGTAAACAGAATGTAAACAGCCCTTGTAATAGAAAGAAGGCATGACAGTAGAGCTGCACGATTGTGGATAAAATGAGGATTCCCTTTTTTTTTTGCTTAGAATAAAGATCACAATTCTTTTAGGATTCTCGGCGTAACATCTTTCACATTATACAAAAAAATTGGGCTAACTTTACTGTTTAGTTTTTTTTCTTTAAATTCATTTTTTCCCAAAAAATTGCTTTTGAAAGACCACTGCGCAAATACAGTGCGACATAAAATATTGCAACGACTGCCATTTTATTTTCTAGGGCAGGGGTAGGCAACCCCTGGCACAGGTGCCACAAGCAGAACACAAAGCCTCTTGTCGGCACACAACTCCCTCCCCATCAGCAAAGCAGCGGGGGGGGGTAATGGGGGGATACAGTGATCTGAGGCACGAGAGTGCAGGATGTTAATTTGCCACTATTACCCAAAGTAGTTTACACCATTTACTTTATAACAAAAACATTTCGTGATTGAGAGTGTGAATTGGACATTTTTTTAAAACCTTTTTCAGAAGGTTGCCTAACCCAGCTGTAGGGTCTCTGCTAAAAAAAAAAAAAAAAAAAAAAAAAAAAAAAAAAAGAAATATATATATATATTTCCTTTTTTGACAGCTGTGAGCAGAGAATGGCTTTTCACTGAATCGTGGAAATGTCGGATAAGATCGTGGGGGGGGGGGGGGTTTGTTTGAATCAAGGTCGTAAATTTTTTAACAATTATTCGTGCAGCTTTGCATTTTTCTCAGTTTCTGTTATAAATATTTGCATATTACCGTATATACTCGAGTATAAGTCGTTCCGAGTATAAGTCGAGGCCCTAATTTTAAAACAAAAAACATGGGAAAAACGTATTGACCCGAGTATAAGACGAGGGTGAGAAATGCACAGCTACAGTAAGTGGAAAAGAGGGTCAACAATGCCCATTTGCAGCATCACTGTGCCCATTTGCAGCCATAGGTCCCCTGAACTTCAAACTCAGTAGTTAAGGGTTCCTAGATGCCCCCTAGCTGCAGCCAAAATTTGGGGTCTCTGAACCCAAAGGGTCCCGAAATGACATTGCTGCAGATGGACACAGTTGACCGAATTTGGGGCCCCGTATCTCAGGGCCACTTAGTGCTAAGAACCCCAAATTTGGTGTGCAAACCCGGGGGAACTAGCACCATAAACCTTCCAAAGCTTGGGTTTCTAGCACTAAGTGGCCCCGAGATACAGGGCCCCAAAAATCAGTTCAGAAAATGTCAAGCACTTTTCTGCAGCAGAGAATGACATTTTCCGAACCGGCTTTGGGGCCCCGTATCTCAGGGCCACTTGGTGCTAGGAACTTTGGATATGTTATGGTACCAGTTCCACTGGGTTTGCACACCAAATTTGGGGTTCCTAGCAGCAAGTGGCCCTGAGATATGGGGCCCCAAAGTCGGTTCAGAAAATGTCAAGCACTTTTCTGCAGCAGAGAATGACCTTTTCCGAACAGAATTTGGGGCCCCGTATCTCGGGGCCACTTAGTGCTAAGGACTTCAGCTTTGGATATGTTGTGGTACCAGTTCCACTGGATTTGCACACCAAATTTGGGGTTCAAGTGGCCCTGATATACGGGGCCCCAAAGTCGGTTCGGAAAATGAAATTTTTTGCTGCAGAAAAGTGCTTGACTCGAGTATAAGTCGAGGGGGGCACTTTCAGCACAAAAAAATGTGCTGAAAAACTCGACTTATACTCGAGTATATTACGGTAGTAAATTTTCTTCATAAATTTTGGTAAAAATAACCCAAATCAGTGTATATTATTTGGTCTTTGTGAAAGTTAGAGAGTCTACAAGCTATGGTACCAAACTCTGAAAATTGATCTCACCTGATGTACTGACGGCCTATCATTTCTTGAGACCCTAACAAGACACGACAGTACAAATACCCCCCCAAATGAACCCTTTTTGAAAAGTAGGCAATGCAATGTATTTAGTCAGAGGCATTGTGAGTTTTTTGAAGTTGTAATTTTTCCCCACAATTCTTTGCAAAATTAAGATTTTTTTTCACAGAATTGTCATTAACAGGTTATTTCTCTCACACAGCGTATGTATACCACAAATTACACCCCAATAACACATTCTACTACTTCTCCTGGGTATGGCGATACCACATGTGTGAGACTTTTACATACGCTTGGCCACATACAGAGGCCCAACATGCAGGGAGCACTATCAGGTGTTCTAGGGACATAAATTACATATTAAATTATTTGGACTACCTCTTACACTTTTGAAGGCCCTGGGAGCACCAGGACAATGGAAACGTCCACAAAATGACCCCATTTTGGAAAGTAAACACCCCAACGTATATTCTATTAGGCATAATGAGTCTTTTGAACATGTCAGTATGGCGATACATCATGTGAGTTTTCCACAGCCTGGCCACAGAAAGGCCCAACATGCAGGGAGCATCATCAGGGACATACATTTCAAATCTAATTTGACTACCTATTACACTTTTGTGAGACACTGATGGGCACTGTAGTGGCAAGAATGTGGCACGGATAAGAACTGATGTGGCATGGATGAGAACTTGTGTGGCATCGATAAGCACTGCTGTGGCATAGATAAAGGCATGAATGAGCACTGATGAAGCACAGATGAGCCAGGGATGGATAGAGCATGGATGAGCCAGAGATGGATAGAGCACGGATTGAGCATGGGTGACCATGGATGAGCCAGGGATGGATGGAGCATGGATGAGTCAGGGATGGGCACATATGGACCATGGATGAGCAATGGTTGGAGTATGGATGGGCACATGCGGAGCATGGATGAGCCAAGGATGGATGGGCACATATGGAGCATGGATGAGCCAAGGATGGATGGGCACATATGGAGCATGGATGAGCCAAGGATGGATGGGCACATATGGAGCATGGATGAGTCAGGGATGGATGGAGCATGGATAAGCCAGGGATGGATGAGCGATGGATGGGCACATATGGAGCATGGATGAGCAATAGATGGAGTATGGATGGGCACATATGGAGCATGGATGAGCCAGGGATGGATGGATGTTACATGGATGGGTACAGATCAGCACTGGCCAAAAAGTTCAATTTTAGTCTCATCAGACCAGAGCACCTTCCTCCATACATTTTGGGAGTCTCCCACATACCTTTTCGCAAACTCAGAACATGCCATTTTGTTTTTTGCTGAAAGTAATCGCTTTCTTCTGGCCACTCTGCCATAAAGCTTAACTCAATGGAGCATACGGCTTATTGTCATTCTATGTACAGATACTCCAGTCTCTGCTGTGGAACTCTGCAGCTCCTCCAGGGTTACCTTAGGTCTCTGTGCTGCCTCTCTGATTAATGCTCTCCTTGCCCGGTCCATGAGTTTTGGTGTGCGGCCGTCTCTTGGCAGGTTTGCCGTTGTGCCATGTTCTTTCCATTTGGTTATGATAGGTTTGATAGTGTCTTCCTAGGATCAAAGATTTGGATATGTTTTTTTTATAACCTAACCCTAACTTGTACTTCTCAGCATTGTCCCTTACTTGTTTGGAGAGTTCCTTGGTCTTCATGGCTGTGTTTGGTTAGTGGTGCCCCTTGCTTAGGTGTTGCAGCCTCTGGGGCCTTTCAAAAAGGTGTGTATATGTAATGACAGATCATGTGACACTTAGATTACCATCAGAAATCATAATTGGTGAAATGATGTCCACCTGTGTGCAATTGGTTGCACCAGAGCTTTTTATGGGCTTCATAACAAAGGGGTGAATAAATATGCACATGCCAATTAACTATTTTTCAGAAAAAAACTGATATGTATATATTTTTCTAATTTTACTTCGCCAATTTAGACTATTGTGTGCTGATCCATCACATATAATTCAGATTAAAAAAAACATTGAACTAATGGCTGTAATGTAACAAAATAGGTAAAAAACTAGGGGGGTGAATACTTTTGCCCAGATCAAATTTCATGAATTGGGTTTACATCCACTTTAAATGGGAGTTGCTGAAACATACAAATAAAAAGGAAAAGAGAAAGGATATATTTAATTCCAGGGTACTCAGCATCAAACAACTTCCTGTGAGCACAAGCATTAGAGCTATTTTGTGCCCTTCAACCCAAACCTGAAGTCAAAAACGTAAAGACTAATATAACCCAGGTTTAAAACATTGCATCCTCTCTGCTAAAAGACTCACTAATCTACTGGCATACTGAGTATTTGCACATTTAATTCATTTTTATTGTACAAATACAAAGAAAAGAGAAATAGCAGTATATACAAAAAATATACCTCATAACGTGAGTGTGGCCCCATGTACACTGCTGCTGCTAAACGGACAGAGGCAGTTGGACACTTTTTTCCAACTGCCCCTGAACTCAATGTTATCTTATGTGTACATGTACACAGGTTCGTTTAATGTCGTTTTTAGGCAGTTGCGTTTATAGGCCTTTTTTTAAAGGCAAAAAAATTAATTCAGTTGCCGAAGTTTCCAACGTTTCAGACGCCAAACGCGGCTAAACGTCTGAAACTTCGGTGTCTGAACTCATTTTTTTTGCCTTAAAAAAAAGGCCTATAAACGACAGTAAACGAACCTGTGTACTTGTACACATAAGATAACTTTGAATGAGTTCAGGAGCAGTTGAAAAAAAGTATCCAACTGCTGCTAAACGTCTGTTTAGCAGCAGCAGTGTACATGGGGCCTAAGCTTTAGGTACACTGCTGCTGGTAAATAGACTTTAGGAGCAGTTGGGTGTTTTTTTCAGCTGCCCCTGAACTCTCCTCTATGTTATCTTATCAGTACATGTACACAGGGTCCTTTATTAGTCATTTCTAGGCAGTCGAGTTTAGAAGCATTTTTTGGAAAGCAAAAAAAAAAAAAGAAGCGCTCAGGATAGATGATCAGAGGCATTTGAAACGGCAAATGCCTGTAACAGCTTTTAAACGCAGTAACTCAAGTTTAGCCGCTCTTTGTTTACAGGGGTTTTTATTTTTTGACTATTTGAAAAAAAAAAAAACTCTTCCAAAACGCAAGCGCAGCATGTAAACGCTGCAAAACTGAAGTTTTTAAACGTCGGTTACTATCCGTCAAGTTAAATCGTTCAGGAGAGGTTGTAAAACATCCATGTACATTAGGCATTACTGAGAAAAAGTTACAGAAGTAAGTACCAAACAGAATCCAAAAAGTTACAAATGTAATTTAACCTGAATACTTTTCAGACTTCTGCACATCCTTGTTAGTGCTTGTTATATTATATATCATTGCACAAAAAGGAGTCCAAGGTAAGCAGGTTTCTTACTTTAAAACAAGAGCAGACTAAATATTGCTGGCGTTACACAAGAAGACAACTGGTATCAGGCAAAGTGTATTTGTGGTATGATAGGTATGAAGGCTGGGCCTGCTGAGACATCTGACTGCTCACTCAACACAGTTACTTATGTCTTTCTAGCTGACTTGACGTTTGTTATTCAAAGTTTGAGGATCTGTTAAAAAAACAAAAAAAAAAACAAACACAAAAACACACACACACACACACACACACACACACACACACACGTTTAAAAGCAAAATTCAGTTTGCACTTAAAATAGTAGGGGCTCTAGTACACAGGATTAGAAACGGCCACTTTTTAATTTTATGTTGTGTATAGAACAATTTTTTCCCCTCATGAATGTACACACACACACACACACACAGCACCCCATACAATACACATAAAAGTTAATTGATAAAAATGGCATGGGAATTCCCCACAGGGGAACCCCGAACCAAAATAAAAAAAAAAAAAAAAAAAAAAAAAAAAGGGGGGGTCCCCCTAAATTCCATGCCAGGCCCTTCAGGTCTGGTATGGATTTTAAGGGGAACCCCGCGCCAATTTTTTTTTTTTTAAATGGTGCGGGGTCCCCCCAAAAATCCATACCAGACCCTTATCCGAGCACGCAACCTGGCAGGCCGCAGGAAAAGAGGGGGGACGAAAGAGCGCCCCCCCTGCTGAACCGTACCAGGCCACATGCCCTCAACATTGGGAGGGTGCTTTGGGGTAGGAAAAAAGTACCAAAGTACCCCTACCATTTCACAAAAAAAAACCTCTCAAAAATGTTAAAAATGACGAGACAGTTTTTGACAATTCCTTTATTTAAATGCATCTTCTAGCTTCTATCTTCCTTCGGTTTCTTCCTCCATCTTCTTCTGGTTCTTCCTCCAGTGTTCCCATCCGGCATCTTCTTCCCTTCTTCTCCTCGGGCCGTTGCGCATCCATGATGGCATGGAGGGAGGCTCCCGCTGTGTGACGCTTCTCCTCTTCTGACGGTTCTTAAATAATGGGGGGCGGGGCCACCCGGTGACCCCTCCCTCTAATGCACAGGGACTTCCCTGTGGCATTCCCTGTGATGTCGGCGGGGGTCACCCGTTACGTAACCCTGTCCTCTTCTGACGTCACGGGGAATGCCACAGGGAAGTCCCCGTGCATCAGAGGGGGTGGGGTCATCGCCCCCCGTTATTTGAGAACCGTCAGAAGAGGAGAAGCGTCACACAGCGGGAGCCTCCCTCCATGTCATCATGGATGTGGAGCGCCCCGAGGAGAAGGGAAGAAGACGCCGCGGAGGAAGATGCCGGACGAGAACACCAGAGGAAGAACCAGAAGATGGAGGAAGGAAGATAGAAGCATTTAAAAGGAATTGTCAAAAACTGTCTTGTCATTTTTAACATTTTTGAGAGTTTTTTGTGAAATGGTAGGGGTATTTTTGTACTCCCTTACCATTTCACACAGGGGGAGGGCCCGGATCTGGGGGTCCCCTTCTAGATTCCGATAAGCCCCCTGCCCGCAGACCCCCACAACCACCGGGCAAGGGTTGTGGGGATGAGGCCCTTGTCCCCATCAACATGGGGACAAGGTGCTTTGGGGGGCTACCCCAAAGCACCCTCCCAATGTTGAGGGCATGTGGCCTGGTACGGTTCAGGGGGGGGGGCGCTCTTTCGTCCCCCCTTTTTTTCCTGCGGCCTGCCAGGTTGCGTGCTCGGATAAGGGTCTGGTATGGATTTTTGAGGGACCCCACGCCATTTTTTTTTTTTTAATTTTGGCACGAGGTTCCCCTTAAAATCCATACCAGACCTGAAGGGCCTGGTATGGAATCTAGGGGGACCCCCCACTTAATTTTTTTTATTTTGGTTCGGGGTTCCCGTGTGGGGAATTCCCATGCCGTTTTTATCAATGAACTGTTGTGTATTGTCGGACCGGCAATTCATTAATAGCCGCGAGTAGTTTTAAATGACTTTTTTTCCTTTGAAATGTCATTTTGCTGTCAGACTGTTCTAAACACGGGAAGCATGCACCCCTTTACAGGCATACTATAGACACCCCTCAGGAACGAAATTTAAAGGAATATTACACTTTTATTGTTTCACTTTAAGCATTATTAAAATCACAGCTCCCAAAAAAAACGTCCGTTTTTAAAACTTTTTTTTTTGCATTAATCCATGTCCCCTGGGGCAGGACCCAGGTCCCCAAACACTTTATGACAATAACTTGCATATAAGCCTTTAAAATTAGCCCTTTTGATTATTCATGTTCGTGTCCCATAGACTTTAATGGTGTTCGAACAAATTTTTTGCCTGTTCGCAAGTTCTGGTGCGAATCGAACAGGGGGGTGTTCGGCTCATCCCTACTAAGCAGCCTCTGTCCTTCCTGCGAGTATTCAGCTGAAAACACTCTTGGGAACACCATCCCCAGGGGCATGTGATGTACAGATACTATACACTTCACTTATAGGCCACCTCGCTATGTCCAATCCACTGAGGTGCTTCATATCCATGGAGCCATCAGTTTCCCAGATGGAGATTTAACCACCAATTTCCCATTGCACTCCCGGCCAATCTACAGCCACTGCTGAACACATGCGGAGGAAAGGAACCCAAGAGGCAGCGGATCCAGGCCAAGGCACAGGTGAAAGAGATCTTCCTGCACACACCATGAATATGCGCTGTTTTACCACACAGATACTGTCACTCCATACACTGTCATTCATAGTTCTGTCAGATCTCTCTGTTTATTTGGCACAGATTAAACAACATAGTTGGACTTATGTTAAGAAGGGTTTGTGACGTGCGCTAGAAATGTGAATCAAAAATAATCAAACTGTGATTTGTTGTCACATGCATATCACATTTTCTGTGCCCTATAAACAAATATCAGTGCTAAAATGTAGCCCAGATGTTAGGTGCAGACCTTTGCATCGGGCGGACTCTCTCAAGTGTCTAAAGATGCTTACCACAGGGAGAAGCGGTCTCCCCCCTCCCTGAGGGAAAGAGGGAGAAGGAAGCTGGCAGGTTCCCTGTGAGGAGTGTCTGGATGAGCACACAGAGTGAAAAGACAGCTTAGAAGTGATCCCCAGGGAAACAGGAGAAGCAGCAATACAATGAGTCACTATAGCTCACTGTACCACTTCCTGCATGGTGAGTGTTGGATGAGCACTCTCACTATGTAATAAGTACCTAATAAAACAGAAGTCCCCAAAGGACCCCTATTAGGGGCACTGTGCCATCAATGTTTTATCAGGCCACCATCTATCACAAGCACAGATGTCAGGAAGACCTGCCATGCACTCGTTTCCATCATTTTGATGTTAGGCATTTGTTTATCCAAATCTGGCTCTTTACATGTGATTATTTTATATTACACTATTAAAGTAGAACTAAACTGTCAAGTTTTTTTTTTTTGGCCATCTGTGTCCCATTGGAGAGATGAATAAACCAAGATAATGTCGCTCCAGGTGAGTGACCGACTTTACATGATGTGAACTGGAACCCAGGGTGCTACACAGCTTGTCTGAAATTCAGTACCATACATAAATCCGGAATATTTCTGCACTCCTTGGTATCTTTATTGAAGATTTAAAATGGCACCACAGGTATGGCAGGAACTTTAAAAGGTGATGCGTTTCGTAATAAATTCAGCGCTTACTCGAACCTCTTTAAAAAAGGTCATATCTCAGTTCTCCGTGTTTTACCAGTAATCAGCGGGTGTCAGAGGACATCAAGTTCCTGGGACCCACAGATTAGCTGGTTCTGTGAATCATCACAGCAGAAGCGGCATGCCCCCTGCAGGCAGAAATGCAGAATCATACATACATGCATTAGAGCTGCACCATTCTGGCCAAAATGAGATTCACAATTTTTTTGCTTAGAATAAAAAGATCATGATCCTCTTCCGATTCTTGCAGTGTAAAATCTTTCACATTATACATGAAAAATTGGGCTAACTTTACTGGTTAGTTTTTTTAAATTCATTTAAGTGTAATTTTTTCCCAAAAAATTGCATTTGAACGACTGCTGTGCAAATACAGTGTGCCATAAAATATTGCAACAACCATTTTATTCTCTAGGGTCTCTACAAAAAAAAAAAAAAAAAAAAAATATATATGTTATATGTTATATGTTTGGGGGTTCCAAGTAATTTTCTAGCAAGAAGAATAGATTTTAACTTGAAACCAACAAATGTCAGAAAAAGGTTTAGTGTTTAAGTGGTTAAACTTCCCTCGTTTACACACCAAAGTGTATTCCTTTAATCTAAAGGACAAATTGTTACAATGTTTATACTTAAGTTCCACTGCTAAAGAATGTTGTGATTCCTAGCAGACTGCCCAGCTTTTTTTTTCCCTTTGGTTTGACTACTGTTGGCTTCAGCAGAGCGAATTCTCTGCATAAAAAGAATCAGAAAATACTTTGTCAAGATCGCAAAAAAAAAAAAAAAAATGTGATAATGATTCTTAACGAATAATCGTGCAGCTCTAATATTAAAAAAATATAATATAATATAATATAATATATATATATATATATATATATACACACACACACATACATACATATATACATATACACACATACACACATGTGATTCCCGCCGCCCTGTAGCAGTAAAAGTACTATAGGGCAGTCAGCAAGTGGTAAAAAAAAAAAAAAAAAACAAAACAAAAAAAAACACACATTTATAAATCACTTTAATTTCCATATTGTTTGTCAATTACTTCTAGCCTACTCCTAATAAAGAAGTTTGTAAGCTTACTTTGTGAAGATCCCAGCAAATTTAATTCTGTGACACATTTACAATGTCTTGTGTGAGCAGGCATTGCTGTGTCATGAGAGGAGGATTTTCTGGAGGCGGAGGCAGTATAGGAATCACTGCTTGCAGGCAGCAAGGTACCATGAGATATGTAGTTCTTAGAAACTCAAAGTAAACAGCAGGGGAGAAGCTGGAAAGGATGCTGGGAATCCAGAAAGTTGTGGAAAGACCAGCAGACAGGCAGGACAACATGAAAGGAGACTTTTCAAGTAAGTTTATATTGGACTGCCATAAATAACTACTGTTTGTATTGGTATTACAACGCTGATATTAAAATTAAAGCGTATGCTGTGACTATATAGTTTTATAAAGCTGAACTCCAGGATAGTTGTTAATGTCGACCACAACTTTCTGTCTCTTTGTACACTAAAGAGGTTGTAAACTCTGAAAAAAAAACTCTGTAAGACAAAAACATAATGAGCTAGTATGCATTGCATACTAGCTCATTTTGAAACATTTACCTTAGAACTAAGCTATTCCAGCTGCGCCCGCACACTGCTGAGGCAGCTGACATTCTTCCCCGGAGTTTCTTCCAGGTCTGCAAGCTTGGGGCCCAAAAGGAACCCCTGACCGTTCCTTTAGAGCGCATGCACTAGTAATGTCACTGGCTGCATGTAATGTAAATATCTCCTACAACGGTACACGTTTAGGAGATGTTTTCACTACCTATAGGTAAGCCTTATTACAGGCTTACCTATAGGTAAATGTCAGCAGAGGAAGCTTACTTCCCCCAGAGGAAGCACCTTTTATTTTAACTCTTTCTATTTAGTGAGAAAAGTACAATTTCCATTATGCAATGGAAACTGTAGCCAATTGTGCTCATATACATAACCTAGCATACAGTCCATACAGGACTTCTAAATAGTGCATCAACATTTTGGCAGCCAAAACATTGGGTAAAAATTGTGTTTTCTGCATTTTGCCAATAGAGGAAGAAGGTGCAAAAAACGCACGCGATTTTCTCACGGTTTTACTGTGCTTATGGTGTGTTTTTCATAGGTCACGTGACTCAAAAACCACATCAAAAAACTAACACGGGTGCATTGTGTTCTTGCTGCATTTCTATACATTTCAACTAGGAGGTGTGTTTTTGGTGGAGTTTTTTTTAACGGACCAAAAATGCAGGCAAGCAAGATTTCTAACACAACGGAAGCGCAACAGACCAGTGTGAAGACATACATAAAATTTAAAGGGATGCATTTTTCTTGCACTAAAACGGTGCCAATAAAGGCCGACAAGGAGTTCATAATCATTTAAATTCATGATATTATTAAGGTGAATACAATTTTTTTTTTTAAACGGTAATATTCGGTTTTAGCCATGTGCATCCTGAATTTTCAGTGCACCTCTACTTTTAGGCTAGGTTCACACTGCTGCGAATTCTATTGCGAATTTGAGCCGTTGCGATCGCTCAAATTCGCAAGTCATTTAAATTACATAGATTAACATTAGTGCCGTTCACATCGACGCGTTGCGAATATAACCTGCGTGAAAAAAAGGTCCTGTGCGAGTTTACTGCGTTGCGTTGCGAATTTAGTCTCCATAGACATCAATGTAAATCGTTCTTGAATCGCATTGATGGTTCACATATGTGCGAATTCCACCACACTACTCTCCACAAAAACCAGGAAGTACACAGGAAGTTAAGACCCTTTTTTTTTTTACATTATGATTCCATTGGCTAGACTATCAATCGCAGCTATATCCAACTCCTGAAATTCGCGGTAAAATCGCGGTAAAATCGCGGTAAATTCGCGGTAAAATCGCGGTAAAATCGCGGTAAATTCGCACTGCAGCAGTGTGAACCTAGCCTCAAAGTGACAATTTGCACAGAACTTTACAAAATAACCATCATATTCCAGAAAGCACATGTGCGTGCAATTGACCAGAAGGCTCCTGGCTAGCCAGTGAAACAAACTTTACAGCAGCTGTTTTTGACTGTAGATGTTTTTTTTTCCACAGTCATTAAACTCTCCATCATGTTATCCTATGTGTCCATGCACACATAGGCTGCCATCAGCAGTTTTGGGCAGTAGCGTTTTTGAGCAGTAAAAAAAAACCCCAAAACTAGTGGGTTCTGAAAGACGTTTTCAGCTGTAAAAACACTCTAAAGCTGATAAACATCGATAAACACTCAAAAACGTCACTCGCCAACATTTAACGTTTTTGATCCATTGAAAGAAAAAAAACCGCTAACGCGTAAAAACGCTAAAGACCGCTAATAAACGCTATTGCAAAAATGTTGAAAAACTCACTGCAAAGCTACTGATGTTTTTATAACGTTATTTTAACGTCACGTGTGCATGAGGCCTAAACATTGCAACAGTTTTGTTTTTGGAAATACCCGTTTTAGATCAAAGGAATGAACTTTGGTCTGTAAATGAGGAAAATGTAACCACTCAAAGACTAAACCTTTTTCTCACACTTGTTGGTTTCAAATTAAAATCATTTTTTGCTAGAAAATTACTTAGAGCCCCCAAACATTTTAATATTATAAATATATATATATATATATATATATATATATATATATATATATATATATATATATATATATATATATATATATTTTAGCAGAGACCCTATAGAATAAAATTGCGGTTATTGCAATATTTTATGTCACAACGGTCTTTCAAATGCAATTAAAAAAAAAAAAAAAAAAAAAAAACACACTTTAATAAAAAAAAAAAAAAAAAAAACACACTTTAATAAAAAAAAAAAAAAAAAAAAAACAGTAAAGTTAGCCCAATTTTTTAGTATAAGTGAAAGATGTTACGCCGCGAGAATCGTAATCTTTATTCTAAGCAAAAAATACGTGATTCTCATTTTTCCCACAATCATGCAGCTCTAATGCACATCCATGATCTCCCATTCCAACACATCCCAAAGGTGCTCTATTGGATTGAGATCTGGTGACTGTGGAGGCCATTGGAGTCCAGTGATCTCATTGTCATGTTCAACAAACCAGTGTGAGATGATTTGAGCTTTGTGACATGGTGCATTATCCTGCTGGAAGTATCCATCAGAAGATAGGTTCACTGTAGTCAAAGGGATGGACATGATCAGCAACAATACAATGCTCAATTGGTACTAAGGGGCCCAAAGTGTGCCAAGAAAATATCCCCCACATCATTACACTACCAGCCTGAACCATTAACACAAGGCAGGATGGATCCATGCTTTCATGTTGTTTACACCAAATTCTGACCATACCATCTGAATGTCACAGCTGAAATTGAGACCCATCAATCAGGCAACATTTTTCCAATCTTCTATTGTCTAATTTTGGTGAGCCTGTGTGAATTGTAGCCTCGGTTTCCTGTTCTTAGCTGACAGGAGTGACACCCGGTGTGGTCTTCTGCTGCTGTAGTCCAGCTTCAAGGTTTGATGTGTTGTGCTTTAGGAGATGGTATTTTGCATACCTTGGTGGTAATGAGTGCTTATTTGAGTTACTGTTGCCTATCATCTTGAACCAGTCTGCATTTACTCCTCTGACACAGACAAGGCATTTTGGTCCACACAATTTCTGCTCACTGGATATTTTCTTTTTCGGACCATTCTCTGTAAACCCTAGAGATGGTTGTGCATGAAAATCCCAGTACATCAGCAGTTTTTGAAATACTCAGACTAGCCCATCTGGCACCAACAACCATGCCACATTCAAATTCACTTAAAGGAGAAGTCCAGCCTGAGCTTTTTAGGCAGGGCTGCACCTATGGGAGTGCAATTTGTTTTGGACTCCTGTGACCGGTTTTCAGCGGAGAGTGGTCTGAAGTCCGCTCTCCGCTGACGTCACTGTCATCAGTCAAGGCAGCGCATCATCTCGACTTGGGAAGTCTGGATCCGCCAGCTGCCTTGACTGATGACAGTCTCAGCAAGTCATTGAGATGGCCTTTCCCCGCCCCCTTCACAGCTCAGCGCTCCAATGAGTGTGGAGGATCAGAGGATGAGACATGATGACTGACAGTCAGCAGCTCTCTGCTCGGGGAGGTGAGAGAACCGAGCCATCAGCGATGTTTGGTGGCTCGGTTCTCAGTGCAGAGACACCGGGGGACATATCCAGCATCGGTCTGATGCTACATTCACCTAGGCAAGTATGATTATCCCCATTAAAAAAAAAAAAAAACATACTTCTCTATTAAAGCAGTAGTAAACCGCTGGACAATTTTTATTTTTTTGTACCTGCAAGGTAAAGGCATAATTTGCATTGCATACTAGCACATTATTTTAAACTTGCCTTAAAACAAAGCTCTTCCAGCACTGCAGGTGCGCTCATCTTCACTCGTCTTGATTCCGGGTTTGCGGACTCCGGCTCTGTGACTGGCCAGAGCCGCGATGATGTCACTCCTGCTCATGCACGCGGGCGTCACCGTTCATGGCACGGTGCTCTGAAGAAACAGCACAGGCGGCTGTACCTTCAGAGCGCATGTGCGGGAGGAATAGTGCCCTGTTGTCAGAGTCAGCGGGAGCAATAATGCCCCAAGGGCGCCGGATAAAGGCAAGCAAAAAGGCCACAGATCGGAGATCCCTGCCCTAGACCAAAACAATTAACCAGTGGCAGCCCATCCATTTGGGGATGCATGGGCGCCACCCCCCCATCCACATACTGGGTGCCAGATGCATGGATTTCAATGGGGGGGGGGGGGGTTATATGCGGGAGTTCCTGTCATTAGCTACGAGAGGTAGCCCCACTGAAAGCAATGAGAAGCTCCCATCGCACAGCTAACCGCGCCACTTATCCGTCATGTAGTGACCACATGTCAGCGATCAGCTATGGATGCAGACTGCCTGCGATCGATGCATGAGAATTTACATGCAAGTGGGTGCTATTAGCTGCGGGAGCCGGCTGCCTCCCATTGTTTCTTGCATGTAACCGGGCAGTGTGGGCATTCAGGATTGTTGGTGCATTCTTATAGGTACATGCAGATGGTGGGATGAAAACAGAGCAACTATTACCCAGATTCTTGCTGTGTGTTCTGTTGGAGCAACACAACCTAGGCAACCCCCAAGTTCTGTGCCCTTCAGGTGTGATATGACATGCCTTGGTGTAAGAATACAATAGGGAGCTGGCCATTGCTATGGTCACACATCAGTTCGGTATTATACATAGCACACACACCATGCACTGTACCCAGCTTACCCCCACATCTTATACACAGCTCTCTAGTCTCACCTTCCCTTTACCAGCCGCAGCACCGCCTCGCACAGCTCGCCCTCCGCCTCCTCCCGGCTCAGCCTCCGGTTCTGTGGTCGCGGGTGTCCCTCCGGAGCAGCCAGGTCCCGCAACACAGCCGCCAGCAGCTCCCTCCCCGCCACCTCCTGCTCCGCCGCCATACCCAGAGCCGAGTATGAGGAAACCCGGAAGTAGCGCCGAGCTGCACGTGTACTAGGACGGGGCGCTGGGAGAGAAGGGGGGCAGGGAGGGGCCGCACACCTCATACCGGCCAGGCTGGACTCTGAGTGCCGGTACATAACACCGGAGGACAGCCGAGACCTACACAACGTATATTAGAGAGAATGTTTTACTTTTCTCACAGTCGGCTCTATGACTCACTAGTGTACTGCGCTGATCACCCCCTTCCAAGTGGTACAGTCCGCATTAAACAAACCCAGCATGGGAGTCGCAGAGTGACAGTTGTGACACCTCTTGTCCTCGCCATCTGGGGATGGCTGGTTTGCAGTTTGCTGAAATTAGAACAGTGACAGGTGGAGTAGAGGCAGCAGGCGCTCTCTGCTACACAATGTACAGAGATAGGCACTCTCTGCTACACAATGTACAGAGATGGGCACTCTCTGCTACACAATGTACAGAGATAGGCACTCTCTGCTACACAATGTACAGAGATGGGCACTCTCTGCTACACAATGTACAGAGATAGGCACTCTCTGCTACACAATGTACAGAGATGGGCACTCTCTGCTACACAATGTACAGAGATAGGCACTCTCTGCTACACAATGTACAGAGATGGGCACTCTCTGCTACACAATGTACAGAGATAGGCACTCTCTGCTACACAATGTACAGAGATGGGCACTCTCTGCTACACAATGTACAGAGATAGGCACTCTCTGCTACACAATGTACAGAGATAGGCACTCTCTGCTACACAATGTACAGTGATGGGCACTCTCTGCTACACAATGTACAGAGATAGGCACTCTCTGCTACACAATGTACAGTGATGGGCACTCTCTGCTACACAATGTACAGAGATAGGCACTCTCTGCTACACAATGTACAGAGATGGGCACTCTCTGCTACACAATGTACAGAGATAGGCACTCTCTGCTACACAATGTACAGTGATGGGCACTCTCTGCTACACAATGTACAGAGATAGGCACTCTCTGCTACACAATGTACAGAGATGGGCACTCTCTGCTACACAATGTACAGAGATAGGCACTCTCTGCTACACAATGTACAGAGATGGGCACTCTCTGCTACACAATGTACAGAGATAGGCACTCTCTGCTACACAATGTACAGTGATGGGCACTCTCTGCTACACAATGTACAGAGATAGGCACTCTCTGCTACACAATGTACAGAGATGGGCACTCTCTGCTACACAATGTACAGAGATAGGCACTCTCTGCTACACAATGTACAGAGATAGGCACTCTCTGCTACACAGTGTACAGTGATGGGCACTCTCTGCTACACAATGTACAGTGATAGGCACTCTCTGCTACACAGTGTACAGTGATAGGCACTCTCTGCTACACAATGTACAGAGATAGGCACTCTGTACATTGATGCAGAGTGCAGAGTTTACAGGTCAGTAGTAAGTGATGCAGAGTTTACAGGTCAGTAGTAACCGTTGCATAGTTCACAGGTCAGTGGAAAGTGATGCAGAGTTCACAGGTATGTAGTAAGTGAGGCACATATTAGAGGTCAGTAGTAAGCGATGCAGAGTCCACAGGTCAGTAGTAAGCGATGGAGAGTTCACGGGTCGGTAGTAAGCGATGGAGAGTTCACGGGTCAGTAGTAAGCGATGCAGAGTTCACAGGTCAGTAGTAAGTGATGCAGAGTTCACAGGTCAATAGTAAGCGATATATGAAAAACAACAAAAACTGGAGACCAAGCTCATCTAGAAGAGAGTCCTATAGGGCAGGTCTCGGTGAAGTGGGTAGTGACCCACGTCATCGAACACTAGGCCTGTTAATATAAACTTAAAAAAGAACCATTCCCTGTTTGTGGACCAAAGGCCACCGGGTGGCGATCCTCTGAATACAAAAGCATATATATTCAAAAAAGATAGGGACAAAGGTCCCAAAAGGTATTCTTCAGAAAGGATACAGAAAGTGTAAAGGACTAATTTAACTTTATTAATTGTACAAAAACAAATAAATACTTGAAAAAATACTTTAATTAGGGATAACATCGGTCAAAGGAAAGAGTAACGGTATTAAGGCAGGGGGTTAACCCAGTACAGCTCAGCGTTCTGACGTCTTGATCCGTATGTCTGTATCCCCTATATTCATACAAATGGACCAGTCGCTCAGCGATAGAGACTCATAAGTTACCGGATATACTCAGTCATTGGAGATGTTAGGTGGATCTTCCTTCCATTTGAAAAGACAAAATGGGTAATAGTCCTTCACAGACCTTCCTTGGAGTTGCTCCCTGTTGAGTAGTCCCGGTTTATCTTTCAAAGAATCCTATATATAATGCAGATGCTTGCCAAATTGTCCTAATCACACCAACAAGTGGCTTAAGAAAAGGTTGCTGAGTGCTGGATGGTTAGTGCTGAGCCAAGATTCGGATGGGTGATCTGGGTTCGTCAGGTGGATGGACAGGTCGGTGTTCACATCACTGGAGACATGTGAGTATGTCTTACTTGCTTACATGTTTTGCTTGTAACCCAAGCTTCTTCAGAGCATGCGCAGTCAGTAAGGTTGTATCCTTCAATGTCAGAGAGACTTAATTGATTAAGTGGATGTCAGAGTTAACACCTTATTCAGACTGCGGTAAGTGAATATCCAGTCTCCACATACATACAATAGACTTTCACCCTGTGCATTCACCTGTTGCCAAGAAATTAGGTACAGAAAATCCCCTCATGTAGTAGTTATTTTAGTCATGCCTTATAAGTACAGTTATAGGTTCCAATAGATTGTACTATTGGCAAATACAAGTTCCACACACCCCTTCAGAGGGAAAAGATGTTTATGAAGCGAGATAGTCACTCAGATAATTTTGATTTGGAAAGGGTCAGTTGTTACTGCTCCAAGAAAACAGACAGGTTAAGCTCATTGTTTAACCCTGAAGGCTGCATGCTTCTCAGGTTAAATATCCACATCTTTTCCTTCTGGTACAGTATTTTATCGAAGTCGCCTCTTCTTGGGGGCAAATTAAGTTTATAAATCCCTTTACACTTAAGGCCAGATGGTTTACCGCCATGAAGTTTAAGAAAATGTAAAGATAATGGACTATCGTCCTCCTTTTTTAGTTATGCTCTGTATATGCTCACCTATTCTTATTTTCAGCTGTCCCTTTGTTTTTCCCACATAATTTAAGCCACACGGGCAGGTGAGCATATAGATAACATGCTCCATAGAGCAGTTGATAAGGTTGTTTTTTTTATAACATTTTTTACCTTCTGAATCAGCAAAAGTGTCAGTTTTGTCTACATATTTGCAAATATGGCATTTGCCACATGCAAACATGCCTTTCATTGGCGGAAGATCAGTCAGCCAGTTACCTTATTTAGGTCTTTGGTATTCAGAGCGTAAGAACCTGTCTTTTAGGTTTGGTGCCCTTTTGGAAGTGAGGAGTGGCTTATCACCCACAAAGTTACCAAGGATTGGAGCATTCCCTAAGATGTGCCAATATTGGTTGAGAATATTTTTAATTTGGTCCCATTGTGCTCCGTAACGGGTGATTATTCTTAATGGAGTGGATTTCATATTTTTTTGATGATTGTTTTGGCCCGTGTTGTGGGTTTGTACTCTATTTTTAGTCAAAAGTTCACCCCTTGCTATCTGGAAGGCTCTCTTTTTGGCTCTTCTGATAGAGGTATGTGAGTAGCCTCTGTCTTCCATATAGTTCCCGTGACTCACTTAATACGTAGAAACTGACCGACGGGAATTCCTTGTACTAGAGATTTTGGATGGTGACTAGAGGCCAACAGAAGTGTGTTGGCCACTGTTTCCTTCCTGAAAGTTTTCGTCTTGATTCTACCCTCCTCCGCATATATGGTAAGATCCAGAAATGGCAGTTTCATCAAGTCGTAGGAAAAGGTAAGTCGGATGTTACAATCGTTGTCGTTAAGTTCATCAATGAAGAGAGTGAGGTCTTGGGGTGTGCCCCCCATACCATAAACACGTCATCGATGTACCTCAGCCACAACAAACAGTGTCTGAGGTACATCAACGAGGGGTAAACGAGATCCCCCTCCCAGAGACTCAGGTGCAAACACGCATAGGAGTCAATCCCCAAAAATTGAAAACAGTTATGTTCAAGTATGAATTGAAGGATAGCCAAAATAAATTCGTTTTGTGGAGCAAGTAATGGAAATTTTGTTTCCAAAAAATGATAGACAGCCCTAAGTCCCCATTGATGTGGAATCGAAGTGTATAACGACTCCACATCTATTCCCACCAATAAGGCCTCGGGTGGGAGAGTGAAGTTCTCCAGTTTCCGAAGGACATCACGGGTGTCTTGAACAAAGGAAGGTAGGTCCTGTACTAGTTCTTTTATCAGAGTATCCACATATTTTCCCACTCTTTCTGGGGGACCTTTTATGGCCGACACAATTGGTCACCCTGGTGGTTTGGACATGGATTTGTGAAGCTTTGGGATCGTATAAAAAGTCGGGATATTGAACTCCCGCACAGTCAGATAGTCGTATTCTTTTTTGTAACAAGTTGTTCCTCCAAAGCATTTCTCAATTTACAATTCAGATCTATCACTATCTCCTGGAAAGGGTTGGAAGTAAGCCTCTGATATGTAGTTTCCATAAAAATCCATACCAGACCCTTCAGGTACGTAAACGGGTTTCCCCTGACAACACGGGAAAAGCCATAGGGAAGACCCCGTGCGTCAGAGGGGGTGGGGTCACCGGATGGCCCCGCTCTCCGTTATATAAGAGCTGTCACCTGTACAGAAGCGTCAAACAGCGGGAGACTCCCATTGAGGCGGATCGGAGGACAAAGCGGAGAAGAAGATGCCGGACGAGAAGACCGGAGGAAGAAGCAAGGGAAGATAGAGGAAGAAGCGGAGGAAGAACAAGATGGAGGAAGAAGAAGAACACCAAAGGAAGACCAGAAGAAAAAGGAAGAAGAAGCGGGAAAAGAAGAAGATATTAATAAAGGAATTGTCAAAAAACGTCTATTGTCTTTTTTTAACATTTTTTTTTCAAGTAAGAGGCGACTTACTTGATGCTTCAGCACTGGGATTAGGATGTGATGATGAGTAGAGGCAGGGCCAGTGCTCCCGCTAGGCAAATTAGGCAGCTGCCTAGGGTGCACTGCCGCCTAGGGATGGTGCAGTCGGCCCAGATTCCTGAGACTCCGCTAGATGGACATCATGTGTGTTGTTGTTCACCGGCGGCCACAGCCAGCACCACATGAGAATCCGCGGCTCCGAAAGGCTCATCATAATGTTGCAGACAGTGCTGCTGAATGACACTGTGCAGGCCTCACCTGTGTGTGAATTGGAGTGTCACGACCTGGATTAGTTGTTCACCGGGCCAGACTCGCTCCGCCAATCCGGATCGCGAATAGCCAGAGGCTGCCAGCAGTGACAGGAGTCCAGGACAGGTGCCTGCCAGGCAGCTCTTCCAGCCAGTGAGGTGCTGCCTACGGTGCGCCTCACGTCATTTATTTCCCCCACCCACACAACAGAGCGGGCCGCAGTCAGTCCCTGTCCTTTACGGAGCTAAGAAGAAAAAGGTAAGACAGTGACTAAGGATGAAAGAAGAGTCTTTTAATAAAATATATAAAAGCAGCAGTCTTTTAATATAATAACAAAAGCAGCAGTCTTTTATATATATATAATGGGGGTCATTTACTATAGCGCCGCACGCTAATTAATGCTAATTACTGCAAACTATCGCTAATCTTGCTAATTAGCACTAAAACGGTATTCACTATAGCGCTGGTAAAAAAAAATACTCGCAAAACCAAATTTACTATAGCTCCCTGAAAACAAATAGCGCCCAAACCCTTACTCTGCTAAAACCTGGAGTAGTGCACATGGAAATAATGTTTAGAGCATGAAATATACGGTATATTGTTTAAAGATAATCTGCTTTTAAACTGTGTGAAAAAATGATTTCTACACTGAAAAATCTTTAAAAGTCTGAGAAGAGATAAATTCCCTGTCTTTGTACAACTAGGTGCCAGCACAACTGAGCATGCTCAGACATGCAAAATTCTAAAAAATAATAACAACAAAAAAAAAGGACTTGTTCAAATGTACTTTGCTCTCTGAGGAGTAGTCAGCATTTGGATCTCTCTACAGTGAGCATTTGACAGGCGGTGTGTTGCCATTATGGTACACAAGTGCAATGCAAGTTTGCAGGGCGTTTTCGTAAATACTCAGATGTGAATGTAGTCTAATTGTTAAGGACACCCCAATCACGGTTACCAGACGCATGTTTTGCCATGCAAAAAATGTGTCAAAATGCACACAGAAAAAAACAGGTCACACGCCACGACCGAAAACTTCTTGAGCTACTATGGGACATTTATCATGCGTACAGCAGACATTTAAGTGAATGGGCTGGCCAATGCGCGATGCAGACTTATGTGTGTAAAACATGCAAAAAAAAGTGGCTGGGAATATGCATTTCTGCTACACTCGGGTGTGAATGGAATTTGCTTGGGAGGAGAGTTTGTAGGCAGCAAGGATGACCTGAGAGGAAAGGAGAGCATATCAAAATCTCAAAGCAGTGCTTCTCATCTACTGCTGATGCACCTTCTTTGAGTAAAGTTGCATTGAAGTCTGATCAAGCAAGTTGCACTGGAAATCCATGAAAACATTACATAAAATGCAAATAAGGCAAAAAAACATCAAACACGCATTTTTTGTTGCAGTAAATTTAATGCACCGTAGTAAAAACACATATGCGTTTTTTCACGCCTAAACCTGTCTACATGCATTAAGGTGCATCAAGTGTTTTTATGCTCTTCGGGTCTTCCTCTGAATGTGTTTTTTTGATTAGGGGGGAGGGGGTTCAGCCTGTAAACAA
Organism: Lithobates clamitans; assembly: GCA_037952925.1. Taxonomy (NCBI): domain Eukaryota; kingdom Metazoa; phylum Chordata; class Amphibia; order Anura; family Ranidae; genus Lithobates; species Lithobates clamitans. The sequence continues at coordinate 2,666,266 of JBBGZY010000247.1, forward strand.
TGTCTGTAAACACCCATTAGCTTACATAGAGGTGTTTTTAAAGGCTGAAAAAAACGCCAAGCACCTGTGCAGCGTTTTTTAAGCCCAGTGTGTAAAAGGGCAAAGACATCGTAAACAGTCATTTTAGATCTGAACATTCTGTTTTAGAGTGAAATAGCAGTGATTATTGGAGCTCTTTAAAACAAGCATTTGATTTGTTGCTATGGCAACAGCTCTGTGTTTTCCATGAATCTTCTGCTAACAGTGACTGATTCTCCTTAAAATGGAACTAACATTAAAATTCATGTTTCGTGTGTCAGCACTGTCAAGTAACATAGATAGTCTTAGTAACAAAGTATTATTTTCATACATGGAGAAAAAACAATGTTCCTAAGCAACATCACAGCCAAGGATCATCTGCTTGTACTAGTATTGTTTAATGGCAGTAGAGACTGCCAAAAGTCTGCTTTAAAAAAAAAGGGCTGGCTGGGAGACATGGCGGGAGATAAGGAGATCAGCAAGGCAAAAACAATATGGCTACCATAGCTGCAATCTCTGGGGTCACTGCAATCTAAAGCTGGACATACACTGATCAAAATTCAGCCAGTTCAGGAAATTCAGTCAGCGTGTGGCAATTCCTGCTTGACAGAAGATGATAGTTTGATTGACTTCTGTCGAAGGGACGTGTTGGAAAATTTTTCCTCAATCAGTGGCTGCAGCCAATCCGCTGCAGTTGCAGATCAATGTATTCTGACTGGTGGACTTGTCCCTTCAGCAGAAGATCAACTTCTGTCGAGCAGAGGATGCCCACAGACTCATCAAAAATGGGCCAGTTCCTGCTGGACCAGCCGAATTTCAATCAGTGTATGACAGCTTAACAAAGCAGTCTCTGGGAGCAATGCATTCTAACAAAGCAATCTCAGGGAACACTGCATGGGATGGCAGGCATCAGGCAAGGACCAGCAAACATGCTTAGATTTAGAATAAAAACACAACACTAGAATTTGGAATAAAATTGGCTACGGCCTAGTTTATTGGTTTAAACAAAATTAATTAATTATAACCTCAAATTTTATTTTCATCAAATCATTTTTCTCAACCAAAAATATTCAGCAATCAACCATACTTCAGCCCAGCCACTAAGACTCGAGCTGACTCAGCCTTTATCATGAAACATTTTCTTAAATCTCCCAACCGACAGAAGGGTTGTCAACCGCAATCCATTCTGTCAACACACCCTCCAAACCGCGGCCGACTCTATGCATGTTTGCATATCTAAAGTTAAAATATCCAAACCTATATCTGAGAGATGTATGCCGTCATGTTTATACATACCTTGCACTCCTCCTTTAAGCTTGAAATGACGAAATTAAATTACTAAACTTAGATCGAGAATTTTTTCCAATGCTCTATTTATCCTCTTACGAACTTTCTCAAGAGGTTTGAATACAACAGACTCTAACCATCGTAAACGCGGTACAATTTCTGAAAACACTAAAACTGTATTTGGAGAAGCTATCTTAAAGAGGGAGTCCCACTAAAAATTTTTTTTTTAAAAGTCAGCAGCTACAAATACTGCAGCTGCTGACTTTTAAAATAAGGACACTCACCCGTCCCAGGGTCCAGCGATGTCGGCACCCGAGACCGAATCGTCCCTCGGTCCTCGGGTGCTGCCGCCGCCATTCTCTGTAAGGGAATCAGGAAGTGAAGCGCTGCGGCTTCACTTCCCGGGTCCCTACTGCGCATGCGCGAGTCGCGCTACGCTTCCTAACTGGTCCCCGCTGTCTCTGGGACCCGTGTGTGTCCCAGCAGACAGCGCGGTGGGGACGGGAAGAGGCATAGTTTCCCATGGGAGTCTATGCCAGAAGTGGGTGCAAATACCTGTCTTAGACAGGTATCTGCACCCCCCTCCCCCCTGAAAGGTGCCAAATGTGACACCGGAAGGGGGGAGGGTTCCGAAAAGTGGAGGTTCATTTTTTGTGTGAACCTCCGCTTTAAGGAATCTAAACATATCCTTCATAATAGAAATTGTGTAAAAGGGAGAAAAAACTGCGCTAACCAAAAATAAACTAGAGAAAACACTAGCTGCTGACACTCAATCAAAGTCTAAAGCAGTATACAAAAAATTAGTGCAGCGCTAAATGATGGAACCAAACAAATGGAAACATCTGTGGATCACTAACTCTCAGTGATGGTGCATATATAGTCAGGACAGCGATGGGAACCGGCAGCCAGATTGGTCCAAAAGGTGGTGGCATGGAAAAAAAGGAATTCACCAAGGTCCAAATGTAAAGTGGAATAGAAAAACAGGCTCCATATGGTGCAGGTCAAAAAAGGTTTTAATGTAAAAAATATATTATACAAATCAATGCAGGATAAAAGAGTGATCACAAGGTAAAAATATGGATAAAAGCAATGTGCAAAGAAAAAAGATGCTGGTCCGACGCGTTTCGACTCTATGGGTCTCCGACTGGGCCAATAGAAATAAACTCAAGTTTTAATTTTCCCAATATCGTTTCCCCCAAAGTGAACTATAAGGATATCAGGTGCAGTAAACATGGCATAAAGTCTGCCTAATTCAAAAACCAGATGCTCCCAAACCATACCCCTAAGTCCATTCCAATGGAGGTGGAAAAATGAAGGATCCAGGGCCAGGCCCTAATTCTCAGAATAAATTCTATCGGCTGCTCTTTTCTGTACTCAAAAAAAATCTAAGAATGACCCAAAATCCATACTGTACAATGAGTACCTGAAACAGGACAACACATTTTAATAAGGACGAATATATACCGTAATTTATATGAGTTTGAGCTCCATCTCCTTATTTTTTTAATTGTGCTCTCCTCTAAACCAATCCGAGCAGCTCCGTAGCTGCTTTGATTAGAAAATAATGAGTTGTTATCTTTAAACGATTCAACTGTAGATGTGCCAGACATTTTTTCAATACTACTGAAAATTGATAAACAGTCAGTGGCGAACCATCCCTGTGAATAAATAATAGATTTACATTTTTGGTCTTATGCAAATATAAGACCGGAAAGCTTTAACTGGGCAAATGGTCCCATCCTGACACTCCTTTAAATCAATCCAAAATCCAATACCTAAAGCATCAGTCTTACTAAATTGTATAAAGATTCTTAAACCATCCTTAAGCAATATAACATTTGGCAACAAAATACCCGATTTACTAGCCTTTGACGTAGGTAAAATTTCCAAAACTCTTAATGCAGCAAAAAATGCCATAGAGAAAATGGAATTAAAGGATGGCTTCATAACTACAAGAGCAAACCTGAGATGTAGCAACACAAAGCCTTGCTAAAATATTAGGCATGATAGGGAACCTGTTATCTTTCATCAAAGTGACCCTTCTATACCCCTTTAATGACTGTCGCACTGAGAAAAAATTGTGACACTTAGGCAGATTATAAAGGTGCAAGAAAAAGGAAACAACTGATAAAATTTTATTGATATGAGACCAAGCATATTTCTTTTCTATTAAAGAATGAAGAAACAAGAGGACCAATTTTTCTGAATATGCAGAAACAATAACTTGTAATAAAGATAAAAAAGTTGACCACAATAGCCATGTAGAAGTGTAATTCTTCCAAGTAGAAATAGCCACAGAATTTTTAATGTTCTGAAATATCAGATCAGATCCCACAAATGGGGAGGGCAAGGTGCCCCAACTAGCTCCGCCTCTGGCATTAACAAGAAAAACTGGTCCATCTGCAGGCGAGAGAGAGCATCAGCTATTATGTTGGTCTTACCTGGTATATACTTAGCCTTTATCCAGATGTTCCACTTCAGGCGTAGAAAAACCAAATATTGTAAATAAGAAACCACTGGAGGAGACTTGGAGGAAATACTATTAACAGCAAATGGCACACCTTTGTTATCAGTGCTAAATAATAACCTTCTATTAGCGAAAAAAAGAACCCCAGATCTCTAATGAAACAAAAATAGGGAATAATTCTAAAAGCACTATGTTTTTGCAAAAGCCATTAGCGATCCAGCGATATGGTCAAGTAGCTGTGCACCAATGGCTTTTCCAAATTGCTCCAAAACCAACTGAGACAGCTGCATCAGTTGCTAGGCGAAATTCGCTATCAGTAATAAATTCATTGCTGCCACAATGTTTTTCCGTTAAAATGTTCTAAAAATTTTATCCAAACCAGCAAATCCTTCTTTCTTTTTTATGTAATCCTGATATGTGCTGATGGGTTCTTTAGACCGGAAATTGACATATATAACCTCCTGGAAAAAGCTCTTCCCATGGGAAGTACTCGATGCAAAAGCTAATCGACCTAATAGAGATTGCATCTCTTTTAAGGTCACCTTTCTCTTTTTGATAAATGTTGTTAACAACTGCATAAGCCCATACATTTTTTTCACTAGGCAATGTATCCAATGTTATCCCTAAAAATTGAATACATGTTGTAGTTTTTTTATCCGCCAAAGGAATCCCAAAATAATTGCCTACTAAAATGAATGAACAAAACGGTCAAAACAATCGCTTGACCCATACGAACCCTTAAATAAAAAATCATCCAAATAGTGGATAGAAAATTGAGAATTCGCTACTTGACTTACCACCCATTCTATGAAAGTTGAGAATGCTTCAAAATAAAAGCAAGAAACAGAGCAGCCCATTGGCAGGTATTTATCAAAGTAGTACTGCTCCTCAAAAAAGATACCTAAAGAATTAAAACAAATTAGATTCAATGGAAGAAGTCTGAAGGCTGACTGAATATCCGCTTTTGCCATTAACGCATTTTTCCTCAACATACGAAGCTTTTGAACAGCTGATTTAAAAGATGCTTATGTAACGAATGCTAAATAAAGGTCTATCTGATCATTTAAAGAATTGCTAAACAGAACAGATTTTTAACCAGTGTACAACCGGAACTCTCAAAAATTGGAGATTGAAAACCTACCGAGAAACCATCAATTAGAGAAGCCATCTGCTGGTTACAATCAATTTGCAACCATGGAAGCATTCTTTGAACAAATAACCGATGCAGTAGCTTTTTAAAAAATTGTCTTTTCGCTTTTTGGTTTGCTGGCAGCTTACAAAAACAATTAGAAATCAGGTGAGCCCTGAGAACAAAAGGCACATTCGTTCCTATAATTGCATGTGGTCAGCCATTTAAACTGGCTATCATTGAACGCAAAACACAAACCTTTTTTATAATTAGTCCCAGAAGCATGTGTATTAGCAGTAGTAGTTGGACGCACAAAAGGTTGTTTTTGTGGCAAAAATAAATTCAACCAAAGACCGACGTCCTTGGACCCCCACTGCAGTGAAGGTTGGACCGCCAATTTTTGTCAAAGCCTCATTATAAGCCAACCATAAGAAACCACTAAAGCTCCTGTATGCTTCCAGGACTAAATCAATATGCTGGAATAAAGCTGAACTCCTTTCCGGAAATTTTTTGACACAATACACTGGCATAGGTGCAAAATGCTTGCAACCAGCTATAGAATGATTTTAGCACTGACTTCCATTTGTCTTTGTTTGCTTTCTCATTTTTTTCTCATATTTATTAGAAAAATCCCTTGAAGGAGGAAGTACCATGCTTAAATTTATATAATCCTTATATCAGATTTTTTCTTTCAAAGCTGCAGTTAAATGAAAACCCAGAGGTGAAAGAAAACAGGGCATGCATTCTTTAACACTCTTATCCTGTACATTTTTCACTGGAGCCTGAGATGTAACAGCAGAACTCTGAGGTATATACTTTGGGTCAGCCAAAACAGCTGACCAAACCCCCGCTGTGCCGCTATCCATCCCTCCAGAAACCCTAGCTTGGGGAACAGACTGTTCACGAATAGCACTAATAAGTTACTCTAAAGATGAGGACAGAGCAGAGAGCTGCGATAAAGTGTTACACTCACCACTATTTGCAGGACTGCTGATGACTACAGGAGTAGGCACAGGTGAAGTATACCGCACAGGAATAGGACTGCCGGCTTGCTCTCCCCTTGCTCTTTGAGGGAGCACCGCCCCTGATTCCCTATCTGCTCTGGCTCTTCTTTCTTGGGGCCCCAGGCTGATTGCTGGGCATTCCACATTGCCTAGGTGACGCTTCCACACTTGCTGACGACATACACAAGCTCCTCCCACCTCTCATTCGCCGATGCCACGCCTGCTCCCTGACTTCCTGTTGATGGGACCGACCTCTCTCGCCCTCTGATGTCGCTCGAGGGGGGATTTAGACTGAAGATCCTCCTCTGCTGGCGCTTTCTTTTGCTCGCTCTCCGCCCCTCCTCTTCTTCTTCCCAGATTACGCCTACCTGTCTCTCGTCCCCCGGAACTTCTTCCAACAGAAACTCCTTCTCTTCTTCTATTGCCTGGTATGGCCGCTGCTGTGCTCCACCATCTCTGCTCGATCCCGGCTCCGACTCCAAACTTCGGCGTCTTGACCCGCAGGTAAGGCCAGGCATCGCCATATCCAATCCTCTCCTCCTGCCTTCTCCGCTCACTCCAAAAGCTGCCTCACCATGCTACCAGAGAGACAAAAAAAAGCCCGTAGAACTATAGCTCTTTTGCCGGAGATCCTTGCGCTTTATCTTCTCTGGCGACTGGCAAAAATCCCATTAGAACAGCTCTTTAAAGTGGTTGTAACAGCTCTTTAAAGTGGTTGTAAACCCTTTAAAAGATTTCCAAAAAAAAAACCTGCAAGACAAAGGTATAATGAGCTAGTATGCATAGCATATTAGCTCATTATGAATTACTTACCTGAGATCGAAGCACCCGCAGCAGTTCTCGTTCATCGCTCTGGCGGCCAACATTCCTCCAGGGGGGTTACTTCCGGGTATCGCGGCTCCGGCGCTGTGATTGGCCAATGCCTGCCTAATCTACTCACCTTCCAGAATCTTCAATGTCACTTGACCCTAACTGGCCAATCAAACAAACCTCATTAAAAACCCCATTAAATGTTTCTAATCGCCAATGCTGCAATCTCATGAGGTAATGGGGGGCCTAAACAGCCCCCCCCCCCCCATTTTTTTCCCTATTCTAACAAAGCAATCTCTGGGAACATGGCATTCTTACAAAGCAATCTCTTTGGTCACAGAGCAGTGTTTTGTAAAATCACATTCTCATGGCATTTGTCAAATGTTTTGATTCTGTAACCTCCCTAGCGGTATGATTATGTCAGATTTTTGCATCTCAAAGCGGTAAAATTGTTTTGCATGGAAATTTGTCGTTTTATATTGTAGGCCTGTAATTCTTAGCAATAACACACTTAAATCTGTCCAAACAAAAGTCTAGTAGACATCTCAGGTATGATAAAATTTGAAACACAAAATCATAAATTGTAATATAATAAATAATTATATAAAATAATAATATAATAATAATAAAATTAATTTCCCCACGATTCACTATCGCTCAATTCTGCAAGTGTTCTAATTTACTATCGCTGTTTTCTAGCTGGTCTAAAACCACTTTTGACGTAAAGGGACACTTTTTAGTTGCTATGGACAATCTCCAGTTTCCAGGCAGAAAGAACAGTATATATCATATAAAACTGCATGCAGGGCATTGGACAAAGCACTAGGGACAAAAGGTTTGTGAAATGATTTCATACAGTAATGTAATCTGTAAGATTACACTGTACTATATGTATTATGATTTTTCACATTTTTTGAATTTGCCGCTGGGCTCCGCCCCGTGCGTCGCGGCGCTGGCAGGGAACAGAACCGTCGGGTGGAGGACAGAGCCCATGGACACAGCGGGGGGACCACGCAGGATCCTGGGGACATGGTAAGTATACTGCACCAGGATCCTGCAATGCAATACCGAGTGTGGCTCAGGGTTATCGCTAATGGTACTGAAATTTAACCCCGAGCCACACTCGGGAAAACCGCCAGGGAGGTTAAAATTGCATTAAAGTATGGTTAAAGGCAAAACCTGTTTTTGTTTGAATATAATGGAGAGGGTTAATTCCTGTCAGGTTTGTTATTGCTATCTGTGCCCCTTTAGGGAGAGTTACATTGTATATTTGTCCTGTTTACCATTATCATTGAAAAGTCATAGTAAAAGAAAATCACAAATTTTGGGTTGTCCCCAGATCAGTAAAGGAGAGAATCTTTTAATGGGGACATTAGTTCCAATGACCTGGGGGGGGGGGGGCAAGGGATTCCCTAACGTGGCAATTCACATTGATCGGTTTGATCGCATTGTGGGAGCATCTCAGTGTGCCCACGGGTTTGAAGCAGCTCAGCTGCACTTTCCCATAGAATTATAGTGTGTCCCAGGTGTTTGGTGCAGTTTCTGAAAGCATGCCAAAGATGCAGCATGCAGGAGTTTTAATGCGCTTTCAGAAAGTGCACCAAAAGTGCAGAACAATAAATCTCTATGTGAGAGTGCAGCTAAGGCCTCATGTACACTGCTGCTAGTAAACAGATGTTTAGGAGCAGTTGAAAAAAATGCCCAACTCTCCCCTATGTTATCTTATCAGTACATGTACACAGGGTCGTTTATAGTCATTTCTAGGCAGTTGAGTTTAGAGGCTTTTTTTGGAACACAAAAAAATAGGTTCAGAAGCTGAGTTAAGAGGCATTTGAAGCGCAAAACGCTTCTAAACACGGTAACTTTAGCCGCGTTTCGTTTACAGGCATTTTTCATTTTTGGCTTCCTAAAAAAAAAAATATATGTATATATATATATATATATATATATATATATATATATATATATATATATATATATATATATATATATATCTTTTATTTATTTTTTTTCGAAACACGGCAAAACAGACGTTTTAAACGTGGGTTACTATCTATCAAGTTAAATCGTTCAGGAGAGGTTGTAAAAACGTGTACATGAAGCCTAACACGCGGGTAAGCTGTGGGGTGGGAAAACTGTACCACAGCAGTGTGAAAACAGCCTTAATTTGCAGGGATTTCCCCTGGCTTCCTGTTTTGGTTATGGGACAGGAAGTAAAGGTAGTAAATCTCCCCAATGGGACACAGATGGCAAAAGAAGACTGACAGCGATTATAACCCTATTTTATTTTATTCCCTTAGTTCTGCTTTAATTTGCAGGATGCCCTTAATCTCAAAGACTACAAAAACACTCAATGTCAGCCCTCCATAAAAAGGTTGGACAAACCTGGTATGTACACAACTAGGCTGTGTGTATGAGTGTTGTATGTGCTTTCTTTCCACTCACAGGAATTCTCCAAAGGGGTATTTCTGATTATTTAAAATATTCAAACAGTTAAACAGCAAACACTAATGAGTATTGTAAAGTGAATTATTAATGTTCACAAATAGCTGTCTGTGTGATGGCTGGGGGCTCAACCTTTGCTTATGCAGCATAAAATCTATCTAACCCAATACATTAGTCTGTGATGAAACAGAATTTCAGACAGTTACTGCCAAAGGACGAATTTTTGTCCACGCTTCAGAGGTATTCACCATTTTTGTCCTTTCAAAATATGTCTGCATAGGGATCACAGGCCAGTTGCAAATGTTTTTCTTATAGCGGACCTTCATACACCTTTTGTAACGTTAATCTCTACTTCTCTCTCTCCCTATAACAAAATTGCAAAAAAAAAAAAATGTTTTTCATCCTCGCAGGAATGCCATAGGTCACTCTTGGTTCCCTTGTAATGTTTCTGCACATGCGCCAGAGAAAAGCAGTGTAGGGAGAACTTTTTCTACAAGCGAGACAACACAAGACTCCATGGACTAGTATTAGTTTTTTTTCTTACATTTATACAGGGAAAAGTTTTAGGATTTAAAGGGGTTGTAAAGGTATACATTTTTTCACCTTAATGCATTCTATGCATTAAGGTGAAAAAACTTTTGACAATACCGCCGCCCCCAGCCCCCCCATTTTACTTACCTGACACCTCGAAACTCAGCCGCTCGCTCTCGACCTCCAGTTCGCCGCTCAGCCTGGTCGCTGATTGGCTATAGTGGATGGATTGAAAGCAGCGCAGCCATTGGCTCGCGCTGCTGTCAATCACATCCAATGACGCGGCGCGCCGGGGGGCGGGGCTGAGTGATACAGTGAGCGGCTATAGCCGCCAGCTGTATCACGGGAGCGTGCCCACAATAACTAACCACCATGCGAGGGAGCTCGCATTAAGGTGGTTAGTTCTTGTGGGGAGGAGCTGAAACAGCCGCCGAGGGACCCCAGAGGAGCAGGTTCAGGGCCACTCTGTGCAGAACGAGCTGCACAGTGAAGGTAAGTATAACATGTTTGTTATTTAAAAAAAAAAAATTACCTTTACAACCCCTTTAAAAACATAATTTTTAAAGAAAGGGTGGAGTTCTTTTTTAACTACAAAAACATGCAAAAGCTAAATTTACAATCTTATAGTAGGTGTTATATACTTGCTTGCTTCCTTGGCTTGCCATTAAAGTAGATTACAAAATATTTTTTTAGTTTCAGATATACAGCCCCTTACATTTTTGTAAATATTTTATTATATCTTTTCATGTGACGATACTTAGGAAATGACACTTTGCTACAATGTAAAGTAGTGAGTGTACAGCTTGTATAACAGTGTAAATTTGCTGTCCCCTCAAAATAACTCAACACACAGCCATTAATGTCTATACCGCTGTCAACAAAAGTGAGTACACCCCTAGGTGAAAATATCCAAATTGGGCCCAAAGTGTCAATATTTTGTGTGGCCACCATTATTTTCCAGCACTGCCTTAACCCTCTTGGGCATGGAGTTCACCAGAGCTTCACAGGTTGCCACTGGAGTCCTATTCCATTCCTCCATGACGACATCACGGAGCTGGTGGATGTTGGAGACCTTGCGCTCCTCCACCTTCCGTTTGAGTATGCCCAACAGATGCTCAATAGGATTTAGGTCTGAAGACACACTTAGCCAGTCCATCACCTTTAGCTTCTTTAGCAAGGCAGTGGTTGTCCTGGAAGTGTGTTTGGGGTCATTATCATGTTGGAATACTACCCTGTGGCCCAGTCTGCGAAGGGAGAGGATCATGCTCTGCTTCAATATGTCACAGTACATGTTGGCATTCATGGTTCCCTCAATGAACTGTAGCTCCCCAGTGCTGGCAGCATTCATGCAGCCCCAGGCCATGACACTCCCACCACCATGCTTGACTGTATGCAAGATGCATTTGTCTTTGTACTCCTCACCTGGTTGCCGCCACACGCTTGAACCTGAACCAAAGTCTCATCAGACCACAGGACATGGTTCCAGTAATCCATGTCCTTAGTCTGCTTGTCTTCAGCAAACTGTAGGCTTTCTTGTGCATCATCTTTAGAAGAGGCTTCCTTCTGCAACAACAGCCATGCAGACTAATTTGATGCAGTGTGCGGTGTATGGTCTGAGCACTGACAGGCTGACCCCTCACCCCTTCAACCTCTGTAGCAATGTTGGCAGCACTCATACGTCTATTTCCCAAAGACAAAGTCTGGATATGACACTGAGCACGTGCACTCAACTTCTTTGGTCGACCATGGCAAGGCCTGTTCTGAGTGGAACCTGTCCTATTAAACCGCTGCATGGTCTTGGCCACCGTGCTGCAGCTCAGTTTCAGGGTCTTGGCAATCTTCTTATAGCCTAGGCCATCTTTATGTAGAGCAACAATTCTTTTTTTCAGATCCCTAGAGAGTTCTTTGCCAGGAGGTGCCATGTTGAACTTCCAGTGACTAGTATGAGAGAGTGAGAGCAAAAACACCAAATTTAACACACCTGTTCCCCATTCACACCTGAGACCTTGTAACACTAATGAGTCACATGGCACTGGGAGGGAAAATGGCTAACTGGGCCCAATTTGAATATTGTTGATTTTTTTGAGGGGACAGCAAATTTACACTGTTATACAATCTGTACACTCACTACTTTACATTGTAGCAAAGTGTCATTTCTTCAGTGTTGTCATGAAAAGATATAATAAAATATTTTAAAAAAATGTGAGGGGTGTACTCACTTTTGTGAGATACTGTAAAACACTCTCACTGGCTTAGCATTGACCTCTACCTCTAGGGTTCGGACCAAATCCAAGCTCATCACTAATCCTTACCCCACATTCATACATATACATACTAGAGCCAATTTAGTCAGGAGACAACTAACCTACCAGAATGGCTTTTGAGTGTGGGAGGAAAGCTGAATACACAGAGAAAACCCACGCAAGCGCAGGGAGAACATACAAACTCTACGCAGGTAGTATTCTGGTTGGCATTTGAACCAAGGACCTTGGTTTTTCAAGGCAGGAATGCTAACTGCTATTTTGACATGAGCACTATTTGAAGATTACCTGCTGAAATGAAGGCTGTAACTCTTTGTTGTTTTAAATTCTTTTTTTTGGTTATTTGAAATAAGTACAGAACAGAGCTTCTGGGCATACTCAAAAGAAATACAACATAAAGAGATTTGTACATAAAAACTTCTAAACATAACACAATCCTAGGCTTGCTGTAGTAAAAGAAAAATAGTATGTGCCCCTGCCTGCACCCTATTAGATTGTAAGCTCTTCTGAGCAGGGCCCTCTTAATCCTCTTGTATTTTATTGTATTATAACTGTATTGTCTGCCCTTTATATTGTAAAGCGCTGCATAAACTGTTGGCGCTATATAAATCCTGTATAAAGTTATAATAATATCATAACATGTAGCTCAACCGTGCCGTCCACAGTCGGTCACTCCTCTCTAAAATACCCTAAAGCCTGTAAACCCAGGCTATCAGATGGGCATGACAGAACCAGAATTGTAGGTACCAAGTGATTAGCTCAAACTAAGGTGATCCACCCGCAAGGATGTAACTCTTTAAACCAATTGGTTCACTCCTACTTGTCAGTAATGGTAGCTCACGTTTTTTTTTCCCATGAGAGGTATCTTTTCATCAGAAAGCCTCCATTTGATGTCTTAAATCTTTCTAAACTCTGCTCAGCGTGTAAATCACCCTAACCTGAATCCTGATCAGTGTATTGTTTTTACCCAGTAAATAGTATTTGAAGAGATGTGCAAACACCATCATTAGAAGGTCCCTTCACTTTGACTGTGAACAGTCCTGTTACTGACACTTATCACCCTGTGGGGGGAGCTCAAGGCTAGAATTTCACCTCTCCTATCTATTGATACAAAAAAATCATTACATGCAATAGGCATGCCTCTAGCAAGCTCCTCCTCGACTTTGGGAAAGCAGCCTTTTCAGCATGTTCTCTGTTCTCATGCAATAAGATTGAGATGAGATATTTATATATATATATATATATATATATATATATATATATATATATATATATATATATATATATAAATATATAAATATATATGTGTGTGTGTGTATGTGTGTGTGTCATCCAAATATATATTATCCCACTACCCACTAAGGGTTGTCAGTTTGAATTGCATGGCGTAAATTGACATCTCTATATAAGTACCTGTAAGAAATAAATAAATACCGGTAAATCAGTCCCAGGCTTTACCTTTTAAGCCTGGTACACACTAACAGTTTTTTTTTTTTTTTAGTGCAACTGACAACTCCGGACAGAGCTGCTGTACCAACCATACAAGTTAGTTCAGCGAAATACCCCGCTGAGCTATTGTGTTGCCCCCCCCCCTCCCCCCGCATGAACACTCTGATCAGCGCTCTCCGCCATTGGCCGAATGTCGTACGTTTTTTTGTTTTTAACTGGCTGTCTCCTGACATTTAGCCCATGTACCCAGCATTATAGCCTTTTCTGTCTTTTGCTCCCTTTAAGTCCTGAATTGTCTTTCAAACCTTTTTAGCCCACCCTAATATATAATGCTTAATGTAAATTTTACCTAATTAGCACAGACCTAGATATTTACCCCAAAGTATTAAGTATTAAATAAAATTGCCATACACCAGGCAATCTGAATGTACAATCTATGTACATTTTCCTTTACATTTACCAAAAACCTTGCAATGTGAGGACACACCTAAACAATCTCTTCAATTGGTTTTCAATCACACCTGATGGTTGATGGTAGATCTAAAGGAGATAGTACAATTAGATTGTACAATGGCAATGTGTCCGTACTCGCGAGTGTGCCTAAAATGAGGCTACGTAAAGCGGAGTATGCTGTATAGTGTATGGCCAACCTAAAGCTGGCCCTACTGGATTGTTTGTTTTTTTTTTCGTTCAGCTGGCGGGCTAAATAAAAAAAGCAAAAAACAAAAACAAAAAAAAACATGAGGTGGATAGAGGAATCCTCACTGAGAGATTGTATTCCGCAGAGACTCCCTAATTTCAGAATACACTGATCAGGGGCTGCAGCCGCTGATCAATTAAAATTTTCCAACAAACACATTTAACAGAAGTTGACTGTTATGCCGCATAAATGCGGTCGTATTTACCGACGGGAAATGTTGGATGTGAGCTTGTTGTCGGAAAGTCCAACCGTGTATGCTCCATCCAACATTTGCTGTCGGACATTCCGCCAACAAATGTTTGCTAGCAGGTTCTCAAATTTTCCGCCAACAAAACGTTGTCGGAAAGTCCGATCGTGTGTACACAAGTCCGTCGCACAAAAGTTCACGCATGCTCTGAATCAAGCAGAAGGAGCCGCACTGGCTATTGAACTTCCTTTTTCTCGGCTCGTCGTACGTCTTGTACGTCACCACGTTCCCACGTTCGGAATTGTTGGCCAACATTTATGTGACCATGTGTATGCAAGACAAGTTTGAGCCAACAACCTTCGAACCAAAATCCACGTTTTTTTTGGCAGAAAGTCTGATCGTGTATACGCAGCATAAGAACGACCCCTGTTGAGCAGCAGTGACCACACATAAATCAAAATTTGAATATCGATCCATCTATGGCCGGCTTAAAATGAAACTCCACCCAAAAGGGGAAGTTTTGCTTTAAGGCCTCCACTCCCCCTCCTCTTTCAAGAATGGCACTTTTGGGGAAGAGGGGAGTGGGTATCTGATTTTGACAGGTACTGCTACCACTTCCACTTTGAGCGTCTAGGCAGTCGGAGCGGAAGTTCTCTTCACCCCCCTCTTTGCAGTCTTCTGGGACACATCACAGTTCCCAAAAGACTGCGGGACAATTCACAATACGTAGCACAGCTCTCGCATGCGCAGTGGGCGACCGGCTGTGAAACCACAAGCTGTCACAGTCGGGTGCCCGCAGTTATGATGCCAGTGCCGAGAACCCACCCAAAGGCTAGTGAGGAACTAGCCTGGGAGAGGACGGCGCTGAATCACGGGACAGGTGAGTGGCTGTTTATTATAAGTCAGCAGCTACAGTTGTTATAGCTGCTGGCTTTTAATTTTTACACAGAAGACTGGAGCTCCTCTTTAAGTCTTCTGACTACAAATATCACATGCAATTTATTAAACCATGTACCTGAGAGAAGGAGATAATTTTATCCCACTTCAATGTTAAGCACCACTTTTCATTAAAACACCATTAAATAACTTTTTTTTAAATACAAGCAGTGCCAATATCTGAAGCAGAAGAGGCCCAGAAAACGAATCAGATCATGTGCTTAGAAGTATGCTAATTGGAGGAGAAAGCAGAGTTGAACTGTTCGCTGAGCTGCTTCTCCTTTCACTGTCCAGTCACAGGCTGAAGGTGGATAGAGGATGATCTGGGTTCAGGGGAAGTGGGGAAGTGTGTTGCATGTTTTTGGCCATCAGACTGAAGACATCTAGTGGCAGAAAAAACATATGTAGCCCCTTGTTCCTAAATTTTGGCTATAGTGTAAATTTTGTTTTTGGCTGTGCTATAAACAGCTCAGATTTGATTGTATAGTTTATTTGGTTCTGCGCTAAACTTAACTGGGTTTACATCCACTTTAACTGAGTTGTGCATTTCTCTCTGTTGCCAGTAGGTGTCACTGGTACAACAGGCCAGTATAAGAAATGCAACTAGGTTGAGCTATGTAATGAATATTCTTTTTTCCAGAACAGCCCAGTAGGAGGTTCCTGGCCACTGTGAATTCTGGGAAGGCGGTATTTATTGGGCAGAGCCATGTGCTCTTGTGTTTATTACCTCATGGCCCGAGGATGTGTTGCTGCAAGTTCTGCAAGTAGGCCCAGAAGCCTGTCTGGGGCCTACTAATCCTGTTGTGGTCCTTAGGCTGTCTTGCCTGTGTGGAAGAAGCCAAAACAAGCTGAGGAGATCCAGGGGAGGACCCTTGCTGGAGAGAGCCAGGATGAGGCTGGTCTCTCAGAAGGGCCTGGTAACTTATTTGGAGGATGCACCTATACCTAAACCACTCTAATGCCGCGTACGCACGATCAGATTTTTCGACAATAAATGTTGGATGCGAGCTCGTTGGCGCAAAGTCCGACCGTGTGTTTGCTCCATCGGACATTTGTTGTCAGACTTTCCGCCAACGAATGTTGGCTAGCAGGTTCTCAAATTTTCCGCCAACAAATTTTTGTTGTCGGACTTTCTGATCGTGTGTACACAAGTCCGTCGCACAAAAGTTCAGACATGCTCGGAATCAAGTATGAACCGGAAGCGCTCGGTCTTGTAAAACTAGCACTTGTAATGGAGATATCACATGACTATTGAACGTCCTTTTTATCGGCTTGCCGTACGTCTTGTACGTCACTACATTCGTAATTGTTGGCCAACATTTGTGTGACCATGTGTATGCAAGACAAGTTGGAGCCAACAACCTTCGAACAAAATTCCACGGTTTTGTTGTCGGAAAGTCCGATCGTGTGTACGAGGCATTACAGTGTCGCCGGATGGCTTAAAGGTTCTCACACTGTGAAGCTGAATCCTATTCTACAATCTAAACCATGGTAACTAGCTCCTGGCTGCTAAGTCTGTGAGAGAGGCTTATCCAAGAGTTCTGCTGGCTGCTAGGTCTGTGTGAGAGGCCAATCCAGGTAGTCAAGGTCTGCTAAAAGAGAAAGCTGTTTTACTTTTGGATTCATGGAGTCTGTAAGTGATCTGCAAATGGTATCTGAAACCTCCCCTAACCCTCTCTCCTACTACTTCTTTCAAGTTCCTTATTAAAGCATTGCAAATATATAAAGTGACTGGCACCCAAATCTAACTTCCCATTATAGCCATGGACTCAGCCCTAGGGTGAATGTAAGCTTGCCCCCTGTCTCTGGAAGTACCTCCTTGCTCCCAGTAGACCCGGGGGGGCGCTAAATTTTGGCGCCCAACGTTCCAAAGTGCTGCACTATTCACTGGGGAAGAAGCCGAGAGTCTCTGCTAGAGGGATTCCTGGACTTTGTCACTTTCTCCAGGAAAACAGGGGTTAATTGCATAATCACATTTCTGACTGCGTGAGCTATGGGTGGAGTGAAAGAAGCCCGGGAGCTACATGGTCAGAAGAGCAAGTGAGAGGAGTTACTGCCTGCTACCACGTGAAACGCTGTGTGTGTGTCTGGCACGGAAGAGAGAAAGTTTGCTGTTACTATAGGAAAGATCACAGGCCAGTCATGGCTGAATTTTCTCTTGTGCAAACTGCACTGGGATCTAGGATGTTTCCTGTTGGCACCACTGCAATTGCTGTGCTGTCCGGAACCCTGCTAACAGAAACCGGCATTGCCTGAAGCCACATGGTCAGTTTGTGCTGTATACTGTTGGACACCATGAAATGCTGGGTATGTTATGCCACATGTGTGGAGGACTGGCCGTACATCTCTCCGTCTGTTCGTTGCTTGCACTGCGGGGAGTACCTGTTTGCTGTGGAACACCCTACCATGCCGCCCCATGCCTACAGAGTTGATTGGCCTACAGGTGTTGCTACAGTGGAGGCTGCTGCTTTTGCTCCTGCTGAGAAACCTACACTTATCACGCCTGCTACTTTGATGTTGCTGCTACTGTTCCTGAAGTGCCATCAGCAGACAATCGCAATCGCCACTGGCATAGCGTGAAGGGGTGCAGGAGTTGCCATAGCAACCCCGTATTTAGCTCCAGTCGGCCCTGGCTCCCTGCTCTTTGTACACGCTGTTTTTTTCAAGCACAAAATCCTGGAAACAGAATCCAGGTCCTATCCACCTTGTGTCTCCCAGGGCCCCAGCTGAGCTCTGTAATCCAGTCCAGAGCTTCTAGTTTGCCTTCTTCCCAAAACACACCACTCCCCTGCTCTCATTGGCTGGAGGCGAGAAGTCTGAGTTAATTGCCAGCCCAGGAGAGGAGGTTTTGTAACCCAGGTAAGAGATACGCTGCTGTGCAGGAGAGTTCTCTCATGTGGGCACAGATTAGAACAGGCACACTGGCCTGCCAGCACAGATTCACAGACAGAAAAGTTTTGTAATGTAAACGATCCTAACACCTCCTGAGGGGCCCCCTCCCCCCACCAACCTGAAATGGGGACTGATGTTGAGAGGTGCTCTGATGTGATGGAGGGGGCTCTGATGTTATAATGGGGGCTCTGATGTGATGGAGGGGCCTCTGATGTGGTGGAGGGGGCTCTGATGTGAAATCTGGGCTCTGATGTGATGGAGGGGGATCTGATGTGATATCACATCTGAGTCCCCAATATCACATCAGATCCCCCTCCATCACATCAGAGCCCCCTCCATCACATCAGAGCCCCCATTATCACATCCGAGTCCCCAGTAATGGGGGCTCGGATGTGATGGAGGGGGCTCTGATGTGAAATCTGGGCTCCGATGTGATGGAGTGGGGGCTCTGATGTTATAATGGGGGCTCTGATGTGATGGGGGGGGGGCTCTGATGTGAAATCTGGGCTCTGATGTGAAATCTGGGCTCTGATGTGATGGACGGGGGCTCTGATGTGATAATAGGGTGTCTGATGTGATAATGGGGGCTCTGATGTGATAATGGGGGCTCTGATGTTCCCTGCTAGCGGCCGAAAAGTGCCGCTAAAACAAGCAGTGCTTTACCGCTAACGCGGAGCGGCCCCAATGTGAAAGTAGCCTAAGTTTTCCCTAATATTAAGTTTGGCTT
This sequence comes from Lithobates clamitans, assembly GCA_037952925.1. NCBI lineage: Eukaryota > Metazoa > Chordata > Amphibia > Anura > Ranidae > Lithobates > Lithobates clamitans. The sequence goes on from JBBGZY010000247.1 coordinate 2,685,109, forward strand.
TGCTGGTTAATTTCTTAAATAAGGATGCTGAATCCCCGGAGATCTTTGATTACTTTCATATTATTCAGATAGGCAGATAGGTCTCCACTCTTCAGAGGTTGTCTGCTCCGGATTACACCATGTCAGTGGGGAAAAGTGCTTCCTGTGTTACATTGTGTAGGTAATTCAGTAAACGCAGAGGCCCGCCAAGGCCCATCCTGGGCACTCTGAGTGTCCAGTTTCACCTAGACAGAGTGACGGGGCAAGCACGCTGTAAAAGCAACAGATGGTAATGGGGGGGCCCCAGGTCAACTTTTGCATCGGGGCCCACAAGCTTCAAGCTACACCTCTGGCCATCGCTACTTTGCCCTCTGCACCTGTCCAGAAGAAGGTGGGCTATGTAAAGGCATCCTGCCGCCGCGGTCGAGGCCTACCCCAGAGACCACCAGAACCGGAACCCGAGGAAGGCATCACTCCTAGGAAGTCCACCTCAGGAACCGGTGAGAAATCTGGGACAAGCATTTCAGTGGGGGTCAATGTCTAAATATAGGCCTACAGAATAATTAAAGGATTCTGAGCTGGATTCCTTTTCTGAATTATCTGGTGATGATGAACTGTTTGAATCTATGTCACAAGAACTATTGTGGGCTAATAGTGAGGATGTTGCTTCTACCTTCACTTTCCCAGATTGGGCAGCTTTAGACTTTGGAGAGACTGGCGGACCTGCAAAGGGAGTTTAACCTGCCCAAGAACCGCCTAATCTGTCACATGCCCACCAGGTGGAACTCAACGTTGGCCATGCTGCAGCGGCTGCACACGCAGCAGAGGGCCATCAATGAGTACGTGTGCGACTATGGCACCAGGACAGGGTCAGGGGAGCTTGGTTTTTTTTCCCCACGCCAGTGGGCTATGATCAGGGATGCATGCACTGTCCTGTCACCATTTGAGGAGGCCACGAGGATGGTGAGCAGTGACAGTGCATGCATCAGTGACACTGTCCCCCTTGTCCACCTGTTGGAGCACACGCTGTGTGGAATAATGGACAGGGCACTTGAGGCAGAACAGAGGCAGGAAGAGGAGGACTTCCTTAGCTCTCAAGGCCCCCTTTAGCCAGACAGTGTTCCTGTGTGCCCGCTGATCACACAGGAAGAGGACGAGGAGGAGGAGGAGGATTGTGTCAGTATGGAGGTGGAGCCTGGCACTCAGCATCAGCAGCAGTCTTTAAGGGATCAGTCCCAAGAAACACATGGACTTGTACGTGGCTGGGAGGAGGTGGCTGCGGACCATGTCGTCCTTAGTGACCCAGAGGACTCCGGACCGAATGCCTCAGCAAACCTACGCTGCATGGCCTCCCTGATCCTACAAAGCCTGCGTAAGGATCCTCGTATTCGTGGTATCAAGGAGAAGGACCAATACTGGCTGGCAACCCTCCTTGATCCACGTTACAAGGGTAAGGTTGCGGACGTTATCTTGCCATCGCAGAGGGAGCAGAGGATGAAACATCTTCGGGAGGCCTTGCAGAAAGGTCTGTGCAACGCGTTCCCAGAGACTGGGAGGTTACAAACTCCTGTTTCTGGACAACGTGTTGCTGAGGCTTCGGTCAGTCAAAGAAGGAGCGGTGGAGAAGGTGGCCGTCTGACCGATGCCTTCAGACAATTTTTTGGTCCGCAGCCCCAAGGTAGGATCGGTTCCAGCAACCATCGCCAGCGTCTGTTTTACATGGTGCAGGAATACCTAGGGGCAAGATCTGACTTGGACACCTTTTCCACCGAAAATCCTTTGGGTTACTGGGTCTTGAGGATGGATCACTGGCCAGAGCTTTCACAGTATGCAATTGAGCTACTGGCCTGTCCGGCATCCAGCGTTCTTTCGGAACGCACATTCAGTGCTGCTGGAGGCTTTGTAACAGATCACAGGGTGTGTCTGTCCACCGACTCGGTCGATCGACTGACCTTCATAAAAATGAATCAGCCTTGGATCACCACCAGCTACCAAGCACCTGATGCTGATGTAACCGAATAATTTTTTTTGAAATCTCAGATCCCTTCAAAGACTGCCTATGCTGATGCTGTGTGACTATCCTGAGTAATTATCCTCTTCCTCCTCAATGATCACACTGATAGCTTGTAAGAACATTTTGGTTCTGGGCGCCACCACCAGTGCCTAAGGCCCAATTTTTCAGCCCCTGTTTAACAGGGGCGTGTAATTAAAATTTTTGATGCAATACTTTGCAGCAGGGCTCGTTCCTGCGTTCCAACTAGAGTATCTGTGAGGGGTTACAGTGTTGTGGCACCAGCACCAGTGCCTAAGGCCTAATTTTTCAGCCCCTGTTTGACAGGGGCATGTAATTACAATTTTTGATGCAATACTTTGCAGCAGGGCTCGTTCCTGCGTTCCAACTAGAGTATCTGTGAGGGGTTGCAGTGTTGTGGCACCAGCACCAGTGCCTAAGGCCTATTTTTTCAGCCCCTATTCAACAGGGGCATGTAATTACAATTCTTGATCTAATATTTCACAGCAGGGCCCATTTCTGCGCCCACCAAGAGCGAGTGAGGACTTACAGTGTTGTGGCACCAGCACCACCACCAAAAGCCCAATTTTTCTGCCCTTGTTCAACAGGGGCATGTAATTACAATTCTTGATCTAATATTTCACAGCAGGGCCCGTTTCTGCACCCACCAAGAGCGAGTGAGGACTTACAGTGTTGTGTCACCAGCACCACCACCACCACCACGAAAGGCCCAATTTTTCTGCCCTTGTTCAACAGGGGCATGTAATTACAATTTTTGATCTAATATTTCACAGCAGGGCCCATTTCTGCGCCCACCAAGAGCGAGTGAAGACTTACAGTGTTGTGGCACCAGCACCACCACCACCAAAGGCCCAATTTTTCTGCCCTTGTTCAACAGGGGCATGTAATTACAATTCTTGATCTAATATTTCACAGCAGGGCCCGTTTCTGCGCCCACCAAGAGCGAGTGAGGACTTACAGTGTTGTGGCACCAGCACCACCACCACCACCAAAGGCCTAATTTTTCTTCCCCTGTTCAACAGGGGCCTGTAATTATAATTCTTGATCTAATATTTCACAGCAGGGCCCTGTGAGGGCTTACAGTGTTGTGGTCACAACAACACCTAAGGCCCAAATTTCTGCTGAGTATATAGGGCAGGCCCCTACTTTCAAACATCTAACTTACAAACGACTCCTACTTGCAAACGGAAGGAGACAACAGGAAGTGAGATGAAATCTACCCCTAGGAAGGGAAATTCTCTCCTGTAAGAGTTAATATGGGAAAAACATTTCTCCTTTCCACTGATGCTTTCCAATCCTTGTTCCACAAAAAACCCCAAATTTTCAAAAAACATTTGTCATTGGGACAAAAAGTGAGGTGAAATCTTCTGAAGAGGAGGACAGACAGCAAAACAAATGTCACAGGGGTGATAACCCTTCCCTATGTTTTCCAAAAAGCTTAAAAAAGATTTTTTGGCTGGAGCTAAACACATTAAAAATGTACCCGTTCAAAATTACAAACAGATTCTACTTAACAACAAACCTACAGTCCCTGTCTTGTTTGCACCGCCTGTATACTGCTGTTCAGAGTATATAGGGCCTGGTGGCCCCACACCTCTCCTTATTTTAATTTGGGTGCGGGGTTCCCGTTAATATCCATACAAGACCCAAAGGGCCTGGTAATGGACTGGGGGGTACCCATGCCGTTTGTCTCACTGATTTACATCCATATTGCCAGGACCCGACATTACATTAAAGCCGCAAGCAGTTTTAAATGACTTTTGTTCCTTTAAAAATGACATTTTGTGCAGGGACTGTTCTAAGCACGGGAAACATGTACCACTTTACAGGCATACTATAGACACCCCCCAGGTACGATATTTAAAGGAATATTTCACTTTTTTTTTTTCCTTTAAGCATCATTAAAATCACTGCTCCCAAAAAAACGGCCATTTTTAAAAGTTTTTTTTGCATTGATACATGTCCCCTGGGGCAGGACCCGGGTCCCCAAACCCTTTTTAGGACAATACCATGCAAATTAGCATTTAAAATGAAAATAATCAAAAAAGAAACTGCGCTTAGGACACGTCTATAGGGTCAGAAACCACAGGTTGCTGCCTCCCTCACACAAAGTCCCTAATGGGGTGCTTTGCAAAACGTAATGGAATATGAAGTATGGGTATAATGGCGCTACCTCTAAGTTGAAACTGGGATAGCCTAAAATGTAGCAGCTCCTTATTCGTGGTTGTAAATGTGATCTCCTCAACAGTCTCCTTGTTACTAGGCACCTAGCAACAAGGAGACTGTTGAGGAGATCACATTTACAACCACGAATAAGGAGCTGCTACATTTTAGGCTATCCCAGTTTAAACTTAGAGGTAGCGCCATTATACCCATACTTCATATTCCATTAGCATTTAAAATGAGCACTTTTGATTTTGAACGTTCGAGTCCCATAGACGTCAATGGGGTTCTAACGTTCGTGCGAATTTTCGGTCCGTTCGCAGGTTCTGGTGCGAACCGAATCGGGGGGTGTTCGGCTCATCCCTATTTGCCACTAAAGACTTCTGTCATACTGATTTCTGCCACTAGATGGTGGCTAAGTTACTTATAGAAAGGGATGGACTTACAAGTTAAATTCTAGTTTGCTTTGCATTTAAAATGTGGAAGAAAGTTTCTCTCCTAGGTGTGAGGGCTTTGCTCCCAGTAGATCAGTGATACTGTTGTGTTCCTGTGTGTGTAACCTTGTTCTTTTTCAGGTAACAAAGATCTGCTATCAAGCTGATAGAGTGGGGGCAGTTAGATAGATGGTGAGGTTCCTGTAACATGTTTGATGTGAATATACTGTTGATTGATGTTTGAAACTGTAACCTTCTTCTCTTATTGCCTTAGGGCTCTTTCACACGGGGCAGATCAGTGATGATCCGCCCCGTGAACACCCCCTTGCTCAGCGGGGATCGCTCCGCTGATCCCCTCTGAGTAGGAAGATGACAGGTCCGTCGCTGCACACTGTGCAGCGACGGACCTGTCAGAGCGCCGCTCTCCCCTATGGGGGATCGGGTGATGACGGACCGTAGAGTCCGTCGTCACCCGATCCGATCCGAAAACGGATGGAAAAGTAGGTTTTTCCTCCGTTACACTTTTTCGGATCGAAGCGGGTCGGATGTCAGTGGACGTTCATCCGCTGACATCCGCTATTCCAGGGAAGCATGTATGTCCGTTTTTCATCCGAAAACGGAAGGATGAAAAACGGACATACGGATCGTCCATGTGAAAGAGCTTTTACCCTTCACTTCTCCCATCCAAGTTTTTTTTGGTTCAGATACCTACTCTCAGGCTTGAGAGTTATTTTTTTTTTCCTTAGATGCTGAGGACATTGTCTCCCTTAGTGGGGGTAGTGTGTAGCCCCCTGTTCCTAAAATTGGGGCTATAGTGTAAATTTAGTATTTTTGCTGAGCTGTAAATCGATCAGATTTGATTGTATAGTTTATTTGGTTCTGCTCTAAACTTAAAGTGGATGTAAACCTGATTTTTTTTTAATGTTTGTTTAATGTAATAATGTAGAAGATTTCCTATCATTTGAGCCCAGTCTTGCCACAAAGAGTTAATCCAGGTCTGAGCAATCCTCTTTTATTATTCAGTGAGATAAAACTTGACAAACAGAGAAAAACTTTGTCAAATTCTCCACCTTGCTGTGAGTGACATGATTTACATATCTCGTGCACTAGCCTAAGACATGCATTATTTTTTAATTCCCACCCCCACTCCTTTCTTCAGCAGCTCTGCCAGGATTGGATGTTCCACACCTCAGCATGATTTGGCATGCTGAAGTCATGTGGTTACTTTCCTGTCTTTTCACTGGATGTTAGAGATCATAGCAGAAGTTCAGTGTTAGAAATACACAGGAGAAATGAATATTGACAAGGGGAGTGTAGAGGTGGGCGGGGAGTCTACTGACATCACGACTCCACCCACCGAGCTCCAGACAACAGACCCACCCACAGAATCTGCAGTTTTTCGGGTCTCATAACAGACAGAGGGGAGACATTTGACAGGTAAAGATACATGCAGGAGGCATGTATATCCTTATAGATAACCCCTATGGCAGTAGTTTAGAAGGGATGACATTGGGTTTACATCCACTTTAACTGAGTTGTGCATTTCTCACTGTTGCCAGTAGGTGTCGCTGGTACCACAGGCCAGTATGAGAATACAACTAGGTTGAGCTATGTAATGAATATTCTTTTTTCCATAACAGCCCAGTAGGAGGTTCCTGGCCGCGGTGCATTCCGGGAAGGGCGTATTTATTAGGCACAGCCATGTGCTCTTGTGCCTTCTAATACCTCTGGGCTCTCCTGGCCTGAGGATGTGTTGCTGCAAGTTCTGTAAGTAGGCCCTGAAGCCTGTCTGGGTCCTACTAATCCTGTGGTGGTACTTAGGCTGTCTTGCCTGTGTGAAAGGATCCAGGGGAGGACCCTTGCTGGAGAGAGCCAGGATGAAGGCTGGTCTCTCGGGAGGGCCTGGTAACTCATTTGGAGGATGCACCTATACCTAAACTACTCTTACAGTGTCGCCGGATGGCTTAAAGGTTCTGACACTGTAAAGCTGAATCCTATTCTACAATCTAAACCATGGTAACTAGCCCCTGGCTGCTAAGTCTGTGAGAGAGGCTTGTACAGAAATTCTACTGGCTGCTAGTTCTGTGTGAGAGGCCTATCCAGGTAGTCAATGTCTGCTAAAAGAGAAAGATGTTTTACCTTTGGATTCAAGGAGTCTGTAAGTGATCTGCAAATGGTATCTGAAACCTCCCCTAACGCTCTCTCCTACTACTTCTTTCAAGTTCCTTATTAAAGCATTACAAATATATAAAGTGACTGGCACCCAAATTCTGTTCTAACTTCCCATTATAGCCATGGACTCAGTCCTGGGGTGAATGTAAGCTTGCCCCCTGTCTCTGGAGGCACCTCCTTGCTCCCAGTAGACCCAGGGGGGCGCTACACATGCCATGAGGGAAATCTCTGGATTGGAGGTGAATATTGCAGCAAAAGCTGGTTTCTTTAAAGTATATACCAGGACACAGGCATATCTATTATAATAGGGCTTTGTTACCACCATCAGGTGATTGGACACTAGCAAAAAAAAGGATAGGAAATCCTCTCCCAGGCATAACCACTCCCCATTAGGCACAGGTTCAGTTTTTTGCTAGTGTCCTTGGTCATGTCTGTGAAGTCTCTGCACATAAATTGATTTCTTTAGCTAGTTTCCCAAGATTTCCATTTGAAATAGGAGTCTGGCCTATCCGGATCTGTTGCCTACAGCCAGTGCTGGGACAAGGTCATCTAGAGCCCAGGGGGAACATGCCAAACTGCGCCCCCCAAGATATATGAGCATTATGTGTTAGCAAAAATCCCCCCCCCCACAAAAAAAAACTGAGCACTAATCTGCATGCTTACCACTAAGCATAAATTCCCCCTCCTCCCAGTACAAATCACCCCCCCTGTGGAAATCCCCCCCTCCCAGCACAAATCTTTACTTCCACAAATGTGCCCCAAAAAATAAAATCACCCCTCCTACCACAAATCCTCTACCCCTCAAATTTCCCCTCTGAGTATACATCCTCTCCCCCCTCCAAATCCCCCCTCCCAGCGCAAATTCCCCCCATCCCTACTCCTGGCACAAATCCCCCCCCCCACAAACAAATTTCCCTTCCCAGCACAATTCCCCTACCACCTCTACTATATCACCTCTTCTAGCACAATCCCCCTAAATCACCAGTGCCCCTCCCCCCCCCCACAAACAAACAAACAAATCTCCCTTTCCAGCACAATTCCCCTACCCCTGCTACTGTATCACCTCTTCTACCACAACCTCCCCCCCAAATCCCCCATCCTAGCACAAATTATCTTCCCCTCCCCCAATCTCCTTGTGGCACCCCCACACCCCCCACCACCTCACATGATACCACAGTGCCCAGGGCAGCCGCCCCTCCTGCCCACCCCTTCTCCCAGCCCTACCTATGAGGAATGGTATTCAGACCCCATGCTGGACATGCAGAGATGGCCTGGTATGTTGCTGGTAATCACCAGACTCTGTATTAAATGACTCTGTGTATTGATATATTGCTTTGCGAACCAGCAGAGTGCTATACAAGTACAGGGCAGCGATCCTCAGCTGGGGAGTCAAGTGCCTGAAATCCTTTATGGCATTAGCCTGATAAGAAAGGTGAAGTTTGGACCCCCTTGAAGGCCCTGCAGCATGAAATAGTGAGTTTTCCTGTGAATGGGAGGCCTTTGTCTGCCACACACACCATTCCTGTGTACGTGAGATGGAATCTGCACTGGTGGCTGCCATTTTGGGCGTCATGCAATGACAGCAGAGCAGCAGGCACAGGAGGACTGAAAGTCCCAGCAAGCATCTACCCTCATTGCTTCATCACAGCATCTAATTGAAGGGGGGGCGAAGATGACTGGCACAAAAGGCAGGTCTTCTCATTGGGGGCACAGTTTATCCTTCTCCCAAAGGTACAATTAAAGAGTGTTATTCACACCCTAGCCTCTCAGCTGAAAAGAACTGCTAGCTTAGCAAGGGTCCTACCAATACTGTCAACAGCCATGTCTCAGTGATGGAAGGGAGGAGGGGATCAAGGAGGAGGGGGTTCCCAAATTTCTTTTTCAGGTAGGGAGGAACCTGGATGTAGCTCCCCTGGCACTATATCTCCTCGGGGTCAACTAGTTCCATGCGGCTCTGACACCCTCCCCTCCAGGGATTTTTATCTGCCAGTGTTGGGCTACAATACAAGCTCTGCAGAGTCCTTTCCAGTTTGGAGTTCCTTGGTCGCAGGTAGAACCGTTCCCATTCCTCTCCAGCTTCATTGTTGAAAGAGGATGTGCCAGCCAAAGAGAAAGTGGAAGGTGAAAATTCTTTCCAGAGAATGGGGATGTGGAAGTTTCTTTCTCCGAATAATTCAGTTCTGAGCAATCCTAATGTCGGGTTTTACCTCAGACACTCAGACCTAAATGGCGTTTGTGGGTTTTTGTGCACCAACTTAAAATTGCCACTTCCTAAGTCATCTGCCCTCAAACGTTTAAAGAATTGGGATCATGGTGCCTGACAAAACATCCCCAGTCTTTCCTGGTACATCCTGATTTTAAGCATGTTATACGGAAACTAGGCTCACCCTAAAAGTGTGTTCATTCCACCATCTGCGCAACAATATTCTATAAAAAGTGAATTCACTGAAAAATGGAGTATGCCTACAGTGGAGCTAGCAGTTTCCTATCTCAAGAAGATCCCTAAGGTTACAATGGATGAAGTGTTTAAAAATGCTGTGGACAAATGGCTAGAGGCCTCTTTTGCTCTTGTGGGGGCAGCTTTGCAACCTGTGATTGTGACTCTAGGTATGTATCAAAGCCTCAAGTTTGGGCTTGTTAAATTTCCTGACCCTGACCTTGACCTTTTGGATACTGAGTTGAGCAGATACCTGAAAGATTTTCCTTGTGCCCATAGCTTTTCAGTGGATCCCGTACTTTGTGAGAAATACCTGGTGATCCTGCTTTCCTATTTCAAGCTGACCATGACAAGCTCATCCGTCCCTTTGTGATCGGTGTGCTTCCTTGCATTCTACTGGGGAGCACAGCTGGCCTGTACTCCAGTAGTCAGGCTTGTGCTGACACCAGCCCCCACAGCTCTTCACTGGGAAGATCAGTGAACCATTGTTTCTATGACTCCTGCTGACAACCCCCACCCCCCATACTATTCATACTTACCTAGGTGGATGCAGCATCAGACCGATGTTGCAACTGTCCCCCGGCGTCTCTGCACTGAGAACCAAGCCACCGAACATCACCTATGGCTCGGTTCTCTCCCCTCCCCGAGCAGAGAAATGCTGACTGTCAGTCAGCATCTCTCCTGCCCTGATCCTCCACGCTCACTGGAGCGCTGAGCTGTGGAGGGGCAGGGAGCGTCCGTCTCAGCGGCTCGCTGAGAGACTGAGACTGTCATCAGTCAAGGCAGCTGGCGGATCCAGACTTGGGAAGTCAGGATGACGCGCTGCCTGGACTGATTCCTCTGATGTCAGCGGAGAGCGGACTTTAGACCGCTCTCCTCTGAAAACGGGTCACAGGAGTGCAAAACGGATTGCACTCCTGTGACCCATAGGAAAAGGGGAGGGGGTGGCAGCAGCAGCTTGAACAGAACACAGACCTGGTCCGGTGTAAGGGCTTATTTAAATTGCCGATGCAGAGCCGATGCATGCAGGCAGCCCATAGAAGCGGATGCACTGACACAATTGCATGTCAAAATCTTATGCCGTGTACACACGAGCGGACTTTTCGACCGGACTGGTCCGACGGTCTATCCGACGGACTTTCGGCGGACTTCCGATGGACATTCCAAACGAACGGCCTCACGCGCACATACGACCGGACTTTCCGGCAGAATATGTCCGACCGTCTCAGAGCATACCAGGCCCTCAGGTCTGGTATGGATTTTAAGGGGAACCCCCTACGCCAAAAAAACAGCGTGGGGGGTGCCCCCAAAATCCATACCAGACCCTTATCCGAGCACACAGCCCGGCCAGTCAGGAAAGGGGGTGGGGACGAGCGCCCCCCCCCCCCTCCTGAACCGTACCAGGCCGCATGCCCTCAACATGAGGGGTGCATGCTTTGGGGAAGTTACCTCAAGTCTGTCCTCTGGACTTGCCTCTGGGCTATCCTCAGCTTTCCTTTTGGATCTTTTGATCTGCTTCCTCTCCCACCCTCCCCTTCTATTTTTCCCTTGTCAAAGTCAGACTTTATGGGGTGACCTCGCCCACTTTGTGGGTGGACAGTGGTTGGTAAACTGTTATATGGTTAGTGTAAGATATTACTACTTGGGTCTTGGTGATCAGTGTTCATTTTGGCGTCAAATTTCGATTACAGTTTAGCCATAGTCTTTTGACTAAAATACCATTTTAGTTTTAGTCGTAGTTTAGTCATCTGAATTGTTTTAGTCATTTTTTTAGTCGAAAAAAATCTTCAGTACATTTTAGTCGACTAAAATCTTCAGTACATTTTAGTGAACTAAAACGTCCAGTACATTTTAGTCAACTAAAATCTCCAGTACATTTTATTTGATCTTAGGTGTGGATGTGACAATTTGGTTACCATAACCATTTTATTTCTTTTAGTCCTTAGATCTTGATCCGGATTGTTAAATACTGGGCACCTAACAGGCATATTGCCTGTAGCCCAAGTATACATTTATTGGCTCTCCCGGATCATTATCCACCTGCTGGTCAACGAACATAACTTTATATAAGGGGCCCTCTCTTTACATTACCTGGCACATGTATATTTTGGTCTCATCTTTCATTTTCATCACCTGCATGCATCTTGGTCCTTTGCCTGCTTTTGGCTCCACCTTTCGATTTTTGCACTCTCTCATCTATTTTTGTCCCCATAGTTGGTTTACACACATTCATCCTGCTACACTCTCTCTCCATTCTTGCACTTTTTGTTTATTTATTCACTTAGTTCACTGTCACTACTCAATCACTGTTTGGTTTCTTTGGATGACTTTCCTTCTGTGCCAATCATCATTGCCCTTCTCACTTTTCCTCTTCTTTGGTCACATCATCTTCCTTTTCCCTCTAGTCTGGTCCCTTGGTATTGGATCCTTTTGTATCCTTCCGTGGTCTCTTTCATCATTGTTTTCTGGTGTTCCGCTCACTCACTCTCACTGTTTGGATCATAGATATAAAATGTATTTGTTATACTTATATATATCCCTTCATTATCCATGCAGACGCTTGTCTCCCTGCGGCCTTATATGTGTCTCCCCCAGTCGCCGCGGGAGACCCCGCCGGGTCTGGCCTGAACTCTGTATGCACCTCAGCATGGGTAAGCAGCCCCCCTTGCCTGTCTACAAATCTTTTTCACCCCCCCAAACCCCCCCTCTTTTTCATGTTTTGGCATTACCCCTCTCATCCCCCTTCATTGTGAAATATATATATATATATATATATATATATATATATATATATATATATATTTTTTTTTTTTTTTTTTTTTTTTTTTATTGTATTGTATTTTATTCACAGATACATTTCCTGATGAAGCAGGTTTCCCGTGAAACTAGTCGAAATTCCGTGTCATCTGTGCATATTTTTATATAGTTTGTATTATATACTCCCTTGACTTTTGTATAAATAAAATTGTGTTTTATATACATTTTTCTTATTTCTGCTGTTTACCCCCTTTTACTTGTACCGAGATAGTCCTCTTGCATTTTTCCCCTGGAGAGCTTGGAGTTGGGGTCCTTGCTCCCAAATTTTCTGTTTCAATTAAACTCGGATGATGGTACTTTTTCATATAACTTTTCTCGATATGTGAGGCCAGCAAATCCCTCCAGTACATTTTAGTTGACTAAAATCTCCAGTACATTTTAGTCGACTAAAATCTCCAGTACATTTTATTCGACTACAATTAAATGGGTTTGGTTAAATTGTAATGCATCATTACAGAAAAATCTGTAAGGTGAACTTACACAGGACCGGTATAGCCGCCTCGCGGCTCCGGGGCTTATAAATCCTCTAAGCTCTCTCCTCTTCTTCCTCCCCCGCTGAGAGGACGGGCTACGCGGCTTTTGATTGGTCCATGCGAGGGCACTGACCAATTAGAATGCTCCTAAATGTACCGCCTGAGGTATGTTTAGGAGATTAAGCTCCAGGGATTTCTAAGCCCTGGAGCCGTAAGGCGACTATACCAGGGCTCAGAACAGACGATTACCACCATTCAGGTCAGCAGGACTGGGGGGGGGGGGGGGGGGGGCGAGGTGGTGGTCCTGTTTAAGTTCAATTACAGATTTTTCTGTAAAGGTGAACTTACCCCTAACTTCCGGTTCACACAGGGGCAACACGACTTGCAGGCCGACTCACAGAGGCGACCTGCACACGACTTCAGCGGCGATTTGCAAAACGACTTCTATATAGAGGTCAATGCAAGTCGCCCCCAAAAGTAGTACAGGAACCTTTTTCTAAGTCGGAGCGATTATAAGAACGGTTCCGTAGTACAGAACGGGACGCGACTTGTCAGGCGGCTAAGTCGCCTGACAAGTCGCCCCTGTGTGAACCGGGGCTTAAGCATTTCCCTAGAATTTCCAAACGTATTATATACTCTTGGAGTAAAAATCTAACACCATGTTATTATTAATGGTATTAAGGTTTTAACATGCACTACAGACACAGATTTAGCCGTTGTGATATATAACCAGTGTTCATTTTAAAATTTTGATTTAGTTTTAGCCATAGTCCTTTGTCCAAAATAGCCATTTTAGTTTTAGCCGTATTTTAAAAATAGTGTTAATTTCGACTAAGAAACAGTTGGTGACTAAGCCTGTTGGTCTGTTAATGGTTAACAGCCATTCTGTTTGGTATTAAAGGTTAAAGTTTTTTTCATAATTAAAGTGATATTAAAGTCTTATTTTCTTTTAGGTTAAAAATAACAAACATGTTATACTTACCTGCTCTGTGCAGTGGTTTTGCTCAGAGCAGCCCAGATCCTCCTCTTTTTGAGTCCTTTGCCGGTGCTCCTGGCCCCTCCCTCCTGCACCCACAGCAAGCAGCTTGTTATGGGGGCACCCGAGCAGAGCCGCTGCTCTGTGTGTCTATTCAGACACAGAGCCGTGGCTTGGCTCAACCCCTCCCCTCTCCTCATTGGCTGACTGACTTTAATTGACAGCAGAGGGAGCCAATGGTGCCCACTGCTGTGTCTTAGCCGATCAGGAGGGAGAGTCCCAGACAGCCAACATCCTTGGATCGAGATGGGGCTGCCGCACACAGGTTTTTTATCTTCAAGTATAGAATGCATGAAGATAAAAAAAAAAAAACCTTCTGCCTCTAGAACCACTTTAAAATTGATTTAAACCCAATAAAGGGGCTGCAGCCTAAAGTTTTCCCACAACGTTTTCTCTGTGTTTACTTTATTATTTAGGTATATTGTTATTGTGTGATGGGTGTTAATGGGGTGAACAATCCCATGAGGAGGAGAAGGGGGCAAAAAAGGCATGCAAAGGATAAAGTCTGCATTTATCTGTACCTACAGTATATGTTTGTAGATTGTCATTACCAATCATTTCCAAAGGTGCCTTTATTGTAACTTTTATTACAAAGTTAAGTTCCACTTTAAGTCCAGGCCTGTATACCTATACAAATATACAGCATATCTGACGCTGAATATACACTAGTGGAATTCCGGCTATACACCTAGCTAGACTTAAAACTGTCCTCTCCTCCTCCTTACACCTATGCTAACTAACTTGTTTAGGCCGCTCTGGTCTGGTCACGTGATCTCCTCTGTGTCAACCAGCAGCAGCTGCAGGGGAGAGGAGAGAGCGCTCCAACAGCGACAAGTATAGCCTGGAGTGGTGACGTCACCCATAGGAGTTAATGGCCCATCTGTTAATGGCCCATTCTGTCAGCTCTTCCTATTCACACCGGAAGCTGCTGCTGGCTGACACAGGGGAGATTACATGACTGGATCAGAGTGGTCCAAAAAATAGTTAAAGCGGAGTTCCGCCAATTTAAAAGTCAGCAGCTACAAAAAGTGTAGCTGCTGACTTTTAATTAACAGACACTCTGTCAGGGCTCAGCCCTTCCTTCTCTGAGCTGGCCGCTCAGCTGTCGGCTAGTTGCCAGCTTTCATCTCTCTCCACAGTTAACCAGCTGTTGTGGATCTGCTCGTCAGTCCTGCCTACTTAAAGATCTCCAGCTCACTTCATTCCTGCCTTCGCCTTGGTCACATCACAAGAAAACATCTCCTGCGTTCCTGTTTAAAGACTGGCTTTGCTGACATCCCTTCTGGCTCCTTATCCTGCTTGCTCTTCCTCTACTTGGATCCCTGACTTCTGGCCTGGCTGATTACCAGATCTGGTTACTGAACTCTGGCTTGGCTGATTACCCAATCTGGTTACTGAACTCTGGCTTGGCTGATTACCTGATTTGGTTACTGGGCTCTGGCTTGGCTGACTACCCAATCCGGTTACTGGACTCTGGCTATGCTTTGACTACGCTTACTCTATTTACATTTATATATTTTTTAATAAACAAGTGTGATTTTACTGTACTTCTGTCTCGGTCTGGTTCGTGGTTTCTGACACACTCACCTGTTCCACGATCCAGCGATGCGGGTGCAAGAAGCCTCGTGGGCATTCTAACTGTGGGCGCCTGGCTGTGACTTCACAGCCGGGTGCGCACTGCGTATGCACGAGCCGCGCTGCACGCTGTGAATGGCCGGGTAATCTACTGGGACCTGTGACGTGTCCCAGAAGATTGCAGGGAGGGAGGGGGGGAGAGGTGATCTTCCTTCCGGCGCTGCAGCACCAGGGGAGGGAGTGGGAGCTCAGTGCCTGTAAAAACAGGGTACCCGCCACCCCTCAAAAAAAATGACATGCCAAATGTGGCATGTCAGGGGGTCACCAGCACTTAAAGCGGAAGTTCCATTTTTGGGTAAAACTCTGCTTTAAGTGTATACATCCTTCTTATGCAGGTTAGTTAGTATAGTTGTTATGAGGGGGAGGGGGAAGTTTTAAGACTAGTTAGGTGAAGCAGGAATTCCACTTTAATTGCATCCAAAAGTATTTGATAAATGTTGTTTCTACATTGACTTGTTTTGCCCTCGCTCACACCCTAATTCAAAATATGTGAATCAAAGCCATTCCAGTGACAATCCATCAAATCCAGTCTACTCATCTCTAGAATGTTAATGGAAAAGTCTGCCTCCAAGTGCATAGCATTTACCTAATCCTGAGAGCAGTGTGAACATATTTCACTATAGAAACAATTGATTTGAATGGTGAACACTGATGCCAATAGCCATTGACTCATTGTTGACCTATGAACACACCTAAAATAGTTCAG
Source organism: Lithobates clamitans (assembly GCA_037952925.1). Classification (NCBI taxonomy): domain Eukaryota; kingdom Metazoa; phylum Chordata; class Amphibia; order Anura; family Ranidae; genus Lithobates; species Lithobates clamitans. The sequence continues at coordinate 2,700,993 of JBBGZY010000247.1, forward strand.
AGAGGTGTGCATATCATTTAATGTCAAGGAGTACTGACCCTTACATTCATCTTCTTTTTTATTTGTTTTTCTGCTTGCATGTGAGGATTGTTCCAACTGGCCCACACTTTCTTGTTACAAAATTCATATGTTTTTACATGTTTTTTAACTGTTTGCTGCCCACTTAAAGCATCAATGGGGGCAAAAAGAGCTGGGCTTTAATGCCTAAACACCACACATATGCTTCGATGGGCAGACTGGTCAGGCTGGCACTTTCCCAGAACAGTGACCAAGCTGTCAAAGACAACTCTCAGTCTCTAGTAATTATTATTATACACAATTTATATAGCGCCAACAGTTTACGCAGCGCTTTACAATTTAGAGGGGGGACACCATGATCAGGAGCCAGCAGAACTGGCTCCCATTCATGTGACTGCTAATCACAGCGGTCACATGATCAGGCAGTCCTTCCCACAGACTCCCCCCCCCTAGACATATTTGCCCAATTAGGTGGAAGCCCAGGCCAGGCAGGAAGGGGTTAAGCATATTTTTAATGCATTGTTTACATTTGTGCATATGTTTTCCAGTGAGAGAGGTTACCTTCTGTGTAAAAATGCATGTATTGTTCTCCTGCAGTTTACAGGCAGTGTCATTCATTCCCATGGCTAATGTATTTCTGTTATTATTATTATTATCCAGGATTTATATAGCAGCAGTTTGCACAGCACTTTAAAATATAAAGGGAGACAGTACCGTTACAATACAATTCAATACAAGAGGGTTAGGAGGGCTTTGTTCCTGAGAGCTTGCAATTTAATAGGGTGAGTCAAGTGGGAAAAACGGTAATACTTGTGAGGGATTAGCTGATGGGAGAAATAAACGTTTCAGTTGTTAGCTAAAGGCAGAATAGGCTTCTCTGAAGAGATGAGTTTTCAAAGATCACCTAAAAGTGGACAGAGTAGTAGATAGCTGGACAGATTGGAGTAGAGAGCTCCAGAGAATGGGGGAGGCTCTGGAGAAGTCCTGGAGGCGAGCATGGGAGGAGGAGAGAAGCGAGCTAGAGAGCAAGAGGTCCTGGGAGAAGAAAAGAGGATGGTTTGGGTGACATTTTGGGACAAGGTTGGTGATGTAACAGGGGCCAGAGTTGAACATGGCTTTGTATGTTGTTGTTAGTATTTTTAACTTTGTTCATTGGATGATTGGAAGTTAGTGGAGGGATTGGCAGAGAGGGGTGGCAGACACTGAGTGGTTGGTAAGGTAGATGACAGAAGCATTCATGATAGACTAAAGAGGGGTTAGCCTATGGAGAGGTAGGCCTATGATGAGGGACTTGCAATAGTCAAGGTGAGAAATAACAAGGGAGTGAATGAGTTGCTTAGTGGTTTCATAAGTTGAAAAGGGGCGTATTTTGGAGATGTTACGGAAGTGAAGTATACAAGATTTGGAAAGAGATTGAATTTGGAGCTGAAAATGTTGGGGCTGTCATAAAGGCAAAATCCTATCTCCATAGAAGAATTACAATGGGTTATCTTGCCATTTCCTCACACATGTGGGCACCTGGGACCTTACATCATAAAATACAGAAGTATTTAGCCTGGGAACCACATGTGCTGCATACAGCCGCTCCTACAAATCAATAGCTATAGACGGCTGTATGCGGTTAGAAGCTGTTGTGTAAGCATATTGTATGTATGCGTACGAACATACAACCCTGGATGCACACTATATCCAAGGGCATACATCCATATGCATGCATACATGTGTTTATGCAAGTTCTGCTGGCCCTTCCCCACCTGACATCCCTCAATTGAAAAATCAAAGGAGCCTAGTAGAAAATTGTTAGCCAAACAGCGGCTGCATCCACTCAGCTGCCAAGGCTGGACAGCAAAAAATAATAGCCGCAGTGGGAGATTTGTCCATATGTGCTGCATAGTGTCTATGGGAGAATCTGTTTGTTTTTTCAGCCTGCAAGCAGATCATCATAGTATGGCCAGCTTTACTATGTACTGTGGGTAAAGAAAAGAATCCCCCCCCCCCCCAAAAAAAAATATAATCACATGTTGTTGCTTTGCAGCCTGAAATGAAGACAGACACAGTCTTTATTTTATCCAGCTGCATTTACTCAGTGCAACTTATAACACCCAAGTGAAAGGTATATTACCAACATGTCAGAAAAAAATCCTTGAGTTGGAAAAAGGATCACCCCCCTCCTAAAAATTACTTGTAAACTCAATCAGGTGTAGCTAATCACCTTCTCAATGGCACACAAAGCCATTTGACTTTCAACTGTGATCCGCTGTGGTCATTTTGATTAGCTCAACATGAAAAGAGCTATCCGGAGCATTTTATCCGCTGGTAGTGCCATTGAAGCAAATGATCAACTAAGGGTGGCAAGGCACTGTCAAAAGATCTCCAGGATAAAGTTGTGGACTGGCACAAGTCAGGAGATGAATACAAAAAAATTAAAAGGCTTTATCAATGCCTAGAAGCACAGAGAAGTCTATTATTAGGAAGTGGAAGGTATTTGGTACAACACAGACCCTCCCTGGATCAGGACGTCACTCCAAACTGGATGAAAGAACCAGGAGGTAACTGATCAGAGAGGTTACCAAGAGACCTACAGCAACTCTGAAGCAGTTGCAGGATTTTATGACAAAGAGTGGCCATTGGAGGTTATTTACTAAAGGCAAATCCACTTTGCACTACAAGTGCAAAGTGCACTTGAAATTGCACTAAAAGTGCACTTGGAAGTGCAGTCGCTGTAGATCCGAGGGGGGCATGCAAGGGAGATAAAAAACAGCATTTTAGCTTGCACATGATTGGATGATAACATCAGCAGAGCTTCCCCTCATTTCAGATATTCCCCTCAGCTTTACAGCGACTGCACTTCCAAGTGCACTTTCAGTGCAATTTCAAGTGCACTTTGGCCTCGTACACACGGTACGAAAATCAGAAGGGAAAAGTCTAAAGACGAGCTGTCTATGGATTTTCGGATCGTTAGTACGGTGCATTCAACAGACAATTTGACTTTTACATCAGACAAAAGCTGGATGTGCAGGCTATAATGTTTTTGTCTGATGTGAACTCTGATTTTCGGATGGTCAGTACAGAAATCCGTCACACAAAAGTCGAAAGTACAAACGCACATGATCGGAATCAAGGGACGACTGGGAAGAGTACGGTCTTGTAAACTACTGTTTGTAATCTAGAATTAACTTTCGTGACGCGGCAATTGATGAAATGTCAAAATTCTCATCTTCTTTAATGGGATAATAATGAAGCTGCTTTGCATGTAGATATACCAAACGTATTTTAAAAGGCATTTGTTTTGTACGATCTGAAAATCGCGAATCAACGCTCACCAAACTTCTACTAACATGAAATTAGCAGAAGGGGCCCAAAGGGTGGGGCTTGAGAAATGAACTTCCTCTTTATACTCTCATAGTACGTCACTATGTTCGTGTTTGTAAAACGACAATTTGCGGATAGTTAGTATGCTAGACAAAATCCTGAACATGCCTTTTTGACAAAAATCAGACACTCGGTCGTCCAACAATCAGACCGTGGTACGAGGCTTAAGTCAATACTTTTTAGAACTACCTTTTGCTGCAAGTCTTTTTGGGTATGTCTCTACCAGCTTTGCACATCTAGAGAGTGACATTTTTGCCCATTCTTCTTTGCAAAATAGCTCAAGCTCTGTCAGATTGGATGGAGAGCATCTGTGAACAGCAATTTTCAGGCCTTGCCACAGATTCTCAATTGGATTTAGGTCTGGACTTTGACTGGGCTATTCTAACACATGAATATGCTTTGATCTAAACCATTCCATTGTAGCTCTGGCTGTATGTTTAGGGTCGTTGTCCTGCTGGAAGGTGAACCTTCGCTCCGGTCTCAAGTCTTTTGCAGACTCTAATGCCGCGTACACACGACCGGACTTTTTTCGGCATCAAAGGTCCGACGGAACGAATCTGTCGGACAATTTGATCGTGTGTGGGCTCCATCGGACCTTTTCTGTCTAAAAATCTGACGGACCTTAGAAATAGAACAAGTTTCAAATCTTTCTGTTCGTCTGTATGCTAGTCCGATGGACCAAAAACTTCCTTATTCTAGTCCGGTCGTACATTATCACGCTCAAAACGATCGGACTTTGGTGTGATCGTGTGAAGGCAAGTCCGTTTTGTTGGAACGCCGTCGAAAAGTCCTTCGGAGTTCAGTCCGACGAGAAGTCCGCTCGAGCGTACGCGGTATTACAGGTTTTCTTCTAATATTGCCCTGTATTTGGCTCCATTCATCTTCCCATCAACTCTAACCAGCTTTTCTGTCCCTGCTGAAGAAAAGCATCCCTACAACATGATGCTGCCACAACAATGTTTCACGGTAGGGATGGTGTGTTCAGGGTGATGTACAGTGTTAGTTTTCCACACCACACATAGCATTTTGTTTTTAGGCCAAAAAATGTAATTTGGTCTCATCTGACCAGAGCACCTTCTTCCACATGTTTGCTGTGTCCCCCACATGGCTTCTCACAAACGGGACTTCTTATGGCTTTCTTTCAACAATGGCTTTCTTCTTGCCACTCTTTCATAAAGGCCAGATTTGTGAAGTGCACGACTAATAGTTGTCCTGTGGACAAAATTCTCCCACCAGAGCTGTGGATCTCTGCAGCTCCACCAGAGTTACCATGGGCCTCTTGGCTGCTTCTCTGATGAATGCTCAACTTGCCCGGCCTGTCAGTTTAGTTGGACAGCCATGTCTTGGTAGGTTTCAGTTGTGCCATACTCTTTCCATTTTCGGATGATGGATTGAACAGTGTTCCGTGAGATGTTCAAAGCTTGGGATATTTTTTTTATAACCTAACCCTGCTTTAAGCTTCTCCACAACTTTATCCCTGACCTGTCTGGTGTGTTCCTTGGCCTTCACGATGCTGTTTGTTCACTAAGGTTCTCTAACAAACCTCTGTGGGCTTCACAGAACAGCTGTACTTATACTGAGATTAAATTACACACAGGTGGACTCTATTTACTAATTAGGTGACTTCTGAAAGCAATTGGTTCCACTAGATTTTAGTTAGGGGTATCAGAGTAAAGGGGATGGAATACAAATGCACGCCACAATTTTCACATATTTATTTGTAGAAAATTTTGAAAACTATTTATCATTTTCCTTATACTTCACAATTATGTGTCACTTTGTGTTGGTCTATCACATAAAATCCCAATAAAATACATTTACCTTTTTGGTTGTAACATGGCAAAATGTGGAAAATGTCAAGGGGTATGAATACTTTCTCAAGGCACTGTAAATGGTACTGCATGTCAGACACATCATACAGAAACTACAACCCATATAAAACACAGAAATGTGAATTTGGCTATAAACTAGAATTCTCTAACAAAAAAAGTCAGCAAAATTATCCTATATGTAACATAAAGCAAAGATTTCATGTAAGTTTTAATTGATCCATCAAGCTCTCTGTGTAGTCAGGTGCACTGCCGGCTTTGTTCAGGTCTCTCTTACTTCTCCCCCCCTTCCCATGAGCAGTGACAGATCTGGGAATTCTGTGTGTTATGCAGCATCCGGCTCTCACCCCTTGCTTCCATGCTGTGTGAGGAGAGCAAGCCATGTTCCTCTCACCCCTGCTGTGTAAGCAGAGCAGGCTCTATGTGAAATCCCCTTGTTTCCTCCCAACAGTAGAGGATCTGAGCAAATTAGCAGCTAGAGGACTTGCTATGCAATGCCCACCATGGATCCTGGGAAATGTAGTCCTTAAAGGGGCATGGTGCAATGCAAGTGAAGAGAGGCTAATGGAGCTCTGGACTTTTGGGAGAATTCTCTGCACAACAATGGAGGAGAGAGCCCTTTTCTGGGCTATTCTGGAGATCTGGATCCTCCGCAGGAGGAAGCCACCCTACAGATCTATGGCCTTAGCTGGGACTGTGGAGAGACCAGGGTGTCATCTCAGAGTGGTGTGAAGACCAGAGAATGCGGACCTGTTGCCTTTGCTGAGCCTGGGCAGAGATTAGGTGCCCTTGCTGTGTCTATAAGAGGCTGAGAACTGAGTTGTAGAGGGATCACTTGCAGTGCCTTAAGACCAGAGCTGAGAGACCCGGTGACCTGTGCCTACATCAGAGAGAACAAAGCCTGTGAGAACCAGAGCTAAAAGACTGAGCTTTCTGAGGACCTGTTCAGAAGGACTGAGTCACTGGGTCATGTGTACCTGCAAACAGCAGACTGCCAAGTAATCAGGACCAGATTCCTATGTACCAGGAGGGGTGAGCTGAACCATCTGTGCTTATTTCACCACTGATACAGTTAATAAAATAGAGTCTGCTCTATACGTAGCTGCCCATCAACCATCCATTATACACTCCTAAAGGCACAGCTTCACGTGCACCACTTTACAGAAGGGCCCCGACGAAAACCCAGCTAATACTAGATGCCAAGTATAATATCATAATAATAGATGCCAAGTATTATAACCACCTCCAGGGGTACCCCTTTGTTAGGAACTCTTACACTCAGCAGCTATTGGGGCTTAATGTGTAGTCTCTACATGAGGACCTTTATTTTTTAGGTTAGATGATGCCTATACTTTTAACCCTGTTTGCACCAGTTATAATTTGGTTTAGCATCACTACAGTTCAATTGATTGCAACTTTAACCACTTCCTTACCAACCAAGGTATATACATTGCGTTAGGGAAGCAGTTATACTGGATCATGGTTGAGGCTAGTACCATGATCCTGGTATCAGTTTTGCCAGTGATTCTCTTTCATGTAAAAGTAATCAGAGCTGGAATACTTTTATAGGTGGCGGAAGGGGGTCCCTCCCACCACCTTTACTTTCTCACTTTACAGTGGGAGAAACTGAAGTTGTTCCTCCCACTGTGTGACGTCAGAACCTGGAAGAAACGACTATTTTGTCACTACCGGTTCCGGCTCTTTGTTTACTGGCCGCATAGTGAAGTAAAGTGAAGCAGCTGATCAGACTGATCTGAGCATGATCGGCTGCATTGGAGCCCAAAGGAGAGATGGGGGGGCTAATAGCCCCCCATCTCTCCATAAAGAGTACCTGTCACTGCTATTGCTGTCAGAAGGAATGTTTACATTCCTTCTGACAGAAATAAAAGTGATCAAAACATTTTTTTAATGAAAGTGTAAAAAAAAAATAAAAAAAAATAAAATCATTTTTAAGAGCCCCGTGCTCGCACGTAGTGGCAAGCGCACTCGTTGGTCCTGCACGCATATGTAAATAGTGATCGCACCACATATGTGAGGTATCACTGCGATTGTCAGAGCAAGAGCAATATTTCTTACCATCCAAATAACACCATTCCTACAGTAAAGCATGGAGGTGTAAGATCCTGTTATGGGGGTGTTTTCTCTGCAGCTGGGACTGGAGCACTTGTCAGGCTTAAAAGAAGAATGGATAGGGCAGAATACCGTTACATTATTGGGGAAAATTAGTAAAAATGAATAAAGGCACCCGGCCCTATGTGACAGGTTGTTCCTGTAATTACCTTGTGCATGCAAAGTGGATCTGATTTCCTAAAGGCATATAGTCTGGTCACTTTGCATAGGAATTTGGCCTTAGCTTGGTGAATAAAGTGTGGCTCTGCTGACTTCCATCATCCAGTCATGTGCAGCCAAAAAAATGTTGTTTCTTGCATGTGATTGGGTATTATTTGCAAAGTGAAATTTCACCATATTCACTAAGCTAAGTGAAACATCCCTGGCAAAGTGAACAGCCTACTTGCCATGATTATCTTAGTTGTTGGATTCGGGGTAAAATGAATACAGAAGGATTACATATCCCTGGGAACAGGAACACACCTACACACTGACTACAAAGCTTTGTTGTATATTTAAGCCTGGTTGGGTGCATTGTAAAAAAGGAAAGGGGTGACATATGCCACTTACTGGCCCTGTTAGGTTCCAATCTAAAGCCTGTGAATACAGCATCATGAACCCTTAAGGCCTCATTCACACGGGCAAGAAATGCCCTCTTGCGGCAAACATACTACAGACATTTGGGGTCGAGATCCTAGGTGTTCTAATCAGTAGCTGTGGTGCAACCTATACAACTGAATGACAAGTTGACAGGAGCTGCAATTCTCTGCTCTGTGAACAATGTAAGATGTCCACCCCTGGAAGAAATCTATCTACGTCCAAGGGTAGACATGTGCTACTAACCACAGATATCCACTGTAAGTGCAGGTACATGCATATAGATGAATATAAAGCTTTTGTGAATGAATGGAAGAAGAAAGGGAGGGTGAATGACAGGATCTCTTTACTCTACAAAAACTGGAGCTCTCAGTTGCAGCGCTGGAAAAACAACGCTGTGTGTAGTATCCAGTTAAATGTACAGTAGCTAGGATTTGTACAGTAAATAGCAGCAATCTGGGCATAGAGGCAGGGGCGTTGCTAGGTCTACAAAAGATCTGGGGCTAGAGCCCATAGCAGCGTAGTAAAGAAAGTCATACGCTTGGGCGGGCATACACATGTATATACAGTAATATACGTGTGGGTGTATATATATATCCCCAGAGAGCCCCCCACTTACATCAGAGTCCTCAGAGAGCCTCCTCCTTACATCAGAGTCCTCAGAGAGCCTCCCCCTTCCATCAGGGTACCCAGAGGGCCCCCCCACTTACATCAGGGTTCCCAGAGAGGCCCCTTTACATTAGGGTCCCCAGAGAGCCTCCCCCTTAAATCTGGGTCCCTAGGGAGCCTAGGCCTTAAAATCAGGGTCCCCAGAGAGCCTCTCCCTTACATCAGGGTCCCCAGAGAGCCCCCCCACTTACATAAGGGTCCCCAGAGAGCCCCCCCTCCCCTTGGGGACCCCTGCAGAGACTTGGGGCTATTGGCCTCAGATTTGGGGCTATAGCCCCAAAAGCCACCCCTAGCAACGCCCCTGCATAGAGGTAACTTATTTGACTTGTGGTGGTTCCGTTTTAGTGCCGGTTCACTGTCGCACCACATTCCAGTTCAAATCACATGTGATTCTTCAGCAGTGTGATGTGCGGTTATTCTGTATGGCTCAAATCGCACCATAATAGCGCAGGACCCTTTTTTTTTGGCTGCAGCAGAAGCAGATCACATGGGTGTAAACACTCATATGATCTGATCCTGAACCACACCAAAAGAAGCACTCGCACCTTTTCCCAGGGCACACGGAAGCCCATTGCTTAGCTAATATTAATGGGATTTGTTGTGTCATGTCTCAAAGCACAACAAATCGCACAGATCTGAGTGGGGACCAAAGCACTGCACATGTAGGCAGGTCAGGAGTTTTGCTTTCACTGGCTGCATGCTTGTTCTGGCTCTGTGCCTTATAGTGAGTCCACAGATATTCATTTATACAGATGGCAGTGCAATCCAGCTTTTCTGGTAATAAAAGGGCTTGCTTTTTTTTTTTATTGAAGTTCCATAATGAATGACATGTGCAGGAAATTCACCTCGATGGTCCATTCAATCCCATGAAGCTGTAGATGGTGTTCCCAGGGCTCTCCTATGTCTATGTTCATATCATTATACCCTGATGATTGCTCTGTACACCGATGTACAGTAAGCACCACTTATCAGTGGGCTAGGTGAGGACAATGCGATCCGATGTCTGATCCTACTATTGTAGAACACGTATCCTCCTCTATCACACCTCTCTGCTCCATGTCCCCTCTACTCCAGCCATGGTGATCCCCCTCCAGCCCGCACACTCCCCTCCGGCACTGACCGGGTTAATACTAGCGCGTCCGCTTTACACAAGTGACAGGTCGGCCGCGACTCCTTCAGCGCTCATTGGATGGCTCAGACTGAATGAATTATACCGTGGACCAATCGCTTCCTCCCTCGTGTCTACAAGAAGAACATAAAAACTTTAATAAGCGGAAGAGCGTATCTACCAATCATCGCATTCCTCCTTCTCCCGTCCTTCACTGTAGGACCGCCTTCCAGTGGGCGGAGCGAGGCTGATCTGCCCGCCCCCTTCTGCTGGCGGCAGACGATTGGCTATGTAGGCAGTGTTGTGGTAATTTACAGGGAAGCCGAACTGACTTGCCGGGGAAGAGATGCTGTCAGCGGGGATCGGGCTGCTGCTGCTCGGTGTGTGTTGCCTCTGGTGCCCGGCACAGGGGAGCGAGGAGGGGGCGGAGTATGTGACGTGCGGATCGGTGGTGAAGCTGCTGAATACTCGGCACAATGTGCGGCTCCATTCCCACGATGTCAAATACGGCTCAGGTGAGCGATATCGGCGCTGTGTATGGGGTGGGGGACGGCACTCTGGGCGATCAGCAGCTGCCTTCATTTTCCCGTGTTCTGAGAGAGCATAGGAGGATGTGCAGTGACTTCTAATGGCAGCAAGAGGTGTGCATACACTGACCATACACAGTACAATCTGACTGTGATCGCCTTCCATGGTACAATCTGTGTGATCGCCCTCCACGGTACAATCTGACTGTGATCGCCTTCCACGGTACAATCTGACTGTGATCGCCTTCCATGGTACAATCTGTGTGATCGCCTTCCACGGTACAATCTGACTGTGATCGCCTTCCATGGTACAATCTGACTGTGATATCGCCCTCCACGGTACAATCTGACTGTGATATCGCCCTCCACGGTACAATCTGACTGTGATATCGCCCTCCACGGTACAATCTGACTGTGTGATCGCCCTCCACGGTACAATCTGACTGTGATCGCCTTCCACGGTACGATCTGACTGTGTGATCGCCCTCCACGGTACAATCTGACTGTGTGCTCGCCTTCCACGGTACGATCTGACTGTGTGATCGCCTTCCACGGTTCAATCTGTGTGATCGCCTTCCACGGTACGATCTGACTGTGATCGCCTTCCACGGTACAATCTGACTGTGTGATCGCCTTCCACGGTACAATCTGACTGTGTGCTCGCCTTCCACGGTACAATGTGACTGTGTGATCGCCCTCCACGGTACAATGTGACTGTGTGATCGCCTTCCACGGTACAATCTGACTGTGTGCTCGCCTTCCACGGTACGATCTGACTGTGTGATCGCCTTCCACGGTTCAATCTGTGTGATCGCCTTCCACGGTACGATCTGACTGTGATCGCCTTCCACGGTACAATCTGACTGTGTGATCGCCTTCCACGGTACAATCTGACTGTGTGCTCGCCTTCCACGGTACAATGTGACTGTGTGATCGCCCTCCACGGTACAATGTGACTGTGTGATCGCCTTCCACGGTACAATCTGACTGTGTGCTCGCCTTCCACGGTACAATGTGACTGTGTGATCGCCCTCCACGGTACAATGTGACTGTGTGATCGCCCTCCACGGTACAATCTGACTGTGTGCTCGCCTTCCACGGTACAATCTGACTGTGTGCTCGCCTTCCACGGTACGATCTGACTGTGATCGCCTTCCACGGTACAATCTGACTGTGATCGCCTTCCACGGTACAATCTGACTGTGATCACCTTCCACGGTACAATCTGACTGTGATCGCCTTCCACGGTACGATCTGACTGTGATCACCTTCCACGGTACGATCTGACTGTGATCGCCTTCCACGGTACGATCTGACTGTGATCGCCTTCCACGGTACGATCTGACTGTGTGATCGCCCTCCACGGTACGATCTGACTGTGTGATCGCCCTCCACGGTACGATCTGACTGTGATCGCCTTCCACGGTACGATCTGACTGTGATCGCCTTCCACGGTACGATCTGACTGTGATCGCCTTCCACGGTACGATCTGACTGTGATCGCCCTCCACGGTACGATCTGACTGTGATCGCCTTCCACGGTACAATCTGACTGTGATCGCCTTCCACGGTACAATCTGACTGTGATCGCCTTCCACGGTACAATCTGACTGTGATCGCCTTCCACGGTACAATCTGACTGTGATCACCTTCCACGGTACAATCTGACTGTGATCACCTTCCACGGTACAATCTGACTGTGATCGCCTTCCACGGTACAATCTGACTGTGATCACCTTCCACGGTACAATCTGACTGTGATCACCTTCCACGGTACAATCTGACTGTGATCACCTTCCACGGTACAATCTGACTGTGATCGCCTTCCACGGTACAATCTGTGTGATCGCCTTCCACGGTACAATCTGACTGTGATCGCCTTCCACGGTACAATCTGTGTGATCGCCCTCCACGGTACAATCTGACTGTGATCGCCCTCCACGGTACAATCTGACTGTGATCGCCTTCCACGGTACAATCTGACTGTGATCGCCTTCCACGGTACAATCTGACTGTGATCGCCCTCCACGGTACAATCTGACTGTGTGATCGCCCTCCACGGTACGATCTGACTGTGTGATCGCCCTCCACGGTACGATCTGACTGTGTGATCGCCCTCCACGGTACGATCTGACTGTGTGATCGCCCTCCACGGTACGATCTGACTGTGATCGCCTTCCACGGTACGATCTGACTGTGATCGCCTTCCACGGTACGATCTGACTGTGATCGCCTTCCACGGTACGATCTGACTGTGATCGCCTTCCACGGTACGATCTGACTGTGATCGCCTTCCACGGTACAATCTGTGTGATCGCCTTCCACGGTACAATCTGACTGTGATCGCCTTCCACGGTACAATCTGTGTGATCGCCCTCCACGGTACAATCTGACTGTGATCGCCCTCCACGGTACAATCTGACTGTGATCGCCTTCCACGGTACAATCTGACTGTGATCGCCTTCCACGGTACAATCTGACTGTGATCGCCCTCCACGGTACAATCTGACTGTGTGATCGCCCTCCACGGTACGATCTGACTGTGTGATCGCCCTCCACGGTACGATCTGACTGTGTGATCGCCCTCCACGGTACGATCTGACTGTGTGATCGCCCTCCACGGTACGATCTGACTGTGATCGCCTTCCACGGTACGATCTGACTGTGATCGCCTTCCACGGTACGATCTGACTGTGATCGCCTTCCACGGTACGATCTGACTGTGATCACCTTCCACGGTACGATCTGACTGTGATCGCCTTCCACGGTACAATCTGTGTGATCGCCTTCCACGGTACAATCTGACTGTGATCGCCTTCCACGGTACAATCTGTGTGATCGCCCTCCACGGTACAATCTGACTGTGATCGCCCTCCACGGTACAATCTGACTGTGATCGCCTTCCACGGTACAATCTGACTGTGATCGCCTTCCACGGTACAATCTGACTGTGATCGCCCTCCACGGTACAATCTGACTGTGTGATCGCCCTCCACGGTACGATCTGACTGTGTGATCGCCCTCCACGGTACGATCTGACTGTGTGATCGCCCTCCACGGTACGATCTGACTGTGTGATCGCCCTCCACGGTACGATCTGACTGTGATCGCCTTCCACGGTACGATCTGACTGTGATCGCCTTCCACGGTACGATCTGACTGTGATCGCCTTCCACGGTACGATCTGACTGTGATCGCCTTCCACGGTACGATCTGACTGTGATCGCCTTCCACGGTACGATCTGACTGTGTGATCGCCTTCCACGGTACGATCTGACTGTGTGATCACCCTCCACGGTACGATCTGACTGTGTGATCACCCTCCACGGTACAATCTGACTGTGATCGCCATGTATGGTACAATCTGACTGTGATCGCCATGTATGGTACAATCTGTGTGATCGCCATGTATGGTACAATCTGTGTGATCGCCATGTATGGTACAATCTGTGTGATCGCCATGTATGGTACAATCTGTGTGATCGCCATGCACGGTACAATCTGTGTGATCGCCATGCACGGTACGATCTGACTGTGATCGCCTTCCACGGTACGATCTGACTGTGATCGCCTTCCACGGTACGATCTGACTGTGATCGCCTTCCACGGTACGATCTGACTGTGATCGCCCTCCACGGTACAATCTGACTGTGATCGCCTTCCACGGTACAATCTGACTGTGATCGCCTTCCACGGTACAATCTGACTGTGATCGCCTTCCACGGTACAATCTGACTGTGATCGCCTTCCACGGTACAATCTGACTGTGATCACCTTCCACGGTACAATCTGACTGTGATCACCTTCCACGGTACAATCTGACTGTGATCACCTTCCACGGTACAATCTGACTGTGATCGCCTTCCACGGTACAATCTGACTGTGATCACCTTCCACGGTACAATCTGACTGTGATCACCTTCCACGGTACAATCTGACTGTGATCGCCTTCCACGGTACAATCTGACTGTGATCGCCTTCCACGGTACAATCTGACTGTGATCGCCTTCCACGGTACAATCTGTGTGATCGCCCTCCACGGTACAATCTGACTGTGATCGCCCTCCACGGTACAATCTGACTGTGATCGCCTTCCACGGTACAATCTGACTGTGATCGCCTTCCACGGTACAATCTGACTGTGATCGCCCTCCACGGTACAATCTGACTGTGTGATCGCCCTCCACGGTACGATCTGACTGTGTGATCGCCCTCCACGGTACGATCTGACTGTGTGATCGCCCTCCACGGTACGATCTGACTGTGTGATCGCCCTCCACGGTACGATCTGACTGTGATCGCCTTCCACGGTACGATCTGACTGTGATCGCCTTCCACGGTACGATCTGACTGTGATCGCCTTCCACGGTACGATCTGACTGTGATCGCCTTCCACGGTACGATCTGACTGTGTGATCGCCTTCCACGGTACGATCTGACTGTGATCGCCCTCCACGGTACGATCTGACTGTGTGATCACCCTCCACGGTACAATCTGACTGTGATCGCCATGTATGGTACAATCTGTGTGATCGCCATGTATGGTACAATCTGTGTGATCGCCATGTATGGTACAATCTGTGTGATCGCCATGTATGGTACAATCTGTGTGATCGCCATGTATGGTACAATCTGTGTGATCGCCATGCACGGTACAATCTGTGTGATCGCCATGCACGGTACAATCTGACTGTACAATCTTCTAGAGGAGCACTGTACACACTACAATCCAACCACCATACAATCAAATTTACATCTACCGAACCTGTGTAATATGTGGACCTAATTTAAATTGTCCAATCAGTTTGAATCAAATCAGCAGGCCCCTCCACTATATACTTTGTTGGTAGATTGTACAATCAGATTGTAACATTTTGGGACCATCAGATCTACTATCAGCTTTGTAGTGTTAATCTACCTGATTTGAGCCTAATTGAATATTATTATCACACAGGATTTCTCTAGCTCCAGCAGTGTTTGCAGTGCTATACGAAATAAAGAGCCAGCGCCGGTGCAATACAAGACAGTTAGGAGGATTGGCAACTGTCAGCGGCCACATGCTTGGCTTTGATGTGTTCTCACTTCCTGTATCTCACTTCCTATTGTATTGTGTGCATAATGTCACTTTTTTCCATTAATACTGAGTATGATAAAGAAATCCTGAGCAATAGCATAACGTTGTATACCGTTACTAATAAATATAATATATATTTTCAGTCGTATCCCATTCAGTGGGCCAGCTCCTTGATGCCATATCTATTACACCATAGCAATTTCTTTTTACAAGGTAGATTGCCAGGTATTAAACAGCATGTCACCCCCAAGTACTTGAGCTTTTGATTGAGATGCAGAATATGACAACAAATGTACGTACTTATTTGGGCTAATTTAGACAGGAGGCATGGTTGTAAAGGCTGAAGGTTTTTTGCCTTTATACATTCTAGGCATGAAGTGGGGAAAAAACCTTCCGTGTGCAGCTCCTCCCACAGTCCCCTAATACTTAAGCCCGATCCAGTGATGTGCACGAGGCTCTCCCAGGTCTCTCCCTCCTGATTGGCTGAGATGCAGGAGCCTTTGGCTCCCGCTGCAGTCAATCACAGTCAGCGATGCAGGGGGTGGGGCTAAGCTGTGTCTTATTGACGCAGAGAGCCGGTGTACCGTCAGATTAGACGACCCATCAAATCCCTGTAATGGAAGTGACATTACTGTCACGGCCATCTTGGTACACCCCACACTCAACCGCAGTAAGCCTACAGTCTGAAGTCGCCAAGTGGACATCTTTTTACACCCACCGAAGTCTTGCATTTTGCACTTATTTTTACCAGTAAACTGAGCTGATATCGTGAAATACAGGATTTAGAAGTCCGTGACTTTTTAATTGAATGTATTTAATGGAAATACAAAGGCACTGAATTTCAAAAGAGCCAACTTCCCTAAACTACAAACCTTGCTAAAAGGCATAGATTGGGATAAAATATTAGGAACAAAGAACACAGAATAGAGATGGGTTTGCTTTAAGAGCATATTAAATAAGGGCATTAGCCAATGTATCCCATTAAGTAATACATTTAAAAGAGCGAACAAAAGTCCTGGATGTCTTAACTCTAATGTAAAAATGCATATAAAAGCAAAGGAGAAGGCCTTCAAAAAATTCAAGGTTGAGGGATCATCATCAGCATTCAGACTTTATAAAGAATGTAACAAGAAATGTAAGGGTGCAATTAGGACAGCTAAGATAGAACATGAAAGACACATAGCGGAGGAGAGCAAAAAAAATCCCAAGAAATTCTTTAAGTATGTAAACAGTAAAAAAGGGAGGACAGACCATATTGGCCCCATAAAGAATGAGGAAGGACATCTGGTTACAAAGGATGGGGAGATGGCGAAGGTATTGAATTTATTCTTCTCCTCAGTCTTCACGAGTGAATCGGGGGGCTTCAGTAACCAAAACTGCAGTGTTTATCCTCATGACACAACACAGGAAGCACCTCCATGGTTAACAGAGGACGGAATTAAAATTAGACTTGAGAAACTTAACAATAAATCACCGGGACCAGATGGCTTGCACCCCAGGGTACTTGGGGAACTCAGTCAAGTGATTGCCAGACCATTGTTCCTAATTTTTGCAGACAGACTACTGACTGGAATGGTACCAGCTGATTGTAGAAAAGCCAATGTAGCACCAATATTTTAAAAAGGGCTCAAAATACATCCCTGGGAATTACAGACCAGTTAGCCTAACATCAATAGTATGTAAACTCTTGTAGGGGATAAGGGACTATATACAAGATTTTAGTAATGAGAACGGTATCATTAGCAGTAATCAGCATGGATTCATGAAGAATCGTTCTTGCCAAACCAATCTATTAACCTTCTATGAGGAGGTGAGTTGCCATCTAGATAAAGAAAGGCCTGTAGACGTGGTGTATCTGGATTTTGCAAAATCATTTGACACAGTTCCCCATAAATGTTTACTGTACAAAATAAGGTCCGTTGGCATGGACCATAGGGTGAGTACATGGATTGAAAGTTGGCTACAAGGGCGAGTTCAGAGGGTGATGATAAATGGGGAGTACTCAGAATGGTCAGGGGTGGGTAGTGGGGTTCCCCAGGGTTCTGTGCTGGGACCAATCCTATTTAATTTGTTTATAAACGACCTGGAGGATGGGATAAACAGTTCAATCTCTGTATTTGCAGACGATATTAAGCTAAGCAGGGCAATAACTTCTCCGAACAAATGAATGGGGTGAGCAACTACATGGCAAATGAGGTTCAATATAGAAAAATGTAAAATAAATCATTTGGGTGGCAAAAATATGAATGCAATTTACTCATTAGGGGGTAAACCTCTGGGGGAATCTAGGATGGAAAAGGATCTGGGGGTTCTAGTAGATGATAGGCTCAGCAATGGCATGCAATGCCAAGCTGCTGCTAACAAAGCAAACAGAATATTGATATGCATTAAAAAGGAGATCAACTCCAGAGATAAAATGATAATTCTCCCGCTCTACAAGACTCTGGTCCGGCCTCACCTGGAGTATGCTGTCCAGTTCTGGGCACCAGTCCTCAGGAAGGATGTCCTGGAAATGGAACGAGTACAAAGAAGGGCAACAAAGCTAATAAAAGGTCTGGAGGATATTGGTTATGAGGAAAGGTTGTGAGCACTGAACTTATTCTCTCTGGAGAAGAGACGCTTAAGAGGGGATATGATTTCAATTTACAAATACCGTACTGGTGACCCCACAATAGGGATAAAACTTTTTTGCAGAAGAGAGTTTAACAAGACTCGTGGCCACTCATTACAATTCGAAGAAAAGAGGTTTAACCTTAAACTACGTAGAGGGTTCTTTACTGTAAGAGCGGCAAGGATGTGGAATTCCCTTCCACAGGTGGTGGTCTCAGCGGGGAGCATTGATAGCTTCAAGAAACTATTAGATAAGCACCTGAATGACCACAACATACAGGGATATATAATGTAATACTGACACATAATCACACACATAGGTTGGACTTGTGTCTTTTTTTCAACCTCACCTACTATGTAAAAAAAAAAAATACTATGTAACTATGTGACACTGTTTTGATGTTACATTTTAACAGCAGTGGCAAGCCTGCTGATCTCACACATTTGCTTATCTGACCACCGCTACTTTTAACATCAAAACAGTGTCACAGACTTCTAAATCCTGTATTTCACGATATAAGCTCAGTTTAGTGGTAAAAATAAGTGTGAAATGCAAGACCTTCAGTGGGTGTAAAAAGATGTCCGTGTGGCGACTTCAGACTGTAGGCATAATGCAGCCGAGTGCGGGGTGTACCAAGATGGCTGTGGCGGAACGTCCCTTCCATTACAAAATCTGACAGAACACTGACTCAGGAATGACCACGCACAAGTGCGCCCACAGCAAGGGGGAGGGGCCCAGAGGTCCGGCAAGGGACCCGAGAAGAGGAGGATCCGGGCTGCTCTGTGCAAACCACTGCACAGAGCAGGTAGGTATAACGTGTGTGTGTGTGTGTGGTGTTTTTTTGTTTTTTTTAATATACATTTTCCTTTACAATCACTTTAACCGACAAGCATGTTTTGGAGTATGGAAGGAAGCTGGAGTACTTGGAGGAAACCCAAAGGAAGAACATGCAAACTCAATGCAGTTCTGGCTGAGATTATAACCTGTGCAAGTTATCAGTGCTAACTAATATGCCAGTGTGCTGCCCGTATCATTGTAAATAGTGGATGAAAAATGAGTAATAAGACTGCAAAGGATTATGGGAAATCCTATAAAACTGGTGAAATGGAACTGCATCCTTCTAAAAAAAAAAAAAGTGGAACTAAACACATCAATTTTAACACTTTTTTTTTTTCAAAACTGTTACAAGGCATGCTGTGAATTATAACTGTCAGTTACTCGTGCTCTCAACTGAACTGTCAAGCCATCAAATGGTCAGTGTGCTAATTGATCTCATATGCAGCTCCGTGACCACTGCAAATTAAACCGAGGCTAAGATGGATTTCTCAAATGTAAAGGTTGGGCGGCACAGAGGCTAAGTGGTTAGCACTTCCACCTAACGGCATGAAAACCCAACCATAACACTACCTGCCTGGAAGTTTGCATGTTCTTCCTGTGCCTGTGTGGGTTTCCTCCGGGTACCCCAGTTTCCTCCCACACTCCAAAGACATGCAGGTAAGTTAATTGTCTCCTGTCTAAATTGGCCCTAGTATGTATGAATGTGAGTTAGGGACCTTGGATTGTAAGCTCCTTGAGGGCAGGGACTGATGTGAATGTACGATATATATGCATAAAGAGCTGCAGAAATTGACAGTGATTATATAAGTACCTGTAATCAATAAAGGATATGAAGGTTTAGTTACATTTTAACACCATAGAAATTGTTGTTGTCTGTCATAAACAGCTCACTGACCTTCTTCTGCAGGTTCTCCTTAGGAAAGGACTTGTGACTTTAAACAGTAAAACATGAGCAATCAAAACCTACTTACAGTAGATCTAAACCCAGGAGCCAAAATGTAAATGACTGCAGCATACCAACACTTAGATGTGGGGGCTGCGACAGAAGTATTTTATTGCACATTTAGAACGGGTTCACTTTCAGGGGTACCTAACAGGTCAAAGGGGAGCAAAAATGAGAAGTTCATTGTAAGGTTTACATACAGTTAGGGCTTACCTGGTAGGTACCATGAATATCTCCTAAACTTGCACAGTTTAGGACAGGCATGTGCAAAGTCCGGCCCGCGGGCCATTTACGGCTCGTGTTCTGGTTTCAAATGGCCCGTCTGGAAATTTGGACATGTATATCTTTTGTGGCCCCCAACGAATCTCCGAGCGCCAGGGCCACAAAAGAATATGAATATATATTGTATAGTAATTTTTCCCTGAAACTTCCCTCTTAAAGTGAAGGTGCGCGTTATGCGCTGATAAATACGGTATATCCAAATAGCACGCCCGAGATCATCTCTTCACCACACACAGCCACAAAGGCAAGAGAATTATTGTTGGGCAGTGTATAGGGGTGGGGAAAAAATCGATACAAATCTTGAATCGAGTTGAGAGGTCAAATCGATTAAAAATTTAAGCAAATCGAGTTTGTTCTTTTTTTTTTTTTGTTTAGAAAATAGCCCAGCCCTAGCAGTGTATTAGTGCTCGGACGAACACACTTTTAATGGTTCAAAGAATGTCAGGCAAAATGGTCGGCCCTCACGCATGTTCACTTCATCAAATCTGGGCCTTTTTGAAAAAGTTTGGACACCCCTGGTTTATGAAATATTCACTGTATCCGCATGTGTGGAAGTCATCGGCACATGCGCACTGAGGAAAGGGTCGTTTCTTCAGTAGCCGTGCTGTGACCAGTGGCTCCCGTGCACTTTCGCGGGAGTGACGTCATCGCGGCTCTGGCCAATCACAGCGCTGGAGCCCACAAACCCAGAAATAACTCCGGGAGACATGTTGCCGGTCACAGCGGCGTATAGGGACTGCTGCAACAACTTCGATCTCAGTTAAGTATTATGCCTTTTGTCTTGTAGGGGTTTTTTCTGAGTTTACAACCACTTTAAAGCGGAGTTCCACACAAAAATGGAACTTCCGCTTTTCGGAACCCTCCCCCCCTCCGGTGTCACATTTGGCACCTTTAGACAGGTATCTGCACCCACTTCCGGCATAGACTCCCATGGGAGTCTATGCCTCTTCCCGTCCCGACCGCGCTGTCTGCTGGGAACACACAGCTCCCAGGAGAGAGCGGGGACCACTTGGGACGCGCAGCGCAACTCGCGCACGCGCAGTAGGGAACCGGGAAGTGAAGCCGCAACGCTTCACTTCCTGATTCCCTCACCCAGGATGGCGGCGGCAGCTGCCGAGAACTGAGCGGGTTCTCGGCGTCGCCTGCCGACATCGCTGGACCCTGGGACAGGTAAGTGGCCATGTATTAAAAGTCAGCAGCTGCAGTATTTGTAGCTGCTGGCTTTTAATGTGTTTTTTTTTTTTTTTTCTTTTCTTTTCTTTTCTTTTCTTTTTTTTTTTTTAACGTTACTGCATTCTCTTCATTAGGGAATTAACAGAGTCCTCTATCAATCCGTCAATCTGCCTGGCTGCATCTTATTGCTCCCCTCTGTCTGCTCTCCCAGGCTTCACTGAAAGCAGTAGGAACCATTGACTCCTGCTGCTGTCAGTCAGATCCTGTAATGAGGGAGCTGGGGGCAGGGCTGAGCCACGTTGTGTGTCTGTGGACTCGCACAGTCCAGCTCAGGAGCATGCCCACAAATGTGCCACCATCGCCCACAGCTTGCTTTGGGGCGGACTACGCTGGCATGCTGTGATTTGACTTTATGGGCTGTCAGATGGAAAGGGCCTGCTGTCCATTTTCTATCCACTGGACTGATGGGGTAACGGGTCCCCATCTGCATGTTTTTAGTGGACATGATCAGATGTCAATGGGTGTCAGCGGACATCCGTCGCTCCATAGAAAGCAATGGATGCTTTAATTGGGTTCCCCTGAAGAACTGACAGGTGGATCCGATTGGTCTGTCAGTGTCAAAGGGGCCTAACTGTTTTGGGAAACCAGTAAATCAATGAATTTAGTTCCACTTACAAATTCGAATTTTTAAACAAAGCAGAATAATGCCACTGACGTTGTTTTTTTCCCTTTAGGAAGTGGCCAACAGTCTGTCACCGGTGTGGAGTCATCGGATGATGCTAACAGCTACTGGAGGATAAGGGGAAAGTTGAATCATGACTGCCCCCGTGGAGAGCCAATAAAGTGTGGCCAAACCATTCGGCTTACCCATGTGAATACTGGGAAGAACCTACACTCGCACCATTTCTCATCCCCTCTCTCAAACAACCAGGTATGATTAAATCAGGAGACGTGTCAAATGTTGCAACTAGAAGCGTAAGCATCATTAACCTGTTCATGTCAACTGTACGCATATATATGACCAATGGACAGGTGGGCTTTAACTCCCAGAAGCTGCATACCTGTGTCCATAGAATGTTTTTTCCTGTGCGGAAAGTACATTCTCAGCACAGTAATTAGTCTTCTTCTCCTTTTTTTTTTTTTTTTTTTTTTTTTTTTTGATTTTATATAATACAAAAAAAAACAGTGATGATCACATACCACCAAAAGCTCTATTTGTGATATTTTTTTTTTTTTTTCTTTTTTTATAACTTGCATTTGCGTACAGCGTTGCATGATCGCGCAATAGCCAGTTAAAGTAGCGCAGTGCCGAATAGCATCAAATGCTCTGGCTATGAAAGGGGTAAAACCTTCTGAAACTCAAGAGCTTAAGCTTTGACATTAGCCCTGCCTGTCTCTTTATGATTTCCCATCACAACAGCATGTGATCAGCAGAGCAAGAGATGTGTAATTGGCTTTTTTAAAAACATTTTTTCTTCTTTATGTATTATGTGGCTAGTGTCACCTTTTTAAGAGGAACAGTTTATTTTGAGGAAAAGTTAACAAGTGTGTGTGGATAGATAGATAGATAGATAGATAGATAGATAGATAGATAGATAGATAGATATATGTTTGAAAGTGGGGAGATTCCCCTTTTATTTGCTTATACAGCTTGAGCCACAGTGGCTGAGCTGTTTTACATGTTTTAACCACTTTAGCCCCGGAAGATTTGGCTGCTCAATGATCAGAGCATTTTCTGCGATATGGCACTGCATCGCTTTAACTGACAATAGCGCGGTCGTGCAATGTTGTACCCAAACAAAATTGACGTCCCTTTTTTCCCACAAATAGAGCTTTCTTTTGGTGGTATTTGATCATCTCTGTGAGTTTTTATTTTTTGCACTATAAACAACAGTTTAGGTCGATATGTATTCTTCTACATATTTTTGGTAATAAAAATCGCAATAAGCGTATATTGATTGGTTTGCGCAAAAGTTATAGTGCCTACAAAAAAGGGATAGATTTATGGCATTTTGTATTATTATTATTTTTATTTTATTTTTTTTAATCATGACTGCGACATTATGGCGGACACTTTTGACACATTTTTGGGACGATTGCAATTATACAGCGATCAGTGCTATAAAAATGCACTGATTACTGTATAAATGTCACTGGCAGAGAAGGGATTAACACTAGGTCAGGGGGTTAACTGTTCCCTGACTGTGTGTTCTAACTTTAGGGGGAGGGAATGACAGATCGTGGTTCCTAGCTATTAGGAACTCACGATCTGTGTCTCCTCACAGACCAGGAATTTGTGTGTTTACACACACACATGTCCCTGTTCTGCCTCTCGTGCCTGCGATCGCTCATGGGCGTCGACCACCCGGCAGCGCAGTGGGCGTGCGCCTGCTATCCTGCTTAAAGGAGCCGATGCACAGCTACTACGGCTGGCGGGAACGTGCCAACCTGAACTGAAATCTGATTGGATAGTCTTGGTTACATCAGTTTGCACTGTCATAAAGCTTATATCAAAGCAAAACAAAAAATGCAGTACATTTCTGCAATGCGTGCCTGTTTACCGCATTTTGCCCATTTGAATCCCCTGCAAGTACAGAAAAATACATGTTGTATGGTCCAGAAATACTCTGCTCCTGTTGTATGGTCCAGAAATACTCTGCTCCTGTTGCATGGTCCAGAAATACTCTGCTCCTGTTGCATGGTCCCAGAAATACTCTGCTCCTGTTTGTATGGTCCAGAAATACTCTGCTCCTGTTTGCATGGTCCAGAAATACTCTGCTCCTGTTTGTATGGTCCAGAAATACTCTGCTCCTGTTGTAAGTTGACAACACACAGCATTTTTGCAGACTCAGGGGTGTCAGCCCTTTTTGGGTATTTTGCTAAACTACTCAACCACTCCCACTCTCAGATCTTTAATACACTAAGGCTAACCATCCTGTACTCAAAAATGAGAACTCAGTGGTCTTGAGATAACATAGTAAGTGTACAGAGGGAACAGGACAGCGCTGAATTTCTGACAAAATCATCAGGCATTTTTTGTGCTTCTCAGATACAACAATGTTCCAATGGTAGATTTAAAGGGTATTTAAAGCTTTGTTTTGTTGTGTGTGTGTGTTTGGTTTTTTTTTTTTTTTAAATTATGTCATACCTCCTCTCTGCAGTTGGTTTTGCACAGAGTGACCCCGATCCTCCTCTTCTGGGGTCCCCCAGTGGCGTTCCTGGCTCCTCCTCTTCTCGAGTGCCACGTTGGATAGCTGCTCTCCCTCAGGGCACTCGTGCGGGCGCACTCCCGTGTCCTGCTACTGCATCCATTGACACAGACAGCAGGACTTGGCCCTGCTTTCCGACTCCCGTGTCATTGGATTTGATTGACAGCAGCGGGAGCCAGTGGTTGCGCTGCTATCAATATATCCAATCAGGACCCGAGACACCGGCTGGAGATGGTGTGCTCGTCCCCGTTGCTGGAAAGACCGGGTTCAGGTAAGTAAAAGGGGGGACTCTAGGGGGCTGCTGCATCACAGGAGATTTTTCACCTTAATGCATAGAATGTATTAAGGTGAAAACCTCGAGGGTTTACAACCCCTTTAACAGACAATTGGGGTGCAAATAAGAAGTTAATTTTTAGGGTTTTCTTCATTCAAATACAGTATGTACTTGCTAATCGTAGGTTTTCAATCGTTTCTAGCAAACATTGATTGAGAAGAGCTGAATGTATGAGCCACTTTGAAAATATTTTTTGGTGTTCTAATATTCAAATAGCTTTGTGGTGTGTTGTACTTATTTCTTTTATTTACAGGAGGTAAGTGCCTTTGGAGAGGATGGGGAAGGAGACGACTTAGACACTTGGACAGTGCAGTGTGGTGACAGTGTTTGGGAACGTGAGGACGCAGTGCGTTTCAAGCATGTTGGAACCAGCGCATATCTAACCATTACAGGCGAACAGTACAGTCATCCAATCAGAGGACAGAGAGAAGTGCATGGTATGACAAATGCCAATGCTCACAACTACTGGAAAGTGATGGAAGGTGTGTTCATCAAACCAAGCCTCCCTCCAGGGGCAGCCAGGCATGATGAACTATGAAATAAATTGAAGCGTCGGTTGAAGACCATAATAATAATAAATGCTGACTTGAAGGTTTTCTCCTCCACTGGCTGTCTTATTACAGACAAGTGGGACTGGACTATTTTGTTACATTTTCCAATAATTGGAACACTGTACATGCAAACTGTGTGCACACCAAGTAATATTGTGTTCTATGTATATTAAAAAAAAAAAAAAACTTCTTTATTAGGAAACATATGGTAAGATAAACATTGATGGTGCTCATTTTAAAAATGCTAGCATCCTGGCTGCTAACTGGTATTGACTACTAAACTTTTGCCTCACTGACCATGAACTGGTTTCATATCTGTTTACAGCCACTGACTGTTTGAAGAGACAGCCAGGTAGCTATGATTTTTAAAAGGTCGACAATGGGAGCCTTTATATTTGTCTCAGCACAGGTTTTCTTTTAAATCTGAACTCCAGGTTTGATAATTGCATATTTAAATAGTTCTAGCTTGAACCAAGTAAATATACGTTTCCCATACCAGAGTGTCTGCTGTGGAAGCTGGAAATCACAGTAATATTCGTCACTACTAGACTGATCGCTGTGATCCTCCAGGCCCTGCCGAGCAGCTGTCCTTCTGCACACTGACCACGGGGTCACTCAGTCAGCACTACCACCATTCCCTGAACGCCTTGTGTTTTTTTTTTTTTTTTTTTTTTTTTTTTTTTTCCCCCCAATGAATACAAGGTGTTCTGTGAATGGTGGCAGTGCCAAGCCAGCCATGCCCTGTGGTAAGCGTGCAGTGGGGCAGTCGCTCGGCATAGAACCCAGAGGATCACAGGGCTCACTGTTGTAGCGCCGACTACCATAGTGATTTCCAGCTTCCAAGGTGGTCCCTCAGGGATGAAAGATGCCATGTGTGTATGCCATTAAGATCATTCTTGGAGTTCAGCTTTAAAGGCTAGGATCACACAGGCAGATTTTAGGGCACATCGCATGCACAAGAAAAGAGTCTATGGTGCGTTTCGGATGAATGAATGATACTGGCACACCACTGTCTTTTTAAAAGATGTAAAAATACAGTGAAAGGGTAATGGTTGTGTGTGTGTGTGTTTTTTTTGTTTTTTTTTTTGTTTTGTTTTTTAAATTAATGTAGAACGTGTCCAGAATATCCTTTTATCAACTGTGCTGCCTTTAGTCATTTGAATTGTGATCATCACCTTTCTGTGTTATGAGGAAGATGTGCTTTAGAAGCTGTAAAAAGCACCCATGTAAACTAAGCCATGTTGTATACTTTGTCCAGATCAGAGATCAAGTTCTTATTCTTCACCCCCCCCTTATAGGGGTACAGAACCCTGTTTAAAATGAAATTTCAGGCATCCAGCTAAATACACAACTGAATATAAATGGTATAATATGAAATATTGTGTGCTTACCATTTTACCTGCCAAAGGATCTGTCATATGTGTTCAGCTGCTTTTGTAATGTACATACCTCTACTGCGCTGTACAACCAGGAAGATCTCTTTGCTACTTTCTAGATCATCTCCTTGCTTATAAGGCAAGTATTGTAATGCTAATTTATTGCCCAGTGAGCAAGCTACAGATGGAGAGGTGACATGCAGCTGCAATGCCAAACCAGTAGATAAGCGTGTCAACTGCCAGGGTTGCAGAAGAATGTCACAAGCACACAGTGGATCTCCAATGTGGCTCCAAAGCTTTATTCATTGATCACATTGTTACAGCAAAAGCAACGTTTCTGAGCCACGCAGGACCCCTTCATCAGGCATGTGACACATGCCTGATGAAGGGGTCCTGCAAGGCTCTGAAACTTTGCTCTTGCTGTAACAATGTAATCAATGAATAAAGCAATGGACTTCGAGATTCACTGTGTGCTTGTGACGTTCTTCCGCCCTAACTATCTTCGGTTCCAATCGATGATTGCTACAGCCCCTGCGCCTATTTTTCCAGGAACGTGTGCATTGGGATTGTGCACTGGTAACTGCCAGGGTCGGGTAAAACACAAAACCAGTAAGTGGTACAACAACATTACAAATCCTTTTGCAGGCAAAACGGTAAACTGTATTTGGCTAGCTGCCTTTAAAAAAAAAAGAAAAATGTTTTATTGCACTTGTTAAGTGTTTAAAAATTCTTGGGGTTATGCACTGGTTTAAAGTATATAAAGGATGTATAAAATAATATAATATATGGATATTCGTTCAGAGGGAACATTCCCACACTGATATGATGAACGATTGTACACGAATAATGATTTACAACATCTGAGAAAAAAAATGGTGTGGCTGTGTTTTCAGCATACAGTATGTATATATGCAAACGTTGTTTTGCTGCTACATTTCATGTGGTGGAAACTTAGTAGAAAAGCAGTTTCCACAACAGCTTGTAGCTGGAAATTTTAAAGTGAACTTGTCATAAAAGCAAGATGTAGGCTGTCATTGTTGGCATTTTCAGAAAGAGCTGCTAATTGCCTGGCCTTAATGTTGATGCTTTGCTACAATATTTAGTCATCGCCATAGAACAAGCATAGACGTATGGATTTCTGACTTTCCCCTGACACCCATTTGCTTGTTCTGGGTGTGTGTGATTCAGAAGCAACGAATCTACCCACACAGACAACTGGGATTGTCGCAAGAAGGTCATCAATGGCAGCCTCCATATTTCTTTAATGATATGTACACTTGTTTTCCTGGTACTGTCTTTGGGGCAGAATTTGGTGAAGGGTGCCCCATCAAAAAATGACCTGTTAAAGGGATTTCCCAGACTTATTGAAAAGCTGGTCAGACATAGTCTGATAAAATCAAACAACTTATGCAGCCGTCACTTGTGACACTTTAGCCCTGCAGAGAATGCTTTAGATCACTGAAGGTATTTGGTATTGCACAAAATGATTTTTCGGTGTGTTGGAAATCCTTTTTTGAGGACCTGCAGTAGATGGTTTTGTTTTCTATGGATAAGAAGGGAATTAAACTTTCACAATGCTTGGGTTACATGTATCTGTGGACTGCATTTTTCAAAAAAAAGTTTTTCAAAATGGCCAAAAATTAAAAACTCCTGTAAACGAAGCGTCTGCCGCTTGAAATGCCTCTAAACTCATTTTTTGCGTTCCAAAAAAAGCCTCTAAACTCAACTGCCTAGAAACAACTGTAAATGACTCTGTGTACATGTACTGATAAGATAACACAGAGGAGAGTTCAGGAGCAGTTGAAAAAAATGCCCAACTGCTCCTAAACGTCCGTTTAGCAGCAGCAGTGTACATGAAGCCTAAAGCCTCATGTACGCTGCTGCTAAACGGACGTTCAGGGGCAGTTGGATGTTTTTTTCAGCTGCCCCTGAACTCATCCAATGTTATCTTATGCGTACATGTACACAGGTTTGTTTAATGTCATTTTTAGGCAGTTGCGTTTTATAGGTATTTCTTTGAAGGCAAAAAAAATTAGTTCAGACGCCAAACGCGGTACTGTGGCGTTTAGCCGCGTTTTCGTTTAGAAGTGTTTTTAAAGGTGATTATATATATATATATATATATATATATATATATATATATATATATATATATATATATATATATATATATATATATATATTATGGTCGGAGCCCTATGTCCGATATGGACATAGATAACACTTATAGTAAAGATAAGACTTACCATCGGAAATAGACCTGAAAGTGTGGACTTACCATATGAAATAGACCTGAAAGTGTGCCTTGGTCTAATGGCCGGTATGCCAAAATAAGGGGGCATACCCTGGTTTAAGAAATGATTATTCTGTAAGAGAAATGAATGAAATGAATAGTTGAGAAATGCTGTGAAATGGGGATGGGAGGGTGGGTATCGCGCACAGGAAACCGACAAGCACCACAGGTGAGCGGGCTGCTTAAATACCCCCCGGGCTCCTCCCATAAATTCAGGCCACCATACTGGCCTTCCTACTTATGGTCGGAGCCCTATGTCCGATATGGACATAGATAACACTTATAGTAAAGATAAGACTTACCATCGGAAATAGACCTGAAAGTGTGGACTTACCATATGAAATAGACCTGAAAGTGTGCCTTGGTCTAATGGCCGGTATGCCAAAATAAGGGGGCAAAAACATTCAGGTAGGGTTATAATTTTTATTGGTTTTCAGTTATTTATTGAGCCAATTTGGAGAATGCCTGTGCCATCTCTGTTTGTGGATTGGGGATGTACCGGGCGAAGCAGGCTGATTTCCACCTGCCTAGTCTTTTGATGATGTGATCTGGCACCCCGTGGCGGGATGCCGCGGAGGCTGCTCCGATGCGGAAAGAGTGTCCGGAATACTGACTAGGGTTAAGGTGGAGATTGCGGAGAAGTATCCTTATGTGGCTCACAAACTGAGAGGCGTTTAAGGGTTTGACTGGGAATGGTAGAAGGGGACTGCTGTCTGGTTGCTCAGGCAGGAGAGATAGGAGTCGGTTGAGTACAGCGACTGGACACCAGCTGTTGTTGGTTCTGTAGAGGTGGATGTTCACTCCCGAGCCCGTTTGCTGGGTTTTAGAGACCTCGAGGTGCAGGATAAAGTGGTCTTGGTGTCGAAGCAAGTGTCGTCTGCATAGTACTAGGTCTGTGGGTTTGTTAGAGGTGAATTCGCCAGGCCGCAAGAACCCATAGTAAGCTAAATATATGGCTGCTTGTAAGACCGTGCTGGGGAGCAGACCGAATGGCGAAGTAGCCAGTATGTTTGACATGTCCCTAAAGATGGGCCCCGTAATGGGCAAGCGCTTAGTGCTGATGACTGGTTGTTGTTTCTGTATTCCCCTTAGGATGGCTCGTATAGCGTGAGATGAGAACAGTGACGATTTCGTCGGGTCTTCAAGCGCCATGAAATGTTGAATGCCGGCTAGGTATAACCGGATGGTGTTGTAGGATAAGGCCAGCTGCGTGTGGCAGTGTGCCGTGAAGGCCAGTACCTGTTTGATATCTGTTGGTTCTTTGCGGCAGGGCGTGAGGAATTTATTGAAAGCCTTCCAAGCTGTCTGGTAGGCTTTGAGTGTGTTGCGGGAGAGGGAATTATTTATGAGTTGCGTAGCTCCGTGTAGATGTTGCACTAATCCAGGGTCAGTTGTGACCAGACGGGGATAGGGGCCGACATTGGGTCGGCATCGGGAACCTGTTTGAAAAAGGAGGGATAATTGAAACGTGATAGTGCGTCAGCTGCTGAGTTGTATCTGCCGGGTATAAATTCACAGTGTATGTTGAACTGATGTTGTAAAGACAGTTGTACCAACCTGCGCAGGAAGGACATTACTGCTAGGGAGATTTGGACCTGCCTCTGTTGATGATGTCTGCCGTGGCCTGGTTGTCGGTGGTGAAGACTACGGTTTGTCCTGTCCAGTGGTGGCCTCAGAGTTGTGCGGCTGCCACTATGGGATAAAGCTCAAAGAGGGCAGATGTTTGGGAAAAGCCGGGTATCAACAGTATCTGTTGAGGCCAGGGTCCTGAAAACCAATGATGGCCAAAAATTGCCGCGAAACCTGTGGAGGCTGCAGCGTCAGTCACTACCTGGGGTGAATGGATCGAAACCATAGGTATGAATAGAGATATGCCATTCCAGGCGGACAAGAATTCCTCCCACATTGATAGGTCTGCTATAGCTGCGGAGTCTAATTTCAAAATCTGATCAGGGTCTTGAGTTTCTGACAGAAATCTAAGTAGGCGTGATACGAATGTGCGGCCTTGTGGGATAATTCGCATAGCGAAGTTGAGCATACCCAGGAGAGACTGCAACTGTTTTTTGGTACAGCCCTTGGTGTGTGTAAACTCGTTAAGGACTGCCCTAATGCGTGTTAATTTGTCGGGGGGGAGACTGGCCTGCATTGCGCAGGTATCCAAGCTGACCCCGGGAAAGGTGATGATGTTTGCTGGACCATCGACTTTGTGCTCGGCGATAGGAACGTTGAGGTTTCCAAAAATTACTCTAAGTTTGTCGAGATCTCCTGGGGGCTTGTTGGGCGGTTCTATCAGTAGGAAGTCATCCAGGTAATGGATGACTTCATGGCATTGGCCCTTGTGTAATAGTATCCAAACGAGGGACTGTGCGAACGTGTCGAAGAGCCACGGGCTACTCTTCGAACCGAAGGTGAGTTTCGTAGCAAAATAATACGCTTCCTTCCATTTGATGCCATGCCAGCACCAAAGGGATGGGTGGATGGGCAGGAGCTTGAAAGCATCCGAGATGTCGGCTTTGGAGAGCCAGGCACCTGTGCCTGCTTTGATGATCGCTTGTATTGCCATGTCAACGGAGGAGTATTTTAGGGAAAACTCTTCGGAGGGGATCAGGGAATTGAGACTGGGTATGTGCGAAGAATGAGGCGCAGACAAGTCGTACACCAAACGCAATTTATTAGAGAATTTGCCCTTGACAAGCCCAATAGGGCTGACTCTCCATGTGCTGAAAGGGGGGCAAGTGAAAAGGGCCTATTACATAGTCTCGATCTACCTCTGCCTGTAAGAGCTGATCTATGGCCTGTTCATCGATGGCTGCCGAACGAAGATTGGCGCATTCGTGAGTACTGTGGGGCAGTGCAATGAGGCCGGTGTGAAAGCCTACTGTGAAGCCTTGGATAAGGTAGGTGGCCAGGGAAGGGGTGGGGTGTGAAGTGAGATACAGTCCTAGCCATAAGATGTTGATTCGGCTTAGTCATGCCCTCTTGTGTTGCTTGACTTCACACAAATTCCTAGGGTGTGCTCTTTGGCATAAAGTGCAGATGTGAAGTAGACGGCATTGGCTGAAGTTGCAGGACCCATAGTTAAAGTTGTTACAGATGGCTGCCCCTCCCACGGTTCGGACTGGGCGTCCGAGTTTGTCCACCTGAGGCGTTGGTTCAGGGATCGACTGGCCCTGTACTGTACCTGAGGTAGAGGGGAACTCGAAGGGCCGTCTGATCGCCGTATTGGCGCACCAGGTGGCAGTGTGGGTGGAAGACTGGCAAATTGCACACAGAGGTGAGCGTAAGCCGGCAAAGTGGCGGCAGAAGAGCTCTGTGTCCATGAGACTCCAATCTGTCGCGATCTGGAATTGTGCGAATCTGGCGGCGGCCTTGGCTGAGAAGGAACGATGATAATCGTAGAAGGCGAAACCTCCATACTTGTGGCCCAAGTCTACCACAGTATGGAGGTATAAGTCCAGCTCTTCCCGCCTGCTAGGGGTGGCTGAGCACAGGACATCTCTGAGCATGCCAAAGGCCAGGGTAAATTCGGGGACTGATAGCTTGCGGTTCAGCCTGGGGTCTTTGGCTTTAATGACCACCGATATGTCGCCCCAGGAGTAGGCTTTATTTTCTGCTAAATCATGCACGGAGATAAGGAGAGAGGCCAGGTTGACGTCCTTGCCGTCCAAAATGTCCTTCCTGATACTGGTTGGGACCAGATGGGAGGGGTAGACAATGGCGCTTGAGCCTGAGGTACCTGTAGGAAGAGGTGTCAAGGTCTGAGTTGCCGTTGGGTCGGGGACAGCCATGGCCGGTCGGGCCTCCAGAAGTGCCACCCTGGCTTGGACGTCTGCAACTGAGGTGGATAGAGATGACACCATCGTGTGTAATTGCGAGATGGCCGATGATATGGACTGGAGGGATGCCTGTTGGGTACTGGGTCCTGCTGCTGGTGGGGGGAAGAGGAGTTTGAAGAGCTCGCCTTTCCTCGCTGTGGCGGGGAAGGGGACACCTCTGCGTCTGAGCTCTGCCGTCAGTCTGGGGATAGTCCATCCCCTGAGGGATTGCACGCTGCCGCTTTCTGAGACCTGAGTAGGTGATAGAGGGGCCGTGAAGTCTTCACTGCCGGCCTGGGACATGGTTGCTCTGGTGAGGATCTCTCGAGCTTTATTTCCTGGTTGACTGTAACCTATTGGGGGTGAGATGAATTTCAAGTTTTTCTTTGATCCGCTGCGTCATACTTACCCGACTTGTTCTCCCTTTCCCCCTTTTTTTTTTTTTACCTGGGGGGGATATCGTCCAACCTGGTGCAGGGTGGACCTACTGAACTTTGACTGACCTGAGGAAGATGAAAGGTGACAATTCGTGAAGGGATTGCTAAGTAACTTGAAGCAATGATTTGTATGGTGCTTGCAATTTGTGACAATGAAATGGTTCGAAATGTTTGCCTTGATTGTGAAATGAATGAACTGCATGACAGAGGTGCGGCCTGGTCGTGTCACGATTTGTTCGACCGTGGACCGGGCTCTGGAGCATGTATTGAAATGAGGCAACTGAAAATACTGGTGCTCCTGGGACGAATCGGTGCTTGTTTGATGCATCTGGATTCGAATAGGAGTGCAGTATTGAATGAAATGAGAGAAATGATTGTTTTGACCGAGGCTCGAATTGGTTGTGCCGTGTTAGCGACTGGCAACCAACCAGCTCTGGTGTAGGTATGAAATGTGATGGGAACCTGTGATGCATGCCGTGACGAATCGGTGCGCCTCGGATGCGACTGGTTTCGAAACGGTGATGCGTTGTGAGAGTACAATGGTAGAAATTGCATGACAGAGATATGGGTCAATCCCCGGTGTCTGCGATTCAGCTATGATCCGGACTTCTGGAGCATGTATCAGAAATGTGGCCAATCCTGGGCACGCCGAGACGAATCGGTGCATTTTCATGCGACTGAATTCCTGTCGGAACGTGATACGTGGGAATGAAATGATAACCATGACAGAGGTACAAATGACTGATAAGGTAACTCTGGAGCATGTATAGAAATGAGGCCAATCCTGGGGCACGCCGAGATGAATCGGTGCATTTTTTATGCGACTAAATTGATGTCGGAACGTGATACATGGAAATGAAATGATAACCATGACAGAGGTACAATTGACTGATAAACGTAACTCTGGAGCATGTATAGAAATGAGGCCAATCCTGGGGCACGCCGAGACGAATCGGTGCATTTTTCATGCGACTGAATTCATGTCGGGACGTGATACATGGGAATGAAATGATAACCATGACAGAGGTACAAATGACTGATAAAACGTAACTCTGGAGCATGTATAGAAATGAGGCCAATCCTGGGGCACGCCGAGACGAATCGGTGCATTTTTCATGCGACTGAATTCATGTCGGAACGTGATACATGGAAATGAAATGATAACCATGGCAGAGGTACAATTGACTGACAATAACGTAACTCTGGAGCATGTATAGAAATGAGGCCGTAATAACTGGGGCACACCGGGACGAATCGGCGCATCTTTTGGTGCGATTGGATTCGAATCGGAGCGCGGTAGGTGACTGAAATGAGAAATGATTTGAAATGTCAGAAATGAGTTTTCAGAAATAAGAAATGATTTGAAATGTCCGAAATGAGTTTTTAGAAATGTTTTTTCAGAAATGAGAAATGATTTGAAATGTCCGAAATGAGTTTAGAAATGTCTCAGAAATGAGAAATGATTGGTACCGAACTAACTTGATTTGATAATTTACAAGCTGCGACTGGCTATGGCTGTCTACTAATACCGACATGCTAGAAATGATGCGACGTCAGCGTCGCTGTGCTATCGAATTGTAACATATCGAAAGTACGAGCGATATACATTGCAGTTTGTGCGATGCGGGTGAAACGAAATTTGAACTCACGGTTTAGTGACATGATATGAAAACGAAAAGTCCGACGGGACCTTACCTGCGACAGCCAAGCCAGACGCGTGGTACAAACTATAAACGAAAACGCGGACTTCGAAAGTTTTGAGTACGGAGTATCGAATACGGGAACTGCGAGGCAAGAACTTGCGGACGCTGGTATATCGAATAGTCGGCTTAGTGACGTATATCGCGCACAGGAAACCGACAAGCACCACAGGTGAGCGGGCTGCTTAAATACCCCCCGGGCTCCTCCCATAAATTCAGGCCACCATACTGGCCTTCATATATATATATATATATATATATATATATATATATATATATATATATATATATATATATATATATATATATATATATATATATATATATATATATATAATTTTTTTACTTTACAAAACTTAAAAATTATAGCAAATGATGAAAAACCACTAAAAAATATATTTTAAAACTTGTAATTGCTTGCAATGCTTCATAGACCATTTATATACCTCTAATGAGCCCATAATCCAATCCAATACACCACTAGCATTGCTGTTAGCCAAAGTAGCATTGGAATTTGACCTATATGTTAGATTTCAACCAGATGCCCCCACCATTGAACTTGTCCCCCGACTTGATCAAACATAGTTGCATGAAATTTAATATTTGGCTTTTTTAATTGCCTTTTGAACCTCATGTTAAATTCTAGGTAGCTTTGACAATGATTCACAGGACTGCCTCTTCCCCTCACCAATCCCTCAATGTTTACTCCCCCCCCCCCCCAACATGACTCTCAGGTTAGGGTTTGGGTTTCCCATTAGGGGGTTAGGGTTTCCCCCTGAAGAACAAGGTTAGGGTTTCTCCCTGAAGAACAAGTTTAGGGTTAGGGGGTTACGGTTAGGGCTTCCCTTTGAAGAACAAGGTTAGGACTCAGGAACCTCCTTCAAAGGTTAAAGGTCAGCGGGCAGGTCCCCAGGGGTTAATGGTAAAGAGGCGTGGCTGACCCACCTCCACACCAAAGTGTTCTGCCTACCCCAAATTTTTATATATAAATATATATATAAATATATATAAAATCTCTATGCAGCTGTACATGCGCTGCACAGTCAATATATGAGTCCAGTGGCGACGAACTATGGTCATTGCATGCAATTTCCGACGTCTTTCCAGTCTCATCAACAGCAACATCAGGAGCATTTTCCCACATATGCTCATTATGGGATCCATAGTAAAACACCAAAATTGAGGTAGATACATGTACACTGCTGCTCTCTTAACTGCCGTTTCTCACTCTGGTCTCACAGAAGGGCTGGAATAGTTAAATAATACTGTCTTTTGGACTTTGGGAGGGTCTTATAATGTTATCCTAAACACGCCTAGACGCAAACGTGGCTAAACGGGTGTTTTTAAATGCCGGTTTCAGGCTGTCAAAAAAATTGTTAGAGAAGGTTGCCTCAGGGTCCCATGTACATTAAGCCTAAAAGTGCAAAAGTGCTCAAAAACTTCTCCCCGATCCACCATCCATCCAGAAACCTGGGCTTAAAGCATACAATAGTGGGCCTAGGGAGATTATGAGTAAAGCAAATAACCCAAAGGTGATAGCATAAATGGTGACCTAGGCAATTGCTATTAGTAGTCAAAAATGGGTCACATAAGCCGACTCAGGTGGTGTCACAACTACTTTTCAAAATATACGTAGCTTTCTCGACTAGTTTTGTGACAATAAATGCGCTTCTTCTGGAGCTAGATCAATACATATTAGAACAACGTCCATGCTGTCAAGGAGGCAGAACACCCTAATGGACACAGACTCAGATGGAGCAGCAAGACAATACAAAAATAGACCCAGACCATAGGTCTATAAAGATATAACTGTACGTGAGGCAAGTGTCTCTACATCAAAGGTTTAAGGTAAAAAATGCCACGGTCATCAACTGATCAAATCTGAATGTAAAATACATGGAAGCCAAATAAAGGTACATGACAGGTGTCCTGGAACTCAATGTAGGACATCTATGCATCTCTGGGTGCCCAAACAGTAATGTACATGGTAAAACAAAGAGGTCTTTTTAACACACATGGCCTGTATGTAATAATGCATATTTATTCAGTGTTGTCAAATCTGGTTTACCTCAAGATTGAAAAAAAATTGGCTAAAACTCTGGAGCCAGTTATTGTAGTCTAATGCCATGTACACACAAGCGGATTTATCAACGGAAAAAGATATGACGGCTTTTCCGACGGGATTCCGCTCAAGTTTGCCTTGCATACACACGGTCACGCAAAAGTTTGCTGAAATTACGACCGTCAAGAACGCAGTGACCTACAACATGCGTTGAATTGTTTCCGAGCATGCGTAGGGATTTTGCGCGTCGGAATTGCCACAGACGATCGCATTTTTGGATAGGTACTTTTCCCGACTGAAAAAGTGAGAGCATGCTCTCAATCTTTTGCTGGCTGGAATTCCGCCAGCAAAAGACCGATGGAGCATAGACACAGTCGCATTTTTCGATGAAATACTCTCATCTGTCTTTTGCTGGCTGAAATTCCGATCGTGTGTACGTGGCATAATGCATAATAATAATCGATTTTTGTGGCGGGAGCCCTGCATCCAGAATCCTCCTAAAACTGCTTTTCCTGAACTGAAGTGCTGTGTCCTTCAGAAAGGCAATCTCCTAATGTAAGAACTTGGTCTACCCCACCCGCTTGCTCAAACATTTTTAACTTGAGAACTTTTCTAAACACATATAAATGCATGCAAGCATTTGTCGATGGTGCTATTCACACTGTTTTTAAGAGCGTGTTTAAGAGCGTTCAGTTAGCTTCTTTTGGAGATAATATAATTCTGTGATTCCAGGATCCAATTAAACACTAAACGCATCTAAACCAGTCGCGATCAACTATTTTGATATGGGAGTGCAGCCCACAACATCACAAAAGTGTCGCATATAAAAGTCAGTGCATAGTCTGTGTCAGAGACAGTACAAAACAGATTACAGCGCACACATTCAAGAATGACATTTCCTGCAAGGCTAGTTAAAAACACCTGAACATATTAAAATTAAAACGGGGGTTTGGGTCACACTATATGGTCATATAGTGCTAAGCCCACTTACTGTGACAAAGTACCCCGAATTATTGTATTATGAGACAGCAGACACACAACATGAATTAGGCTGGGTTCACACATATGTGACTGCGGTTTGCAATCTGGAGCGTTTCTGTTCACTGGTTCAGGTGCAAATTTTTATCTGAATTTGCACCTAACCCAGGACCCAAAAACGCACAGGACCCTTTTCAAAACCACACCGCTGCCGCCCCGCACACGTGGGAACAGGCTTTATAGAAAGCCGGTC
Organism: Lithobates clamitans; assembly: GCA_037952925.1. Lineage (NCBI taxonomy): Eukaryota > Metazoa > Chordata > Amphibia > Anura > Ranidae > Lithobates > Lithobates clamitans. Next base: position 2,739,150 of record JBBGZY010000247.1, read on the forward strand.
ACATTCACATGTTATGCGAACTCAGCCTAAGTCAGACCATGGGCATGATACAACAGATGGTCAGAAACTGAAGATATGTTATTAGGGATGTCGGCGATTATGGGAATAATACACAAGATGGTCAGAGACTGCAGACAAGATACAAGAAAAGTCAGAGACTGCAGATATGATACAAGAAATGTCAGAGAATATGGATATTTTTCAGGAGGTTGTCAGAGACGGAACATGCTATAATAGTTGTTAGAGACTGGGGACTTGCTTCAAGTGACAGTTATAGGCTGGAGGCACATTGCATGAGACTGCTAAAAATCACTGCTGTAAAAAGGAAACACAGATTAGTGTCTGCAGGGGTTCAGAGGGCCACACAAAAAGTGCCAAAGGGCTGCAGGTTGGCACCAGGGATCTTAACACAGGGAAATGTGATGTGGAGTGCATAAATGTTGTTATGCTTCGCAGATCACTTCTCCTGCATGTAGTAAAGCAAAACATAGGAGTGCTGGTGTGAATGAAGTTATTTTTAAAGCATAATTAAACTCATCAATTTAACAGTTTATCAAAACAGTTACATTCAAGGCATGTCATGAACAGAAACCGTTGCAGTTGCTGGTGCTTTTAACTAAACTGTTAAGGCATCAAATAGCTGGTGTGATAGCTGATCATATGCAGGGCCATAGCAACTGCAGTTGAAACAGAAGCTAAAGATGACAGCTTCCTTGGCTGTAAAGGAAAGAAGGGTTTAGTTCTGTTTTAAGTACAGGTACCACACTGAGCACTATTCTAAAGGTAGTTTTATTTTGTAGCTTGAAGGTTCAGTTTCCCTGACTTCAAGGCCAAGCTCTACACATGCATATTATCTTCCTGTCTAGGTCGCTAAATGAGGGAAAAGTCTGGCCCCTAAATAAAAAAAAAAAAGGTTAACTTTAACAGGAGTGCACAAAATGGTCTTCTCTGGCTAATACAAGTAAGACGCAAAGGCTACTGGCTAATAAAGTTAAAAGGTAAGTGTGGTCACTACTTTTAGGATACAGCAGAGGATATAGAAGTGTAAAATTGTCCGGAAGCAAGACAGTTTTAATGACAAATAACAGGCCTAACTGTTGTGTCCCTAACTTTTATTTTTATTATGGGGTAAGAGGGGGGGGGGGGTGTATGTTGAATATGCATGATATCATTTGCGGCCCTGAATGGAACATATCAGATTAAGACTGGTGTGAACAGATGCACATCCGCCCATGGCTGCCTGGCAGTTTTTCCTCCATCACAGGGGAAAAATTGGCAAGGGACACAGATGTCACAAAACTGACATCCATCCCATTCTAATCCAACTCAGCAGGAGCATTTGTTTGCAGATCCTGTGCTGACACTGAACAGGGGATGGCCATATGAAATGGGCCTAAGAAAGTAAGTCAGATAAGGAGTACAGAAATGGGTAATGGACTAGGGGGGATTCACAGAGGTGGGAGAGGAATAAACCTATTAGATAGTGATTTAAAAAGCTGAAGTCCACTTTCAGTCCATTACTTGCTGTGTCAAGCAGAGAAACAGAATTATTGTTTATAGTTCATAGGTTTTCTTTCCTAAATAAATTATTTACATTTCTTTTAAGAACCAATGTTCATGTCTTTCATATGGTAGTCTGATTGTGAAAATTGATGTCCCACAGGTGTGAAGCAGTCATCTTCCTTGCATTCTTTTATGTTTTTTTTTGTATAGATTAATTCTTTTTTGTAGTTTCTGTCCAGTTTCACAAGTGTTACATCCCTGGTTGCACTGAATGAGGCACACTATATCACTGAAGGTACAGTTGCATGATCCTTTAATATTGAAGGTTCTTTTTGTGTGACGCTTTTAAATGGGTTGATGGCTCTGCACAGTTTGCAGCTTTTATTGTTGGTTTAGTTCTCGTTTGTGTTACAGTTGTCAGAATGAAGTTTCCTGCTGATTAAACTATGTCAAATGACGACCAAACACGTGTCAAATTCCGAACTAGTTTTTACACCTTTGAATAATTATTTGATTTTCAACCATTAGATCCCTGGGGTGCTTTTACACTGGGGCGATGCGCTTGGGGGGCAGTAGAAAAAGACCTGCAAGCAGCATCTTTGGGGTGTTTTTGGAGCACTGTAAAAAGCGCTCCAAAAACGCCCCTGCCCATTGAAATGAAATGAATGGGCAGTGCTTCCAAAGCACCTTTAAAAACATTTCGAAAGCGCTGCAAAATGGGTCTTTTTCGGGTTTTTTAAGGTCACGTTATCACATGACCTTAAAAAAACAACCCGCTAGCGCCCGAAAAGCGCCGCTGAAGCACCGCAAAAATGACCGGCGCTTTAGTGGCTGCGCTTCAGTGTGAAAAGGTGTCTAAGTAGGGCTGCAGCAATGGCCGATTTTCGTGTGTCCTTGAATTTGAGTGATTAGGCACATTGGAAATTTTTTTAAAAACTAACAAATTTATAATCAATGATGGGAGAATCTTGCAAGAAATATAATAGAAAAAGGAATGTGTATTAGCTGTGACCTGGAAAAAAAAAAAGATTCCCAGCCACACATTTTATTTTCCATAACAACATTAGGTGAAATTAAAGGCTTAGTTGGTCAAATTTCTAAATCAATGGTGGCACCATCGGATTACAAAACACACAAAATTTTTGATCAACAAATCGTTCGGAATACGGCCCATGTATGGCCTGCATTAGGTTGGATGGTTTTCTGAAGGCCAGTATTGGGAGTTGTTGGAATATTTCTTTCAGAGTCTCATCCTCCTGTTATGATGGGTTGCAGCTCTTTGATTATTTTTCTTATCCCTTCTGGGGTTTTTTTTTCAGATTTTCTTCACCGACCTTTCGTCCATATCAGTGGAGTAACTAGAACCTTCAGGGCCCTGGTGCAAGAAACCATGAAGGGCCCCCCTGAACCCCAGCCGAGGCCCTTCCCTTTGAGTCCGGTGGTGGAACCCCAGGGCCCGGTCACAGGTACGACCTTTGTGAGTCCTGTAGTTCCGCCACTGGTATCAGTCGTTTTTTATTATTTTTTTTTTTAATTTTAGGAGCCCCGTTGGGGGACTTTGGTGAGATATCAGAGGAAGAGGAAGAGTGAGGACACAGCCCACAATCTCCTTCTCTGTAGCCTCAGCTACATAGAATGAATGGACAGGAATAGCTCCCTACAGAGCTTCCTGTCCATTCATAAACTGAAGCATAGTAAATGCAGTTTAGTATATGCCACAGTTATGAATGGACAGAGTCAGTGATCAGTACAGATCTCTGACTCTCAATTCAAAAAAAAAAGGGGGCTGGTAAATTACACATTTACCGGCCCATTTCCCACTCTCCATCCTGACAGATCCCCAACAGCAGCCAGCGGGAAAGGGGGTGGGGGAACCTGACAGAGCCGACGAGGAGGTCGGGGAAAGAGCACACAGGGGCTGGAGAGCACACCTTGCTGGTACTGCTCTACCCAATGTACTGTATGTGGATTGTTTGCTTTTCATACTGTTTTGTATACCTCATTTGCCTGCATCTACTGCTGTTGTGTTGTACACGCATGACAATTTGCAATAAATCCACTTTTACTTTTATGATATGTTTTTTGGCTAACCATACTCACCTCATTTAAAGTCCCAGGGCGAATCTTTTGTTTATATGTACTGCTGTACCTACCCACCCCCATCTCCAGTGACCCCACACTGGTGCTGCTGTATCCCCCCTTCCTCCAGCCACCCCACATTGGTACTGCTAGACCCCTGTCTGTCCTCCAACCTCCCCACGCTGGTACTTCTGTACTTCCCCCCCCCACCCCCCGGTGTCCAGTGACCCCTTTCCCAACAAGTGGGCCCTCTCCCCAGGGGCGATGGGGTCCCTCTCCTTAGTGGAGGAGATGGGGTCCCTGTCCTTAGGGGAGGAGATGGAGTCCCTGTCCTCTGGGGAAAGTGGGCCCTGTCCCCAGGGGAGATGGGGTCCCTGTCCTCAAGGGAAATGGGGTCCCTGTCCTTTGGGGAGAAAAGGATGGGGTCCCTGTTCTTAAGGGAGATGGGGTCCCTGTCCCTAGGGGAGATGGGGTGCCTGTCCCCAGAAGAGGTGGGGTCCCTGTCCCCACATGAGAAGGGGTCCCTGTCCAAAGGGAAGATGGAGGGGGTATGCGATGGGGGATGGGGTCACCTCACTCAACATGACCAAGCTGCAGGCCGGGCACTCGTCCATGGTGGCCTGGGCTCCCTCCAGTGTGTTGGACGGGCGATCAGCATATCTCCCAGAAAAGACCTGTCATCATCTGTGTATGGCGAGGGGGGGGCTGGCAGACAAGCCTGTGGTGTCCTCCGGGGAACCGGCTCTCATAGGGCTGCACTGCATCTGTGGGCTTAAAGTTCGTTTGCCCGGGAGAAGCATGCAGTGCAGTGTGAGCCGGACTCAGGGGGCGGGAATCTGGCTGGGGAGGACAGACACCGGACTAGGGATGAGCTGAACATCCCCCCCCGGTTCGCACCAGAACCTGCGAACGGACCGAAAATTTGCGTGAACTTTAGAACCCCATTGAAGTCTATGGGACTCGAACTTTCATAATCAAAAGTGCTCATTTTAAAGGCTAATTGGCATGGTATTGTCCTTAAAAGGGTTTGGGGACCCGGGTCCTGCCCCAGGGGACATGTTTTAATGCAAAAAAAAGTTTCAAAAATGGCTGTTTTTTCAGGAGCAGTGATTTTAATGATGCTTAAAGTGAAAAAAAAAGTAAAATATTCCTTTAAATATCGTACCTGGGGGGTGTCTATAGTATGCCTGTAAAGTGGCGCATGTTTCCCTGCTTAGAACAGTCCCTGCACAAAAAGACATTTTTAAAGGAATAAAAGTCATTTAAAACTGCTTGCGGCTTTAATGTAATGTCGGGTCCTGGCAAATTTGGAAGAAAATCAGTGAGACAAACGGCATGGGTACCCCCCCTCCCCCAGTCCATTACCAGGCCCTTTGGGTCTTGTATGGATATTAAGGGGAACCCAGCACCCAAATTAAAAAAAGGAAAGGCGTGGGGGCCCCCAGGCCCTATTAACTCTGAACAGTAGTATACAGGCAGTGCAAACAAGACAGGGACTGTTGGTTTGTTGTTAAGTAGAATCTGTTTGTAATATTGAACTGGTACATTTTTAAAGTGTAGCTCCAGCCAAAAAAATCTATTTTAAGCTTTTTGGAAAAAATAGAGAAGGGTTATCTTCTGACATTTGTTTTGCTATCTGTGCACCTCTTCAGAAGATTTCACCTCACTTTCTGTCCCAATGACAAATGTTTTTTGACAATTTGGGGTTTTTAGTGAAACAAAGATTGTTGATAAAGCATCAGTGGAGAGGAGACACATTTTGCCCATATTAACTCTTACAGGAGAGAATTTACCTTCCTAGGGGTAGATTTCATCTCACTTCCTGTTGTCTCCTTCTGTTTGCAAGTAGGAGTCGTTTGTAAGTTGAATGTTTGAAAGTAGGGGCCTGCCCTATATACTCAGCAGAAATTGGGGCCTTAGGTGTTGGTGTTGCCACAACAGTGTAAGCCCTCACAGTTACTCTTGGTGGACGCAGGAACGGGCCCTGTTGTGAAATATTAGATCAAGAATTGTAATTACATGCCCCTGTTGAACAGGGTCAGAAAAATTGGGTCTTTGGTGGTGGTGGTGCTGGTGCCACAACACTGGAAGTCCTCACAGTTACTCTTGGTGGGTGCAGAAATGGGCCCTGCTGTGAAATATTAGATCAAGAATTGTAATTACCGTATATACTCGAGTATAAGTCGAATTTTTCAGCACATTTTTTTGTGCTGAAAGTGCCCCCCTCGACTTATACTCGAGTCAAGCACTTTTCTGCAGCAAAAAATTTCATTTTCTGAACCGACTTTGGGGCCCCGTATCTCAGGGCCACTTGGTGCTAGGAACCCCAAATTTGGTGTGAAAACCCAGTGGAACTAGCACTATAACATATCCAAAGCTGGGGTTCCTAGCACTAAGTGGCCCCGACATACGGGGCCCCAAAATCAGTTCGGAAAATGTCATTCTCTGCTGCAGAAAAGTGCTTGACATTTTCTGAACCGAATTTGGGGCCCCATATCTCAGGGCCACTTCGTGCTAGGAACCCCAAATTTGGTGTGATACTCTAGTAGGAGCGCAGGAATGAGCCCTGCTGCAAAGTATTGCATCAAAAATTGTAATTACACGACCCTGTTAAACAGGGGCTGAAAAATTGGGCCTTAGGCACTGGTGCTGGTGCCACAACACTGCAACCCCTCACAAATACTCTAGTTAAGCACAGCAACTAACCCTCCTTGCAAAATATTGCATCAAAAATTGTAATTACACGCCCCTGTTAAAGAGGAGCTAAAAAATTGGACCTTAGCCACTGGTGGCATCACTCAGAACCAAAAATATTCTTACAAGCTATCAGCATGATCATTGAGGAGGAAGAGGATAGTCACTCAGCATAACAGGATAGTCACTCAGCATCAGCATAGGCAGTCTTGAAGGGATCTAACATTAAAAAAAAAAAATTATTTGGTTACATCAGCATCAGGTGCTTGGTAGCTGGTGGTGATCCAAGACTGATTCATTTTTCTGAAGGTCAGTCGATTAACCGAGTCGGTGGACAGGCGCACCCTGCGATCGGTTACAAAGCCTCCAGCAGCACTGAATGTGCATTCCGAAAGAACGCTGGATGCAGGACAGGCCAGTAGCTCAATTGCATACTGTGCAAGCTCTGGCCAGTGATCCATCCTCAAGACCCAGTAACCCAGAGGATTTTCGGTGGGAAAGGTGTCCAAGTCAGATCTTGCCCCTAGGTATTCCTGCACCATGTAAAACAGACGCTGGCGATGGTTGCTGGAACTGATCATACCTTAGGGCTGCGGACTAAAAAATTGTCTGGACGCATCGGTCAGACGGCCACCTTCTCCATCGCTCCTTCTTTGACTGACCGAAGCCTCAGCAACACGTTGTCCAGGAACAGGAGTTTGTAACCGCCCAGTCTCTGGGAACACGTTGCGAAGACCTTTCTGCAAGGCCTCCCGAAGATGTTTCATCCTCTGCTCCCTCTGCGACGGCAAGATAAGGTCTGCAACCTTACCCTTGTAATGTGGATCAAGGAGGGTTGCCAGCCAGTAACAATCCCTCTCCTTGATACCACGAATACGAGGATCCTTCCGCAGGCTTTGCAGGATCAGGGAGGCCATGCAGTGTAGGTTTGCTGAGGCATTCGGTCCAGAGTCCTCTGGGTCACTAAGGACGACATGAACCGCAGCCACCTCCTCCCAGCCACGTACAAGTCCATGGGTTTCTTGGGACTGTAAATGATCCCTTGAAGACTGCTGCTGATGCTGAGTGCCAGGCTCCACCTCCATGCTGACACAATCTTCCTCCTCCTCCTCTTCCTGTGTGATCGGCGGGCATGCAGGAACATTGTCTGGATAAAAGGGGGCCTTGAAAGGTAAAGAAGTCCTCCTCTTCCTGCCTCTGTTCTGCCTCAAGTGCCCTGTCCATTATTCCATGCAGAGTGTGCTCCAACAGGTGAACAAGGGGGACAGTGTCACTGATGCATGCACTTTCACTGCTCACCATCTTCATGGCCTTCTCAAATGGTGACAGGACAGTGCATGCATCCCTGATCATGTCCCACTGGCGTGGGGGAAAAAAACAAGCTCCCCTGACCCTGTCCTGGTGACAGAGTCGCACAGGTACTCATTGATGGCCCTCTGCTGCGTGTGCAGCTGCTGCAGCATGGCCAACTTTGAGTTCCACCTGGTGGGCATGTCACAGATTAGGCGGTTCTTGGGCAGGTTAAATTCCTTTTGGAGGTCAGCCAGCCGAGCACTGGCATTATATGACCGGCGGAAATGCACACAGACTTTCCTGGCCTGCCTCAGGACATCCTGTAAGCCGGGGTACCTGCCAAAGAACCGCTGCACCACCAAGTTATGGACGTGAGCCAAACAGTGCACATGGATCAGTTGTCACTGTCGGAGGGCAGAGAGGAGGTTGGTGCCATTGTCACAAACCACCATTCCTTGCTGAAGCTGGCGTGGCGTCAACCACCTCTGAGCCTGCCCCTGCAGAGCTGACAGAATCTCTGCCCCAGTGTGGCTCCTGTCCCCCAAGCACACCAGCTCAAGCACCACATGGCATCTTTTGGCCTGCGTACTTGCATAGCTCCTTGAACGCCTACGGAGCACAGCTGGTTATGAGGAGAAAGCACAGGAAGAGGCCATGGAGGAAGAAGAAGAGGAGGGGGTGGAGGAGAGAGGTGTGTCAGAATCACCAGTAGTAGCATTTTGGAGGCGTGGTGGCGGAACAACCTCCAACACTACTGCACCTTGTCCTGCATCCTTCCCAGCTGCCAGAAGAGTCACCCAATGCGCCGTGAAAGATAGGTAACGTCCCTGTCCATGCCTGCTGGACCATGAGTCAGCGGTAATATGTACCTTACTGCTGACCGCCCAGTCCAGCGAGGCCAAGATATTGCCTTCCACATGCTGGTAGAGAGCCGGAATCGCCTTCCGTGAGAAAAAGTGGCATTTGGGAACCTGCCACTGAGGAACCACACATTCCACAAACTCATGGAAGGGCGCAGAGTCTACCAACTGAAAAGGCAGCAGTTGAAGTGCTAGCAATTTAGCCAAGCTAGCATTCAACCGCTGGGCATGTGGATGGCTGGGAGTGAACTTCTTTCGGCGGTGCAGCAGCTGGGGCAGGGAAATTTGCCTGGTACAATCTGACGTCGGTGTACCGATAGCAGATGGCCCGCAAGTGCTTGGCTGTGACACACCTAATTCTACACCTTTATTCCTCCCAGTGCAGGTCTCAGAGAGGACTGAAGGTATAGTGGGGTTGGAGATCCCCGCTGATGAGGAGCAAGGAGAGGTCCTCTTTGTTCTTTGGTGTGGGTCTTTTAGGTACGATTGCCAACGAACTGCATGGCAGGTCAACATTCGTCTGGTCAAGCATGTGGTGCCCAAGCGGGTGATGTTTTTTGCCACACGAGATACGCTTGAGACATATGTTGCATATAGTAGCGGTGGGATCTGATGCACTCATCTCAAAAAAGGCCCACACCAAAGAACTTTTGGAATAACGCGCTGAGTCAGCACAGCAGCGCCCTGAGCTCTGCAGTGTGATGCAGTTGGTGTGCTGCCCTTAAGCTGGCCCCTGGAGGGCATCCTGCCTCGTTGGTGATGTGCCTCCTCCTCTCTCCTATCAGGCACCCATGTGGAGTCAGTGACCTTATCATCCCCTCCCTCCTCATCACTGGAGCAAAGCTGGCAGTATGCTGCAGCTGGGGGAACATGACTGCCAGATTGCTGTCCTTCTTGGGCACCCCCTCTGTCTGGGCTCACATTACTGCTTTCCTCTAGCTGAGTACCATCATCGGAGCCTTCAAAACGCTGGGCATCCTCCTGGAGCATGTACCCAACACTGTGGTCAAACAGTTCGGGGGACTCCTCAGGAGGACATGGTGGGGCTAGGGAAGGAGTGACTGATGCCATTGAGCCAAGGGAAGAGGCCGCCTTGGCAGCTGCTTTGCCAGACAACGTACCCTGAGCCTGGTGAGGGAGGATGAGGACGGCTTGGTCATCCACTCTACCAAGTCTTCCGCATGTTGCGGCTCAACGCAGCCAGCTGCCGAAAAAAAGGACAAGCGTGTCCCACTGCCAAGTGCTGATGAGGATGCACCGTGTCCATGACCAGCACTGTTGCCTCTAGACACAGAGCCTGCGAGCCCTCTTTTATTGGCTTGTGACTGTCTGCCTCTCCTTGTTGGCCTTCCAGACATACTAATGGCCTGCAATGCAGTGAGATGTAGCTGCACAAAACTGGGATGTATATATATACTGATTATATAGCAGCAAGCAGAATGCCTGCCTGTGCTATTAATAGGATCAGAAGAAGCACACAAGCACTTGTCTTCAGGTAGCCATAGGTGCAACTGTGCAGGGTACACAGTACACTAACTGTAAATACTTCAAGAGCCTGCCTGTGCTATTAATAGGATCAGAAGAAGCACACAAGCACTTGTCTTCAGGAAGCTATACTGTAGGTGCAACTGTGCAGGGTACACAGTACACTAACGTTAAATACTTCAAGAGCCTGCCTTTGCTATTAATAGGATCAGAAGAAGAACACAAGCACTTGTCTTCAGGTAGCTATAGGTGCAACTGTGCAGGGTACACAGTACACTAACTGTAAATTCTTCAAGAGCCTGCCTGTGCTATTAATAGGATCAAAAGAAGCACACAAGCACTTGTCTTCAGGTAGCTATACTGTAGGTGCAACTGTGCAGGGTACACAGTACACTAATGCCGCGTACACACGGTCGGAGTTTCCGGCATACTTGGTCCGGCGGACCAGAGTGTGCCGGACAATCCGCCCGTGTGTAGGCTCCGGCGGACTTTTCCGGCTGACTTTTTCCCAAAAGCCCGCCGGACCAAGATTTGAAACATGTTTTAAATCTTTTCGTCGGACTCCGTTTCGGGCGGAAAGTCCACTCGTCTGTGTGCTGGTCCGACGGAAAGCCCGCTCGTGTGTATGCTGGTCCAACGGACCAGATACGACGCGAGGGCAGGGTATTGCATTTCGCGCTCGCTGCAATAGGAAAAACAAATTTTCCTATTGCGGCGAGCGCGGGTCATGCCAGGCCCTTGGGTCTGGTATGGATTATAAAGGGAAACCCCTACGCCGAAAAACCGGCGTGGGGTCCCCCCTAAAATCCATACCAGACCCCGATCCGAGCACGCAGCCTGGCCGGTCAGGAAAGGGGGTGGGGACGAGCGAGCGCCCCCCCTCCTGAACCGTACCAGGCCACATGCCCTCAACATGGGGGGGTGGGTGCTTTGGGGGAGGGGGGTGCACTGCGGCCCCCCCACCCCAAAGCACCTTGTCCCCATGTTGATGAGGACAAGGGCCTCTTTCCGACAACCCTGGCTGTTGGTTGTCGGGGTCTGCGGGCAGGGGGCTTATCGGAATCTGGGAGCCCCCTTTAATAAGGGGGCCCCCAGATCCCGGCCCCCCACCCTATGCGAATGAGTATGGGGTACATGGTACCCCTACCCATTCACCCAGGGAAAAAGTGTAAATAATAAAACACTACACAGGTTTTTAAAATATTTTATTGAACAGCTCCGGGGGGATCTTCCTCCGGCTTCGGGGGTCTTCTTCCGGCTTCGGGGGTCCCTCCGGTTCATCTTCTCCGCTCTCTTCTCCCGGTGTTCCAGTTCTTCGGCCGGCTCCTCTGCTGTCTTCAGGTAGCTCTCTTGCCAGCGGAGGTCCGGACTTCTGGGCTTCTGGTCTTCTCTTCTCCAGATGTTGACACGACGCTCTCTCCGGCTGGACTGCTCTCCGAGGGCTGCGTTGTGACTTATATAGGCGGAGACCCCGCCCCCTTTTGATGTCACAGTCCCTGGGCATGCTGGGACTGTGACGTTTTAGGGGGCGTGGTCACTGGGTGATGTTGACTACGCCCCCTAAAACGTCACAGTCCCAGCATGCCCGGGGACTGTGACAACAAAAGGGGGCGGGGTCTCTGCCTATATAAGTCACAACGCAGCCCTCAGAGAGCAGTCCAGCCGGAGAGAGCGTCGTGTCAACATCTGGAGAAGAGAAGACCAGAAGCCAAGAAGTCCGGACCTCCGCTGGCAAGAGAGCTACCTGAAGACAGCGGAGGAGCCGGCCGAAGAACTGGAACACCGGGAGAAGAGAGCAGAGAAGATGAACCGGAGGGACCCCTGCAGCAGGAGGAAGATTCCCCCCCCGGAGCTGTTTAATAAAATATTTTAAAAACCTGTGTAGTGTTTTATTATTTACACTTTTTCCCTAGGTGAATGGGTAGGGGTACCATGTACCCCATACTCATTCACATAGGGTGGGAGGCCGGGATCTGGGGGCCCCCTTATTAAAGGGGGCTCCCAGATTCAGATAAGTCCCCCGCCCGCAGACCCCGACAACCAACGGCCAGGGTTGTCAGGAAGAGGCCCTTGTCCTTATCAACATGGGGACAAGGTGCTTTGGGGTGGGGGGGGCCGCAGGGTGCCCCCCTCCCCCAAAGCACCCACCCCCCCATGTTGAGGGCATGCGGCCTGGTACGGTTCAGGAGGGGGGGGGGGCGCTCGCTCGTCCCCACCCCCTTTCCTGACCGGCCAGGCTGCGTGCTCGGATCGGGGTCTGGTATGGATTTTAGGGGGGACCCCACGCCGTTTTTTCGGCGTAGGGGCTTCCCTTTATAATTCATACCAGACCTAAGGGCCTGGTATGACCCGCGACGGGGAATTGACATCCCTTGCTAGTCCCGTCGCACCTGAGTCACGTTCAAAATGAACGGACTTGTCCGTGTGTGAGCAAGTCCGTTCATTCTGAAAGTTCGACGTAACTCCGGCGAAAGTCCGTCGGAAAGACGGGCGGACTTAGCCCGCCGCAAAATCCGGTCGTGTGTGGGCAAGTCCTTCCGTTTTAAAGTCCGGCGCACCTGGCGGACAAAGTCCGTCAGAAAGTGTGCCGGACCAAGTAGGATAGAAAGTCCGACCGTGTGTACACGGCATAACTGTAAATACTTCAAAAGCCTGCCTGTGCTATTAATAGGATCAGAAGAACACAAGCACTTGTCTTCAGGTAGCTATACTGTAGGTGCAACTGTGCAGGGTACACAGTACACTAACTGTAAAAACACCTGCCTGCCTGTCAGTATATTAAGAAGAGAATAACAGGAACGGATCTAGCTAAACTGAATACAGTGTGTGTGTGTGTATATATATATATATATATATATATATATATACATACACACAACATCTGGGATGCATGTATATACACAATACACTGTAAGTGCAGCTAACTGACTCGACCTGCCTACTCTAACTTAAATCAAATGACACTGTCTCTCTGTCTATCTCTCTCCGCTGTCGCAACACACTACACAAGGCCGCCACGCAGGTGGCCTTATATAGTGTGGGGTGTGTACTAAACCCCCTGAGCCATAATTGGAAAAGCCACCCTGGCCAAGCATGTGGGTCATAGTGCATGCTTGGCCAATCATCAGCCAGCAATGCACTGTGATGCCGCAGTGAATTATGGGCCGTGACACGCCACTCGAATTTGGTGCGGATGGCCCATATCATTCGCAATTAGACGAACAGTCGAACAGGCGTTGTTCGAGTCAAACATGGGTTCGACTCGAACTCGAAGCTCATCCCTACACCGGACTGAGCGGCGCTGCATTGGGCAGGTGAGGGGGAGTCGGCCGAGAACACAGGTCATGCGAGGAATGCACAACTAAAGAGCCGCCAGTGAGGTAGTCGAGCATGGAGCTCTGCTAGTCACTCCCCACCTTCGGCCAACCGTGCGCGCGGTGCACTGGTACTCCTAGTCACCTATGCTGCTGCCAGCCATATGTAGAGGGGGGACAGGCCCCCTGCAGCACAGGGCCTAGTTGTGGTTGCAACTGCTGCGCCCCCCATAGTTATGCCCCTGGTTGGTGTTATCTGGGAACAGTGTTATTATCTGTTGTACTTCCAATTCTGACCTATCAGGATTGTGTTAACTCAACTGTGATCTTGCATTTACCTTGTGAGTTATTCAATAAATCCAGAGGCGTAACTAGAACCTTTGGGGCCCTGGTGCAAGAAAGAAACCATGAAGGGCCTCCCTGACCTCCCCCCCCCCTTCACTTTCCATCAGTCCCAGGGCCCTTCCCTCCGAACCCAGGGCACTTCCCACTGATCCCAATGGCATGCAGTATGAATTATACCCCCTGCTGAACTTGACCCATTCAAGTGAATGGTGCTGCTCTGCAAGTGCCCCACAACTGCGTGCAATGCACATGGTTATGGCATAATTCTAAAAGGAAAATGTGCGCTAGGTGTACAAAAAATGAAGAGATATGTGAATAAAACAACCCGTGAAAAGGTATCCTGCAGCTGAACACTATAACCCTGATAGGGGGCACCACTAGATATATGTAAAAAGAGGGCACCGCTGGATAAATAATACCTTGATTTAGGATAATACTAAAAACCTAAACATTTTTTGATAAACCGTGATCAACAAATGGTGAATAAATATAAATCATGAAAAATAATGTCCATAAATGACCAAGCAAAAACAAATAGAATAATGAAAAAGGCTTCGCTGTAGGGATATGTATGTGACTACCACCGCAGCAAACGCCAGTCACACTAAAAGTTTAGAAAGCTTGATAAACTTTGCAAACATATTAATGTCCATATATAGACAAAAGTGTTAAAGTGAATTTGCAGTAAAGGTATATGCGTGACTTCCACCGCAATGAACGCCCATCACCTTAGGGAGATTAAAGGCTTACCAGACAGCCCTTAATAAAAGGCATGAAGACAACAGCTTTTAGGTGTTTTCCTCTCAGTGGATAGGTCTCATCCGGAATGCTAGATGCGTATCAGCAAACGATCACTTCATGTGAGCCATATGCCTCCAGTGGCGGTCCAATGGAAAGAGACCGCTCCCGGTGGTGAGTGTCCTTTCCTCCTGTGTTCACCTTTAGAACATGGTTATGGCATGCTAGTGCAGAATTGAAAGGGTTAAAGCAGGCGGTGCAGAGGCAGTATAACACCTCCTTACTGCCTATCAAATGATCTATGAAGAGCAATCTGAATGTGGATTGCTCTTCAGAGACCAAAGCAAGCCCTAAATTATTTTTTTTACATTTTTTAAACAGTTAGAATTTTTTTATTGACTTTTTTTTTACATGTTTAACAGCCATTTGGTGAAACATCAGGGCTCTAAACTCTCTCACTCGCTCTAAAGACCCCTGATAGCTCACTTTTGAGATAGAGACATCATGTGGCTCCATGTGGTTTGGTCCGTGTGAAAATGCATGTGTTAGCAGATGTGTGGGGTTGTCATTAACAATTAATGGCACTGCTGTGTGCCAATTAAAGGACAGTGTGTTTCTGTGTGTGTCAGGAAAGCCACAATTTTGTGCACATTCCTGACATGCAAAGGTGTAAACCTAGCCTTATAGTGGGTTCACATTAGTGTGCTGCAGTTTGGCCGCAACGGAATTGTATGTGTGCTTTACATGCAGTTATAGCTGCGCGCCTATTTAATTCTAATAGGCTGTGAGTTTTCTGAAAGCACGGCAAATATGCAGCATGTAGAAATTTGATGTACTTATGTGAAAACGCATGTCCTAAAATAATTCTTTGGGAGCGTACCATAAACCGTGTGTGAACTTTTCATACAATCACACTGCGCCCAAACCGCAGCACACTGATTCGGAGTCCACTATTAGGCCCCTTTCACATGACTGGACTGATTGGGTCAGCCTGTCAGTTTTTCAGGAGAACCTGACTGGACCCTCCATTTTCCTCTATGGAGCGGCAGGTGTAAACAGACATGTGCCTGTTTCCTCCATTTTCCTCTATGGAGCAGCAGGTGTAAACAGACATGTGGCTGTATCCTCCATTGTCCTCTATGGAGAGGCAGGTGTAAACAGACATGTGCCTGTTTCCTCCATTCTCCTCTATGGAGAGGCAGGTGTAAACAGACATGTGCCTGTTTCCTACATTCTCCTCTATGGAGAGGCAGGTGTAAACAGACATGTGCCTGTTTCCTCCATTCTCCTCTATGGAGAGGCAGGTGTAAACAGACATGTGCCTGTTTCCTCCATTCTCCTCTATGGAGCGGCAGCTGTAAACAGGACATGTGCCTGTTTCCTCCATTTTCCTCTATGGAGCAGCAGGTGTAAACAGACATGTGCCTGTTTCCTCCATTCTCCTCTATGGAGAGGCAGGTGTAAACAGACATGTGCCTGTTTCCTCCATTCTCCTCTATGGAGAGGCAGGTGTAAACAGACATGTGCCTGTATCCTCCATTCTCCTCTATGGAGAGGCAGGTGTAAACAGACATGTGCCTGTTTCCTCCATTCTCCTCTATGGAGAGGCAGGTGTAAACAGACATGTGCCTGTATCTTCCATTCTCCTCTATGGAGAGGCAGGTGTAAACAGACATGTGCCTGTATCCTCCATTCTCCTCTATGGAGAGGCAGGTGTAAACAAACATGTGCCTGTTTCCTCCATTCTCCTCTATGGAGAGGCAGGTGTAAACAGACATGTGCCTGTTTCCTACATTCTCCTCTATGGAGAGGCAGGTGTAAACAGACATGTGCCTGTTTCCTCCATTCTCCTCTATGGAGAGGCAGGTGTAAACAGACATGTGCCTGTTTCCTCCATTCTCCTCTATGGAGAGGCAGGTGTAAACAGACATGTGCCTGTTTCCTCCATTCTCCTCTATGGAGAGGCAGGTGTAAACAGACATGTGCCTGTTTCCTCCATTCTCCTCTATGGAGCGGTAGCTGTAAACAGACATGTGCCTGTTTCCTCCATTTTCCTCTATGGAGCAGCAGGTGTAAACAGACATGTGCCTGTATCCTCCATTCTCCTCTATGGAGAGGCAGGTGTAAACAGACATGTGCCGTTTCCTCCATTCTCCTCTATGGAGAGGCAGGTGTAAACAGACATGTGCCTGTATCTTCCATTCTCCTCTATGGAGAGGCAGGTGTAAACAGACATGTGCCTGTATCCTACATTCTCCTCTATGGAGAGGCAGGTGTAAACAAACATGTGCCTGTTTCCTCCATTCTCCTCTATGGAGAGGCAGGTGTAAACAGACATGTGCCTGTTTCCTCCATTCTCCTCTATGGAGAGGCAGGTGTAAACAGACATGTGCCTGTTTCCTACATTCTCCTCTATGGAGAGGCAGGTGTAAACAGACATGCGCCTGTTTCCTACATTCTCCTCTATGGAGAGGCAGGTGTAAACAGACATGCGCCTGTTTCCTACATTCTCCTCTATGGAGAGGCAGGTGTAAACAGACATGCGCCTGTTTCCTACATTCTCCTCTATGGAGAGGCAGGTGTAAACAGACATGCGCCTGTTTCCTACATTCTCCTCTATGGAGAGGCAGGTGTAAACAGACATGTGCCTGTTTCCTCCATTCTCCTCTATGGAGCGGCAGCTGTAAACAGACATCTGATCTGCTAAAAACACATGGATGGGGATCAGTTCCCCATTCATCTAGTGGATGGGATTACAAGGCAGTCGGGTGTAATCGGACAGGCGGTCCGTTTACATCCGACTGCCCATCGAGAAGAGAAGGCTGTGTCTGGGATCGCTATGCATAAGCGGATTGGACAAGGATCAGCCATCTGCCTGCTCAGGCGGGATCAGCAGAGAGATCACCCGCTGAGCAGGTGGACTTCTGGTAGAACCCGCCCCGTGGAAAAGGGGCCTTATGGATTAGAAAATAGTGAATAGGTGGGGGTCTAAGTAGTAATAGTATGTGTTCATGAAGGAAGTCAGAGAAAGTGCTAAGGCTACAGTATAGGGACAGTACAGTTAGTAGAGGAGTAAACTAGGATGGAAAGGGTGTCAGATATATGGGAGTAGAGCTGAGGGGGGGCTGCTGCAGGGACCTGTGTAGTGCAGATTTATGGGGGATAAAGCAGATAGGAGAAGAGAAGGGATAAAGGTAGCAGGAAAAAAGTTGAGGAGGATCACTAACTTACTGCATGATTATGCAGAGAAGGTAGAGAGAGATGCAGACTGCTGGAGAAGATGAGTGAATCAAATAGGACCAAGGAAGAAGGTGAAGTGACCCGGGAAGAGAACATGCTGAGGGCTGGAGGGATGTGATTACTAGTTGCAGGAAGAAAGAGAGATAAGGGAAAGTTCGAGTGAAAGGAACTGCAGTGTTGGGGAATCGGCACATCGTGCGAACGAGTGAGAATAACAATCTCTACTGTCAGGCAGGAGAAGATGCAGAAGCTCCATGTGCGTCCCTCACTCCCCCCCCCCCTCCTCACCTCACAGATTGAGAGCGCCTATGAGTTAGTGACAGTCCTCAATATAAATGTGACTTCATAGGTATATCAGTGTGCACGTGACATCTGTAATGGAAGGAACACCACCACCGACAATAGGGAGGCTTACCGGAACGTTTGAACCCAAAAGGACATACGCTCAATTGGGTCAAACAGGCTTGAAAAATGAACGGCTGATGGATTTCCGTAAGGGCTGCAGAAAGATCCTGGGATGGTCAGTGGACCGGTATGTCCCTCAGGGGTGATGCCCACAATGGAAGAAGATTATAGCAAATGGGAAAAAACAAAGGAAGGCCACATAGTGTAACTCCGTATAAAATGTGTACCAATTTATTTAAAAAGAGGAAATACACTCACATGAAAAATGGATAAAACAGCGCTGTATGAGTAAAATGGCGGCAGTGGGGTCTTATTTTATGTGATAGACCAACACAAAGTGAAAGCGAAAAAAATAAATATATGAAAAGTGTGGCGTACATTTGTATTAAGTCCCCCTGAATCAATACTTTGTAGAACCACCTTTCGCTGCAATTACAGCTGCAAGTCTTTTTGGGGATGTCTCTAACAGCTTTCCACATCTAGAGAATTACATTTTTGCTCATTCTTCTTTGCAAAATATCTCAAGCTCTGTCAGATTGGATGGAGAGCATCTGTGAACAGCAATTTTCAAGCCTTGCCACAGATTTTTAATTGGATATTAGGTCTGGGCCATTCTTACACATGAATATGCTTTGATCTAAACCATTCCATTGTAGCTCTGGATGTATGTTTAGGGTCGTTGTCCTGCTGGAAGGTGAAACTCCACCCCAGTCTCAAGTCTTTTACAGACTCTATCGCTGGCCATACACTATACGAAAAATTGGCTGAACCCATTTTTGAAAAACGGACATTCGGCCGTGAGAGCAAACGATAGTGCCATCATGTAATAACTGATAAATCGTTCAATGAACATAAATTAATCCATTTTTTGTTAGTTTTTTTTTACATATACCCAGTGCAAACAGTTCGGACAGGAAACACATTAACCTTTCAATTCATCGTTCGTTCGGCCGAAAAACGAACAAACTGGCCAAATGACCGAATTTCGGATGATTTTTCATATAGTGTATGGCCAGCATAACAGGTTCTTTTCTAAGGCCCCATTCACACTAGCGCGTTTTTTGATGCATTTTGCATTTTGCAGAAATGCACGGGAATTTTTTAACATGGGTTCCTATGGAACATGTTCACATCAATGCTTTTTTGTTTCTCTGCATTTTTGGAAAGGGTCGGGGACTTTTTTTCATGCAAAATGCAGCGTTTTGCATGTAATAGAATTCAATGGACAAGCATCAAAAACGCAAGTGCACCGTTTTTGCAGCGTTTTTGGTGCGTTTTTGGTGCGTTTTTGATGCGTTTTTGCCGTTTTTTTTTTTTTTTTTTTTTTTTTTAATGTTTTTTTTTTTTTTTTTTAATTTTTTTTAAGACTGTAAAAAAAAAATGTAAAAAAAAAAAAAAAACGCAAAACGCAAATCGCGGCAAAATCGCGGCAAAAACGCGGCTCAAAAACGTGGCAAGCATGAAAAAAAAACCTCCAAAAACGCTCAAAAGCAACATGCATAGGTGTGAATCGAGCCTAAGATTGCCCTGTATTTGGCTCCATCCATCTTCCCATCAACACTGACCAGCTTCCCTGTCCCTGCTGAAGAAAAGCATCCCCACAACATGATGCTGCCACCACCATGTTTCACGGCTAAGATGGTGTGTTCAGGGTTATGTGCAGTGTTAGTTTTATATACAAAATAAGTGCAGCGCTAATGGAATAAAAACATTGCAACATTTTCAAAGGAAAAAGAAAAAGAAAAACTAAAGCAAAGTCCCAGTGAAAATTTCAGACCATAAATACAGGGTTAAACACCCATTCCGGGTAAGATATCAGTGGCAGATTGCAGAGGAGGAAACAGTGAAAGATCCTTCAAAGAAGGTGCATCCAGCTCCACACCCAAGTGAGTAAGCAGCCTGCTTACCAGCTATCCATGACCACTGAAACTGTAGTCTCACCCAGCACAGGGAAATCTGTCTCCCCAGGACCCTTAATGGTGTCTGGAACCACAGCTAGGCTGATAACACTCAAAAGATATAAAATAAAATGTTTCCATAGTGCAGTACTTTGTAAAAGATGAATTTAATATAATAAGTGGGTTGCACTTACAAGATGTAAAACATTCACAAACGATACGACGTGTCTCATAATAAAGACTGCGGCGTCCCCAAAGGCTTCTCTTCACTTCCTATTTCGTTTTGAAAATTTTGCAATGTTGTTATTCCATTAGCGCTGCACTTATTTTGTATATATTCATCTATTTGAGTTTTTGTATTATGCCGCGTACACACGGTCGGACTTTTCGTCTACAAAAGTCCGACGGACGCCGACGGACAAAATACGGCTGACAATCCGATCGTGTGTGGGCTTCCCCGGACTTTCAGCGGACTTTTCCAGCGGCAAATCTGACAGACTTTAGATTGGAAACATGCTTCAAATCTTTACGTCGTAACTACGCCGGACCCAGAAATCCACTCGTCTGTGTGCTAGTCCGACGGACAAAAACCCACGCTAGGGCAGCTATTGGCTACTGGCTATGAACTTCCTTATTTTAGTCCGGTGTACGTCATCATGTACGAATCCGTCAGACTTTTGTGTGATCGTATGTAGGCAAGTCCGTTCATTAAAAAGTCTGCCGCAAGTCCGCCAAAAGTCCATCGAAAGTCTGTCGGACAGGCTGTCGGACTTTTGTAGCCGAAAAGTCCGACCGTGTGTACGCGGCATCAGACTTTATGGTGCTGGCAGCTTAATCTATCCGCTATATTTTACATATAGTTTTTTTCCTCAGTTAAGTTGTTTCTAGTGCAGCGTTAGCCTTTGGGCTACTTTTTTTTACAGTGTTAGTTTTCCACCACACATAGCCTTTTACTTTTAGGCCAAAAAGTTCAATTTTGGTCTCATCTGACCAGAGCACCTTCTTCCTTTTTGCTGTGTCCCCCACATGGCTTCTCCCAAACTGCAAACGCGGCTTCCTATGGATTTCTTTCAACAATTTTTTTCTTCTTTCTGCCACTCTTCCATAAAGACCAGATCTGTGGAGTGCACGACTAATAGTTGTTGTGGACAGATTCTCCCACCTGAGCTGTGGATCTCTGCAGCTCCTCCAGAGTTACCATGGGCCTCTGAGATGCTTCTCCGGTTAATGCTCTCCTTGCCCGGCCTGTCAGTTTAGGTGGACGGACATGTCTTGGTAGATTTGCAGTTGTGCCATGCTCTTTCCCTTTTCAGATGATGGATTGAACAGTGCTCTGTGAGATGTTCAAAGCTTGGGATATTTTTTTAAAACCTAACCCTGCTTTAAACTTCGCTAAAAAAAAAACATCTCCACGACTTTATCCCTGACCTGTCTGGTGTGTTCCTTGGCCTTCATGATGCTGTTTGTTCACTAAGGTTCTCTAACAAACCTCTGAGGGCTTCACAGAACAGCTGTATTTATACTGAGATTTAATTACACACAGGCGGACTCTATTTACAAATTAGGTGACTTCTGAAGGTAATTGGTTTCACTAGATTTTAGTTAGGGGGTATCAGAGTAAAGGGGCTGAATACAAATAAACGCCACACTTTTCACATTTTTATTTGTAAAAAAATTTGAAAACCATTTATCATTTTCCTTCCACTTCACAACAATGTACCTGTGACAGACCTAGCCGGGACAGAGGCTTTTGGAGGGGACTGAACGCTAGCCTCTTGCCGACTGATTATGGGCCCTGGCATTTGGGGGAACAGTGCTCTTTGTGAGCTGTATGCCTGGGGACCCTGGAAGTAATGTTACTTTGGATTCAAGTCCATGCCTCCCCAAAACACAAAACTCTGGGAACCCCCTATGTGCCATATTATAGATAGTGACTGCTTCACAATGTTGTGTGTATATATTGTGTGTTGTCTCATGCTGTTGTGTACTACTTGCTGTGTAGTTTGGGGTGGGGCTGTATTCCAATGTTCTATTATGTCTGTCTGCCTTGGATCACAGGATGTGTATCTCTTTGGAGGGAGGGGGGATTCCTCCAGCAGCCCCCTGCTGATAAGACTGTGTACTGATGAGAAGTTTGAACACACCTGACCTGTGTGTCTACTGTCATTGGACGGTTTAACCCGCCCTCTTTTCCAAGGGTGGGGGGAAAGAGTCTCTGCATTATTTTATCTGTTGTGTCCATGCCTGAAAATAAATTAGTTGATTCCTGCTTGAACCTCAAGACAGAGCATCTTGTCTCTTACTTGGTTGGAGAATTATTTGTATGGGTTCCTGGTTCGGCTGACGGAAGTGTTCGGTAGCTGCCTTGGTGTTTGGGAAGGGAATGTCCTAAACGACTTTAACCCCTTTCAAACTCGGGGTGTCGTTACAGTGCCACTTTGTGTTGGTCTATCACATAAAATCCCAATAAAATACATTTAATTTTTTTGTTGTAACATGACAAAATGTGGAAAATTTCAAGGGGTATGAATACTTTTTCGAGACACTGTATATACCAGTGATGGCGAACCTTGGCACCCCAGATGCTTTGAAACTACATTTCCCATGATGCTCAACTACACTACAGAGTACATGAGCATCATGGGAAATGTAGTTCCAAAACATCTGGGGTGCCAAGGTTCGCCATCACTGGTATATACACACTCACAGACCACTTTATTAGGTACACCTGTTCAATTGCTTGGTAACACATATTGCTAATTGGCCAGTCGCATAGTAGCAACTCAATGCATTTAGGCATCTAGACGTGGTGAAGATGACTTGCTGTAGTTTAACCGGTTCAATACCGGGCATTTTCACCCCCTTCCTTCCCAGCTGTCGCACTTTAAACGACAATTGCGTGGTCGTGCAATGTTGTACCCAAACAAAATTGACGTCCTTTTTTCCCCACAAATAGAGCTTTCTTTTGGTGGTATTTGATCACCTCTGCAGTTTTTATTTTTTGCGCTATTAACAAAAGAAGAGCGACAATTTGCTGATCTATTGGCATTTTCATGCACCACTATCTCTATGGTTTACAGAGAATGGTCCGAAAAAGAGAAAATATCCAGTGTGCGGCAGTTGTGTTGACGAAAATACTTTTTGAGGTCAGAAGAGAATGGGCAGACTGATTCGAGATGATAGAAAGGCAACAGTAACTCAAATAACCACTTGTTACAAGCAAGGTATGCAGAATACCATCTCATCTGAACACACAACACATTAAACCTTGAAGCAGATGGGCTACAGAAGAAAAAGACAACACCGGATGCCACTCCTGTCAGCTAAGAACAGGAAACTGAGGCTACAAATTCGCAGAGGCTCATCAAAATTGGACAATAGAAGATTGGAAAAACATTGCCTGGTCTGATGAGTCTTGATTTCAGCTGCATCATTCAGTTGGTAGGGTCAGAATTTGGTGTAAATAACATGAAAGGGTAGATCCATCCTGCCTTGTATCACCGGTTCAGGCTGGTGGTGGTGGTGTAATGGTGTGGGGGATATTTTCTTGGCACACTTTGGGCCCCTTAGTACCAATTGAGCATTGTTTAAACACCACGGCCTACCTGATTATTGTTGCTGACCATGTCCATCCCTTTATGACTACAGTGTACCCATCTTCTGATGGATACTTCCAGCAGGATAATGCACCATGTCACAAAGCTCAAATCATCTCAAACTGGTTTCTTGAACACGACAATGAGGTCACTGTACTCCAATGGCCTCAACAGTCACCAGATCTCAATCCAATAGCGCACCTTTGGGATGTAGTGGAACGGGAGATTCGCATCATGGATGTGCAGCCCACAAATCTGCAGCAACTGCGTGATGCTATCATGTCAATATGGACCAAAATCTCTGAGGGGGTCCAACCCAGTACTAGCAAGGTGTACCTAATAAAGTGTCCGGTGGGTGTATATATTAATTATAAAGCCTAACTTAATGTTTACCTTTACTCTAAAAAGTTTAGTTGGGCTTAAATGAACTCTATTGTCTTTACCAATTACTGCAGTTCCTGTATAAACTGTACGTAGCATCAGCTACATACAGTATACAATGTTGTGTTCCGTTAGCGGTATGGGGGCTTTCCCATCTGCTGCTACCTGGACAAAATCAAGTCAGGCTGAGCGCTGCTCAGTCATTCACAGGAGGCTTAATATTTGAATACAAGGCTTCCTCTGATTGGCTGAGGTGGGTGGATAACATTACAATCTCTACCTCAGTCAATCAGATGAAGCTTTGCATTAATTGATAAAACAAAAGGCTTTCTGTGATTGCCTTGGGGGGTTACTAAAGGTGTTACACTCAGTCTGGTGCAGCTGTGCATGGTAACCAATAAACTTCTAATTTTAGCTTGTTTAATAAAGCTTTGACAATAGGCCCCTGTTCACACCGGTGTGGCTTGTCATGCGATTTGACAGGTCCAAATCGCACGATAAGTCACACCCTATAGTCGGCAATAGATCTGTTCAAAACGGTGCGACGCTGACTTTGCGGTGCCACACCAATTTGAAAGGGTTGTTCCTGCACTACTTTTTGGCAATTTTCAGGTGCATAGACATCTGTGCATGAAGTCACACAGATGTCAGCCAGGTTGCACCTGAAGTCGCACTGACATGCGGCTTTGAAATTGTGCAATTTCAAGTAAAGTCTATCGATTTTAAAGTCGGATTCGGTGTGAACGAGGGCTAAAACCTAGAAGTAGATTAGGTTAGTATGCAGAGTTACAGCAGATTCTGTGTACACCAGTTTAAGTAAATCTCCCAGTATGTAGTTGATGCTATATACAGTTTATATAGGTAGACAGCGGGCGTGTCTATTAGTAAAAAAATATATTTTTAATGGGCCAGCTTTGCCCAAACAATGTATTTAAAGTAAAATTTAACATAGAGTTGGTCTTCCATAAATAAGTTAGCTCTTAGGCATAGCACAGCGATGGCGAACTTATGGCATGCGTGCCACAGCTGGCACGCACAGCCCTCTCTGTGGGCACGCAAGCTATGTCACCAGATCCAGGGCCGGCACTTATGGTGCCAGCACCGCCAGGATAGGGGGCAGAAATCCCCCAGCCAGGCAGTCATTTGCAATGGCGGTGCCAGCACAGAGGAGCCGGATCCCTTCCTCGCATTAGTAAAATTGGGCAGCGGGCGGACGATGTGTGTAAATCCCTCCCTGCACCCCCATGGAAGTGTCCTCTACCTCCCTTCACATCCCCCCCCCCCCCCTCGCCGAACCCTGCATTCTAAGCACAATGCACTCCTGATCCCTGCATTCTAAGCACAATGCACTCCTGATCCCTGCATTCTGAGCACAACACACTCCTGATCCCTGCATTCTAAGCACAACGCACTCCTGATCCCTGCATTCTAAGCACAATGCACTCCTGATCCCTGCATTCTGAGCACAACACACTCCTGATCCCTGCATTCTGAGCACAACACACTCCTGATCCCTGCATTCTAAGCACAACGCACTCCTGATCCCTGCATTCTAAGCACAATGCACTCCTGATCCCTGCATTCTAAGCACAATGCACTCCTGATCCCTGCATTCTAAGCACAATGCACTCCTGATCCCTGCATTCTAAGCACAATGCACTCCTGATCCTTGCATTCTGAGCACAATGCACACTCCTGATCCCTGCATTCTGAGCTCAATGCACTCCTTTGAAAAAGCACAAAAGAGGGGTGATCAGTCCCATCCTCTGTACAGAGCAGCTGGAAGGTTTAACTCAGTCTTTGCACTTTGAAATAAATAAGTTGGTTTGGTGTTGAAGTTTGGGCACCTGGGCTCAAAAAGGTTCCCCATCACTGGTATAGCAGGACTAATATACTTTTTATTTTTATTATTATTTTAATACAGGATTTATATAGTGTGCACAGCGCTTTGCAATATAAAGGGAGACTGTACAGTTGCAGCCCAGTAGAGAAGGTCTAGGTTCATGGAGCTTACAATCTAAAAGGGGGGGTGGAGATGGTAGAGAAGGTAATAGCTGTGGGCGATGAGCTGATGGAAGTGGTCGACGTACATTGAAGATAAATGCAATTATCAAAAGTGAATTGAGTTGTGTGTTGGAATAAATGTAATGAGCTGTGTAACATCAGCGCTGAATTTGTGGTTTGGTGAGGATGATAAGAATCTATGACATGCAGCAGTCCCCTGCTTGTGAGAGATGTTACTATACAGTATCGAGATGCTACATCCATAGTCACTAATGCCGTGTACACACAGGCGGACTTTTCGGCATTAAAGGTCCGACAGTCTTTTTGACGGACTTCCGATGGACTTTCGAATGAACAGACCTGCCTACACACGATCACACCAAAGTCCGACGGATTTGTACGTGATGACTAAAATAGGGAAGTTGATAGCCAGTAGCCAATAGCTGCCCTAGCGTCGGACATACAGACAGCATACAGACAAGCGGATTTTACAATAGGAACTGGGTCCTGCGGAGTTTCGACAAAGATTTGAAACATGTTTCAAATCTAAAGTCCGTCAGATTTTCGACAGAAACAGTCCGCTGAAGGTCCGATGAAGCCCACACACGGTCGGATTGTCCGCCAGATTCGGTCCGTCGGACCAGTCCGGTCGAAAAGTCCGCTCGTGTGTACAGGGCATTAGTTTATTTGGTGGTACTTGCTGTATATTGTGGAGCTTATTCAGGTAATCAGATATACACTAAATTGTCAAAAGCATTGGGACGCCTGCCTTTACACGCACATGAACTTTAATGGCATCCCAGTCTTAGTCTGTAGGGTTCAATATTGAGTTGGCCCACCCTTTGCAGCTATAACAGCTTCAACTCTTCTGGGAAGGCTGTTCACAAGGTTTAGGAGTGTGTCTATGGGAATGTTTGACCATTCTTCCAGAAGTGCATTTGTGAGGTCGGGCACTGATGTGGACTAGAAGGCCTGGCTCACAGTCTCTGCTCTAATTCATCCCAAAGGTGTTCTATCAGGTTGAGGTCAGAACTCCGTGCAGGTCAGTCAAGTTCCTCCACTCCAAACTCGCTCATCCATGTCTTTATGGACCTTGCTTTGTGCACAGGTGCGCAGTCATGTAGGAATAAGAAGGGGCCATCCCCAAACTGTTTCCACAAAGTTGGGAGCATGAAATTGTCCAAAATGTCTTGGTATGCTGATGCCTTATGAGTTTCCTTCACTGAAACTACGGGGCCAAGCCAAACCCCTAAAAAACAACCCCACACCATAACCCCCCCTCCACCAAATGATTTGGACCAGTGCACAAAGCAAGGCCCATAAAGACATGGATGAGTGAGTTTGGGATGGAGGATCTTGACTGGCCTGCACAACAACCCGATAGAACACCCCTTTGGGATGAATTTGAGCGGAGATTGCGAGCCAAGCCTTCTCGTCCAACATCAGTGCCTGACCTCACAAATGCATTTCTGGAAGAATGGTCAAACATTCCCATAGACACACTCCTAAACCTTGTAGACAGCCTTCCCAGAAGAGTTGAAGCTGTTATATCTGCAAACAGTGGGCCAACTCAATATTGAACTCTACAGACTAAGACTGGGATGCCATTAAAGTTCATGTGGGTGTAATGGCAGGGGTCCTAATACTTTTACCAATATAGTGTATCTTACTGAAAACTAGCAGTATTTCTAGCAGCTTTAGTATATTTTCTACAAGGCCTGAAACTTGTTCAGTGACTGTTTTTATACCTGTTATAATGGTTCTGCCTGGGTTTCCTGACTTTTGGATCTTGGGTAGCATATTGAAATTCCTTATTTCTGGATGATCTGGAATTGCACTGGTAAGTTCTGAATGTAGGTGGGTTGGTAGTGTTTTAAGAGACCTTTTTAGTTGAGTAGGATCATATTTCAGATATTTTATGGTAGGTATCATCTGCAAGCTGCCTCTTGCCTTCCATTATATATTTGTGTCCATCACAGCCTCAGCGTCCCCTTTATCTGCTGGTTTAACTCTTTCGCTGCCAGAGCCATTGTTGCATTTTTTTTTGCTCAAGATTACATAAAACCCCCCCAAAACATATATTTTCTGAAAGCAGAAGAGAATAAAATAGCGGTAGTTCCAATTTTTTATTTCACACAATATTACTGCAACGGTCTAGGAAATGCGAAATATACTAAACCTAAATTTAGGGCATACAAACGCAGTGAATTACCCATTTTTTGGTAAAATATTAAAGACAAACTTCAGTACCTTATATTTTCCATAGGCGATGCTTAAAAAGCCCCCTATAGGTCGCTAGTGCTAGAAATATTGCTCATTCTGTGCCTGCCTGATAGGTGGCGCTAGCTCAACAGCACTGTATGTTATGCCACAAGATTGTACTAGTAACCCAGGCACCGTCTGAAAGGTATCACATACTTGGCGCAAAAAGGAAGGTGGAGCATACATCATACTGTATGCAGCCAAGAAATGAGGACTGCTAAAATAAGGGCTAACTCCACCTACAACTAATACTAAAGCCTCACCAGTGAAATTACATTATTATAAGTTTGAGCTCTGGTGGCAAATTTTGCCATTCCTGCCCAATAGCCAAATTACAGAGCCAGGCCTTTTCCTTGTAAGATGACTGTGCAGAGCATGAAAAATGTCTACAATAGCTTGGTAAGTTTGCAGCCTTGGGATAGCTGCTGAAAGTTGCAGGACGCCGTGCAAACGCGCAAAGTGTGCCTTTGTTTTGCGTAGTCCTTTATTATACCATCCCCCTGTGTGTTTTAGATACATATTTTGCATTCCCATACTTTTATTCTGTTTTTTTTTTCTTTGTTTTTTTGTTTTTTTACTTGAGCGTGGAAAATTTTTGAACCACTGACCTAAAAACGCACAAGTAAACATCATATAGAGGAAGCAGTCATTCTGCTAGTTGAACAATGTAAGTAGAGATGTAGGTGCCACCTAAAGAGGTCTTGTACAGTGGAAGCTGTGCCAAAAAAATAGCAGAGGGTAAAGGACTAGTCACCAACCAGCAGTGGCGTCGCTAGGGGGTGGCTTTTGGGGCTATAGCCCCGAGTCTCTGCAGGGGTCCCCAAGGGGAGGGGAGGCTCTCTGAGGACCCTGATGTAAGGGGGGGCTCTCTGGGGACCCTAATGTAAGTGGGGCTATCTGGGAACCCTGATGTAAGTGGGGGGCTCTCTGGGGACCCTGATATAAGGGGGAGGCTCTCTGGGGACATATACACACACACGTATATTACTGTATATACATGTGTATGCCCGCCCAAGTGTATGTCTTTCTTTTCTACGCTGCTATGGGCTCTAGCCCCAGATCTTTTGTAGACCTAGCAACACCCTGCCAACCAGTATTGCCTGTAGGTCCCTGCAACTGATCTGTTTCCACTACTAACTTATCATGCCTTTTTCCACTGTGTCTCTGTCTATAGACAGCCATTCTAGTATAAAGGAGCAGAGCTTTTCTTCCTGATGACAGAGCTGCTCCCGGGTGACTGGTGGAGGAATATTCAGCAGGCAGCAGCAGAGATAGGGGAAAATATACAGAATGAAGGCTCCTTTCACACGGATAGACTGATCGGGTCCACCTATCAGTTTTTCAGGTGGACCCGATCAAACCATCCATTGCTCTCTATGGAGCGGGGGATGTCAACTGACTTGTGTCTGTTGACACTTGCCGACATCCGATCCAATCCTGTCTGGTAAAAAGAGACGGATGGGGATCATCGGCTTGGCGGATCGGATGACACGGCTCTTCTAAACATCAGGCATGCTCGTGGACGCTTGTCTCGGATGCCGGAATACATCTACACCATATCCCTATACAGATGAGCCTGTTTTTATCTTGTTTCCTGTAAGTGCATTACTTACCATGTTAATAAACCGTAATTAACATACTACACTCAGGTGGCGCTTCCTGTGTTTCCCCTCTTTCACCATGACAGGGATAGACTGCTGGCAGCTGCCAAAAGTGCCGCGAAGCTCTCCTTTGAAAACTCCAAGATCTCCCTGTACCCCGACTACTCACCTGAAGTGCAGCAACGTCGTCACTCCTTCACAGAGATCCACAAGTGCCTCCGGGAGAACGGCCTGAAATATAGCCTCCTGTACCCCAGCAAGCTTAGGGTGGAGGATGGCAGTTCCACCCGCGACTTTGAAACCCCTGCTGCAGCTGTCTCTTGGCTTGGCTCCCGCTGACTCTTTTCATGACATCCTCACTGGAATACAATTCTGCCTGATGCAGCCACCTATGGAGGCTGGGATCCTACCACTAGCCACATGTTCCAGAAGCGGAGCACCTTCTCTACAAGGCACACTACTGAAGTTAATCCCAGTTTTCCCTCACCCACCTTGTGTCTGGAACTTACCCAGGTACTGTCAGAAGTTTCGGTGTGCTCCACCTACACCAGCCCTGTGTGCAAAGTTTTTCACAGGGTCCTAGTGGCCTGAAGTTTTCACCTTTGTTGAAAAGTTATGAGAACAAATCCTGCATCAGCTCTTTTTTTTTTTTTCTTTTTCGCCCCTGTTTTTGGCTGTGGTGTTTTTTTTTCTTTTTTATGCCAGGGTAGGGAGTTAATTTTTTGGGGGAGAGGAGGATATATTTTTTAAAGATGTACATATAACTACTATTGCTCCAACACGTTTTACTCTGAAGACTCACACAGACAATGCTCTTTTCTATGATGATTTTACTGCGGAGTGGCTTGCTGGTCTCATCCTGGTCCTGCACGCCCCTGGTATTTCATGATGGCTAACTCTGGTAAAGAGTCCTTGATTGTCTTGTCATGGAATGCCAGGGGGCTCAATTCCAAATACAAGAGGTCACTACTGTTTCAATGTTTGAAAATGCACAACCCCCACATAGTATTGCTGCAAGAGACCCATTAAATGGGAAGCAGAGTAATGGTTCTAAAAAAAACATGGGTACAAAAAGCATTTCACGCGACCTACTCCACATACTCCCGTGGGGTGTCTATTTTGATCATTAAACAAATACCGTGTATAATCCATGATGTACATCTAGACCCTCATGGGAAATATGTTATGTTGGTGTTGACCATATACAACAAGAAATATGTTATTGTTAATGTCTACCTGCCCCCTCCTAGTCAGGTGCAGTCTCTGTACCCTCTATACGAACGGTTGGCTCCGCATTGCCCTGCCCAGGTTCTGTTTATGGGTGACTTCAATGCCACCCTATCACAAGATTTGGATAGGCCCTCACTTCAAGCTATTTTCAACTCAGATCTGGGCACCTGGGCACATGCCACGGACTTTACTGAGGTATGGAGATGGTTACATCCTCATGACAGAACTTACTCCTGTTTCTCTGCCACCTTTAAGGCCTCCTCGCGTATAGACCTGGCATTTGCAAACACAGCCCTCCTTAATGAGATCCAAGAGGTATATTATCTTCCCTCTGGCCTCTCAGATCATAATCTGCTGAAATTGACCATTAGAACCCCAAAAACGCGCAATAGAGCCCTTTGGAGAGTGCAACCCATTGGATTAACCATGAGTCGGTTTAGGACCACATCCCCCCTCAATTGAAGGAATAATGGGTAATCAATGCGGAGTCGGCCTCCCCGGAGGTGACATGGGATGTGTTCAAGGCTCATAGCAGGGGACAGTATATCTCTGCTGTGGCTGCTGTGAAGGCAGAGTACAGTGATATGGTCGCTGCAACAAAAGGTTGATAGGGCCTTAAAGCGGAGTTCCAACCATAAAATCGACTTTGCAGAAATCAACAGCATTATGCATCAGCAAAAACATTTGGAATTTTTTTTTTTTTTTTTTTACTCACCCCTTCAGCACTGTTGCTATGGGATCCTTTCTGTATTCTGCCACTTCCTCTCCACGGCGCCTGACGTAATTTCCCTCGGCGCCTGTGCTCGCTAGTGCTCCTGGGAGATGCTTGTCATCATTTCCCAGGAGACAATGGACAGCACCGAGGGCTTCGTTGCCATCACAACGGGGCGGGCACTTCCGCCGCCGCCCGTTGTGATGGCATTGTCAGAATTGTACGGCGCTGAGAGCCGTACCTCCTGCGCGCGTGCGAGAACAGGCGGTGCATGCTGGTCGCTCAGCTGCACCTGATCCCGGAAGATATTGCTTGTGGGCTTCACATGCCCACAAGCACTATGGAAATTGCCAGGAAAGAGGAATAGAAGAGATCTTCCTCTATGAAATCGGCAATCGAGCAGCGATTCATCACAGAAACGTGAGTGCTATAAATAAGGGTTTAAAACAAACGATATTCATCCAAAAAAATAAATTTTTATCAGTTGGAACTCCGCTTTAAGTCAATACTCCGCATCACCCACTGCCCCAAATTCTGATCAGATCTCCTCACTTAGGAAGGAATTGCACCTTCACGTCACTGAGGTCACTAGACTTGGCATACAGTCTTTTAGGCAGTAGTATTTTGAATATGGGGACAAAAACAGCAGGTTCTTGGTGCTATTAGCACAACAAGATAGACCCCTTGCAGTTGTCTCCGAAATCCTTACAGGAGATGGCATGACGGCCGTCTCACAGGAGGACATCCTGACAGAATTCACTAGATTCTACACTACACTGTACACATCCTCCTTGCCAGAGGCCTTTGACCCTACACCCATGACCTCTGTTTTAGATACCCTTGCGTTGGGCTGGCTCTCCGACTCTGAGAGGAATTTTATGGTTGCAGACCTCACCCCAGAAGAAATCACACTTGCCATACAGCCTTTCCCAGCTGGTAAGGCCCCGGGCCCTGATGGCTTACCAACCAAATTCTATAGATCCCACACCGAATTGCTTGCTCCAAGACTGGCTGAGTTGTTCACATCCTGCTTACAAACAGGCTCTTTACCCCCTCCATGAAAGAAGCCCATATCATCCTAATACCTAAGCCCAATAAGGATCCCAAGCTGTGCGCCTCATACAGAGCAATTGCACTTCTAAATTGTGATCTGAAGATCATTACCAAGTGGCTTGCCACCAAATGGAACAAAGTTATAAAATCCTTTGTAGACCCAGATCAAATGGGCTTTATGCCAGGAAGGTCCACAGATATCAACATACACAGACTATTCTCCAATATCCATGCCCCCCCCCACACACACACACACACACACACACACACACACACACACACACACAAATCAGGGCACTAGAACGATAGCCACCCTAGACATGGAAATGGCATTTGATACTATGGAATGGGTGTATTTATGGGAGGTGATGAGGAGGATGGGATTCCCACTAAAATTTATTGGCTGGGTACGCACGCTATACACAGGCCCCCTTCTCCCCCCTGGTCTCAGCCAGGGACAGGATGGTTCAATGTAAAATTTTGCACAGAGCATACTATACACATAACAGGCTCCACAGGATGTCTGCGGCACATTCCCCACTGTGTTGGAGATGTACGCACCAATCTGGGGAGTTTTTCCATACCTCTTGGAGCTGCCCAGTGATACAACAATACTGGCAAGAGGTCCTTCAAGTGATTAAAAGTATAACCAAGCACATACCATGTGACCCAAGATATTGCTTGTTAGGATTGGTTGAGCAACTGTCAGTGACCATGGCCAGGAGAATACTTATCAACCTATTACTGTTTTACGCTCACAAAGTCATCACAATGAAATGGAAGCATTCATCCCCTCCTTCTGTCCAATTCTGGAAGGGACTGATAAATGCCAGTCTGCCCCTGTATAAGGCTACTTATGCGAACAGGGGTTGCCCCAATAAATGTAATAAGGTTTGGACATGTTGGCTCGATGACGCCACTACAGCAAGCGGAGATTAAGCCTACTCTAGTCACTTAGATCCGATTCAAACACTTATATTTGTATCCTGGTATCCCAGGTTTGAGCATAGTTAATCCTGAACTGAACCCTCTCCACACATTGGGGTAGTAGCTTAGTAGATTGTTATGTTTGGTTCTTGTGTTATATGTTGCTGTATGAGAATGCGACCTGTTGGTCTTGCCTCTGCGTGGGCTACAGCTGTATGTGAAATTGAAAATTTAATAAAAAAAAAAAAATTAAGGTACTGCCTAAGCACTCTTAACATTTTTCGATTTTGCCTATAATATAGTAAACCTATGCTTTTAAATTCAAGTTAACTTGCCTAAAGGCTGCTTAAATTTCAACTACAGTATCTCATAAAAGTGAGTACGCCCCTCACATTTTTGTAAATATTTTATTATATCTTTTCATCTGACAACACTGAAGAAATGACACTTTGCTACAATGTAAAGTAGTGAGTGTACAGCTTGTATAACAGTGTAAATTTGCTGTCCCCTCAAAATAACTCAACACACAGCCATTAATATCTAAACCACTGGCAACAAAAGTGAGTACACCCCTAAGTGAAAATGTCCAAATTGGGCCCAATTAGCTGTTTTCCCTCCCCTGTGTCATGTGACTCGTTAGTGTTACAAGGCCTCAGGTGTGAATGGGGAGCAGGTGTGTTAAATTTGGTGTTGTCGCTCTCACTCTCTCATACTGGTCACTGGAAGTTCAACATGGCACCTCATGGCAAAGAACTCTCTGAGGATCTGAAAAAAACAATTGTTGCTCTACATAAAGATGGCCTAGGCTATAAGAAGATTGCCAAGGCCCTGAAACTGAGCTGCAGCATGGTGGCCAAGACCATAAAGCGGTTTAACACGACAGGTTCCACTCAGAACAGGTCTCGCCATGGTCGACCAAAGACGTTGAGTGCACATGCTCAATATCATATCCAGAGGTTGTCTTTGGGAAATAGACGTATGAGTGCTGCCAACATTGCTGCAGAGGTTGAAGGGATGGGGGGACAGACTCTCAGTGCTCAGACCATACACCGCACACTACATCAAATTGGTCTGCATGGCTGTCATCCCAGAAGAAAGCCTCTTCTAAAGATGATGCACAAGAAAGCCCGCAAACAGTTTGCTGAAAACAAGCAGACTAAGGACATGGTTTACTGGAACCATGTCCTGTGGTCTGATGAGACCAAGACAAACCTATTTGGTTTAGATGGGGTTAAGCGTGTGTGGTGGTAACCAGGTGAGGAGTACAAAGACAAGTGTGTCTTGCCTACACTCAAGCATAGTGGTGGGAGTGTCATGGTCTGGGGCTGCCGGCACTGGAGAGCTACAGTTCATTGAGGGAACCATGAATGCCAACACAGGGCTGGCCCAAGACATTGTGCTGCCTGGGACCAAGAATGAAATGCTGCCCCCCCCAAAAAAATAATCACGCCCACCAAAAGGCCCCAATAAGGCTCCAAATTGGGCCCAATTAGCTGTTTTCCCTCCCCTGTGTCATGTGACTCGTTAGTGTTACAAGGTCCCAGGCAGCTAATTGGGCCCAATTTGGACATTTTCACTTAGGGGTGTACTCGCTTTTGTTGCCAGTGGTGTTGAGTTATTTTGAGAGGACAGCAGCAAATTTACATTGTTACACAAGCTGTACACTCACTACTTTACATTGTAGCAAAGTGTCATTTGTTCATTGTTTTCACATGAAAACATATTATAAAATATTTACAGTAATGTGAGGGGTGTACTCACTTTTGTGAAATTCTACACCGGGTGGAAAATGATTGGCCAAATCGTGACTGCATCCTGTGCGATGCAGTCACTATTCTGCAGTGCTTTTTTCAGGCAGCCATGGCTGTTCAGCATTTTGTCTTGTTTAGCCCACTGGTTGGAATGAGAGAAAAATCGAGCCGTGCGGCTATAGCATAAGGCATCAACTAATAAGCCCAGAGCAGCTTTATCATGGATTAGGGCTAGCCACTGTCTTCATTTCCACTTTCCATCTGTTCTATATGTAGCACCCTCTAGTCCTAGAAGTAGAAATAGGTTTTTATTTTAGCACAGGTCAAGTTATTCAGGCTTGGATGGTAGCCAAGCCTGTCTGTTTTTGTTTCCTGGGTTGGCAGAAATCCAGGGAGAGCTGGATGACTGACAGGCAGCATCACTAAGACCTCCCCTCTCTTTCTAGAACGCACTAGAACCTTCTGGGAGGATGGGAGGTAAGATGGGGCTGCCGGAAGTATTCTGAGGGCCCTGACCAATCCACAACCAGGGTTGGCAGGGGGCAGGCCTCCTCAAATATTCAGGGTCAGCCCAGCTGGGGAGTAGTTGTTCGGGTGGAAGCTGGAGATGGAGTGTTAGGCTGTGGTGGCCTTTGCGGGAGCTCCCCAGTCTGAGGGGGGGTGACCTTCGGCCTGGGCTCGGGTGCTGACAGGACCACCCTCTCAAGACACACAGAGGTCTCCTGGCCAGGAGGCACTGGGAGCAAAGAGGACAGCAGAAGAACACTGCCAGGCAAGACTCCAGGAGGAACAAGGAACAGTCAGAAGGGCTGGTGATTGACATGCAGTCAGAAGGATTGGGAGGCATGCCTGAGAGGACTGGGAGCAAGCAGTCTGGGATGGGTGCAGAGCCAGTAAGGAGGACTGTGGTGGCACAGGCAGTGGAAAGAGGCATCTGCAGCCAGGAGGATCAAAGGAATCTGCGGTCCCTGCCTGCAAAGGGCATTTGCTTTTGACCTGGCAGAGCCAATGTCAGGCCTGCAATTCAGTGCTAGCTGGTCCTGGGATTTGTAGTTCTACAAGCAAGTTTGTGCTGGAGGTAGAAGAGGAGAAGTGTGTGTGTGTATACCGGATGTACTGTATATAGTTAAGTCCCTGAAGAATTCCTATTGATCACATGGGCATCCCATATGTACCCTATCCCCATCCAAGTTAAATCCCATCAATAAAAACAGAAAAAAAAAGTACAAGGACTCTTTCTTGACTGCTGCATGTCTGAAAATGCATGTGCCCGACTGTGCAGGGTGAGAGACAAACCACAATAACCAGCAGTCCCTACAGGGGTACCGCTACATAAAAGTTACCTTAAAGGATAATTTACACTGCCTGCATGCCTAATTCTCCATTTTAGCATGCGAGCAGCTGTCAGTTTTCACTTGCAGCGAGGGGGCGGTGTGTTATATGTGATTCAGCACAATTTATGGTGCTGTGCAGTTTTATAGTAAAAACACATGCTTAACATACTTTTTGTAAGCAAAAAGGTCTAAATAATGCTAGCCACACACAAAACGAACACGCGGTCGTGAGAGCAAATCAATCAATGGACATAAACGAATCAGTTTTTAGTTTGTTTTGTCACATATGCCTAGTGCAAACTGTTGGGGCGAGAAACACATTACCCTTTCAAATTATCGTCCGTTCGGCAGAAGTTTTCAAAACTTTTCTTTTGATTTTTTTGCCTCAAAAACGTCCCAACCAATTTGTGACTTGTGTTCATTAACTGGATGATAAATGAATGAACTGTCCAAATTTTCCAACTATTTTTCGCCTAGTGTATGGGCACCATAAGACTCTTTAATATACTTTTTCTTTTTTCTTTTTTTTTTTTACTAAACGGGCCCTGTTGTGGGCTATATTACAAATTGGTATGGCCTGTTGAAATAGTTTATGTCCAGAATGATATGTGAGAGGTAGCTAGGTAAAAATCCTTATCTACACAAACTCTGACAACTGTAAATGTCTGGATTTATTTTATTATTTTTTCATTTTTTTTTTTTTTTTTTTTTTTTTTTTTTTGTCAGCTTTCATATTTTATGTACTAAATAGTATTCATCGGTGCAGCAGAACATTTCCAGATAAATACAGGTATAGACACAAGACATTGTGCCCACATATATCTAAATTGTCTTTGACCTAAATTATTGTTATACTATATGTCTGAACAATATGTATATCTGGGTTTCCTATACCGCTAAAATATGAATTGTTCTAAAATAATGAGCAGTTTGTGTTTATTTCAGAGACTTTGAAGATTTTGTTTATCCCATTAATATTGTTTGAAATTGATTGTTATTTCATAAATTTTTCCATGCAACCTTTGGTCATGTACAACATGCTCTCCTTTTCTGGTTTTGCTCTCTCATCTATATTTACTTTATTCATGCAATTATGTACAGCAGGCTGGCTTTTCGTGATTCATCTTTGTTCACATTTTCATATCCATCCACAAGATGGCGCAGTTTTTTCCTTGGTGCTGTATGTGCGCGTGCGCACGGACACCCGGCGGGTAAGCTCTACGCACGCATGGCCATGGGGCAGCACTTGGCTGCGTGCCCCATAGGCCTTCTGCGTGTGGACGAGCTCTCGTACGGTTCCCGGTGTGGGTTTCGGCAATCGCGCCGGGACCGCATACCCGCCGGTGACGTCAAGACGCGTGACGTCATCACGCCCTTATGGGCGTGGTTACGCCGCGCGCCTCGTCGTCTGGGGGATGTCGGATCTCCACACATGGCTGCTTGTTTTGCAGCTGATTATGTGGAGTGGACACTGATTGGCTGATGTCCAATCAGCTGTCCTATTTAAGACACAGACACTCCTTGGGCATTTGTCAGTCTTTTGAACTGCTGCCTGGAGGTCTAATGTCTTGAGAGATTACCAAATAACC
Organism: Lithobates clamitans; assembly: GCA_037952925.1. Lineage (NCBI taxonomy): Eukaryota > Metazoa > Chordata > Amphibia > Anura > Ranidae > Lithobates > Lithobates clamitans. The sequence goes on from JBBGZY010000247.1 coordinate 2,777,444, forward strand.
ACAAGGTATGTGAATAGATACTTTGTTCCAGACTAATTGAACACTTACTCTATATGCCTACTTTTCTCTTTAACCACAGCTGAATGACTATTTTATCCTTCAGCAAAACATTGGCCTAATTATATGCCTTGTATACTTACAAACAATACTTTTTTAAACATACAGATCTCTATCGGTCATCCCTTGTGAAAGTGCTGCAACGCTCTGCATCACACTCCTGGTTGCCCACCTTGTGTAATGTGAACCAGAAGCCAGCCTGCTCTCAGTTTCACTGTTTTTAAACTGCTGTTTTTTGTCTTTATGAATCAAATTGATGTAAGTATAATTAGTCCACATTAGACTTTCCCTATACTACTTTTTTCAACAATCATTAGAATCGCATATATTGCAACAATGTAGTCGCATATAATTTATGACGACGCAGATATATATTTTTTACTATTATCATTATTTTTTTGTTCTTTGATATTTACAGATAGATTTGAGCACCTAATCATAAATCCCTTGATGAAGGAGTAATACATACCTATTTCCGAAACATGTCGGGTACATGCCATACACCTCATCTGCCTGATTCTTCACATACAGGCTGCAGGCTGTAGGCACATGGGTGCTATATCCTCTATATGCAAGTGAATGTACAGTGTTTGTATTTGCACTTTATACAATTGTAAATCCCATTGTTACTCTCCTCTTTTTATATATTGAATGTGTTTAATAAAGATGGCACTCTAGTGCACTTTTATATATAACAATCTACGAGATTCAATACTCATTCTTGGCCAACAATATCCATTAAGGGCGACCCTAAATGCACACTTAGTGCATACTTCTTTTTATAGTTCAAAATTCTAGGATATTGGCCTCCCTCCCCTCCCTCTGTACACATCTTGCTCTCATCTCCCCTTTTATCTCTTATGATAGGTAGCAAATACCGGTGTAAGTCCCTCCTCCATGAGAAGCAACGTATGTACATATAACGGACTAGCTTAGACTGCATTATTTGATTCTGTCTTTTTTATTTTCTACCTTTTCGTTCTCTGTCGGCATGGCCCTATACCAAGGAAGTCATTGGACGGACTTCATGTCCAAAGTACACAATGAATTTGAAAAGAAAGAATCCCTTGATTTTGAACTGTCTACAACTTTCTCCACCCTAAGCCAATTGTTAGAGAAAAAATCCCTCTTGCACTGGCACATTAAATCCTTCAAAGATTACATTTCAGCTAATTTAAATCCCTTTGGACTTAGGGTACAAATTTTCCCTACTTTTGAGCATATAGACCCTAGCTTTAAGGTGGTGTGGGAAGACAATCTAAAGGAATGCTCAAGGAAAATGATGCTGTTGCTCATTGATGAGTATACCAAACGTATAACTGATATAGATGGCAAATTGGAAAAATTACAAAATCAAATGTCACCATTAAAAACTCATGCGTCCTTCTCTGAGTCAGAAGAAAGACTAAAACGACATCTAGAAGAGTTTAACAAAAATATACTAATTAAAAAGGACAAAAAACTACAACGTGATAGGAAAGCCTTTGAAGACGGTAGAGCTTACAAATGGCAAACCAACACAAACAATAAATTTTCCAAAAAACCACAAAAAAACAAACAACAAAAAAACGCATCTGAATCCTCTGTGCACTCATCTGTCTCTTCCTCCCTACAGCCCTCTACTCACAACAAAGGTCGTCGACAATTTAAACGGCGTCGCCAGGGCAACGAATCATATGATGAGTCTTCACATATGGAGAGCTCCCCTTCACAGGCAAGTAATGACTCCCATACTAATCACCATCTTAACAGCGACACATCAGATGTACAGACTCCGGCGAGTTACTCCGGATCGTCTTTAAATACATCATCTATTATGCCCATGACACCACAATCACAATCCATGCCCCCTGGAACTTTTTTAGATCAAATGCGAGGCCGCATGCAAACACATCAAAAACAAACAAAAACACAGTCATCCAAGGCCCACAAACTCAATCAACATCAATCACGCTAAATGTAGTCAACTTATCATCATATTCACTCAATGAACACGAATTGGCTGTTCTAGGACGTGGCCTCACTTTCTGCCCAGACACCCGTCTGGACAGATTTGGAGCCATTAAAGACATACATCTATTCATCCGCAAGGTCTTACTAAAAAGCCTATACGCAAAAAAACCTATGACGGAACAGAAGTTCACAAATCAAGAGATTCAAGCATTAGATAATCTCGTCGCCTTGCTAGACGAAAATGAATTTGAAAATTCTCTGACCCAGGAAAACACCCATGACTCCGACAGGAACATGGATGCTATACCAACTCCACATACGCAAGTATGCACATTGAAAAATAAATCTACCCTATATCCCTCGCCCAGCTCCAACCCCAATGCTGCAGCTTTTTTTCAAACTGGTATCAACAGATATCAATAAAATGAAAAACTTTTCACATCCACATCCCAATCTTAGCCGTGATGAACGGTTGGCTTTGGAAGCGCTGTCACATAACCACGACGTTGTCATTAAACCCTCTGATAAGGGTGGCAACGTCGTGGTTATGGACAGTGTACAATACACTGAGATGTGTATGGACATACTACAAAATCATGAGTGGTACCGCCCCATCTCTAAATCTCTATTGGACAAATTCACCCACGACTTCTATACACTTGTTGACACTGCATTTCAATACAATGCAATATCCAAACAACTTTGGGAGTTTATTAGGACTAGCCACCCCAAAGAGGCAACTTTCTATGCGTTACCGAAGTTGCACAAACAAAAGAAAAAACCACCAGGCAGACCTATCATTTCAGGCTGCGGAAGCCTAACAGAAAACCTCAGTCGTGTAGTTGACAACCATCTAAAGCCTTTAGTCGCTTGCCTATCATCGTATGTACGCGATACAATTCACTTCTTACAGATTATTCAAGACATACACATAGAAGAAGGCACCCAATTGGTAGCCATCGATGTGGAATCCTTGTATTGCACTATCCCCCACGCCAAAGGGCTATCGGCCATACAACACATTTTGCAACAATATAGCGACTCTGAACCCAAATATAGTGAATTTATCTTGACTTCTCTTGAGTTTATACTCAACCATAACTTCTTTTGCTTTGATGGTTCCCACTACCTCCAGGTACAGGGCGTGGCGATGGGGACATGCTGTGCCCCATCGTACGCCAACCTGTACCTGGGGGAGTGGGAACATTCACTGCTTGTTCAGGAGTCGTTGTCTGTGTATATGCGCCATGTTATTACGTGGCGACGTTACATAGACGATATCTTCCTGATATGGGATGGGCCAACTGAATTGCTATATGAATTTCTGAACTGTATCAACAAAAACGACTTTAATTTAAAATTTACAATGACCCACAGTGCAAAGGAAATTACATTTCTGGATGTACTGGTCAAAAGATCACCAGATGGCAATCTCTCTAGTGAACTATACCGAAAACCTACAGCCGGTAATTCCTTGTTGCACGCAAGTAGTTTCCATCCCAAGCCCCTTCTAACCTCTATACCATATAGCCAATATCTAAGAGCACGTCGCAACTGCTCCGATGATGCTAGATTTAAAACAGAAGCCAATACCCTAAAAAAGAGACTCCTCGAAAGAGGATACTCAAACACTTGTTTAAAAAAAGCGTATAAACGAGCGCTCAATCAATCTCGTCGTGACTTACTTAATGCCCACAAACAACCCAGTAAAGATGAAACAACCAGAATCATCACGACATATTCTTCAGAACATAGGCAGATAAAGCGCATTCTAAACAAATACTGGCACCTATTAACCATGGACCAAACTTTGGCCCCCTTTGTCCCCAGTGCCCCAGCAGTCACCTATAGGAGGCCACCATCTATAGGAGACAAAATAGTCAATAGTGAGTACAAAACCTACAAAGGTGATCCATGTAAGGTATTGGGAACATATATGTGTGGGGGCTGCCACTATTGCCAATATATGGACAAACGAAAAAATATTATTCTGCCCAATGGTCAAAGGTTCACCCCCAAGCATTACGTCAACTGCAAAACTCCAGCAATAGTATATTTACTGACTTGCGAATGCGGGTGCTACTATGTTGGTAAAACCATAAACGAGTTCTGGAAGCGCATCTACCAACATCTTGGCACCATACGCAAACGAGATCCAGACCTCCCTATTGGTCGCCATATGGCAACGGCTCATCCCTCATCGACCCCCAAAGTATATTTTTTGGCCCTTGATCGTATCCACTTCAGTCCAAGAGGAGGAGATTCCAACAAGCGTCTTCTCCAATGCGAACTGAGATGGATACATAATCTACGGGCCAACCATCCACCTGGCCTCAACGGGGCCTTTAACTTCAAACCATTTCTTCCCGGGTTCACATCAGGGGTCTGTGAACTAGATCTATAGGGACTTTCCTACATATCCAACTGTCTCTTCCTATTCTCTAATCCTATTATTTTTTCATTTTTTTTTTTTTTTTTTTGTCAGCTTTCATATTTTATGTACTAAATAGTATTCATCGGTGCAGCAGAACATTTCCAGATAAATACAGGTATAGACACAAGACATTGTGCCCACATATATCTAAATTGTCTTTGACCTAAATTATTGTTATACTATATGTCTGAATAATATGTATATCTGGGTTTCCTATACCGCTAAAATATGAATTGTTCTAAAATAATGAGCAGTTTGTGTTTATTTCAGAGACTTTGAAGATTTTGTTTATCCCATTAATATTGTTTGAAATTGATTGTTATTTCATAAATTTTTCCATGCAACCTTTGGTCATGTACAACATGCTCTCCTTTTCTGGTTTTGCTCTCTCATCTATATTTACTTTATTCATGCAATTATGTACAGCAGGCTGGCTTTTCGTGATTCATCTTTGTTCACATTTTCATATCCATCCACAAGATGGCGCAGTTTTTTCCTTGGTGCTGTATGTGCGCGTGCGCACGGACACCCGGCGGGTAAGCTCTACGCACGCATGGCCATGGGGCAGCACTTGGCTGCGTGCCCCATAGGCCTTCTGCGTGTGGACGAGCTCTCGTACGGTTCCCGGTGTGGGTTTCGGCAATCGCGCCGGGACCGCATACCCGCCGGTGACGTCAAGACGCGTGACGTCATCACGCCCTTATGGGCGTGGTTACGCCGCGCGCCTCGTCGTCTGGGGGATGTCGGATCTCCACACATGGCTGCTTGTTTTGCAGCTGATTATGTGGAGTGGACACTGATTGGCTGATGTCCAATCAGCTGTCCTATTTAAGACACAGACACTCCTTGGGCATTTGTCAGTCTTTTGAACTGCTGCCTGGAGGTCTAATGTCTTGAGAGATTACCAAATAACCACAAGGTATGTGAATAGATACTTTGTTCCAGACTAATTGAACACTTACTCTATATGCCTACTTTTCTCTTTAACCACAGCTGAATGACTATTTTATCCTTCAGCAAAACATTGGCCTAATTATATGCCTTGTATACTTACAAACAATACTTTTTTAAACATACAGATCTCTATCGGTCATCCCTTGTGAAAGTGCTGCAACGCTCTGCATCACACTCCTGGTTGCCCACCTTGTGTAATGTGAACCAGAAGCCAGCCTGCTCTCAGTTTCACTGTTTTTAAACTGCTGTTTTTTGTCTTTATGAATCAAATTGATGTAAGTATAATTAGTCCACATTAGACTTTCCCTATACTACTTTTTTCAACAATCATTAGAATCGCATATATTGCAACAATGTAGTCGCATATAATTTATGACGACGCAGATATATATTTTTTACTATTATCATTATTTTTTTGTTCTTTGATATTTACAGATAGATTTGAGCACCTAATCATAAATCCCTTGATGAAGGAGTAATACATACCTATTTCCGAAACATGTCGGGTACATGCCATACACCTCATCTGCCTGATTCTTCACATACAGGCTGCAGGCTGTAGGCACATGGGTGCTATATCCTCTATATGCAAGTGAATGTACAGTGTTTGTATTTGCACTTTATACAATTGTAAATCCCATTGTTACTCTCCTCTTTTTATATATTGAATGTGTTTAATAAAGATGGCACTCTAGTGCACTTTTATATATAACAATCTACGAGATTCAATACTCATTCTTGGCCAACAATATCCATTAAGGGCGACCCTAAATGCACACTTAGTGCATACTTCTTTTTATAGTTCAAAATGTCTGGATTTGGACTGAGCTATGATGCTGTCCTTACTGCAATCTGCATTTAGTTTGAAGCGGAGCATTGAAAGTACTTCTGATGCACGCAGAGTCATTCAAGTATATAAAATGTTCATATGCTGGGCACCAGGGAGTTTACCTGTTTGGCGGAAAGACATCAAATGCTCCTTTTAGGCGTCAGTGCATATAAATCCTAAAAAATGTAAAAGTTGATATATAACCGTAACTGGCTGACATTATGTTTGCTCAAGCACTGTGTATCATAAAAAAACTGCCATGTTTTTCTTTTAGAAAATACTGTTTTACCTTTTTTTGTTTTCGTTTTTTTGCATCCCAGTGCTGTTGATTTCCTTCAGCCACGTCCTAGATAGGAAGACAGGCACTCGCCGCAGTGGCAGCTGCATGTCATTGATCCAGGTTGGCTTCCTGATGGTGACAACACCTATGCATTGAGTGGTAAAGAGGCATTTATAGCCTCCATGGAAGCAAAAGTGACAGAGCGTTGTCACCCTATATCAAGAATTGCCTGCGCAAGGACTTACAATATTGAAGTTAAAAACTGTTTATCCAGTCCTGAAATGTATACACCTCTGCCCCACAGTTCAGTCCTGTATAGCAGAGTATCATACTGCTTCCTCACTGCCTGTTAAACTCCCCTGAAAAGTGATCAAAAAGTGTATTGCTCTTCAGAGGCTGCACATCCAGACCTAGCCTCACTTTGCTTTCTCCTCCTATACAGTGTCTTGAAGTATTCATATCCCTTGAAATTGTCCACATTTTGTCATGTTACAACCAAAAATTTTTATGTATTTTATGTGATAGACCAACACAAAGTGGCACATAAATGTGAAGTGAAAGGAAAATGATAAATGGTTTTCAAATAAATATGTGAAAAGTGTGGCGTGCATTTATATTCAGCCCCCTGAGTCAATACTTTAAGAACAACCTTTCGCTGCAATGACAGCTGCAAGTCTTTTTGGGGTATATCTCTACCAGCTTTGCACATCTAGAGAGTGACATTTTTGCCCATTCTTCTTTGCAAAATAGCTCAAGCTCTGTCAGATTGGATGGAGAGCATCTGTGAACAGCAATTTAAGTCTTGCCACAGATTCTCAATTGGATTTAGGTCTGGATATGGACTGGGCTATTCTAACAGATGAATATGCTTTGATCTAAACCATTCCATTGTAGCTCTGGCTGTATGTTTAGGGTCGTTGTTTTGCTGGAAGGTGAACCTCCACCCCAGTCTCAAATCTTTTGCAGACTCCAAAAGGTTTTCTTCTAAGATTGCCCTGTATTTGGCTCCAACCATCTTCCCATGAACTCCAACTAGCTTCTCTGTCCCTGCTGAAGAAAAACATCCCCACAACATGATACTGCCACCACCATGTTTCACAGTGGTGATGGTGTGTTCAGGGTGATGTGCAGTTTTCCGCCACAAATAGCGTTTTGCTTTTCGGACAAAAAGTTCAATTTTGTTCTCATCTGACCAGAGCACCTTCTTCCACAGGTTTGCTGTGTCCTCCACATGGCTTCTCGCAAACTGCATCTGAATGGGCAGACAAATGAGGTTTAATGTGGAGAAATGTAAAGTAATGCACTTGGGGTCAAATAACATTAATGAAAAATATTCACTAGGTGGAGAACAGCTGGGTGAATCAAGGATGGAAAAGGATCTAGGGGTGCTAATAGATGACAGATTGAGAAAACAGCATGCAGTGCCAAGCTGCAGCTACCAAAGCTGGCAGAATATTAGCATGCATAAAAAAGGGGTTATACTCCAGGGACAAAACTATATTTCTACCATTCTATGAAGCTCTAGTCAGACCTCATCTGGAGTTTTCTGTTCAGTTCTGGGCACCAGTCCTCCGAAGGGATGTGCTGGAGCTGGAGAGAGTCCAGAGAAGGGCAACAAAACTTATAAGTGGACTGGAGGACCTCACTTACAAGGAACGGCTGCAAACACTAAATTCATTCTCGCTGGAGAAAAGACGCTTGAGAGAGGACATGATAGCAATCTACAAATATCTGAATGGGGATCCCAGCATAGGAAATAAACTATTCAGTCCTAGGGAGTGTAAAAAGACACAAGGCCACACAATGAGACTGGAGGAGATGCGGTTTAACCTTAAACTGCGTAGGGGGTTCTTCACTGTCAGGGCAATAAGGATGTGAAACTCTCTCCCACAATTGGTGGTGGATGCAGGGAGTATGGGTATCTTTAAAAGACTCCTAGACAGGGCCGGACTGGCTTGCCGGGATACCGGGAGATTTCCCGGTAGGCCGCCTGAGTTGCTGCGGCTGCAGTGCTCCCCTCTCTCCTGCGTGTCACGGAGCTGGTTGTGTCTGTGTTCGGCGGCCGCGCTGTGACATGGTCCCGCCCCCCTAGACCGGCTTGTGTGATAGTGGATAGAATCAGTGTTCCGCCTATCACACGAGCCGGTCTAGGGGGGCGGGACCATGTTACAGCGCGGCCGCCGAACACAGACACAGCCAGCTCCGTGACACACAGGAGCAGGAGAGAGGGATACTGTAGATGCCCGCCCATACAGTCCGCCCTGTGTGCCTCAGCCTGTATAGGAGGATCGGCGGGGGGAGAGGAGGGGGGCCGCATATAGAGGAAATGAGCTTTCTATATTCCTCCATGCAGCCGCTGAATACTTGCAGGAGGGAGAGGAGGAGAATCAAGTATTCAGCGGCTGCATGGAGGAATATAGAAAGCTAATTTCCTCTATATGCGCCCCCAGCCGATCCTCCTATCCAACTTCTTTTACTGGCCCCCCCAGTTCCTCTTGTGCTCCCCCCCCATGCTCTCCTCCCCTCACCACACTCTCCAGCCCCCCCCCCCCCCCCACAATTCTCTCCACCCCTGTTTTTTCTGCCCCCCCTGCTCTCCAGCTCTCCCCATCCTACTCTAGCCACCATCCCAGTGCTCTTCACTCCCCCAGTGCTCTCCACCCATGTTCTTTCTCCCCCCCCCAGTGCTCTCCAGCTCTGCCCATCACTCTCCAGCCCCCACCCCAGTGCTCTCCGCCCCCCACAGTGCTCTCCAGCCCCCCATTCTCCGCACCCCTGTTTTCGGTCCCCCCGGTGCTCTCAAGCTCCACCCATCACTCTCCAGCCCCCACCCCAGTGCTCTCCGCCCCCCACAGTGCTCTCCAGCCCCCCATTCTCCGCACCCCTGTTTTCGGTCCCCCCGGTGCCCTCAAGCTCCACCCATCGCTCTCCAGCCCCCCCGTGCTCTTTGCCCCCCGTGCTCTCCACCCCTGTTTTTTTTTGGCTCCCCCTCCAGTGCTCTCAAGCTTCCCCCCCAGCACTCTCCGCTCCCCACCCCTGTACTCTCCACTCCCCCGCCAGTGCTCTCCAGTCCCCCGTGATTTCCACCCCTGTTCTTTCTGGCCCCCACTGGTGCTTTCAAGCTCCCCCCATTGCTCTCCACTCCCCCTGCTCTTTGTACCCCCCAGTGCTCTCCACCCCTGTTTTTCTGCCCCTCCCCCAGTGCTCTTCGCCACCCCACACTCTTAGCCCCCCCCGTGCTCTTTGCCCCCCGTGCTCTCCACCCCTGTTTTTTTTGGCTCCCCCTCCAGTGCTCTCAAACTTCCCCCCCAGCACTCTCCGCTCCCCACCCCTGTACTTTCCACTCTTCCCTGCATTTTGCCCCCACCCATGTGCTCTCCAACCCCCGCCAGTGCTCTCCAGTCCCCCGTGCTTTCCACCCCTGTTCTTTCTGGCCCCCACTGGTGCTTTCAAGCTCCCCCCATTGCTCTCCACTCCCCCCTGCTCTTTGTACCCCCCAGTGCTCTCCACCCCTGTTTTTCTGCCCCTCCCCCAGTACTCTTCGCCACCCCACACTCTTAGCCCCCACAGTGCTCTCCACCTCTGTTCTTTTTGGACCCCCAGTGCTCTCAAGTCCCCCCCCCCCAGCGCTCTCCGCTCCCCATCCCTGTGATCTCCACTCCCCACTGCTCTTTGCCCCCACCCATGTGCTCTCCATCTCCGCCAGTACTCTCTGCTCCCCCTTCTTTCCAGCTCCCACCCAGTGCTCTCCACTTCCCCAGGACCAGAGGACAGGCTGACTGGGGCTGGAAAATGAGGATGGCTGAAGGTGCAGGTGGCCAGGGACAACTCCATCTCACAGCAAACAGATCCTCTGGAAGGAGCACTGTCCCCATCCAAAACGAGAACAGACCCTGCCTGCTGTTGGCCATCATGGATATCCTGCTGGCATGCAAGGTACCGTACCGAGCATCAACAACACACCTTCCCACAGACAGGGACTGCTGACTGGGCCATGGGGCACAGGAGGGGCTGCAATGATGGGCACAGTGAAGCTGCATTCCTGGGCACAGTGAGACTGCATTCACGGGCACAGTGAGACTGCATTCACTGGCACAGTGAGACTGCATTTGATGGGCACAGTGAGGCTGCATTGATGGGCACAGTGAGGCTGCATTGATGGGCACAGTGAGGCTGCATTGATGGGCACAGTGAGGCTGCATTGATGGGCACAGTGAGACTGCAATGGTGGGCACAGTGAGGCTGCAATGGTGGTCACAGTGAGGCCGCATTCATGGGCACAGTGAGACTGCATTCACGGGCAGAGTAAAGCTGCATTTGATGAGCACAGTGAGGCTGCATTTGATGGGCACAGTGAGGCTGCATTGATGGGCACAGTGAGGCTGCATTGATGGGCACAGTGAGGCTGCATTGATGGGCACAGTGAGGCTGCATTGATGGGCACAGTGAGGCTGCATTGATGGGCACAGTGAGGCTGCATTGATGGGCACAGTGAGGCTGCATTTGATTGGTACTGATGAGGCTGCATTTGATGGGCTCTGATGAGGCTGCATTTGATGGGCACTGGTGAGGCTGAATTGAGCTCCTGAATCATGTCTGCAGTTGCTGTTGCGGTGGTATAATAATGCTGTGGGGCTGGTATGAAATTTTTTCCAGGGCTGGATGTTATTCCCAGTCCGGCCCTGCTCCTAGATATACATCTTAAAGGACACAACATACAGGGATATGGAAAATCAGTATAGACACTGATACATGCACCTACACAGGTTGAACAGGTTGGACGATTGTCTTTTTTCAGCCTTACCTACTATGTAACTATGCAAACGGACTTCTTATGGCTTTTTTTCAACAATGGCTTTCTTCTTGCCACTCTTCCATAAAGGCAGATTTGTGGAGTGCACGACTAATAGTTGTCCTGTAGACAGATTCTCCCACCTGAGCTGTGGATCTCTGCAGCTCCTCCAGAGTTACCATGGCCTCTTGGCTGCTTCTCTGATTAATTCTCTCCTTGCCCGGCCTGTCAGTTTAGGTGGATGGCTTGGTAGGTTTGCAGTTGTGCCATATGCTTTCCATTTTTGGATAATGGATTGAACCGTACTCCGTGAGATGTTCAAAGCTTGGGATAGTTTTCTATACACTAACCCTGCTTTAAACTTCTCCACAACTTTATCCCTGACCTGTCTGGTGTGTTCTCTTGGCCTTCATGATGCTGTTTGTTCACTAAGGTTCTCTAACAAACCTCTGAGGGCTTCACAGAACAGCTGTATTTATACTGAGATTAAATTACACACAGATGGACTCTATTTATGAATTAGGTGACTTCTGAAGGCAGTTGGTTCCATTAGATTTTAGTTGGGGGTATCAGAGTAAGGCTGGCTTTCCCCCATTGTGAATTGGATGCGGGTTCCCTGCATCCAATTCGCAATAACAGATTTTGACCGGCTCTCTACGGAGCCGGTTCAAATATCTCTACAGCGGCTCTGGTGCAAATTTGCACAGGAGCCCTGTGCGTCTTTTGGTCCGTATTCAGCCAAAAATTCGGGCTGAAATTGGACCTGGAACGGTGAACGTGGACGCACCGGTCCCTTGCTGGGAGCCGCATGCGGCGATGGTGTGAACCCAGCCTAAAGGGGGCTGAATACAAATGTACGCCACACTTTTTAGTTATTTATTTGTAAAAGATTTGGAAAACCATTTATCATTTTCCTTTCACTTCACAGTTACGTGCCACTTTGTGTTGGTCTATCACATAAAATCCCAATAAAATGCATTAACATTTTTTGTTGTAACATGACAAAATATGGAAAATGTCAAGGGGCATGAATACTTTTGCAAGGCACTGTAAGCATGCTCCCTGCAATGCAGCTCACGGACTGGCTCCTCTTATGCCCTGTACACACGGTCGGATTTTCCGACGGAAAAAGTGCGATCGGATTGTGTTGTCGGAAATTCTGATCGTGTGTGGGCTCCATCAGACTTTTTCCGTTGGAATTTCCGACACACAAAGTTTGAGAGCAGGCTATAAAATTTTCCGACAACTAAATCCAATCGGTTAAATTCCGATCGTGTGTACACAAATCCGACGCACAAAGTGCCACGCATGCTCAGAATAAATTAAGAGACCAAAGCTATTGGCTACTGCCCCGTTTATAGTCCTGACGTACGTGTTTTACGTCACCGCGTTCAGACCGATCGGATTTGCCGACAACTTTGTGCGACCGTTTGTATGCAAGACAAGTTTGAGCCAACATCCGTCGGAAATAATCCATGGATTTTGTTGTCGGAATGTCCTATCAATGTCCGACCGTGTGTACAGGGCATAATGCTACGTCTTCCTTTCCATCTCTGAGTTGTGCCCAGAGTTCAGTGCTGCTTGAGTTAATCATACCCAACTTGTATTTCTGATTTTTCTGTAAAGTAAAAAAAAAACAAAAACAAACACGCAGCAGTTGCTATAGTATGAAGTACTATAATAAAATGAGCAAGCTCAGACAGCCCGCGTGCCAGAGTGTTGCTCACACTTTCTGAGCTGCGAAATTCTGCTTGTTTACCTGTACACCCCCGCACGCGCATGGGCGTATCCACAACGATGAACATGGCTATGCACGTCTGAGGTTGTAGATAATGTCTGGAATGCAGCTTTCCAATGCATCCTTTACAATAATTCCATTTAACATAAGTAAACAATAGCTCATCATAAATAATTGTTAGCGTCAGCACTGTAAAAGACACTTGCACACCACCAAATCAAAGTGTAAAAAAAAATATTTTTTTATAAAACTGCGAAAATTCCTATAGTAACCTTTTTTTTCCCAATACATATATTGCTAAAATGCTCAGATGCAATTAAGCTATTTTTAGAGCACCTACAAAATAGAAAAATTAGGTTTGAACTAATTTTAGAACTTGTTCAAACCAGCAGCCGTGTTGTAACTTGGATCCTAGTGTGTGCTGTGAATACCAGCGGCAGGAATCAGTAGGTTACATGCCAGTGCAAATGCAGACAAAGACATAACGCTATTTGCTTTGCCTATCCATTAGGAAAGGATGCCGAGCATAGTCCAACACACCTCGCACCGTTAATAGGCAGGCTGAATGTACCAGGTTGATCGATTCAACTTGGGTACAACCAACCTGCAGGGTTCTCTTGTGATTATCGCAGATTTGGCCGTTTCCAATTCTCTGTATACAGACCACTGGAATTAGCTCCCCCTGGACTATACCTTTGAATACCCATGTAATCTGGATACTTATGTACCAGGCTTATTCCCCTGCAAGACAGTGAGATCCATTTTCTTGAATGTGTCCTGAAGAAGCCTAGCAGTGAAACGCGTTGACGCACAAGGGCTCACTGTATACTTTGTATCATTATATATGATTTTTATTTTTTGAATGCTCTATTCATGTTATGTATTTTTTTCAATAAACATTGTTATTTTTCTATACCTCGCTATTGTTTTTTATGCCTTTAAAGTCCGACCTAGGGATACTTAGCAAGTATCCCTTTTTTTATTTATTTTTTTGCTCCCCTGTGATTATCGCTAATCGGCTTCTATAGCCACTACCCATAATCACTGTCTTCTCCCCCCCACCGGGAGCAGACAATTTCTCGGCAGGAGAGATTCCCCTGGCATGGTTTCAGGAAAGAAATTTGCACCGTGTATGGTCTGCCTTAGTTTATGAACGCTGTGTTTTGGATTTGTATGCAGCACTATTCAAACAGTAGCAGTCAAACTCAAAACATATAAGGAAAGAAAGTTAGACCTCCTCTCCTTTTTTTATATATACTCCAAGAGTAGAATGGGGGTGGGGGATGGGGGGTGTGGTTGTGTTCTTTTTTTTGGGGGGGGGTTGTGTTTGGTTTAATGTGATTTTGTCTGAATAAGTTGTTTGTACTGTTTTAATGTTGTTTGCATAAAAAAAAAAAATAAAAAAAGGATCTAATTACAAAAAAAAAAAAAAGTTGGACCTGCTTCACACATGCAGATACACTATATTGCCAAAAGTATTGGGACGCCTACCTTTACACGCACATGACCTTTAATGGCATCCCAGTCTTATGCCACGTTCACGCGGTCTGATTTTCTGACGGGAAATGTTCGATATGAGCTCGTTGTCGGAAAGTCTGACCGTGTGTATGCTCCATCGGACATTTGCTGTCGGATTTTCCGCCCACAAATGTTTGCTAGCAGGTTCTCAAATTTTCCGCCAACAAAACGTTGTTGTCGGAAAGTCCGATCGTCTGTATACAAGTCCTACGCACAAAAGTTCACGCATGCTCGGAATCAAGTACAAGACGGAAGCTCATGTTGTACGTCACCGCGTTCTCACTTTCAGAATTGTTGGCCTACATTTGTGTGATCGTGTGTATGCAAGACAAGTTGGAGCCAACAACCTTCGGACAAAAATCCACGGTTTTATTGTCAGAAAGTCCGATCGTGTGTACGAGGCATTAGTCCGTAGGGTTCAATATTGAGTTGGCCCACCCTTTGTTGCTATAACAGTTTCAACTCTTCTGGGAAGGCTGCTCACAAGGTTTAGGAGTGTGTCTATGGGAATGTTTGACCATTCTTCCAGAAGCACATTTGTGAGGTCAAGCACTGATGTTGGACGAAAAGGCCTGGCTCGCAGTCTCTGTTCAATTCATCCCAAAGGTGTTCTATCAGGTTGAGGTCAGGACTCTTTGCAGGCCAGTCAAGTTCCTCCACCCCAAACTCGCTCACCCATGTCTTTATGGACCATGCTGAGGGGGCACTATACGTGCCACATTACTATTATCTTTGGCGCGCCTAAAGGTATCCCAGGTCTGTTACAATCCTACAGTGTATACTAAAAAAAAAAAAAATTACTTTGCGCCGCTAATATGTTCGGGTTTGGCTTAAAGAAAAAGTGGCAACCCTAGTTGTAGGGGGAATCAAGCTAGAGGGTGCTACACTGGAGGCTGTTGCTGTCCCAGACGGAGTGGCCTGTGACAGGAGCCAGCGCTATACATACATACATCAGCTCAGCTCTCTACAGCAGCCGCATACTTACTTCTGCTATAGCCAGCTCCATTCTCAACACTGATGCTCTGAGATGACGGTTATGAGACCAGTGATCTGGGCTTGCCAACCCACCATCCCAGAGCAGGAGGTCACAGGCCAGAGGGGACCAGCAGTTGGGCACCACTGCTCTACTGGTTCATTATACAGTGGAATATTGCTGACTTGTAACAAAAAATTTTGCTTAGAATTCAGGCTTCCTGTTTGGGGAACCAGTGGGTTGTCCTTTGAGAAAATTTTAGTAGTTTAAAACAGCCTTCTTCATCCAGGATGCCTAGGCACCCTGAAGTGTCTTCAGGTTTCCTCAGGGGTACCTTAGCAAAATGCCTAAAAATTGTCCCAAAATTGTATTCAAGCCAGTGGGTGGATCAAGCCTGCCTTTTAGTTACAAAAAGCCACAGGTTTCATTGTATGTTATTACAACCTTCTAGCCGCTGTAGCAGAGTGTCGGGGTTGCGCTGGCTATAATACAGCTGAAGCTCAGTGCACAGGCGCTGCCCTCCCGGTGCCCATCTTGCAGTGCACAGGCGCACGCATACGCGCACACATTTTCCACTGATACTGGTGCCAAGTGGTCTATATAAGTTCAGCAGCTGCACTAGTTGGGTGCTTTCTAATCTGCAGCTATAAGCTGTGTTCCTGAATCTGTTCCTGTGCCTGACTTCTGTTATTGATCCAGCTTGCCCTGACCATGTTTGAACGTTACCTGCCTTGACCTTGGCTTGCTTCTGGACTTAGTTTACCTCCTGCTCTACTGCATGATGCTGTGTTGCCCAGCTCTCCTTGTATCCTGACCATTCTCTGCCTGCTGCTTATGCCTGCATCTGACAGCCTGTTGATGACCTGGCTTGTCTGACCTTACATCCAGTCATTTGTCTGCCCTGCATACTGCCTGGCTTCTGTTGGCTCGCCACCTGCTGTGTGCTGCAAGTCCTCCTGCACCTGCCACCAGCTGCCATCTGCCAAGCATCTGCTGGCTGCTGCCTACCCAGTCCTGTTTAGGGTTTACACATCTCCCAGGCTCCTCTCATACATTTTTAGAAATACAAAGTAAAAGCTGCTCCTGTGCTCGAAACATGGCAGTAGGGTAAATTGAAGAAAAGATGGAACAGTCTTCACAAGACACGCCACTGCATCAGCTGTGCTGCCACTTTCATCAGGTCAGGTTAACCCAGAAACAAGGACAGAGGGTGCACCAACCTTGCGCATCACCTTTGCAACACAGGGAATTTATTAAAAAGTGTAAAAATATATTCACAAACAGGTATTAAAATCAAAAAGGAAATGCAAAGTACAACATTTGTCTCATTCAGCAGGGTCTGCTGACCAGTAGACTTGGGTGGGATGTGAAAGTCCAAAGTGAACTGACGCATTTCGAGAGTGACCCCTCTTCCTCAGAGCTCTGAGGAAGAAGGGTCATCTTTTCTGTTTGATTTTAACACTCGTTTGTGAGTATATTTTTGCACTTTTTAATAAATTCCCAGTATTGCAAAGGTAATGCGCAAGGTTGGTGCGCCCTCTGTCCTTGTTTCTTTTTAGAGACATGTTCAGGTTTTGCACCTCTCCCTTTTGGCAATTTACTGTAGATCACCTGAAACTCTGAGTTAGTGCTTGAGAGCCTGAGGGAATAGACAGGTTGTGTCTGTGAGAAATATTTCGTCAACTAAAATATTTTCGTCGACTAAATTAACACTATTTTAGTCGACTAAAACTAATACAATTCAGATGACTAAAATACGACTAAAACTAAAATGGCATTTTATTCATAAGACTGTGAATAAAATTAAATCGAAAATTGACATCAAAATTAACACTACTCTGCTGGCCATTTCTAAATCGGCAACACAATTCCATCCAGAGCCTATAATACCAGCGCATTTAAGTTTAAACATGCATTGCACTATAGCACTACCGCATAAGGATAAGTAAGGGGCCTCTAGTAATCTGTTGAAAGAGAAAATAAAGAAAGAAAAAAGCTTTTCTTATATATTTAATGCTGGTGATAACTTAAGGTAATATGTGCAATGGCATTACAGCCAATAGAGGTTACAGTTTTTTGTATTTTAAAGTTGCACTTCTGTTTGTCAAAAAGCATATTTTTGTTTGTTTATGAAACTTGGTTTTATTTATAAAGACGTTATATATCACAACGGCTAAATATGTGTAGTGCATGTTCAAACCTTAATACCATGTTATTAGATTTTTACTTCAGGGGTATAATGAGTTTGGAAATTCTAGAGAAATGTTTAAATAATGCATTCCAATTTAACTAAACCCATTCGATTTTAGTTGACTAAAATACGACTAAAACAAAAATGGCAATTTATTCAAAAGACTAACTAAAACTAAATCAACATTTGCTACCAAAATGAACACTGCTGCAAGGTTGGTGAAAAGCAATCAAGCTAGACATGTGCAGTTTGTTTGTCTCATTCTGAATTGAAATTCAGGCAAATTTTAATTTTTCCAATAGTACCAAATTTAAATGAATCATAATGCAGAAAAAAATCAGACGAGATGCAAAACTAAAATCGATTCAAATAGTTTTCGAATCAGTTTCTAATTCTAATAGTTTTCAATTTGTTTTTCAATTACCAAAGATAATAAAATCGAATAGAAAATAAAGGAATAGAATAGAAAAAATACAATTGAATAGAAAAAACATAACAGAAAAAAAATATATAATATAATAGAGTAAAACGGAATAAAATAGAGTATTGAATAGAGAATAAAACACATTAGGATAGAAACAAATAGAATAGAATAATAAAAAAAAGAATAAAATAGAATATAACCATCTTCTGAAATTCGAATAGAATCAACTTGAATTTCGAATAGAAAAGGATAGAGAAGAATAGGATTGAAAATAAAATAGAATAGAAAAGAATAGAATAGAATAAACCAATAGAAAAAGAATAGAATTAAAAAAACAAATAGAAAAAATATAACCATTTCCCAAATTTTAAATAGAATCAATTTGAATAGAATAGAAAAGAATAATAGATTAGAATAGGAGGATGGTTATATTCTTTCTATTCTATTGTTTTTTTTTATACTATTCTTTACTATGCTATTCAAATTTGAATTAATTGTATTTTTTTTTTAATTCTAATCTTTTCTATTTGCATTTCAGAAGATGGTTATAGTCTGTCTATTTTATTATATTCTTTCTTTATGCTATTCTATTCATTTCTGTTCTATTCTGTTCTTTTCTATTCTATTTTGTTCTGTTTTACTCTATTATAGTCTATTCTTTTATTTTCTGTTATATTCTTTTCTATTCTATTTTTTTCTATTATATTCTATTTTTTTCTATTATATTCTATTTTTTTCTATTCTATTCGTTTATTTTCTATTCTATTTTATTCTCTTTGGAAATTGGAAAACAAATTGAAACCTATTTGAAAACTATTCAAATTCGAAAACTATTCGAAATTGATTTGAAAATGATTCTGATTCAAAGAATTGATTCGAATAGATGAAACTAATTCTGAAAATGCATTAAAACGGATTAAACGAATTTACCTAAACGAATTTCTGTAAATGACGAATCAAAACAATTTTTTTTCACTCTGCACATGTCTAAAACAAGCTGTATATGTGGAGGCTGACGAGTGTTAGGCTTGGACAGCCCGATAGTCAGGATGTTTGATGGTGTAGTTAGTGCCGAGACATGGCTAAGATTTTGTTTTTCAGAAGTTTTTTGAGTTTTGTTTACCTCACTGTACAGCACTTGTAAATAGAATTGTAAATAGCACAAATAACAAATCTCTAGCTACGAAAAAAATCTATCCCTGGTCAACATGCGGCATTTTCTTTTTTGTGCTTTGGAAACGCCAGAATTATTCCTTAGAAGTGAAGGTCCCAAAACTGTCTAATGCCGCGTACACATGGGCGGACTTTTCGACCGGACTGGTCCGATGGACCGAATCCAGCGGACAATCCGACCGTGTGTGGGCTCCTTCGGACCTGCGGCGGACTTTTCCGGTCAAAAATCTGACGGACTTTAGATTTGAAACATGTTACAAATCTTTCCAACGGACTCGAGTCTGGTTGAAAAGTCCGCTCGTCTGTATGCTAGTCCGACGGACAAAAACAGACGCTAGGGCAGCTATTGGCTACTGGCTATGAACTTCCTTATTTTAGTCCGGTGTACGTCATCACGTACGAATCTGTCGGACTTTGGTGTGATCGTGTGTAGGCAAGTCTGTTCCTTGCGAAAGTCCGTTGGAAGTCCGCCGAAAGTCCGTCGGAGAGACCGTCGGACCAGTCTGGTCGAAAAGTCCACCCGTGTGTACGCTGCATTACCGTCGCTGTTCATCTCCATCTAGCCATACACTTTTAGATTTCAGCTTGTTGACTGTGTTCAGGTCTGTGCACCCGCTCTTTCCCCATATGTCAAATTTTGACGTGAGACTTGTCCGTGTAGTAGCTGCATCCGCATCCACTTCTATGGGTATCCTGTATGCAGCTCTGTGGATGCACATGCAGCAAAAAAGGAGCTCATCATGGAAGATGGATTTTAGCACCTGTCTGAATGAGCCCTTAGGCTGGGTTCTCCGCATCAAATTTGAATGTCAGGAGTCCTTTGAGTCTTCTGGTCTGTTTCAGGTCCGAATTCAGCCAACAATTCAGACTGAAATCAGACCTGAAACGGTGAACAGGGACATACCGGACTCCTGCTGTGAACTGCTCCGTGCGGCAGTGTGAACCCAGCCTCAAAATGTTACTAAACCCACAACAGTAAAGTCTGTATATGCACTGAAGCATGCTTGTTTTACTCACTGTGGAACCTAAGTGGTTAATCATGCGCATTGTGTAAAAAGCTGTTTAATCTTGTCTTCTCTGATCCTCCTCTTCTTCCACAGTCCCCAATCCATCTCCTGATAGTACAGCGCCTTTGGGGCACGCTGCACATGCTTAGTTTGGTTTTTTTTTGGGGGGGGTGCATGTGATTGGCACAGGGGCAATCAGCAATGTCCAGACAGAGGGTTGGTGGTCCTGCAGCCTCAAAGGACAGTCAGAGGAGAATAAAAAGCCCTCCCATAAGCTTTAACCAGTCCTTGGCCGGACACTGATGGAAGTCACAAGACTGCTATATACTGCTGATGAGAAAAGGTATTTAGCAGTTTATCTTTACTAAAATAATTGCATCCCCATGCTCTGTGTACTGGGGGGGACCAGATAAAGTGTATGCAGGGTCCTGGGTTTAGTAACACTATAACCACTTGCCGACCGCGCTATAGCAGAATATTGGCTACACCACGGTCAGCCAGATCTGGGAGGGCGTCATATGATGTCCTTCTGTGATTGTGCCTGCCACTTGCCTGATTATCAGTGCAGCCCCAACAGTGCCTATGAGTGCTGCCTATCAGTGGCCATTAGTGATGCCAATCAGTGCCACCTATAAGTACCCTTCAGTGCTGCCTACTAGTACCCATCAGGTCCGCAAGGAGGAGAGCAGTTCTTTAGCAGGAGAGAAATTCTCCAGGCATAATAAAAAAGGGAAAACGAACCTTATCAGGCAATTACTGGAGTTCCCACTGAAGCTTATAGGGTCAAAAACTCCTGAATATGCGCAATAAAAAGCTCATGTACTTTTTTTTTTTTTAGCATAGTTAAGCATTGTTAGGGGAAGTCAGATGTAAGGGAATGAGCAGAAAAACACTTGAGTGCAAATGAGGGATAGGTGAGGGTGCCCTTCAATGAAAATCACATATCAAAACAATGATGGTCAGAAAGGTGAAGCAAAGCAATGGCTGAATGGCATGTCAGGGTGGGCTTCATGATGAATCTAGCTGGTTGGCTCCAATCACGGTTCATCTGACTTTATTCCCCCAGCTTCTTTGATTTCTCAGTGGCATTTGTCAAGCCTGGTGGTGTCAGCAGGGCCACTCAGCTGGTGAATGCCCAGCTTTAATTTACCTTTCTGACCATGTTTGGGGGGGGGGGGGACATGAAACACGGTCACATCCCACAACCATCCACCCTAAAATAGCCTTTCACTTACCTACATTGCCGGGAGCTTCTCTGTGCATCTTTCAGTTTTCCTTTGAATTCGGCAATCCTGGGCATTTCTCCGCCAGCACAGCTGTGTCACCTATTCACAGAAATCTGGGAATGGAAAGACTACAATCCCATCTTCCACCGATTCAGATGGACTCATAACTCCCAATAGAGTACAATGCAGTGATGTCTCCGCACTTGTAGTCCATTGTTTACATCCTCCAGCCCCATAAATGTAGTTTTAAACTCACTGGCCACTTTATTGGGTACACCTGTTCAATTGCTTGGTAACACAAATTGCTAATCAGCCAATCGCATGGCAGCAATTCAGTGTATATAGGCATCTGGAAAAAAGGGGGGAAGGGGGAAGTGGGACTTTAAATGAGGCACCTGAGGTGCCTCCATCCCTGTATGCGAACAACAGTAATAGGAGTTGGGACTTTAAATGAGGTCATGGATGAAATGTAGGTACCAGGGGTAATAATGCAATTTTATTGGTCAAGTAACATGCATAAAAACAGTACAAAACAGGACCGCATCATGTAAAGAAAGACATTGTGGTAAATATCATTCTAAAATCGCAGCACATGTATTTGTGCATAGGCGATCGGCATCAAGGATACAATCAACTTGGCGCCACACGGTGATCTCGTTGAGCAATTAAATACATGTACAAGGATTGCATAAAATATACAAGTAACAATACCACAGCACAATAAGAAAGACAATAATGTAAAAACCATGTAGATTGTTCCTGAGATGTTGCAATGTAAACATATGTTGGTGTCCCAAATGCCCGACGCGTTTCGTGTGGAATACACTCATCAGGGGCCAGATGGTCAGGGATTTCTACAAAAATGATGCAACAGAAAGTAAGATTAACTGGTAGCGCATACTCACAGCGAAAAAGGGGGTTGGTTCACCCCAAAACACTTACATGTGAGTATTGCGGTAGGACCTGACAAATACAGAGCCAAGACCAACAGGCATCTCTCCCGGGAGCTGAGGTGCAGCGGCATGCGCGCTGGCGAGCCGGGTACACAAAGTCTCCCCCGAGGACACAACGCGGGACCCCCAGAACCGACATAGATAAGATATCAGGAAGGAGTGCCAGTATAATCTGCCTGGGGAGAAATTGATGGAAACAATGCATCAGATTTAGTGTGGATAAAAGGACCATTACTGTCTCTTTGAAGGGCATGGTGAAACAGGAGAGTCTATGCCAAAAGAAATAAATAACTGTACTAGGGCTGTCACAAGTATCTACATCCAACCATAGTGGACTGTACTATGTAATACAACAAGGGAATTAAACGACAAAGGCAAGACCAGTTTCAAGCAGCCACATAGATGGTAAAAGGTGACAATGTGTGAGCTTACATGTATCCCAGGCAGGAGGAAAGGCACTATGGATGGAAAGTAATGAAGATAAACCATCTCAGAGCAGAGGCACCCACGCCGTGTTGGGGGAGACCAGATATACCCGCCATACACCCCGTGCACGCTGGCCGCGTACACCAGCGTCACCCGAGCACGGCAGAGAAAGGGGAGGGGCTCTGGTCCTGACGATCGATTGCGTCAGTGAGCAGCGTCCGCACTCCCCATCTGACTGGCTAACTGGAGGAACTCAAGCACCACGCCGTGACGCCAATATGGCATCTGACGTGGGGCAGGGGGGGGTGACGCCGATGCGCCGTGGGCGCCCGCACGATCCCCCTAAAGGCAACGAAGTGCACTCCCTCCCGCACACGGGACGGGGCGGGGGGAGGGGGGGCAGGGGGGACACGCAGGGCGCATCGCAGCTCCCGAGTATAAGATACAGAGTCAGTGATGGATGTAATGTGGTCACGTCACATCCCAAAGGGGTGACATGTCAAACAGCTGTGCTGCCTGATCTCATGGACACCTGAGGGTGTCAGGGATCAGCAGAACCTGAAAATATAGGCATCTAGACGTGGTGAAGAGGACTTGCTGAAGTTCAAACCCAGGAACAAAATGGAGAAGAAATGGGATTTAAGTGACTTTGAATGTGGCATGGTTGTTGGGGCCAGACGATCTAGTCTGAGTATTTCAAAAACTGCTGATGTACTGGGATTTTCATGCACAGCCATCTCTAGGGTTTACAGAGAATGGTCCGAAAAAGGGAAAATATCCAGTGAGCGGCAGTTGTGTGGATGAAAATGCCTTGTTGATGTCAGAGGAGAATGGGCAGACTGGTTTGAGATGATGGTGGAAAGGCAACAGTAACTCAACCACTCGTTACAACCAAGGTATGCAGAATACCATCTCTGAACGCACAACACATCAAATCTTGAAGCAGATGGGCTACAGCAGCAGAAGACCACACCGGGTGCCTCTCCTGTCAGCTAAGTACAGGAAATTGAGGCTATAATTCGCACAGGCTCACCAAAATTGAACAATAGAAGATTGCCTGGTCTGATGAGTCTTGATTTCAGCTGAGACATTCAGATGGTGGGGTCAGAATTTGGCGTACACAACATGAAAGCATGGATCCATCCTGCCTTGTATCACCAGTTCAGGCTGGTGGTGGTAGTGTAATGGTGTGGGGGATATTTTCTTGGCACACTTTGGGCCCCTTAGTACCAATTGAGCATTGTTTAAACACCACAACCTACCTGAGTATTGTTGCTGACCATGTCCATCCCTTTATGACTACAGTGTACTCATCTTCTGATGGCTCCTTCCAGCAGGATAATGCACCATGTCACAAAGCTCAAATCATCTCACCACTGGTTTCTTGAACATGACAATGAGATCACTGGACTGCAATGGCCTCCACAGCCACCAGATCTCAATCCAATAGAGCACCTTTGGGATGTGGTGGAATGGGAGATTTGCATCATGGATGTGCAGCCGACAAATCTGCAGCAACTGCGTGATGCTATCATGTCAATATGTACCAAAATCTCTAAAGAATGTTTCCAACACCTTGCTCTATGCCACAAAGAATTAGGGCAGTTCTGAAGGCAAAAGGGGGTCCAACCCGGTACTAGCAAGGTGTACCTAATAAAGTGAGTGTATATCTCCATACAGACCTGGGGATTGAGAAAGAGTTTGCAGGAGCAAGTGCATTGCACACACAATGCACTGATTACAGTTGCAATGCTGTGCAAAAAAATGTAATGCATGCTCTTTTTTTTTTTTTTTTTTGCTGTGGTGCATTTATTACATTTTTGCAAAATGTGGACTATACCTTTAAGTGCAAATACAGAGGTTTTTTTTTTTTCCCCAGCATCACAGCACTTTCACGTTTGACCACTAGCTAGCGCTGTTTCCTTGCAGTTTGGGATGAGATGGCGCGTCTGTCACACCTGCGTGTCCTGAAATGTTCTTGTCCTGTCTGGCGATCGCACACTGTTAGGGGACACTTTGCGGATTATAATAGCTTGGTGCTACATTTATTTAAGCAGGGGGAATTTGACCCTATTGGCTATGATCCAGGTCACAGGGAAAACTCCCAGGAAAAAAAAAAACATATTAATGACAAACAGTGCCGAGCAATAGGGATTGGTGCGGGCCGAGGAAGAGGAATGGGATCCTGGAACATTAGTTGGTTTGCCTGCAATAAAACAATACAGTTGTACAAAGTTCTATAAAATGATATCAGAGGGACCTCAGAAGGATTGACTTGTGGAACAGAACCTAGATTGATGATCTAAATCAGTGGTAGTCAGTGTTACTAAACCCAGGACCCTGCATTCACTATATCTGGTCTCCCACACTACACAGAACATGGAAATGCAATTATTTTAGTAACTATAAACTGCTAAATACCTTTTCTCATCAGCAGTTAGAGCAGTCTTGTGACTTCTATCAGTGTCTGGTTAAAGCTTGTAGGAAGAGGAGTCTTCTTTCTCCAACTGTCCTATGAGGCTGCAGGACCCCTGGCTATCTGTCTAGACAGTGCTGATTGGCCCTGTGCTAATCACATGCACCCCCCTCCAAAAAAAAAAAAAAAACAACTCTCTAACAATACACACCAAACTGAGCATGTGCAAAATGCCCCCAAGGGTCTCTACTATCAGGAGATGGATTGGCGACTGTGGAAGAAGGGGAGGATCAGAGAAGACAGGATCTAACAGCCTTTTTACATAATGTGTAGGATTAACCCTTTAGGTTCCACAGTGAGTATAACAAGCATGCTTCACTGCATATACAGACTGATTTTACTTTTTTGGGTTTAGTAACGCTTTAAAGCCCTACTCTAGGATCGTTTTCAAGTTGGAGCGATCATTGTGTCAGTGACTGCAATAATAACCCCCACCGTTGGTGTCAGTAAGCACAATAATAACCCCCAGCTCTGGTTTCAGCAACTGCAATAATAACCCCCAGCATTGGTGTCATTGATCAAAATAATACCCCCAGCATTGGTGTCACGGATCAAAATAATAACCCCCAGCATTGGTGTCATTGATCAAAATAATAACCCCCAGCATTGGTGTCACTGATCAAAATAATAACCCCCAGCATGGGTGTCATTGATCAAAATAATAACCCCCAGCATTGGTGTCACTGATCAAAATAATAACCCCCAGCATTGGTGTCACGGATCAAAATAATAACCCCCAGCATTGGTGTCATTGATCAAAATAATAACCCCCAGCATTGGAGTCATTGATCAAAATAATAACCCCCAGCATTGGTGTCATTGATCAAAATAATAACCCCCAGCATTGGTGTCATTGATCAAAATAATAACCCCTAGCATTGGAGTCATTGATCAAAATAATAACCCCTAGCATTGGAGTCATTGATCAAAATAATAACCCCCAGCATTGGTGTCATTGATCAAAATAATAACCCCCAGCATTGGTGTCATTGATCAAAATAATAACCCCCAGCATTGGTGTCATGCATCAAAATAATAACCCCCAGCATTGGTGTCATTGATCAAAATAATAACCCCCAGCATTGGTGTCACTGATCAAAATAACCCCAGCATTGGTGTCACTGATCAAAATAATAACCCCCAGCATCGGTGTCATTGATCAAAATAATAACCCCCAGCATCGGTGTCATTGATCAAAATAATAACCCCCAGCATGGGTGTCATTGATCAAAATAACCCCCAGCATGGGTGTCATTGATCAAAATAATAACCCCCAGCATTGGTGTCATTGGCCCCACCCCCTTCCACATTGGTGATCAGTAGAGTGGGAGTGAAATTTATCCCCACTTACCCGATCACTCGCTCCTACTCAGCTCTCTCTCTCTCCGCAGTGAGATTAGGCGAGAGATTTACTAAAACTGGTGCACCTAAAATCTGGTGCAGCTGTGTATGGTAGCCAATCAGCTTCAAACCTTAGCTTGTTCACTTACACTTTGACAATAAAAACTGGCAGCTGGTTGGTTTCTATGCAGAGCTGCACCAGATTTTTTTTTTGCACTATCCAGTTTTAGTTCCAGAAAGTAAAAAATATATATATATTTTTTTAATTTCCATCTTTTTGTTTATATCGCAAAAAAAATAAAAACCGATGTGGTGATCAAATACCGCTAAACGAAAGCTCTATTTGTGTGAAAAAATGATAAAAACGTCATCTGTGCACAGTGTCGCACAACCGAGCAATTGTCAGTTCAAGTAGCACAGTGATGAATAGCAAAAAAATGGCCTGGTCATGAAGGGGGTAAGAACTCTTTCACGCTGAGGTGCTTTAGCGCCTCTCACACCTCCCCAGTGTGAAAGTCCGAGAGCTTCCACACTGGAGCGGTGCGCTTGTGGGATGGGAAATAATCCTGCAAGCCGCATCTTTGGGGCGGAGTGGGAGTGGTGTATACTGCGATCCTCCAACGCCCCGCCTACTGGAATAAATGGGCACCGCTGCTGAAGTGCCTGCAACGCGATTCAGGAGAGCGGCAACGCGGGTGCTTTTAACCCCTTCTTGGGCACTGAACTATACAGGAATGTGGTAAAACGCCGCAAAAACGCACTGGAACGCACATAAATGCACATGTCCCCATTTAAGGTGAAGAAAAAAAAAAGAGGGGAATAAACGCACTGGAAACGCATCAAAAATGCATCCGTACTGCGTTTCTATGGTGTGAGTCGCGTCCTACCCTATGTGGTGCAGAAAACGCACATTTCTCGCACCCCACAGGAACGCGCTGCCCTTGTTAGATGTACGCAGGTGACCTTCATTGCTATTAGCGCCCCAAACGCATCGAACGCACACATCTGCAGCCACGGAAACGCCCCCTACTGCGGTAGCGCGTGGTTTGGTGCTGACATGATTCTTTAAGTCGCTCCTGTTGTAATTTTTCGCACGTTCCCACGCGTTTGGTAAACGAACGCACATGTTACAGTATAAAGCAGCCCTCAATTTTGGGTATGGACGTGCTTCATATGGGAGGTGAGAAGACCTGGCTGTGTATGGGCATGCTGAGCGTTGTAGTGCCATCAGACATTTTCTTCATAGTCATTGTGCACTGGGATTTGCTAATCCGTGTCCTGCACTGATGAGCCCGGATCAGCGCGGAGCACAGTGCGCGGTCACGTGTCCCCTCCCCCCTCCAGGACTTTATACCGCCCGTCTCATCCCGAGCCGAGCGCCGCGTGTGGAATGCCATCCTCCCCTTCCCCGGCTCCCATTGGATGCGCGCTCTGTCTGTCACGTGACCAGTTCACAGAGTGGGATTTCCCAGAGTTCCCTGCTCAGGGACCCCTTCCCCCATCCTAAAGCTCCTGGGAAAGGAATTCCTCCTGCAGGACCAGTCCACCCCCCTCCTTCCCCTCCCCCGCCCCTCCTCCCAGGCAGAGGATGCTCGGCGCCCCATCCAGCTTTGTTCAGGCCGCCGACACAGGGGACCTCCTATGTGTACACCCCCCTCCTCCTCCTCCTCCTCCCATCCCCCCTCCCTCTCATATCACCCGGCCACCTCCATGCTAAGACCACATAACAGGCTGCCATTGCCGAGCCGTGCTTCGGAAAATACTAGTTGCCTGGCTGTCATGGTTCATCCAATCACTTCAGTCGTTTCTCAGCTATTGACTGGCAAACGGTGTAGAAGGAGGGCAGCCATAGCAGGCTGGAGCTGATGCTGATCAGACCATATGTCTGATTCCTGACAAATCCACAAGTTGGAGACATCGGTGGGCAAAAGTGCAAATGTCAGTCCCATGGTGGTTCAGGTATTCTGGCAGCACAATACAGAGATCACAATACAGAGATCACAATACAGAGATCACAATACAGCGATTACAATACAGAGATCACAATACAGAGATCACAATACAGAGATCACAATACAGAGATCACAATACAGAGATTACAATACAGAGATCACTATACAGAGATCACAATACAGCGATCACAATACAGAGATCACAATACCGAGATCACAATACAGAGATCACAATACAGCGATCACAATACAGAGATCACAATACCGAGATCACAATACAGAGATCACTATACAGAGATCACTATACAGAGATCACAATACAGAGATCACAATACAGAGATCACTATACAGAGATCACTATACAGAGATCACAATACAGCCGCACAATACAGAGATCACAATACAGAGATCACAATACCGAGATCACAATACAGCCGCACAATACAGAGATCACAATACCGAGATCACAATACAGCCGCATAATACAGCGATCACTATACAGAGATCACAATACAGAGATCACAATACAGAGATCACAATACAGTGATCACAATGCAGAGATCACAATACAGAGATCACAATACAGAGATCACAATACAGTGATCACAATACAGAGATCACAATGCAGAGATCACAATACAGAGATCACAATACAGCCGCACAATACAGAGATCACAATACAGAGATCACAATGCAGAGATCACAATACAGAGATCACAATACAGCCGCACAATACATAGATCACAATACATAGATCACAATACCGAGATCACAATACAGCCGCACAATACAGAGATCACAATACAGAGATCACAATACAGAGATCACAATACAGCGATCACAATACAGAGATCACAATACAGAGATCACTATACAGCCGCACACTACAGCAATGACAATACAGAGATCACTATACAGCCGCATAATACAGCGATCACTATACAGAGATCACAATACAGCCGCACAATACAGAGATCACAATACAGAGATCACAATACAGCGATCACAATACAGAGATCACAATACAGCGATCACAATACAGCCGCATAATACAGCGATCACTATACAGAGATCACAATACAGCGATCACTATACAGCCGCACAATACAGCGATCACAATACAGAGATCACAATACAGCGATCACTATACAGCCGCACAATACAGCAATCACAATACAGAGATCACAATACAGAGATTCACAATACAGCGATCACTATACAGCCGCACAATACAGCAATCACAATACAGCGATCACTATACAGCCGCACAATACAGCAATCACAATACAGCGATCACAATACAGCGGTCACAATACAGAGATCACAATACAGCGATCACAATACAGCCTCACAATACAGCCGTCACAATACAGCGATCACAATACAGCGATCACAATACATAGATCACAATACAGCGATCACAATACATAGATCACAATACAGAGATCACAATACATAGATCACAATACAGAGATCACAATACATAGATCACAATACAGCGATCACAATTTAGCCTCACAATACAGCGATCACAATACAGCCTCACAATACAGCGATCACAATACAGCAATCACAATACAGCGGTCACAATACAGCGATTACAATACAGCGCTCACAATACAGCGCTCACAATACAGCGATCACAATACAGCAATCACAATACAGCGGTCACAATACAGCGATCACAATACAGCGATTACAATACAGCCGCACAATACAGCGATCACAATACAGCTGCACAATACAGCGATCACAATACAGCAATCACAATACAGCGGTCACAATACAGCGATTACAATACAGCCACACAATACAGCCACACAATACAGCGGTCACAATACAGCGCTCACAATACATCGGTCACAATACAGCCTCACAATACAGCCTCACAATACAGTGATCACAATACAGCCGCACAATACAGCGCTCACAATACAGTGATCACAATACAGCCGCACAATACAGCGATCACAATACAGTGATTACAATACAGCGCTCACAATACAACGGTCACAATAAAGCAATCACAATAAAGCAGTCACAATACAGCAGTCAGCACTACAGATCTGATGAGTAATCACTCTGGATGAGGGATCGAGTGATTGTAAAGGAAACATTTTTATTTAAAAAATAAATAAACGTGTCATGCTTACCTGCTCTGTGCAGTTGAATTTGCACAGAGCAGCCCAGATCCTCCTCTGCTTGGGTCCCTAGTCACCACTTAGGGTCGCCTTCCCCTTGCTGAGTGTCCCCATAACAAGCCGCTTTCTGTGGGGGTACTTGTGTGTGCTCACTCCTGAGCCAGCTCTCTGCATCCATAAAGACACAGAGAGTGCGACCCACCCCCGTTTCCGCCTCACTGGCTGTGATTGACAGCAGCGAGAGCCAATGGCTCCTGCTGCTGCATCTCAGCCAGTCAGGAGGGTGATACCCGGGAGAGCCTTGAGTCTCATGCACTTCGCTGGATGGAGATCTGACTTAAAGGGGTTGTAAACCTTTGTGTACACCTGGCAGTCACCGGCCCCCTATTTACCTGAACCACTTCATTCAGGCGGCGGGGACGCGCTGTCTTTCTCTCCATGGGCTCCCGGCTCTTGATTGGATAGATTGATAGCAGTGCAGCCATTGGCTCCCACTGCTGTCAAGCAAATCCAATATTGCGGGGCCGGGTCGAATCCGTGTTCTGTGTCTATAGACGTAAATGCTGGACTCGGGAGCTCGCTCGCAAGGTAACCCCCTCAGGGAAGCGCTTCTCCGAGGGGGTTATCAGATGTGGGGAGGAGCCTCCGGGGGACCCCAGAAGACCAGGTTTGGGGCCACACTGTGCAAAACGAGCTGACAGTGGAAGTAAGTATAACATGTTTGTTTTTTTTTTGTTTTTTAAAAGGCCTTTACAGTCACCTTAAGCATTAGGGGGAGGTGCATACTGAAGGTTTTTTACCTTCATGCGAATACATGAAGTTAAAAAAAATCTTCAGCACTTGCTGCCTGCGCTATAGCCAAAAGACGGCTACAGCACGGGCTTCTAATGCCAGGAGGGCATACAAGGACATCCTCCTTCTGTAATGGATCAGAACCGCAATTGGGTTCAAGTTAGATGTCTGCTGCTGTTCCTAATTATGTAGTGTAGATGTGCATGCACGCCGGGAGCAAGAACTCAGCTGATCACAGATTAGGGTAAAGGGCCAATCACAGCAGCCCTTTACCATGTGATCAGCTGATAGCCAATGACAGCTGATCACAGTATGTACACACAAGCCGGTTATCCAGCTTGTGTTAGGGACATGTGCACTGATAATCAGGGCACTGATTAGCAGTGTAATATAATCAATTTCGTCCAAACACTTTTTTGTTCAAGAAAGATCACATCACAAAACAGTGTAGTGCAACAATTCAGAGTCACACAGGACCCCTTAGTCAAGCCCATCACGTGCCTGACTGAGGGGTCCTGTGTCGCTCCGAAACGTTGCACTACACGTTTTGTGGTGTGATCATTCTTTGAAAATAAACAAACGTTTGGATGAAATTGATCATCCTTGGTGTGCTGGCGAATATCTCCATATCGTACAGGTTCCAGTAACCAACTGACGATCACTACAGCACCCAGTACCTTAAGAGCTCATTCCAAGAACGTGTGCGATGGGAAATTGGACTATGGTTATCAGTGCAGTCCCAACAGTGCCCACTAGTCCTGCCAATCAATGCCACCATTTAGTGCTCATCAGTGCTGCCAATCGGTGCCCCCTCATCAATGTCACCTATCAGTGCTGCCTCTCAGTGCCGCGTATCAGTGCCCATTAGTGCCACCTATCAGTGCAGTCTCATCAGTGCACATTAATGAAGGAGAAAAATTACCTGTTTGCAAATGTTTATAACAAACTATAAAAAAAACAATCTAAATTTTCATTCTTTTTTCGTTTGTTTAGCAAGAAATTAAAAACCCAGTGGTGAGTGAATACCACCAAATGAAAGCTCTAATTGTGTGAAAAAATGAATAAAAATGTTATATGCGTACAGTGTTGCATGACCGCACAATTGTCATTCAAAGTGTGATGGCACTGATAGCTGAAAATTGGCCTGGGAAGAAAGGGGGTAAAAGTGCCCAGTAGGCAAGTGGTTAACATATATGGCCAGCCTCAGTTATTGTGTCCTAGAGATTTCCCATAAGGTCCAGTTACAGGTGCAATATGTTTCCTGCTAGCAGACACTCATCAGCATTATGGTTGCCCTCAATGGGCCCATTGTATCTGGAAGACTATATACATTTATTGAGGGCTTTTTCTCTCAGAATAGATGCAGGAACTCAACCACACCCCCACCGAACTACATCAAATGGTGGGTGTGGCCAAATTGCCACAAGCAGAACTTTGCTCAACCCCCCTTAAAAAATGTTTTTTTCCTCTCCTGCCTACCTGATGCAGTATTGTGAACAGGAAGGATACTCATCTACCCAGTGGATTCAGCGTCCGGCTGCGATCCCCTTCTCTGTAGCCGACACTCATATCCTGTGCCGCCATTCTTTTCCGGGATGTCATTGGGAGGCACTCCTTCCATTGACGCGCCGCTAGGCCCTCCTACTTCAACGAATGGATGCTCCCAGAGCCTTTCGGGATATCCATGTCACATTTCCTGAGAGG